>CM033040.1:5428219-6628219 GCA_019207045.1 Branchiostoma floridae x Branchiostoma belcheri | reverse complement strand
CCATCCAGAACCTCAAGAACGCAGAGGTGGATTCCAACACGCTCCGTCAGAAGGCAGAGGTGGATTCCAACACGATCATGACTTTGCGCTCCAAGCTCAACATCACAGAGAATATGCTGAAAGAAGCGGAGGAGAAAATCATAGTTCTTGAAAAAAAGCTGCAACAGGCTCAAGAATACGCTGAAAAAGCTGCTAATCAGATGACATCTCACGTAACAGAGTACAGGGGAGAGAACCCGCCTAGAGGCTGGCCACGGGAGTACGAGGGAGAGAAGGAGCCAGGAGCCAGGTCGGCACAGGCCGAGAAGGCAGATATAGATCCACAGACACACCCAGCGGATCCTGTTGGTACTACAGGAAGACCTGGAGATGTTGGCGAGAAACTGAGAGAAGGTTCGACAATAACGGAAGAAGACAAGAGAACCTCCAGGCAAGACTCTGACAGTGGGAGCGATGGAAGGGATGAAGTTCACCGTAAAGAGGAACTCGACCTAGAGCGACACATAGCGGGGATGGAAGAAACTGCATCTCGCCTTACTGGGGACTTGACACAGGGTGTGATCACTTTTGGTGGGGAAGGTAAACAGCCAGGAAAATTTCAATATCCGCGCGGGGTTGTTGCGTCACCTAGCAACGAGATATTTGTGGCTGATGAAAGCAACAGGCGAGTCCAAGTCCACAGCACGGAGGGGGTTTACCTGCGCCACTTCCCAACAGTTGCACCGGGTACAGAGGATAAGGACATGGAGCCACATGATGTCTGTATTGACACTAATGGAACGCTGTGGGTGGTGGGGGGAGACACATCCCATCATGTTGTACAGTACAGCACGGACGGGAGCGCCATGGCGCGGTTTGACCTGAAGAGTAGCTATCATGGCCGCGGTATTGCGGTGGACATGCGCACTAACTACATCCTGGTGACTAATCCAGACAATAGTGAAGTTCAGGTGTTCCGACCGGACGGCTCCCTGGTGCGGGCAGTCCGGCATCCACGGACGGGTGAGATGAGACGCTCATTGTACGTCGCTGTGGACGGGGAAGGGAACATTCTTGTGTCTGACTGGGGCCGTGACTCTGTCTACGTGTATGACGAGTCCGGGAAGTTCCTGTTCCAGTTCGGAGGGAGTGGAAGTGGTGAAGGTCAGCTGAGCTTTCCTCACGCTATCTGTACACACAGAGCAGGTAACATCATCGTGGCGGACTCTGGGAACGAGAGGGTTCAGATCTTTACACGTCACGGCGAGTTTGTCCGTACTGTCCGTACCGGATCCAAGCCGGAAGGCCTGGCTGTGGGACCCGAAGGGCAGCTAATTGTGACCAATTATTGGGACGATACTGTGACCATATATCCCAATTATCATATATAGCTAGGCGCCGCGGACCAATCAGAAAGCCCCGTTCCACGTTGGTTATGACGCCGTAACTCATTTTAACCTCCTTGATTCCGGCCAGGCCGGTGTGTATCGATCATCTGATTGGTCAAAATGAGTCGACACCGGCACCAGTGTCGATGCAAATCGACACCGGTGCCGGTGTCGATTCATTCTGACCAATCAGAAGGAGCAATACACATTGGCCAATCAAAAGGAGCGAACGTATACCAGAGCAGACGGAATAAGTGCAGACTGTAAGGGGAATGGCTCCTGACATAGATAATGAGTTTTGTTGTTTCTGTTGGAAAAATAATAGAAATTGGACAAATATAGTCAGATAACACGACAGAGGAGTTAGCTGGTCGCAAATCATACTCCTCGAACAGTTAGCTCCTCTGGCATGTCATGTGTCTATTTTTGTCCAATTTCTGCTATTTTTTCAGCGAATTTTTGGGCCTGGTAGCTATGTAGGGGCTAAGAATTCCATACGGACCTCATATGGACTTGAATGTATACGCACGTGTGAATCCTGCTTAATGCGGATGTCGCTTTACTTTTAGTTTGTCCATAAAGGTTGTATGCTGTGAGCTGTAAAGCTCATACTACATTTGAATGTAAAATTTGTAACGACTATCCAAACAGCAGTTTACTGATGAAGGGACACGATGAGGACATGTTAACATCACCATGGATTATCGGCGGAACAATTAGATACTTAGTACTAAATACAGACCTCTACGTCATATCTACATATCAACAAGTATGTAGTATTAGTGCTTGAGTTGAATTGAACTTGCATTAAATTGAATTGTTTTTTGTGAGATGCCATTATCAGTTTTGCACCAGTGAAATTTATGCTTTCTTTGCATGAAAATGATTATGATTTTTTGTGGTCTAATTTATGATAAGTATCAACCATAGTTTCAACATCCTACAAAAAGAGGATCCCAAAGAAAACCATAACATTCACATAGGACGTCTAGCGGTCGATTGTTAAAAAAAAACTCCGTACCTTCCAGTGTAGGTATAAATAATGCTATTCTTCAGTAATACATGACCTGTGACGACATAACAAATTTTAAGAAATAAATTGAATTTGTTCCTTTTTTCATAATAGTGCTGCCGTTTCATCTCCAAGCAGATGTTGTGAAGTAAAGACGTCGGCCGATCCTTTACGTCGAGATAACAAATGTATCTTAACACCTAGCGGATACTGCTGGTACTACAGACATTAGGGGTTCAGTAGAACCCAATTTACAACTAACATATGTCCTGTGTATGTACGGCAACGCCCATTCAACTTTTCTTTATTATATCCGAACTATTTGCGTCACTAGCGGGTAAAACTTCGCTATTCAATCAGAAAACAGCGATCCTGAACACTGGACGGTCCAACGAATGCAGAGCAAGAATACAAAAGAGGTAAATTTGTTGAAATAATGTTTTTGTACTATCCAATTCAAACAATATACCTCGGAAAAATATACGCTATCTCTGTACTGATAGTCTGAAAACCATCCTCCGCAGTGACCGGTGGCTGAAGAGCAATCGAAAGTATTGAGCCAGCAGTCACTACGGAGGATGGTACTCGGTAGGGCTGGGTACCGGTACATCGTACATCGTTAAAACCGTTTTTTTTTTTCTTATTGGACCGGTCCAGGAAAACCGGACCTGAAAAAATTTGGTAGAATGGATGTTGGACCTATTGGAATATGAACAGATTATATGATTAGGCAGTCACATGTTTCGGGGCTTACCGGTTGAAGAAAATAACAAGAGCAAAGTAGAGTCTATAGTCATTACTACCAAGTTTTACAGTCAATCGTACAGAGGCAGTTAGCCTTGTAGGATTTTAAAACGCCAGTGGGAGTCAAATACTCCACTAAAGAGTTTTTTTTTGCAGAGAAATTGACCGTTGTTTTGAGTATCGTCCATTTACAAGTTTTCACATACTGAATCAGGTCCATGTTCAGGTCCAAACCTGAACCTGATAATCTGGACCTGTACCTGAATTTTCTGTACCGGTACCCACCCCTAGTACTCGGGCTACTGTGTTCCTTCAATAAATCTTGAGCGGGGAGATCGCGACAACTGTTGGATAAGCAGGTAGTAATGTTTGACCCATGGTTATAGACTACTTCCGGGTCAGCTTCCTGTGACTTTCTGTTTGCTGGAAGTTACGAGAGCGTCTAGCAGTTTTGAAAGTTTTCGTTCTTTCAACGGAAAGTACACTACAACATTCTCGGTGTAAGACAGCCATCTGGCGTTTTCCTGACAGATAAGGAATTTGGGCTTGTTCAGGTAAGAGGATCTGTTGTACTATGATTCCAAAAGCTCTGTAGATTTGATAGAAAAAGCGAAACGTTTTCATGATGCAAGTCTACGAAAGCTTCACCTTCCGCACTGGAACCGAGTGCTGAAAACAATGGTCGAATCGGCCTCAGCACTCGGCGCCCAGCGCTGAAGAATGTTCCAGTGCTGATCGGCCTTTCTCCAGTGCTGAAGCTCCCTCAGCACTCGTTTTCCAGTGCTGAAAAGACGTAAGCACTCGTTTTCCAGTGCTGAAAAGACGTTTTCCAGTGCTGAATGTTCGTCAGCACTCGGCTCCAGTGCTGAACTCGCGGCCCGGGCGGCGACGGGTCAGGTCAAAGGTCACTCAGCACTGGTTACCCAGTGCTGAAACCGCCGTCAGCACTGGAACCGAGTGCTGATATACAAAAGCTTCGCCTTCCGCACTCGATTTTCCAGTGTTCAGGGGCACTTCAGCACTGGAACACCAGTGCTGAGAAATCTTCAGCACAGGAAAACGAGTGCTGACATCTTTTCAGCACTGGAACGTTCTTCAAACCAGTGCCGAAGTCTTTCGAGCACTGGAATGTCCTTAGTGCTGAGAGCGGTACTTGACGTAATTATTACTGATTAAAAATAAAGTTAAACTTTTGGTTGTGCTATTCAATTTAATGTGTAACTTGGTGTATGTATAGAGTATAGATACAAAGTACTGAAAGCGGTACTATATACGATACTAATAAAGATGATTTTTCAAGTTTATGCAGTTTTAGCTGGTGTGTTACGCCGAACGGCGGTTATACCGGCTATATAACGTAAGATAGATACAGATGCAAAAAAGCCTGAATTTGTGTTGTTTTGTGTAATTGAAATGTATAAGGAATGGATATCATTAAAACGGGATTGCAAACAACTTTATTATTATTACCGCCCATGTAAAGAAAGCGTCACGACGATCGCGAGTATTTTCCATTATCCCCGAAGGTAATCGACAAATGAACAATGTTATAGAGTTATAGAGGTGTTATAGAGCAGAATGTAACGATAGGTGACGTTTATAATTCAGCAATCTTACGTTTTAGTCGAGCAAGGACGTTATATAACGTCCTTGAGTCGAGCAAAGGACGTGTCGTAACTCCAAATTTATAATACTGTATACTAGTATGTCAGAGTCTAGTCTCCCGCTCTCTCAGCACTCGGTTTCCAGTGCTGAATGTTCGTCAGCACTCGGTTTCCAGTGCTGAATGTTCGTCAGCACTCGGTTTCCAGTGCTGAATGTTCGTCAGCACTCAGTTTCCAGTGCTGACGAACATTCAGCACTCGGTTTCCAGTGCTGAAGCCAGCGTCTCCAGTGCTGAGAGCGCGTCAGCACTGGTTTTCCAGTGCTGACGAACATTCAGCACTCGGTTTCCAGTGCTGAAGCCATCTTCAGCACTGGTTTCCAGTGCTGAAAAAGGAGGGTGAAGCTTTCGTAGTTTTGCTTTCATGATACATATGTTTTTGATCCTGCAGCACTTTGTCAGTTTATGGGGTCCGATTGAAACTATTTCTACCGTCCGTCGCTGTTGAGATCTTTGAGGGGAAAGTACCCCCCCCCCCCCAAAAGCCCGTTTTCCACACCAGAAATGGGGAAAACCGTCGGACATGTAGAGGATATTAAAAATAACGCGTACTGGAATGGGGGTCTTTAAAGGTTTTACTGTGTATACTTTTTTTTGGGGGGGGGGGGTTGTAAAGACAAGTGAATACGCTTTATTAAAGTGTTTAGAAGTATTCCTGCTAAGATTACAGATATAAAGTTAACTGAGAAAAATCCATGCTGGCATGAAGAGACACTTGATAAGGGTTAAGTATACTCCGAATTCCCCCATCCACCCCTTTTCAGAAACTTCCCGCCAGTCTAACATCTGGTATTCATTATGACGTGTTTGGATTCTACGGGGAGGTTCAGTAATGAATAAAAAGACATCATGGATTGTTTAGGGAGGTTTTATTCATTTGGTGATGTGAAAACTATATCATGCATTTAGCTCAGGGAAGTTTCATTGCTAACATAGAGAACAAAATCATGGATGGTAAAGGGAGGTTTCATTGCTAATGTGGAGAATTGCATCATGTATAGTTTAGGGAAGTTTCATTACTAATTCAGAGGCCGACGTCACGAATGGTTTAGGGAAGTTTCATTGTACATATTGTATGTCTGCCTGCACATTTATGCAGGCAGTTATAACCAAGGCCATATGATTTCGAACTCTAAATGTCAGTCATCCTATGATTCCCAGAGGGTACCTAATGAATGAGGTTCAAGCCTTCAAGGGTAATATTAAAGATGGACATTAACATCAAGCAGGGGCGCAAATGTACAAGTCATCATAATTATACTTGCATTCAAGATTGTTTATCTTGTCTCCACAGAAGTTGTACTAGATATACGAGGATGGCGTCAACAAGCAACATGCAGACTTTGGATAACGTCAGGAGAAAGGAAAAGAAAGGTTTGCAATGTAGAAGGGAAGAGAAACCTTACAAGTGTGAAGAGTGCAGCAGCCAGTTCAGATGGCTGAGTAATCTGAAGAGTCACATGCGGACTCACACAGGTGAGAAACCCTACAGCTGTGAGGAGTGTAGCAAGCAGTTCAGCCAAATGAGTGCCCTGAAGACCCACATGAGGACTCACACAGGGGAGAAACCGTACAAGTGTGAGGAATGCAGTATGCAGTTCAGTCAAATGAGTGCTCTGAAGACTCACATGCGGACTCACACAGGGGAGAAACCATATATGTGTGAAGAGTGTAGTGTGCAGTTCAGTCATATGAGTGCTCTGAAGGATCATATGAGGACTCACACTGGGAAGAAACCATATATGTGTGAGGAGTGCAGCAGGCAGTTCAGTCATCTTGGTAATCTGAAGAGACACATGCGGACTCACACAGGGGAGAAACCCTACAAGTGTGAGGAATGCAGCAGGCAGTTCAGTCAGCTGGGTCATCTGAAGACCCACATGCGGACTCACACAGGGGAGAAACCCTACAAGTGTGAGGAATGCAGCAGGCAGTTCAGTCAGCTGGGTCATCTGAAGATTCACATACGGTCTCACACAAGGGAGAAACCCTATACTAGTAGTTGTGAAAAGTGTAGTGTGCAGTTCAGTCATATGAGTGCTCTGAAGGGTCACATGCACACTCACACTGGGAAAAAACATGTGTGAGGAGTGCAACAGGCAGTTCAGTCAACTGAGTACTCTAAAGACTCATATGCGGACTCATACCGGTGAGAAACCCTACAGGTGTGAGGAATGCAGCATGCAGTTAAGTCATCTGGTGAGTCTGAAGATACACATGCGGACTCATACAGGGGAGAAACCCTTGAAGTGTGAGGAGTGCAGCAGGCCCAGGCAGTTCAGTGAACAAGTTTTTTTTCCATGTAGGTATTATATTCTCATCTTCTTGATTATCTTGTTATCTCTTGACTTGTTATCTCTTTATGTGTCCTTTGTATCATTTTAAAACATTAGTTTTAGATTTTGATGATTATCTTGTGGATGATAGTAAAATGCTTTACTTCAAAGTAAGGTTCAAGTTTTTTTGGAAATGTATCACCATCAATTTCTTTGCTAGTTTATTTCCTACCTCGTTGTTTCTAAGTTGCCTATGTTAGAACAAAGTAATATTTCTTTATGTTAATGCACATGTTGTATGTACTTTACTCATCTATAAGATCATAACATAATAGATTGTATGGATCTTGTTTATTTTCATCTTTTAATGTGTGCATAGCTGTGATAATAGTGAAGGTAAACCTAGTTGTAGTTTTGTGAAATGTTTTTGCCACTGTAGCTATTAACACTTTTGTTTATTATACCAATTTACATGTGTTGTAGTGTTCGTAAAGACTTCATTACGAGCCTCTTCAGTTCTGTAGTTCATATACAAGGTAGATATCTTATTTTCCCGTCATGGTAAGCTGTATGGGTTTCCTGAGCATTTTGTATACAAGTAACAAATGCAGTAGTATAATGGAATTAATCACAATAACTAGACAAAAGTGATGGAACAGCGAAGTATCGATAGAGCTGTAATAGAAATGAGAGCAGTTCATATTAATATTAATTTTTGTCATCTTTTCTTGTGATATCAGTTAGACCCTGTTGTTAGAGACTTTGATTTGAGTTAAAATGTACATAGGTAGAGGTTCTATGTTGATTTGATTGTTCAGTTTCATATTGTTTATCAAGTTATTTTTGCAATAAAGTTAGTTGTTTGATATACACTTGTTATGGAACATTATTTGGGGGAACCGATTTTTTTTCAATGATACACAATAGGTGAATTTGTTGAAATAATGTTTCTATGTACCATCTAGGCCACAAACAAAATGCTTTTGTTTGTGGTAAATACATTCCTGGTTCATGAAAAGGCGGCTTGTCGACTTTCAAAACTTTTAAGCGAGTAATCAACTGAAGAAGCCTCAAATGGCGATTTAAAAAATCTTCACAGTGTCGGCCTCGGAAAAGATACGCTGTCTATATCATTGAATAAATCTTGACCGAGCGAAATCACGACAACTGTTGGATAATCAGGAGATGATGTTTGACCCAGGGTCATAGACTTCTTCCGGGTCAGCTTTCCGTGACTTCCTGTTTGCTGGAAGTTACGACAGCGTCTGGCAGTTTTTACTTTTTCGTACGTCCTTTCCAAGCAAAATACACAACAACATTCGCGGTTTAAGGCAGCCGACTGGCATTCTTTCTGAAAGATAAGGCTTCGGGCTTGTTCAGGTAAGAGAATCTGTTGTATTTTGATTCTTAAAGCTTTGTAGATTTGATAGAAAATGTGAAACGTTTTCATGATAGATTTTGAGTGTAGCACTCCGTCAGTCTGTGGGGGTCCGTTAAAACTGTTTCTGCCGTCTGTGGCTGTTGAGATATAGATATAGACCATTACTTTGAGGAGAAAATGACACAAAATTATGTTCGTCTGTCGTCTGTTTTCCACACAAAAGAGGGGGAAAACCGTCGGACAAATTGAGGGATAATGTACTGTAGCTGTGCAGATGATAACGTAAACAACAGGGGCCTGAAAGGGTTTTATATTTGTGTGTGTTTTAATCAAGAATTTTGAGGTTATTTGTCAAAGACAAGTAAATACGCTTTAGATGTTTAGGTGTATTCCTCCTAAAAATTGCTAACATTATATATTTTGCTGAGAAAAATCCATACTGGCATGAATACACACTTGATATTTAGGTAAAGTATACTCCGAACCCCTCCGTCCGCCTCCGTCCCAGAAACTTCCCGCCGTCTAACATCTGGTGTTCATTATGACATGTTTAGATTTTACAGGGAGGTTCAGTAATGCAGCGAACTACGTCATGCCTAGTTTAGGAAGAATTCATTGTGCATTCCTTTTTCCCCGCCCATGAATGCAGCGAGATATAACAAAGGCTATATACTACTAGTAATTTAGAACTGCAAATATCATTCATATCATACGTAGAGGGTACCTACTGGCTGAGGTTCAAACCTTCAAGGGGAATATTAAAGGTGAACATTACCATCAAGCAGGGGCACGTACAAGTCATCATCATTATATTTGTGCATTTCAGATTGTTAATCTTGTCTCCACAGAAGTTGCACCAGACATACGAGGATGGCATCAACAAGTAACAGGCAGACTTTGGATGATGCCAGGAGAAAGGGAAAGAAAGGTTTGCAATGTAGAAGAGGAGAGAAACCCTACAGGTGTGAGGAGTGCAGCAAGCAGTTCAGTTGTGTGAGTCATCTGAAGACTCACATGCGGACTCACACAGGGGAAAAACCCTACAGGTGTGAGGAGTGCAGCAAGCAGTTCAGTTGTGTGAGTCATCTGAAGACTCACATGCGGACTCACACAGGGGAAAAACCCTACAGGTGTGAGGAGTGCAGCAAGCAGTTCAGTTGTGTGAGTCATCTGAAGACTCACATGCGGACTCACACAGGGGAGAAACCCTACAGGTGTGAGGAGTGTAGCAGGCAGTTCAGTCAGCTGGGTGATCTGAAGAGACACATGCGGACTCACACAGGGGAGAAACCCTTTAGGTGTGAGGAGTGCAGCAAGCAGTTCAGTTGTCTGAGTCATCTGAAGACTCACATGCGGACTCACACCGGGGAGAAACCCTACATGTGTGAGGATTGCGGCAGGCAGTTCAGTAAGCTGGGTGATCTGAACTCTCACAGGCGAACTCACACAGGTGAGAAGCCATACAGTTGTGAGGAGTGCAGCAGACAGTTCAGTAGGCTGTGTCATCTGAAGACTCACATGCGGACTCACACAGGGGAGAAACCTTACAAGTGTGAAGAGTGCAGCAGACAGTTCAGTAGGCTGTGTCATCTGAAGACTCACATGCGGACTCACACAGGGGAGAAACCTTACAAGTGTGAAGAGTGCAGCAGACAGTTCAGGGAGCTGAGTAATCTGAAGACACACATGCGGACTCACACAGGGGAGAAACCCTACAAGTGTGAGGAGTGCAGCAGGCAGTTCAATCAACTGAATGCACTGAAGGATCACATGCGGACTCACACAGGGGAGAAACCCTATATGTGTGGGGAGTGCAGGAGGCAGTTCAGTCAGCTGAGTAATCTGAAGAAGCACTTGTGGACTCACACAGGGGAGAAACCCTACAGGTGTGAGGAGTGCAGCAAGCAGTTCAGTCAACTGAGTGCTCTGAAGACACACATGCGGACTCACACAGTGGAGAAACCCTACATGTGTCAGGAATGCAGCAGGCAGTTCAGTGAGCTGGGTAATCTGAAAAGACACATGCGGACTCATACAGGTGAGAAACCCTTCAAGTGTGAGGAGTGCAGCAGGCAGTTCAGTAGGTCGGAAATTCTGAAGGACCACATGCGGACTCACCGAGGAGATGCCCTTCAAATTTAGGAGTGCCGCAGACATGTACAGTTCACTGACAATGGCATGGTAATCTTAGAAGGCACATGTAAGCAAGGTACGTGAGTGTGGAATTAATGTTACAGGAGAGACGCTGGTCTGGCAGTGACTTTGAAGGATTACATGCCAGCATACTTTGTAGATTTACGTTTTTTCTACATTTTATGTAGGTATTGTATACTCGTATTATGGATAATCTCTTCTTATTGTTTAGTCTTGTATTATTTGTTAGTTAGTAGTAGTTAGTTTTTAGTTCTGATAATGATTTTGGCATCTTGTAGTTCTTTGATTTGCTAGATGATTTCCTACCTCATTGTTTCTAGTTTCGGCACATTAGAACTAAGCAAAGTAGATTCTGTCTCATTTTTTAAAGTTTAATTGAATGCCGTTTGTACTTAACTCATTAAGGTTTATGATATTTTAGGGGTCTTGTTACGTGAAAGCATATTTCAAGCTTTTGGTGTGTGCATAGCTATAATAGCAATAGAAATGATGGAGACAGATGTTTTGCGAAGGAAGAGTTCTTTCGTTACTATATCTATTAACTCCTTTGATTGTTGTACCTGTGTTTGTGTTTGTCTTATCACGTATCTGCCCAGTTCTGTTATTTATATAGATAGGTAACGTTACATCTTTTCATTTTATAGTAAATTCCATGGGTTTGTTGAGCATTTTATATACATATACAAGTTACAAATGCAGTCGTCTAGTTCTATTTAATCACAATAAGTAGCAAAAAAAAATTTCGTCATGCATATAACAGCCAAGTATGTATAGAAATATAATGTATGCAGTTCATTTTGACCTTAGGCCATGTTGATTTGATTATGTGGATGACATCTGCGCACATCAATTTTTGGCTGTTTCAAAAAATAAGATAAAAACGTAATTATGCTGTAAATTGTACTGAGCAGTTGCATACCATACTCTGTGTGTTCTGTCATATGTTCAACCTTTCTAATTTATAACCACTTAGATTTGATAAAGAAGACAATTTTTTGGTCAAATATTAGCTGCAAACTTTCTTTTATTTGCAATCTCGCATCAGTTTTGGGACTCCCAGAGTATGTCACCATATAATGAAATTAATGTGGCCTTGTCATCATAAACTCAATTGTTATCTCTTGCGCATGTGGTGATGTTACTATTGGTAGAACCTGTTTATTTGTACCTTTATTTAGACCTGTTGGTAGAGTCTTTGATTTGAGTTTAAAATTAAATCACGTAGATGTGATCATGTGGTATTGTGGCTCGAATTACATTTTCTGCCCTTCCGCTCAAAGTTTGTTCGTATTGATGCGGTATTTATTTAATTACGTATACTCAATACAAAAGTTACTCAAGCCCTAGCAACTGGATATGTCGTGCAAACGGCTAGACGTTTCCGACAGCAACTGCTGTCTCTCGTCAGTCACTGGCGAAATCTCTTTTATTTCTTCTGAATTTTAGAAAACCGTGGTAAGCTCGCCTTGTGGTTGATTTATTTACTCCGACCTAAAATTATTGGATCTAAGCCCCAGCAGACCGAAATCTGCCATAAAAAATCTAGACCTTTGCATGTTCAGGTCAAAAATACTAAAACGGAAGTTGTACTGAGGTCACCCACTAGGGGGTCCAAAATTGACCCAAATCGTTGTATTCCCAACACCTATCCACATACCAAATGTCACTTACAGTTAATGCTAGTAAACCTTAATCCGTGGGGTAACATAGTACTAGATTCGTTGTTGTAAAAAAAATTGGGTATTAAGAGATTTCAGGTCAACAATGTGGGTTTCAAATGTCAACATTTTAAATATTGCAATATGTTAAACTAGCCTGGAATTCAGTCTTGTTAGCTTTGTTAAACTACCTTCCATTGACTTAACAATCCCCAAATACCCTAGCCTGATTAAATCTCGCTTATAGCAGCCCGCCAAACATCCGCCGGCCCCCTAGACGGGGAGGGGCCAGTTACAGCCCTGGACAGCGGAGTTTGTGTTACACAGACTACAAATACTCTATTTTTATGTACAACGGATATAGGTAACCCTACGGATAAAGGTGAAATAACAATCCATCCAGAGGTTCAAAATTTATGCACGCACTCACACACACACACGCATACACAAACCAAAACAATAGCCCAATCTATATGAACTCATCGGTATCATGGTGTATTAAAACATAAATCTGTTCAGTTCAGGCGGCTTCCGATCCACCCCCTTGATCGAATGGTTCGGTCCAATAAACTTTCACCTCAAAGTCAAAGCATGGCGACGGCGATTCCGAAAATCGAGGTCCTCTCCTCGCGCGTTACTCGCGTTCTGGGGCTGAACCCGGGCCCCTTCACTCTCCGGGGCACCAACACGTACCTGGTAGGAACGGGGAAAAGGTGAGTCAGTCTTTGACACCTTTTAGTCGTCGTCAAAGAAAGGAGGGCGCAGGTCCTGTACAAGATATAACTACCTTGTAACTAGGTCACTTAGACTTACGCAGTTACAATGTACAGGAACTATATCAGCTTTTAAAGAGTCTTTACAACAAATGACAGCTATATCTTTATCTATAATAAAGAAGCTTGACGATTGACGTAATACTGTGTATCTGTTGACAACGGACAGCCAACCATAAATTTGCATTGAAGAAGACAGCACATTTGGCTTATGATTGACCGGAAGGACGTTGACCTCAGTAGGTCCTCTTCAAGCAGATGTTGGGATGTAAGATTGTTACGATTTTGTGTAAACGGCCGTGTATCTTTGACAGTCCCTTACTGTCTGGAGACGTTAGGGTCAGTGACTGTCATGGAAAATCGGCTGTCAGATTCAGAAGACATTATGTTTTTTTTTTTTTTTCATCCCAGAAGATATTTTGTTCTCATCAGTATTGCCACAGCAAGTGAATTTTCTGGATGACATCCTCTGCAGACTTCAATACTAATGGAAGAGGGTGAAAAAAACAAGATGCTTAAATTTCTGAAATATAGACCATAAAGCTTGTAGCAAGAGTTTAAGTGGAAAAAATAGCCAAAGAGTATTTTAATCCTATGCGCAATGTGGCAGCTAAATTTTAGTTGGCAAGAATACTCAATCAGGCTACAACAATAGTGTCACTGCTACTACCATTCCTACAACAACAACGCTCATGTCATTTCTTCTTACATACAACACTTTCCCCAGTTTTGGTATTTCTTCATCATGTTGACCATGTCTAGAGAGAACAGAATTTCTTTCATTTACTTTTTTTTTTAAATCATGTAAAAACAATGCATACACTGATTACTAAAAATTACTGGCATTACCAAAAAGAACAAAAATGTATCGCAGGAGATGTTGAGGCCTGTCATGTCTTATGTCCTGAGTAATATGTCCCATTTTTTGCGTACACATGTAGTCGCATTTTGATAGACACCGGGGATGCTGGGATACCAGGCTATCTTCCGAATCTACGAGAAGCGCTCCAGTCTACCGGTACATCGCTACAGGAGATCCTCATCACCCACTGGCACCACGACCATGTAGGGGGCATCCCTGCTATATGGCAGGCTTTCCAACTCGGTAAGTAGTTACACAACTGCTTTGCTTAGCTGCATTTGTTTATACATGTAACGGAGTCCGTTATAGCGTTATGTATGTCACAGTAGATTTGTAAATTTGTCAAATGTAGGTACAAAGGTCTACTCGTCATGAAGAATGCCTCAAAAATCGATTCAGGATAACAAATATTTACGTATTACGTAGCATTAAAATGACCAATAGCACAAAGAATATAGAGATAGTGCTTGATGTTGAATTAAAGTGGGCCAACAACGGAATAGCTCGTAACGCTTAACGGAAAAGGGCACGCAGACCCTCATATAATAAAGATTGAGTACGGGGTACTCGAATACTACTAGTGTTGGCTATATCTAGAAAATTCGTGCTTGACTTCTTTTTTGGAAGTAGAGGAAAACGAAAAGCCCCACTTTATATAATTTGTGGTTTTGATATTTATTGGTACTCAAATTTTATTGTTTTTTTCTGTGTAATTCCAGTCTCGCCCTTCAGAATCAGCAAACTGCCCAGAAACCCCAGTGGCCTGGGGTCGAAGGATGCAGAGGGGTACAGTCCCCCCCAGGGGGTGGAGAGCACAGGGGTCCCGGGGGTGGGGTATACTTACCTCAGGGAGGGGGACATCATCAAGACTGAAGGAGCGACACTCAAGTAAGTATTTGTTGCCTGTTTTTTATTTGTTTGACGTTGAATATGATCACCAGAAAAAAAGGAGGTATGGATTGTTATAATTTATGTGTACATGCAGGCAGGTTGTGGGCCAAGTGATACCGGTGTACATGTAGCTTGTATTATGTTATTTTTGTAAACTATTAAAGAAGAACTGCATGTTCTTTTAATGCTACGTGAGCCAACTTCCTGTCCAACATTTTGGCAACTTTTGCATTCATCAGCGTGTCTGATGCTAGTTCATCTTTATCCGTCGGGTAACCTATGTCTGTTTCTTTAAAGCATGATATTTAGGGATACATGTATCAATTGGATGGACGGTGGCTTCAAACTGCAATATTTTGAAAAAAATTGCAATTTGAAACCACCATCCGGTGGCTTGCTATCTGTATTTAAATACACTGTTTTTAATAACAAAGGATATAGGATTACGATACCCCGCGGATAAAGGGATGTAACTACATGTAAATTGCACAGTTGTCAACCAGGAACTAGTTCAGACTGCAAAGAAATCCTTATATATTATCTCTTTATTGTACCCCCATTCTTGCAGAGCCATCTACACCCCAGGTCACACTGATGACCACATGGCACTTCTACTGGAGGAGGAGAATTCTGTGTTCTCAGGGGACTGTATACTGGGAGAGGGGACAACAGTAAGTTCTCCTTTCTTTCCTTCCTTCTTCCCTATGCTTTCCTTCCTTTATTCCTATACTTTCCTTCTTCCTTTCTCCTTCTTTCCCTCCCTCCTTCCTTCCCTCCCTTCTTTCATCCATCATTTTTTC
This sequence comes from Branchiostoma floridae x Branchiostoma belcheri, assembly GCA_019207045.1. NCBI lineage: Eukaryota > Metazoa > Chordata > Leptocardii > Amphioxiformes > Branchiostomatidae > Branchiostoma > Branchiostoma floridae x Branchiostoma belcheri. Next base: position 6,612,638 of record CM033040.1, on the reverse strand, counting down.
TTTCCTTCTCTCTTTCCTTTGATCTGTCCTCCATCTCCTCCCTCCTTCCTTCTCTCCATCCTTCCTTTTTTTCCTTCATTTTACCATTTACCATTCATTATCAGTCATACTTGTGTCAGAATCAATAGATAATTGTACCCTAACAGTAATAATAACTCTCTCTGCTGTCACAGGTATTTGAGGATCTCTATGACTACATGAAGTCCCTTCAGAAGCTAGCGGGCTTGAAACCCGGGACCATCTATCCAGGTCACGGGCCGATCGTCCAGAATGCGACAAACAAGATCCAAGAGTACATAAACCACAGAAACATGAGAGAGTCCCAGATCCTGGCAGCATTTCAGAAGGCCAGGGAGACACCGCTCACAGCTATGGAGATTGTTAAAATGGTTTATGTGGTAAATATGCCAAAAAGCAGTTACTCAAGCAACTGGATATGATTTTTTGTCTTAGCTTTGTTTCCTATTAGACAATCCAAAATTGTCTTCAGCTTTTTTTTTCATAGTTAGAAGTTTCTTCCCTATCTCTTCAGTGTCGCTGATGAAAGATGGTGGATGCTGTCTGAAACATCTTTAAGTTACTGTTTCCAAAATCATATCCAGTTGCTTGAGTAGCTTTGCATATCTTATTACCTGGATGTCTAACCTTCATCGATGTATGTCCTGGTAAATATGTTTTTCCAGCAGCCATAGGGAAGTGTTGGGTAGCCTCCTGTGCAGACCTCCTGGCAGGCTGGCAGTTGTCTATGGCTTTGAGAGCTGATTTTGTGCTGTCAAATCTATCAAACAAGTGAAAATAATACTTTCGTAGTCAGATTTATTTATGGATCTGAATTTCTAATCATCTTGACAGATGTTGGCTCTTTTAGTTGAATCTAAGGGAGAATGTTTTTGTTCATTGACCAGGACACACCAGAACACCTACACAAGGCTGCTGCAGGGAACGTCACACACCACTTACACAAACTGGTCAAGGAGGGAACAATAGGTACAGTAGTTTCTGGTTTATAGAATGCATTTTACTTCAGAATCTGCATAAGCAACAGGTAGTGCAGTGTTGATTTTTTCCTGTGTTCATGTGTGTCTGGTTGCAGTGTGCACATGTACAAATGTATTCATGTATGTGTGTATGCGAATGTCTCTGGTGTATGCATGCCAGTTTGTATGTCTGTGCGTATGTATGACATTGTGTGCATTTGTCTGTGTGTTTTGTGTCCACAATGCAGTGTTGGCCATTACCACCAAAGTGCTACTATTTTCCTGAAAGGGTTACATTGTAGGATATAGGAGTGTTCTCTTACACAACCAGTTAATCTCACCTATGGCCACAGCAAGTAAATTTTATGGATGACATCCTCCGCAGACTGCAAAAATAGTGCGATAGGGCAAAAAAAAAACACGATGGGTGAAAAAAAAAAAAAGATGGCTTCATTTTCAAAAATAGGCACCATAAAGTTGTGATGAATGTTGTAACAAGAATTAAAGGGACAAAACACGGTATTATAGCCAACAAGGCATTTATTCCTGTATTCAAGACATGTACTGGTGTGGTAAAAGTGACACTTGTGTGGTAGAATGGCATCACCAATAAAGTTGGTAACCACCCTCATGGCTTCCATATTGGTGTCACTTTTACAACTTCATTTCTACAGCGACAGTCCTGGGTACCTCGCAAGTGTCACTTCTACAAGTACAATTATTAGGCTACAACACAACATATTTACTCATTTTGGTACTTTATCGTCATGTTGACTATTCCTGCAGAAGAAAAAAATTGTTTTTTTTTTTCCTGAAATCAGGCGAAAATTAATGCGCGCACTGATGTTATCCATAAAATTTACTTGCTGTGGCCTAACTGGTTGTGTAAAAGAAAAGTCCTATATTCAATGATCTACCAACCTGATGAAATTATTTTCAGAAGGGTTGCATTGCGTTTATATTTTTTTATCAGCTTTCCCCAAACTTTTGTCATGAGTTCGACTTTTTGAATGCATGTAGTTATTGAAAAATGACTAATTGTAATGTACACATTTGTCCATGACTGTAACATTATGTACTTTCTTTTTCAGAGAAATTTGGAGATCCTGCTGCTCCAAAGTGGGCACTGAGCAAGTTGTAGGATATGAATTTTTTTGTTTTAGATGATTTCAATTACATCATGATGACGTTGATGTTTTCTACTCCTGCTAAAATTATTGTCCATAAATATTTGTATTTGTTATTTACATGTAAATAACAAAAACTTCTCGTCAAGAAATTATTGCAAGCATACAGGAGAGTTGAGACAGATGATTGAGGAGAATTGTTTGTGGTTTATAAAACCCAAAAATGTATCAAAGGGCAAAATGTATTGAATATAGTCAAATGCAAAATGTATTGAAATGTATTTTTAAGTACAAAATGTATTAAAATGCAAAACACTTACTGTGTTTAGAAAATGTGTTAAACTTTATGTTTTACCACAATTTCTATTATTATTATTATAATCATTACTATCATTGGGTGGGTTGACTACTTTCATTACAACCAGGGGCTGAATTGTGAGGAGTTTATGATTGGCAAGCAAATGAGTTATTATTTTAAGAAAAGTTGAACTACATGTATTGCAAGCGAGAGGAAAGACAGAAAAGATACAAATAATTAATGAGGAATGGTCAAATAATGAGATACAAAAAAGGGCATACAATATTGAGTGATGTATTTAAAGAAATTTGTACAAATGTATGTGTAGCGCTGCTACAAACTATAAATGGCAAAAAAATAATGTCCATCCTTAAACATAACTGAACAACTACTTTGTATGTTAAAACTTCCCGTGCAAACATTTGGTAACAGAAGTATAAATGCCTAAAATAGAATTTCTCTGAAATACAAGAAAATGTGTTGATATGTAAACAAAAAATAAAAAGATTGATACTAGTACTACAAAAACAATGTACCAGTTGCACTTGCTGGATACATGTGTCCATACTATATAGACCAGGAGTAGCCATTGTTAATACATACCAATTGAGCTGTACAAATACATGCAACAGTGACATATATCCATGCAAGTGTACATACATACATGCAACGGTCTTCCATACTTGGGTGCAAGTAATAATAGAAAGTATCATACAGTCACAATTGTTCAGGTGAAATCCTCTACCTTGCACACACTGATTCAGACGCTGACTTGAGTTTGTCTTAGAGCAGATTGTGTTACAACTGTAAAATAGGTTTCCGAATGTAAAAAATTAAGCAAAACATTTTGAAAGTTGAAATATACGGCAAATACAAAATGCAGAAGTTGGAAAAAATATTTCGATCACTCACAGCCATGTTTTCTTGACAGTTTACATTTTCTGATAGAGCACTTATAACTAGCTATGTACAATAAATTATGACAAGGCATGTTACTGTTCTAGTCTTACTTCTACACTATGTGTAAAGCAAGCATTACAAAGACAACACATTTTGTCGTTTCATTATTTGCTTTTACGATTCTACATAAGACCCTATCTATTACAAACAGGAGATATTGCTTACGATTATACAAGGCACTTTTATACCGATTTCTATCGAAGTTGTGCTAATAAAGTATTGGCAGTGGATGAAGTAGAAAACAATGAAACAAACACTACAAAATGCTGTGGGACCTCCTTCAAAAACAGTCAAATGTAATTTATACAAGTATAACCCTCCCAGTCATACATATGGTGTGCTGCAAGTTATTGTCACTTTGGGTCATATCATGCTATCATCTCTCTATCACAAGACTTTCAGGTGTTGGTTATGTTTGTGACATTGAATTGTTTTCTTCAACCTTGTCAAGCAACCAGTGTTATACACATACTGACATAGTGACTTTACTACATTTTGTTTGTAGACTATGTTTTGGGGCAATCTATGCACATTTCTTTCTGGCCTATAGTATTTAGGTAAAGCACTAGAAGGATAGAGGAGTGTTACCACAAACATACAATGTGCATGAAGGATAAATGGAGATGGCAACTATACTCATTTTGGCAACAACATTTCCTTTTGTCACGAGTGATATGTAACATTTTTACTGTGGCATCCCGATATCATTTTAAATTCTCCAGTTTCCAACATTCCTAAATTACGTACAAATTGTCACTGTGATTCAAACTCTTGTTGTAACACCTGGTTACTAGTATATTGTCTTCAAAAAGTGTAGAAAGATGCTAAACATTAAGTGCTTGGTAATATCATCAGTTTACAAAATGTACTTTGCTGTTCTGTTTCCTTCTAGAAAATATTCCAAATTTACAAAATTTGAAGTTGCCTGTTCTTCCTAGAAAAGACTATTGCTGCACAGGATGATGGCACATGGTATCTGATTGCTTCCAAAAAATTTTGAAAGTGAGGTACATTTTTACAATAGGTTTTAGCAGAAAGCATTTGTTTCATATCCAGTACTCCTATTGGTACATACATTTGTACCTAGTGCGTAAATGCTTAACACACTGTTTTTCGTGTTTTTGTGACGATGAAAATATGAAAAAATTGGATTTCTCGCAACAAACACAATTTCATAAATGAAAAATGAAGGATACGATAAAGATGTGAACCTAAAATTAAATTTTGGTGCAGATTAACAACTTTCCTCCCCGAAAATGTTACAAAAATTTCTATAACTCGATGCAATATTGTTTACCACACTCCTATTGCCAATCTTTTGCCCATGCACCCTTCAATTCTTTCTTATCGCCTAAAAATAGTCGCAGAATCTTAAACTTTTCCCATTGCTATGACGATACATATCTAAATACACCTCTGCAGCTAGTACAAATCGTTCCTCTAGCCATAAAAGCAAAGTTTTGTATCAAACACCTACAAATCTAGACACTGTTCTTTCTACCGTGCAGAGTCTAAAAATTGTAAAACCTACACCGTTTCCTATTATTTACAACAAACATCACAGTACCAACAAGCTATCTATCACTAGTGTTACCAAAAGAAAAGTTCTAAATTGGACTTCAATCCACCAAATTTGCTGGCGTCATTACTTTAATCAATAAAAATGCACTTTGCCTAACTTTTACTTTGACCATGGAAATATATTATCAACTATACATTGGGTGGTCTAAGATACAGCAACAGAACATGAAAATGAGATAAAGGAAATGATAAGTATGTACAAAGTTAAGAAAATTGCTAGCAACTTAAAAACGGATTCTTATAGCCATACAAGCACTATTCAGAAAGGCTGGGCTTCTTGCAAACCAACTAAGAATCTTACTGAACAAAACTATGTATTTGGCTTTCTCCCCAAAACACAAAACAGAATTTGTATGTTGTGCTACGAAAAGAGTAAATTAGGCATCTTCCCTACAAATTGCAGGAAATAGACATTGGCTGCCTATGCTTTATGGAAAAGAGGCATACAGACTCCCCATCGTGTTTTTCCAGTTTTAAGCATTTTCCTTTCAAATCACAGAAAAAAGTTGAACAGATCAATTAAGGTGGCCTTGAAACAGAAAGCCTCATTCATACAAGTTTTCCGGGGAGTAGAGAAAGTTTACAAAAGATAAATGTTGAGCTGAGTTCTTTTTAGAAGTGTTGTTGTCTTTTCTTCTTGGTATCGATTTTCCTTTCAAATCACAGAAAAAAGTTGAACAGTTCAATTGAGGTGGCCTTAAAATGGAAAGTCTCATTCATTGCTTTCAAGGGAGTAGAGAAAATTTACAAAGGTAAAAAAAAAATGGTTTACAAATTAAAGATGAATGTTGAGCTGAGTTCTTTTTAGAAGTGTTGTTGTCGTTTCTTCTTGGCATCCATGGCGTTGAGGATGGGTTGGCGCTTGGCTTGGTAGCGCCGCCGCAGTTCCTCGATTTCCCTCTCCATCTCCTGGTCCAACGTCTCGAATCTTCTCCGCAGCTCGTCAGAACTCAGGTTCTTCAACTACAGGGAACGACATGAATGTGGAATTTAAATGTTGCAGCTTGCAAGATTATACACACAAATTAGCAGTCTCAGTTTGAAAAAAGGATCTGAATTTAATTGTATTGCTTGCCCAGCAAACCACCTTAATGCTTTACACACTGGGTTTGTAATGAAGATTACTGAAAAATGTAGATAATTATGTTCATGGTGGATTTATGTTCATGACTTTACGAAGTCAAAACAACCTTGAACATTTTTCCATTACAGTGTAACTACAGTATGTGGTGCCACTGTGAATTCAAAACCAACATGCAAATATGGACAGATTTATCTAATCCATTGATGCCAGGATGGTTTACTACTCTTTTTGAAAGGTGTAGTACATGTGTAGGTTCTTTTACATTCTTTTAGGTGTGACTATCCTCAAACATGGAACCTTATTTTAATGTCTTATCTGAAGGACATCCCAAGCCAAAGCTAGGTACTCATTTTTATTTGTGTGGAGTGAGGAAAGTTGTCAAGTGGTTTTCTCCATAAAGTCAACGGTGCAGGTCAGTATATTCGAACCCTGCACCTCTATGGTTTGAACCAAAAACCATACCACTACGCCACGACAAGGCCAAGATGTTGTATGTAAACACTCAATGTTCCTATTCACACATGATCAGAACAACACAAACACTCACAAATTCAAAGTCTCCGTCCTGAAAAGGTCTCACGAAGCCGTAACCCTCGGATGCAGGCCGGAGAACCGGACCCGGCTGGATCTCTGCCGTGATGTTCCCGTTCGCGGCGGACTGGCGGTCTCTCTCGTCCTGTTCCTTCTTCTCAAAGTGGTCCAGGAAAGACGGACGATACTTCTCCTTCTTCACTTTGCCTGTTTCTATTCCTGTGGTAAAGATTAGGCCATAATAATGAAGAAATGTTGAACATTCTGGAGAATGGAAATGGAAAAAGATGCACAGAATATGATCCTGAACAATGATTTTTACCATCATACTTTGACCACTAAAAAATATATATATCATTACTAGACATTGCAAATATGTCATAGTGAAACAGTGCAAAGAGCAGGTGGTAAGCATAAGATGTTAATTATCAATGTATCTGCTAATATGAATACTAAATTAGTATGCCCCTATAGGTAATCTAATCTGCTGACACTATTTCGCCTGCCTGTCATTAAATAAAAATGAGTGCTTGTTTGTATATACTTGTACAAAAACTTAACACATAGTCCATGTATATTCTCAAAATGCAGACATTGTATAATTACATAAAATGCATCAATAGTTGCAAACCTTCCAATCATGTACTCTATATATGAACATGGTTAAATCTAAGATGTTAATATGACAAGTCAGTGACAATATTACTTTACGTTCAATGCAAATACTTTGTACGTCATAACAGATACTGACTTCTCATAGTGGAGTCTTCATCTGTGTCTTCGTCAGAGTTGATAACCATGGTACCCAGGTCTGACTCCAACATGGTACTGTCACTGTGTTCAATCATGGTACCCGCAGTACTGCTCTCTACCATGGTACTGAAAAAAAAATCAAGTAAGGTACTCAGGTCTGACTCTAACATGATACTGTCGCTGTTTTATCATGGTCCCTCAAGTTCTGCTCTCTACCACGGTACTGGAAAACACACACCAAAAAATAGGCTTATATCGTATGTCATATTTCCACACCGGGGCCCGTTCAGGCAGCTTTTTGGAATGAAAAGTATGATATAAAAGACACCAACTTAAGCAAAATGATTTTTCATGTAGCTAGCAGTACTAGTAGTGCCAACCCCAAGCTTGGACATGTTACACAGAATTGCATTCTTCATTTCGGATGGTGAAGTAAAGCCAGCGGCCCTGTGTATGAGGGATCTTCAGGCGCAAGCATCAAGTGTCAAACCTTTGTATGTTAAAGAACACAACACACTTATCATGAAGAGTAAGGGTGACCTGGTGCTTGGCTAAAATATGCAAGTCATTATCAAAGCTGCATTGCACTACTAGGTAATAAAAAAGCGTCATGCTTCGTCCTCAGTCAGCAGTTTGACCACTTTTAGCAGAGGTGCAATGTAGCTTTGCTACAGCTCAAGTGTTCAAACAATCCCAAAGGGCTATCTCTTCTCTTGCTGGCTTCTTGTATGTCCAGAGCTTTGATGCCTTTGGCTAATACTAATGGGTCAAACTCCACATATGCAGGCTGACGAATTTACAATGTATGTCCCCATCTAAAAGTATGGTTTACGATGAAAAAGGAAGAGGCAAATTCTTCAGAAAACAGTGAAAGATTTACCTGTCATCCACATCAGTCATGCTGTCTCGCGGTGTGTCCGACGCTTTTATCGTTCCCGTGTCGTTGTCTTCTCCGAGGAGCATTGTGCTCGCGTCAACATCATCATCCTCTTCTTCCTCCTGTTGTCATGGCAACAGCATCAACATCACTGTCAAAAACTCCTAACCATATTTACGGATGTCTATGTCTTTTTTTGTATCATTACTACTAACAGCTATTTCACATTTCTTTTACTGTACAGTTCCTTGATTACTAAAAACTTAGTATTGTTTCCAAACAAGAAATCTTTCAAAAACACATAATATCCTCTTATTATGGCTTCTCCTTTTACACTTGTTCAATCCTCCATTGCCTAGCAACACATAACATTCAACCTCTTTCCCATGTGCTGTATCCATGGTTACTTAAACTGTTATTATCATATAGCCAGGCGCCGCGGACCAATCAGAAGGCCCTGCTCCATGTTGGTTATGACACTGTAACACATTATTGATAGATTCCAGCCAGGCTTTGCTCACTCAGTGGTTTTATTCGGTGGTTATAGCAAAGGACCAACGTTATGACACCATATACACCTCGGGGCGGGTCATTAATCCTTAAGTATTGTCACCAAGCAACAAATCTCTCTTTTTTTCTATCACTTACCGGGCTCTCCTCTTCCACTTGTTCCATTCTCCGTTGCCTAGCAACCTGTGCCTCGGAGATCATCTCTTTCAAGATGTAGGCTGGCTTGGCTGCTCGGATGAAGGGATGCTGAGAAATGGAGGAAACAAATTAGTTCATCAACATCATTTGCAATGTGATAGCCTGAGTACCATCCTCCGTAGTAACCGCTGGCTCAGTACTTTCGCTTGCTAAAATCCGTGGTTGTACTGAGCCAGCGGTCACTACGGTGGATGGTACTCAGGCTATCACATTGCAAATGACCCTAGCAAAAACTAGCCAACCCTAGCCTTTTTGGTCAACCACTGGAAAGGAACGAAACGGTAAAATTATCAATCTGACATTTCAGTGAAGAAAATTGTTTTCCAACACCTTATTTCTCTTGATATAGAGACATCCTATTGGAGACATCCCCAACCTAAACTACTAATTTGTTTAAACTGCCTTTCACAAAGGCGAAACTTCAGTAGCATGGCAAGGTTTGAAACAGGACCTCTCGGTTCTGGGCCAAATATCCTGCAGTTATGCCACATGACCCCACAGTGAGGTACATGTATAGCTATAAATTACTGTACCTGTAAGAGTTGTGTTGCAGACGGCCGTTGCTGGGGGTTCTTGACCAGACACTGAGACACGAAGTCGATGAACTCCTGGCTCCACTTCTCAGGGTTCCTGAAGGTAGGAGGGGGCTTGGTGGGGATCATGAAGATGGCCTGGAGAAGAGGGAATAGGTGAGACATACATTCATGATTGTAGCAGGGTTCTAGCCAGCACCCGTCCTTCCGTCCTTTAACAGAATTTTGCAGCTGGGGACGGAAAAAGATTTTGCCCATTCCATCCTCTGTGATGGACAAAAATCGATACGTTATCAACTTATGATATAATAAAACTGTCTGCCTTGTGTAATTTTTCACCTAAACCTAATGCTGTTTAACATCTTAGTCTACCAGCAAAATTTACACCTCAAGATACAGGAAATAGCGTTTCAGAGGGTCTAGATTTCAAAACTAAGTACACCAAAGGTGCGATGTCTCACACCTTGGATACTCGATAGGATTCAAAATCGAGGGCACGGAAAATGGTTTCAGGCTGCACTACGAACACTAAAGTGAGACAATTGGCCAAAATGAGACAATTTTAATCTGACGGATTAAGGATTTGAGACAATTTCAAAATGTTGCAGTTTTGACATGTACAACCCTGCATTGTAGGGTCAAACCTGCCCAGGAAGCCTAAAAAGTAAATATGGCATTTACGTTGATGAAGGTTAGACATCCAGGTAATATGATATGCCAAAAAGCAGTTACTCAAGCAACTGGATATGAATTTGGAAACGGTCAGACGTTTCAGATAGCATCCACTATCTTTCGTCAGTGACACTGACAGTTGCTTGATTAACTGCTTTTTGGCGTAATATGGCTTTTACTCTAGTTTTTATTGAGGCACATGTAAGTCCTTGTTGATTTGACTACTGGGGTGACATCCGCATGCTGGTAAATTTGTGGCCATTACCAAACAAAATTTTTTCAAGCAATGTTGTAAATCGTACAAAGAAGCTACAAAATGAGCAAATCTGCGTCCATAGATTTTTAAGAATACATCCGAAAACATAACTTTGTCATACTATGCCACAGTCAATTCCAATGTCAAAGAAGAAGAATGTGAATTTTGCCAAAGAAGATACATGAAAAATCTATTATTCCATATACCATACACAGTGTGTGTTCAGATATTTGCGCAACCTTCCTAACCACTTTTCAACCTTCCAATTTTTTCTTTTCATTCGCACACTCACATCAGTTTTGGGGTTCACAGAGGATGTAATCTATATATATCAATCAAATCAATGTGGCCTAACAGTGACTGACTCACCCTCATTGGGTGGATGTCTGCGTACGGAGGCTTTCCCTCCGCCATCTCCAGCGCCGTGATTCCGAGCGACCAGATGTCCGCCAGGCAGTCGTAGCCGATCTCCTGGATGACTTCCGGCGCCATCCAGAACGGTGTGCCAATCACTGTGTTCCTCTTCGCCATGGTGTCCTGAAAACAACAACTTTTTAAAATGACACTGCAGTTCCAGAGCAACTTGCCAGGGGGGCCAAATTTTTCTTACAATTACATCCTAACTGTGTCCCTCTTCACCATGGTGTCCTGTAAACAACACACAAACTTTTTAACAAAAATGCCACTGCAGTTCCAGAGCAAGTTGCTAGGGGGGCTAAACCTATACATCTTCTTCCTTACATCAAAAGCTATCTGTCACCACACTACCATAGCATGTGCAGTATAATACACACAAACAGTGGAATAGTCAATTTCTGGTTTTAGGTTGACTGACAGTCCTTCTGTGTCCGAACCTGTTTCTCAGGCAGGGCTCGAAATTCATTTTTGGGATAAGGTGCACTGGTGCACCCAGCTTAAAAAATTGGGTGCACCAAAAATTTTTTGGGTGCACCACTTGAATTTAAGTAGAATGTTAGGAAAACCTAGTAAGAAAACATAGTTACATGCTATCAAATTCTTAAACAAGTACCATGACAGACATTTTTATTTCTTTCTAACCCTTTAATAGATAAAATAAACCCAAGAAAATATTTGCGTGCACCCTATGCACCCACAGAAAATACTTGGGTGCACAGTTCCAATTTTGGGTGCACCTGGGTGCACATGCACCCAGTAGTTTGAGCTCTGTCAGGTATCAGATTTTAGATCTCTTGGAAATATGAGTAGAGGGCAACCATGGTATCAACAAATGCTGACCAAACATATGAAGAAACTGTTATCCTATCATGGAAACGAATGCTTTGTTCGTTTCATTCTAAAAGCCCAACTTGTCCTTTACATACATGTGAATCACAGTACTCTTAGCCTAAATATTGGCTAATTACTCGCCACAAAATATACAATAGGGGACACACACACGCACACACAGCTGATGACCCAGATATGGCTCATTGACCCCTGTGCGGACACCACTTACTCTCTGCCCTACCTACCACTAAGAAATCACAACCACAGCTTGTCCAGAACTCAAGATATCAACATCGGAAGTTCCACTTCAGTACCATACCAAGCCACTAGGGGGCCAAAAATCCTCATCGAGACCTATCCATATTTGAAGTATTAAAAAAAAGCCATTTAAGCCTTCTTGACCCCTTGCCCTTTTAATGGACAATCTCTGAATAAACTGACCTGATTCAACTGACCATAAAGAAACGGTGACTAAACAAACTGACCAATACGTAAGTGGTCATGCAGTGAAGACAAAAAGGGGACAGAGAGATTCTACACTACCGGTATATTCTGTACACCATACAAACAGGAGGTATGTACGCTTTCTAATCTGATAGAATTGGATATACACAAATTCAAGATACTGGTAAACCCTGGCATCTACCATCCAAAGTACATTTAAAGACATGTTTGTCTTCCAAGCTATAGATAATGTTGCCACGTCATCAACAGGTGGCAGCTCTTCTGTGCATTTTCTCAAACTCAGACTAGGTGTGTTTTCCCTGTTAGGGTAAGAAATATATTGTTTTTGCTGGCGTGTTCTTTTCCTTTCTTTCTTCTTTTTCTTCTGCCAGTAGCCAATCAGAGCTTAGGTTAGATATCAGCTGTTGTTTTGAATATGAGCAATTACTTTTTCCTCAAACACAGTGCTATAGGGCGAGCCTATTGGTGCAGTATAATAGTTAATGAGCAGTTCCAAAAACCAAGCAGATGTATATTATCTTTTTCTTCTTTTTACTCCGATGAAGTACTTATGGCATAGCATAGGGTAAGCCTAATGGTATAGTATTGTGTCCAAGTAGCCTGACAAAATGCTACGGGGAAAACATTCTGCATTTTCTCGAAAATGTTGCCTCTTTAGTTGACTTACAAGTTTGTTGGTTTCATCAGAGCACAATGAGTATTGAGGAGACCATCTGGGAGTACAAGGGGGTTTGTTTCCCTCGGGACCTCACCATGGAAACCCTCAACGTTCTGTCCGACTTCCAGATTCGAGACGATGACATCGTTGTGGCAACTTTTCCAAAGACAGGTATTTTTGCACATTTTTAAAATTGATCTTAATCTTGATGATAAATTGTTTATTTTCTTTTACATCTATGGCCATGTTGATTTGATTATACATTTTTGTATGTATTACAATTTGTACACGTGTGCATATCAATTTTTGGCCATATCCAAAAATAAAAAATGAGCCAACATATGCCTTTAGAATGCAAAAAATATATAGGAAAACAAATACCAATGTCATAGAATGGCAAGGTCAATTCCAAGGTCATAGAGGAAGATGTAAAAGAACATAAATGAGGAAGAATCTATACCACATTCTGTGTTTTCAGTCATTTGTTCAACCTTCCTGACCCCTTAGATTTCATAATGAAGGCAACTTTTTATTTGCACACTTGCATCAGTTTTGGGGTTCCCAGAGGATGTTATCCGTATAATCAAATGAACATGGCCTATTTCGATATTCTGCTTTTTTTTTTCAAAGGGACAAACTGGCTGGTGGAGATAGTAGCTAAGATCCTACAAGCTGTAGGAACAACAGACAGGAGTGGAGATAACTTCATTTCACCGGGGCCCTTGGAGTTGAAGCTACCAACACGTCCACACCCAGGCTACGTCACACAAGCAGAGACGCCCTCCCCTCGCCTTATGATAACACACCTGCCTATTGAGTTTCAACCAAAAGGGATATCTAAGCCACAGAATAAGGTACATCACCAGAAGAAAATCAAATAGTACACAGTAGGGGTGGGTCAGTATGGTGTACCGGTACAAAACCGTTTTTTCTTGTTGGACCAGTCCAGAAAAAACAGACCTGAAAAAAATTTAGTGGACCAGATGTTGGACCTATTAGAGAATGAACAAAAGTGTTTTGCGGTGTATTGGTCCAAGACAATAAGAAGAGCGAAGTAGAGGAGAGTTGACCCTATTCGAGTGAAGTATTTCCTACTAATTATGTAAATTTTGCAAAATTTGTCTTAGCTCATCATCTTCTCTACCAGTTGAAAATAGCAAAAAAAGTATACTGTGGTATTTCTTTATTAATCATCTGACCCTAATTTGCATGATCTTTGTCTAATAATGTTCACCTTTACTTAGCTTCATAGTGTCGCAAGTATGCAAATGAGGTTCACATTTGCATGATTGATATCTATCACCATTCCTCTCTTTCTCAATTACAAATGTGACAAGTTTGAGAGTCCTATTGTGGAATTAAGTATGCAACAAAACAGGAACATACTGCCAATAGCAATACTCTTTGTTCATATACTCCTGGTAAAAAAATTTCTACAAATGTATAAGTACTATAACTTGACTTATGAATATATCTTTATTCTACTTGATAACCTTAAAAGGTGAAAATCCTGGTGCCAATGAGGAACCCAAAGGACACAGTTGTGTCACTCTACCATTTTGGCAACAAAGTTATGGAGTTGACTGGTGTACGTCTGACAGACAACATTCCATTCGATGCCTTTGCTCTAAACTTCCTCAACGGAAAAGGTAATAAGTACATAGACAGAAAATGTTTCTTACAAATGCCATACTAGTATCTTTGTTTTCCTAGAGAAATTGTTACGTATACATTGTTAACATTATGAATTTTAAAATATTTGTTGTGCAAGCATTTTGGAATGATTACTGGTACTCATTACTTTAATCAAACCTTCCATTGAGTCGTGCTCTTTCAGTGTGATTTTGTGCATACCATGTACTACTAGTGTTCTCCAAGCAGAGGTTGAGTCCATTTGTATAGTAGTAGTCGGGGTTTTACCGGCTCGCTCCTCTCACTACTATATCTTCGCAACTCAACCTCTGCTTGGAGAATAAAATGTACATGATGATTGTACACATAACGATATCGATGCATACATGTTTATTTATATGTATGATGATGTATAGTGCCATATGGACCATATGAAGACCATGTCTTGGGTTGGTGGAAGATGCGAGACGACCCCCACTTCCTCTTCCTCAAGTATGAGGACATGAAAAAGGTACATATAGAGCACGCAAATCATCACTTTTGTAAAATAATGTAGAAATGTAAGCAATGGTTTTATGTTTGCAGTTTTCACTGTGACAGCTTCATTGCAAACTCAAAACAGCAGTGAAAATTTTAGTTCAGTATTTCCTCGCCTACGGTACCCTTAAACCCGGGTACCCTTAAACCCTTCTTAACAAATATTTTGCGTCACAGTCTACTGTTGATGATTCAAATGCTTCTCTGCCACCATTTTATTACCTTACGGATCAACGTTTGTCCGAAATCACTACTTCAGCTGAGGAAGTTTGTCTTTTTGTTGGTAACATAGACATTCATAAGGCCCATGGTCAGGACAACATCGATAATCGGTTCCTCAAAGTTATTACGCCCCTAATTGCTGATAAAATAGCTTATGTATTTAATTTGTCTTTGTGTCACGGAACTTTCCCTGAAATTTGGAAATATGCTAATGTTATTCCTATTTTTAAAAAGGGGGACCCCCAGGACAAATGCAACTATCGCCCGGTTTCTTTGTTGTCTTCCTTGTCAAAGGTCCTTGAGAAAATAGTTTACAAACATTTGTACAACCACCTTACACAGAACAGCCTTCTTTATCGATTACAATCAGGTTTTATACGTGGTGATTCCACTGTACGGCAATTGGTATACTTTACACATGTAATTCTTGAAGCATTGGACTCGGGGAGGGAGGTTCGTTCTGTTTTCTTGGATTTCTCAAAGGCCTTCGACAAAGTATGGCATACAGGCCTAGTCTATAAGTTACAAAAAAATGGTATCGAAGGCCCCCTTATAAATTGGTTATATAGTTACCTCCAAAATCGATTTCAACGTGTTGTTATCGACGGCCAGTCGTCTAACTGGTGCGGCATTTCTGCCGGCGTCCCCCAGGGTTCTGGGCCCTTTACTTTTTTTAGTTTACATTAACGATATTGTTGAAGGACTTGCCTCCCAGCCTATGCTATTTGCTGATGATAGCTCTCTGCTCCAAGTTATTGATAACCCAATTAACGACGCACTTTCGCTTAATTCAGATTTGGAAAAGATTCATTTATGGTCCACCAATTGGTTAATGGAACTAAACCCTGCTAAAACTGAAGAAATGTGCTTTACCTCCAAAAGACTTTATCCGGTCCATCCCCCTCTTTTTCTTAATAAAACCATGATTAAGTCAGTTTCTAGTCACAAGCATATTGGAGTTATTTTTAGCTCCAATATGTCTTGGCATCAACACATTGAAAGCATTGTCACCAAAGCCTCTAAAAGTGTCCAATTATTTAGTGTTTTAAAATTCAAATTATCCCGTTAGGTTCTAGAAAAAATATACAAGTCCTTTATACGTTCTTTGTTAGAATATGCTGACATTGTTTGGCACGGGTGCACAATTGAGGAATCAAATCTCGTCGAAAGAATTCAGTATCACTGTTCCCTCATTGTGACCGGTGCAATAAAAGGGTCATCATATTCTGCCACTCGTAAAGAACTCGGCTGGGAGTCATTGTCCGACAGGCGTCATATTCACCGCCTATTACTATTTCACAATATTGTTAACGGACTGACTCGTGAATACCTTACCACTTTACTTCCTTATGCAATTACGGTGATATGTAATTATGATTTGAGAAACAGCAGAAACTTGAGACCTATTAGATTTTCGACTGACCGCTTTGGAAAGTCCTTTACTCCTTATTCCATCACTGCTTGGAACAACATGGACTTAACTCTTCGTACACTCGATTTCTCGAAATTTCGAGAACATCTTTTTAAAACGATACGCCCTCCCAAATTCAGCCATTTTAGCTTCGGGTCTCGACACTCTTGCATTCTCATTTCACGACTTCGTATGGGCACCTGCAGCTTGAATTATAGTCTTTTCACGCGGGGTCTTGTGTCAAGCCCAGCCTGCAGCTGCGGGTGTCCATACGAAACGATTTCACACTACCTTTTGCACTGCCCTACCTATAATTACCAGCGCTCAGTTCTCATCGGCAAACTCTCTGGGTTACTTGTACATATACTTGATTTCCACAGTCTTGCAAATAATGCCAAAGAAATGTCAATTGCAGAATTATAGAAGCAACACATATGTACATTGCAACAACAAACCGTTTTTAGATTCAAGTATAATTCTTTGTTTTAGTTTTCTACTCCAGTAAGGGAGATCGACTCACGCTCACTGTTCATACATATGTAATTATCTATTTATTATTGTCCTGTATAATTTATTATTTTCAATTCTTGTATAAGTGGCGGCGTTAATATAAGTTGAATGTAACTTGAGTCCGCCATCACTTTGTCCTCGTCCGTTTATTTGTATTTTTACACGTATTTCAATAAAGAAAAAAAAAAAAAAAAAAAACGGGGGAATCTAAGTAATATAAGAGGACCGCTCATTGGCCAAGCTGTTCTAATGTGGAAGATTTGAAATCACTGAAGGCAACCTTCAGTAAAGCACTTCTAGGATATGTACATTCTAAGTATGTGTTGGTAGGGGCCTGTTATGGCAAAGACGCATAAATACCTACAAATGTAGTACAACATAAAGGACAAATTGAACACAGACCTGATCTGAGAACATTGAATGCATATTGATCAAAAAGTGCTGCATATCCAGAGGGTAGATACAGTTACAATTGTAGATCAATGTACAGTGAAACCTGCATTAGAGGTCACCTGAGTATAGGGGCCACCTGGCCATTGGTGTCAGTTTTGCAAGCTCTAAATCGGCTGCTTTAGTCAATTTGATCAAATTGATGTCATCAAAGTAAGAATCAACATCTAATCTAATTACCTACTGCCAAGAATCAAAAGTATGATCTTTGAGGGCTTGATGTCCAATAACATCAGAAGGGCTTATTGTGGTAAAAATGTCCATGTTCAATGAAAAGCTCTGTCATAATGGAATACAATAGCAAAAACTTTGGTATTATTTGTGTCATAAAGTCTATCTCGTACATTCGTAGGACCTGTTGAGTGCTGTAAAGGCCATTGTGGCATTCCTGGAGGTTGATCTGGATGAATCAACCATAAAAGGCATCGCAGAGGCCAGTACTTTCAACAACATGAAGGCAGACATGGACAACTCCAAGATTGCTGAGAGACAGGCCATAGCCAGGAAAGGTATGCCTTGGTGTTTACAGTACTTTCTTGATTGACTAGAAAGGCAACATTTTTGTGAAAATGCAGGAAATTTCCCTGAGTTCCCTTCCAGTAATTTTGCCTTTTACGAATCCAATACAGGTTTTGCTATTTCAAACATACAGTACAATTGCATAATTACCAATACTGGTGACCTATCACCTTCCTGCGGTACAATGTGAACCAGTCAGAATCAGGGCTCCAGCCAGCTCGAAATTCTTTTCCGTCAGCCAATTCCCATCGTCGCGAAAACCGCGAAAATTAATTATTCCAGGAGTTAAAAGGACTGATCATGAACTGAGACCTTGGAAAACTGTTTTTTAATGAGATTATCGTATGCGACACACATTGTCAACAATCATAACAATAGCAAAACAAACTGTGTGTAGCTTTTACGGCCATGGACAGCGTCCCCAAGCTGCCTGTAGCTTCCAACAAGGATTTTTGTCCATAAAAATTGATGGATTGGTTTTAAACTTTTTCCGCCACGAGCAGCAAATTTCTGTCAATTGACACAAAAACGGACACTGGCTAGAGCCCTGGTCAGAATTGCCCTGAGGAACGTTTTTAAACTTTGGTGGAAATAAAGCAAGGGTTGTGCAAAAAGAGTCTCTTTATTCAGTGACGTACCAACCTGATGAAACTATTGTGAGTGTTCAAAACAGTGACCTGCATGTAAGTTCAAAACAGACCTAAAGTTCAGTTATAAGAAAATCTGTAGATATAATTTAGCCCTGCTTCATTTTGTATATGTTTGGCTCCCGTTACAGGCATTATTGGAGACTGGAAGAACATGTTTTCACAAGAGCTGAGCGAAGCCTTTGACACCTGGTATGAGAAGAAGTTCAGTGGGACAGGCATCACTTTTGACTTTGAATAAAGTTATAACTGACATTGCATTAAACCCTCATAATGCTCATGATGTTTCAGTAATGTTAATAAAAAAAGAATGAAGAAGTGTGTTTGAGTCAAATTTATGGAGCTCCCTACTGTAGTTGGTCTCAGTGATAGAGCTGTGTACCTAAACAAATTTTCAGGTACAGGTACAGGTACAGATACATGGGTTTAGGTACAGGTCCGGATCTGTACTTGTATACCTACAAAAATTTAACCAAGTATATGTAAGTTAAACATGTAGCTTACTGTCTTTTTTAGTGATAAATTGTCATCTTTATACGGGGAATTTGCATATTTGAATCTCAAAACAAGACTTGAGTTTTAACTGCAGGATCATCACGATTGTCATTATTGATTCGGTATTTACTTATCTAGTTCTCTTTATAAGTGGTAGAAATAAGTGATTTAGTTTGTTTAGGTACAGGTACAGGTACACAGATGTTTAGGTCCGGACCTGTACCTAAACAATTTTTAGGTACGGTACAGGTACGGGTATTTAGGTACACAGCCCTACTCAGTGACTAACGTTATAACTGAATACATTGTAATGTACTGTCTGTCAATGTCATCTTTCTGTAATTCTGTAGTTAGTAAACTATATAAAGCAAACTGCACAATGTCCACTGTGTTTCTGAAACCATCTCAAAGTAGACCTTTCTGCTCTAAACAACAACACACTGTACACTGAAACACTGGTTTAAAATATCACAGTTTGTATAATGTAAGGATGTTATAACCTCAGTCCCTTACTACTAGTATTGATATGCAATTCTATAGTGTTAATCGAACTATGTAAAAAAACTTGTAAAGAAGTCTACTTTCTATTTTGCCCCAAACTTACATAATGGACCTTTAAACTCACCGTGAGTTGGCCAGCAACTCCAAAATCTGCCAGTTTGGCGTCTCCCTCTGTGTTGAGTAGGATGTTTCCAGCTTTTATGTCCCTGTGGATCTTCCTCATGAAGTGCAGATACTCCAGACCTTTTAGAACCATGGAGGTGATGGCAGCAATCTCATCTTCTGTTAGCTGGGAAACAGATAGGGAAGAAGACAATCAGTAATGGTAGATCACTTGCGCC
This sequence comes from Branchiostoma floridae x Branchiostoma belcheri, assembly GCA_019207045.1. Taxonomy (NCBI): domain Eukaryota; kingdom Metazoa; phylum Chordata; class Leptocardii; order Amphioxiformes; family Branchiostomatidae; genus Branchiostoma; species Branchiostoma floridae x Branchiostoma belcheri. The sequence goes on along the minus strand of CM033040.1, from coordinate 6,592,645 downwards.
CTCATCACACAAAAATTGCACTGTTTCCTGGCAGAACATTCAGAAATTGCAATACAGAAGTACAAACACATATGTCATGATATGATAAGGTAGCATAAAATGGCCAGATGGCTAGCGGACATGAGATTGAGAGGTCATGGGTTCAATTCCTGGCATTCTTGGCTAGATGTTTTGTACTTGGGAAAGGCACTTTACACGATGTAAAAAAGGCATCTGACTTCAGCTGGCAATATAAAAGGCGGTGAAGGAGAGGAATAGGCTTTTGTCCACCAACTCCAAAACACATTAACAGCCCACTGCCCCTACTGCCTCTAAAAGATTATGGGACCTCTACCTCTACTCATAATAATATAAGGTAAGTATAAACTTAATATGTAAAGGTGTGTAAGGGTTCTCTTGTACATACACATTATGTGCATCGAGATGATATACATGTAGTTAATACTTACAGTTTTGTTACGTAGCTTCATGATGTCTGACACGGACCCAGCACCACAATACTCCATCACTATCTGTAGTACAAACATGGACAAACATTAGAACCACTAAATCCTTTTGAAGTAAATATGACCTTTTGTACGTACACACCACTAATACATGTATATAAAATAGAGTTCCACAACCATTGTTAAGTAATTTACTCAGTACAATGCAAATGATATGCAAAGAAGTCTCTTACTAGCATAATCTATATGGGTTCCTTATATCCTCTTTCCAAATCACATGTGTTGCCAATATCCTTCTTTGTGAAGCTATTGTAGCATTTTGTAATAAATTAAGCAAATGGCAAAATTTACATATTGTGCCTTTATCCACTCTAAACATGTCACTAGTAATATACTGAAACAAACTAGAAAGACAGCAATATTTAAGATGCACATACTATATGCAAAATTGTAAATTTAAATATAAATAACATGGACTTACCCAAAGGTCTGAATTCTTGAAGTAACTTCCAAAGTACCTGACAACATATTCACTGAAAGAAAGTGAAAAAGCAACAAAATTATACACTGAAACTGTCAGACACAAAGTTTGATTTGGGCTGTGTCTCCCACCCACCATGCAAGCTACCTGAAAGGGTTGCAGTCCTTAAGCCCCCTTTACAAATGAAGAATTTAGCTCGGGCAAGTTGTCAGCGAGCTCTAAATTACGAGGAGGCATGACCCTGATGCCGACGAACAAATGGCAGAGTTTCTTTGTCGGCATCAGGGTCATACCTCCTCGTAATTTAGAGCTCGCTGACAACTCGGCCGAGCTAAATTCTTGATTTGTAAAGGGGGCTTTAGGACGGGACGTTGAGTTGTGATCCAGTGACCATGGTGCTTGGCAAAAAGTAGTAGAGAAATTTCCTTGGTGCAATGAACCCATAAATACTGTACATTGCAACCGTCCTCTCTGTCACCACCCATGGAAGAGTTTTTTTGTCTATTGTCAAGTCACACAATCTGTGAGCATTTTGTACAGACATCTAGTTGTTTCTTCTACAGCCTACGTATTACTCTAAATCAAGGATGGCAATTACGCTAGATTTGGTCGCCTCGCTACGAATTATGTAGATAAGATGGTTTTCCCTACGAGTTACAGGAAATAAAAATAGGTTGCCCACGCCTTACGTAAAAGAGCATGCAGACCCTCAGTAGTTACTGGCCTTACCTGTCACACTGTTGCATGATGGATATTTCCTTGATGATCTCCTGCAGGTCTGTATCCACGGGAACCTGCTTGATGGCCAGGACCTGTCCAGACTCCTTGTGCATGGCCTTGAACACACTGCCATAGGAACTGCAGGGGGAGACCACAGAATTGATATTGATATATTAAGAACATACCAACTGAGATGGGAGACCACAGTCAACCACAAGATGTCTGAACAAGGTCTCATTCATGAGTTTCAGCTTCCCATTTACTTCAATACAGAAGTACACGTGAAAAGAGGGAAGTATTGCTATCATTCATTCTATGCTAACAACATCTAAATACCTAGTCTCTTTTTATGGCAATTACATTTTCCCATAGTTACATATGTAGCCTCACACTGCAAGAGGCAATTTTGCACTATGAAGCTCAACCCTGGCATTCGGCTGTTGAAGGTACAAAAAAAGCTTCCACCACTTTGACATTTCAGATGAGTTGGGTTGTCTAAAGGGGAATTTTCACCGCTATAAACACATGTTCGTGCAGCTATTCTTTTAAAGGGGGGATTGGTATTCTTTTAGGTTATCCACTAGGAGTAATACATTTTTGTACATGTACATGCATAATGTCATAAATTTCTACCAGTTGGACCTGTCCGGAGACCACGAAGTTAAATTACAACAATTAAACCAAGTCCCAGGGGAAACCTTAGAATCATAATGAACACCCCAACTGGCACATAAGATCACAAACCCACATCAGAACAACACCCAAAACTGATATTTTGAACATAGATTTAAAAGAGGCTTCAGTGTACAGAGATGGTAAAACTCACCCCTCTCCCAGTTTCTCTAAGACATCAAAGACTTCCTCAGGCTGCCGAGTAAGTGACTCTTCACTCAGCTTCTTCAGCTCACTGGAAGGAACAAAGATAAATAGAGAACAACTCAAGACACTTTGTAGTCTTCTAACAATGATTCTCATGGATGTAGTTTTTTCTTCTTCTTTGAGAATCCCATAACTAATGGGAGTGTGCCACACATAGTATGGCTGACATTTGCCTGACAACTTTTTTTGGAGACAAAAATTGATGCACACTCTGATGTCATCAATATACATGTAATTGAAATAATCATGGCTTTTGACAGGAATAGCTTGTCAGGAAATCTGTCAGCCAGGAGCTTAAAGTAAAGAAGCGATGATGGACTGAAAGTCAATGTTGGCTTGTTACAAAATAGCATTATTGCGTTCAAAGATGTACGTCGATGAAGGTTAGACATCCAGGTAAAAAGATACGCCAAATAGCAATTTAACTCTTGAAGTAGCCTATTCCATACCACAATCAAAGGGATGTTGAATTTTCTGATTATGCCACTGTATACAAATACAGTAAAATTATACATTAAGTTGTATAACACAATTGTACATCATAATTAATGTAAGAAGTGGATCCCTTCTTATCCATCCATCCTGAGACATAGAATATCATCATCATCGGTCGACGTGATCACACATGTTTGCACATGTTTACACACGACGGGGTTATACCGCCCCTTACGTGGTGACAATGTGTGACATACCCTTTCGCTGGCTAATTACAAGACGGGGATACTGGAAAGTTAGATTGCTTTTCATATGAAATATTCACTGTAAAACAGATTTTGAGTACCATCATTACTCACAATGTCAAATTGTGGTATCCTCTCTAATATCCATGTCTGTCTGTAATCCTCTGACTAATGAACCTGATAATTACTGATGGCTCATTTCTGTGACTCACTCTGATGTTAAACAAAGACATAGTCCCGATGGTACAATTTACATACTACATTTGAAATCCTACTTGAGCATTGCATTGAGCACTGCCATCAAGCCCCCACATCTACGTGCAAGGCAAGCACGTCTAACCCCCAAGGGATGGGGAACAACAATTTGTGGATTCTATTCAATAATTCGAAAAATCTATGCATTGTTCAATTAATCGGCAAAGGTTTTGTACCGAGATGCACAATAATTAATAATAATAATCATCTGGTGTATTTTGCCAGACAGTAGGTACCCAATGAGTAATGAGGCTGTTTAACGTGGTCGAGGCACCTCCTCGAGCACGGGACCCCCGTTTTATGTCCCTCCCAAAAGTATCGTGGAATGACTATGCTTGGTCCGGCTACAGCAATCTGGTCGTCATTGGTTGGGGGACTCCAATCTAAGAACTGTCTGGACCACGCATTACTTAACTTCTAAGATCGAGGGATCAGGTGTATCAACACACCACATGGCCATAGCTAGGCATATTTGAATACCGAACAAGGCCGAATGCAATAAGACATCTGTAGTCTGTATCTGTATAGCCAGTATAACTGCCCTTCTGTGCAATACCTGCATGAATGATTGATTGATTTACCCTCAGCTTATGACATTCAAATACTGTTTGTCAAGTGAATTATATCTAAGCAAATACAATTAAGCTGTCAGTTTAGCATACTAATTGCAAATTACAGGTACAGAAATATTTCACTTAAGGGTCTTTGAAAGAGCCTTTTTCAACTCTTAGGATACCAATATATAATATAGTTCATGGAAAACTTGCTCACTATTCAGAACAATGTTTATATGTCATATTTTACAAGAAATATAATGCCCTATTATATTTTTCAGAAAGAAAAGGGAGGGAGGGGGGCGACAAAAATTTCCATTTTGTCTTGTACCAGAACTAACGTTAAGAAAATATTTGTTGTTCCACGTATGTATAGCATAGACCATGAATAATCATATGAGACGTAAACATGTATAATATGCTCCTGAAGGCTTTATAATAAGCATAGCGAACTTCCTTCCGCAAAAATATAGGAACAGCTGTGGCGTTGACTATTAAACATGCCTGCAACACTCACGAAAAATAGTTGGCACAAAAACTCTTAAAAACGGACGATCGGAGAAGAAACCCACCTTTTTCTCGACATCTTGGCCTCGAATTCCTTCGCCGCTAGTCAGAAACACTCATCTTTAGTGTTGTGTGGGTGAAAATATTGAAATAATAGACGAGAAATCGCCACAAAACAGAGGAAACAGTGTTCGCCCACCCCCTCTAGAATTTCACTTGTAGGTTCAGGTCAAACCAATGAATATAGGGGTAGCACTTGAATCTGACATAATTTGTTTTATGACTACAAGTTAATTCTACATAAATATGGTATAGTAACATCATAATAAATTTGTATTTGTTGATTATTATTAAATATGTGTGCTTAAGTGAAAAATTTGTCATACTATAGTAATATGGTAAATTTACTGTTCCCTATTGTATTTTGTGATCTTCCTCGAAATTAGCTCACTTAGGACCAATCACAGCCTAGTTTATAAACATTGATAATTAGTTTACTATTTTGACCAATCAGATTGATTGTTAGGAATCGCCGTGGTAACTTCCGCGCAGGCGCAGTAACCACATGAAATCGTATCCCCAAACCAGATTTTCGAGCCGGTTGGTGGAGAAATGTTGTGATTTTCTTGTTGCGCGCTGTAAAGTAACGATTTTTTGCGTTCAAAGACAACTTTTGCCAATTTACGGCGATTTTGTAGTCTCATACAACTTTTCTGACAGAAACTTTGCATAATTTTTGCTCGTAAGATACCCAGTTGTTGACGTCAAACGTAAAACGACGTTTTTCGTGTGGGTGCAAAGTTGTAACATCTGGAAGTAGTCTTTCATGGATTATCTCTAAGGAGCCGTGAACCACAGGCCAGGATTTCTTACAAGGATCAGCGAAGGTTTCCTAAAGACTCTGCCCGACATGGACTCCAAGGCGAAGAGGCCACTGAGAGTGAAAGTTATCAGCATGGGCAACTCAGAAGTCGGAAAGGTGGGTCAAAAATTATCATAACAAACCTGGGAGGGGATGTCATTGGAAAAGGTGTGAAAGAATTATAACGTGAAATGTTGAGTAGGTTTTGGTAGGAGTGAATTAGTAAATGTGGGGGTACAGGATTTAAAAAAAAAATTCTTGTACTTTGATAGATCAAAGCTCAGAAAAGCAGGCAACACAAACAGATACATGTATAACAAAATATGTCACTATGTTCACAGTTTGTTTATCATTTTGATTGAAACTAATGAAAGCTCCTTGGTTGAAAAATTCAAATCTATATTTTCAATTCATGTGAAACATTGTGTTTGCAAGAAGAAAAAGAATTTACCATAGCCTAAGGCCACAGTGATTCATTTCATTGGTTGTCTGTGTACTACTTGGTACAGAATTTCTCTCATACTCAATTTTCTTTTTTTTCCAAGTACAACTACAAGTACAATAGCCAACAATTTGAATGGCCTAAGAAGCATTTACAGTAGGGAGCTTTTCACCGCAATCAAGCATATACAGTCATGTTATACAGTCATGTTACCATATACAAATGTATCTATAAGGTCATCTAATAAATAGAGTCCTGTTTGTAACTGTAAGGTCATACTGTTTAAGGAAAGGGTATGAATCTTTGAAAGTTTTGATAGGAGCTACTGACCCCAATTCCCCATTACAACCTTTATTAATCTCGGAGTACCTACTAACCATTATTCAAGATAATTAGTATAGTGATATATGAAATGCAATGGCCGTTACCCTGTAATGTTTACCAAATAGGACGAGATACAGTCAACAACAATGTAAATGGGTACCAGGCCATTTACCATATATGTATTACTTCTCCCAAGGAGGTGTGTTTTTTAACCTCCTTGCTTCTCCATACATGCTACACTAAATGGTTAGTTGTCAGTCCCTTTCAACATGTGGTTTCAAGTAATACCAGATAGGGTGTTTGGCTTCTGTTGAAAACCCAATGATTATTTCCACATCCATCCTTGGCGGCATTTGCTCCTTGGGGTTTTAGATGTCAAGCTGTTTCTTGACTCCTATCCTCCTTTGGGACTTGTTGATATGGGTTCTCCAGTTACCTGGTAACAATTCTTCATCCCTTGTGCTCCCATCATTTGTAGAGTATCACTGTGGAAATATAGGTTTACAAAATAAAACCTAACCTAAAACTTTTCAAGTTTTGTGCTAGTAGAAGTAGCGACGCTACTAGCACAAAACTTGAAAAGTTTTAGGTTAGGTTTTATTTTGTAAACCTATATTTCCACAGTGATGCTGCGTCAACTAGGCTAGCACAAAACTCAAAAGGAAGGATTGAGAAAGGGGATCTTAGTCTAAAAAACGAACAATTAAAGAAAACACATTTTAGAAAAAAATTATTCAAGGAGAAAAGTAAGATATTAGGCATATATGAAGAATAGGCCTAGGAAAAAAAATGTTGTATTTCCTGTTTCAGTCCTGAAAAAATTAGGGTCGGTAGGTAGGGATTATCTTTTTTTTTTCTTGTATTTTTTTTAGGCTGGCCAAAAATCTAGTGATACATATTTACAATACAGTTGAACAAAGTAAACTGAAATGTATGATGACACTTGTCTTTCAATGTCAAACTTTAATTTTGTGCATGATAGATACATTTATCCTTCATTAGATGGGACAAGCAGTGTTTTACTTTAATAGGAAGCAGGCTAAACAAAAATTCTAACTGGAAGCTATGTGACTCCACTGCCCACCAAAAAAAAAGTCTAGGGTCGGCAGGTTTTTTTAGGGTAGATAGGGAAACAGGAAACACAACATTTTTTTCCTAGGCCTTAGTTGAAAAGCATGGTCACTAAACATTAACAGCAAGTCAGCAACATATGCATTTTTCGAAGATTATTTATTTTTGTACACACACAACAGGGATCTTTCCGTACCAGTCCAGGGCTTATGCTGTCAGCTAGCCCAAATCTTCTGTCAACAATCAGTCAATAGTTAGGACACAACACTGATAGACTGTCTATGTTCTGTCTCACAAATGTCATTAGGTCACCAACCAGACAGACATGGTACATATACTGTAAATGCGGAAATGTTTGCGGTGGTTTTATGTTTGTGATTTCCGCAGCGACCACTTCACCGCGAACTTAAATAAGTTAAAACCACCGCGAACATTTTTTTCATTATAGTATGAGACTGCAGTCTATGGCGCTACTGAGAACTTAAAACCACCGCGAAAGCTACATTTTCCCGAAAGTAAAACCCGCGAACTTAAATGCATTTACAGTAACAAACTTCTCTGCATTCTAATGTCTCAGAAAATCCAACAAAGCAAATTTTACAGAGATCCTATCTTTTGGTTTAGCCATATCCCCTTAGGAAGGTCCCAAACAGTTCCAGTAGTGTAGACATGATGATATCTGTGTTATTAAAGGCCACCCCTGGTGCTGACACATGTCTTCTGTCTGTCAACTCAGCACAAATAGCCAGGGTTCCCAGTACTGTATCCACCTCTACAAACACCTACTGAGGTAAAGCTGCATTCATGGCATTCTCAGATGAGCTCTCACAGAGAGACAAACACAACTAGCTGTCTCCAGGACCCATCCCTCCGTCCCAGGACTTTTGCTTGTTGGGACGGAAAAAAAAATTACCCCGTCGGCCCTTAAAATGTGAACTTCGTGACATGAAACTGTTGAAACTCTATTTTTATGAGCTCAAAGGGACATTTTTTAACAAGGAAAATCAAAAATCTATTAGTGGGAGTGGGATAGGAAAAAGCTAGAAATAGCCTACCCTGGGGGCCAGTCGGGATGGGGCAGCTAGGACAGTTTATTTGGTGACCTAAGACGGTCAGGCCTTAAGCAAGAAGATTTGGCAGTATCAGTTTGGACATACCAAGGTAGGTTTTCCTGTCAGAAATTGAGAAAATATGCTGTCACAATATGTTACTGAGTCTGGTTACCAAGTCTCATTCCACTGATTATACAGGGATGGTAGAGATTTGTGTTTATGAGCTGTGGACATTCCTTTGATGGACACCTGTTCTAGATATTCTCTGAAGATTTCTTCTCTCCCCAAACCACATGTTTTTCCAAGCTTGAAGATCTAAGGAACCCTAAAGTGCTCTTGGTTATACATACAGTATCATGAGTATGTAATTATTTATCCTCTCTTGGTTTTCCCAAGGAATAGTCTCCTTGGTTTGAAATCTTGCAGTGTCGATCTGTCCGTCTGTGAGCATGATAACTCTAGAATGCCTTGATACTTGGTGTGCAGTTAAATATTGATGAGACCAGAGGCTTCCCATGGTACTGCAGTGGAACTTCCGCTTTTGATATCTCCTGCAAGCTATGGTCACAACTTTGGGGTGGTAAATAGCACTTGTCTTGCGGTTGCGAGAAATCTAATTATTTTTATAGACCCTCTTGCAGCTTTCTTTAGAACTACAGTTGACATGTCAGCTACTGACTTTAAAAAAGGATATCTTATGTTTAATCCTGTACTGAAAAAGTAGGAAAAGAAAGAGGATTTTGGTTACTTGTCTTAATTCATAAATGGCTCACAATTAGAACATACTTCATACTGATTATTGTCGTAGCATATTCTGTATTTAGTATTAATGAGGCACTGATACATGTACTCAGAAAACAGTTCAACTCTCCTGGTTAAACTTTACACAACAACTCCCAGATGTGTGTCAAGCAGCAGGGGACTCCTCACTAACATTGAACTTGAAGCATGTTGAACATTCCTTAAGACTGTGTACGGAACCTTGGCTCTTATTAGTCTTAAGAAGTTTCTCATGCCCACACCCTCCTCTCGTAACATTCCTAGACACCTAAAACTAAAAACAGGAGTTCTTGATGAAAAAGCACTTTTTTTTAATGATCCTAAAAATCTTTATCTAATGGTAATGCTTGCCCCATTGTTCCTTTGTATTGTGGTAACCATTACTTTCATCTTCCACACCTGAAAAAGTTACGAGAGTTCAACAAGTTTTGTGTGTATCGGAAACTGTTAAAAATCAAACCAAATTTACAGAAAATCCAATGATTTGGCCGCATTTTAGCCCAAACCATAAAAAATAGGATAAACTTTATGTACCAGTAAGTTTCTATCATCATACCAGTTCCTTGAGCTTTTAAAGTTCCAAGGAGTTCAGAACAGGTCAGACAGTTGTTCAACATTTGTACCACCTTGTGTACACTGTTGTACCACATAGGTAACATAATACCAAGTCTAGGGTCCACTTCTCAAAATATTGTCACATCTAAGGATGTATGTCTCAATCATCATGTCACATTCAAGGCCATCCTTAAAGGGTCCTGTCACTCTCAGTAACTGACAATATTTGGCTTTTGTCCAAGTTTATCTAATCATCAAAGGGTTTGATACGGGAATGAACTTTTTATGAAAGATAGTTGGCCACTCAAGGAAAAATGTACGTGTTTGGGAAATACACCTGGAAAGCTTTACTTTAAATTGTCACTTTGAAATGAGAAATATTTGCTTCAATAATACTGCCGAGCCAAGACAAGGTCTCTAAATTTTCTGAAATTATTCGTGGCGCTGTATGTATGATAAATGATGACCATATTGAGAAAATTATTAAGGCAATACCTGGTAAGGCATTACCGGTAACTCCCTGAAAAGAAACTTATGGCTCTTGTTTGACTATAAATGATATTTGAACACCCGAAAAGACCTTGGTGTCCCCTAATATTCAAGCCTAGGAATTCGAAGATAAATTTTGTGTTTCCGATTATTGTCCTAAACAAAACTGGGTCTATACTTCTCTCTCTATTTTCCAGATTTTGACCAAAGTGGTCCAATAAATGCATTTTATTTAGCTATGCAAAACTTAAATGCATCAGACACTTTTTCTATTGCAAGAGAAATGAGGAAAACATGTTTGAAAACATTCTATAACATTTTCATCAGTCAGATGTTAGAGGGAATATTTTATGTCAATCAATGCAAAGATTATAAGGTAGGCAGAATTTTCTTCGGGTAGGTCCAGTAACAAGAAACAAAAAGTTTTTTCCTAGGCCTTATTAGTAATGTGGTTTGCCATTATGGGGGAGTCAATACATTAAATTGATGTTAAATTGCATTACTTCAATCAATCTGTATGTTAAAAACAGATGGGGTTGCTCACTGCTCAGTATAACATGGGGGGGGGGGTGATATACTAAATTGATGTTAAATTGCATTAATAACTGTATGTTAAAAACAGCTGGAATTGCTCACTGTAACAGTTCCTCAGGCAGTGGTCTAGATGACATGTTGCCAGAGGTTGAAAGTGGCACATGGGTCATACAAGGATAGAATTCCTTTAGGGCAACAACTCTTACACATCAAGCTTATCTACTAACCTGCAAAAAGAGTGGCATCTGTTATTGTTATTGGGTAGGCCAACTTCTCTCTTTTCACAGCCAGTGCCTGAATGGGCTTACAACAGGCTTGGATAAATTGCAAGGGTCTGGAGCGGCTGCTACTAACTCAGATGACCTCAATACAACAGCAATTGCCAAAGGACTGTAGGTTTTGAACCACTCACACCAGGAAGGACCACTACTCTTTTTACTAAGTTTGGTGTGTTCTTTAACATGCTCAAGGTGTGACTCTTCTCAAACATGGAACCTCCATTAGATGTCCTATCTGAGGGATGGTCCTGGCCGAAGTTAAGTACTCATTTTCACCTGAGTGAAGTGAGGAAAGTCATGACCCATGTTAATTGCCCAAGGGCATTCACAAAGAGAGGTAAAACCTCATGTATATGAGATCTTCAGGTGCAAACTTCAAGTATGAAACCTCTGCACGTTAAGAACCCAACACACTTATCGAGAAGAGGTAGGGGTGAGCCGTTGTGCTTTGCCAAAAACGCGAGTAATAATTAAATAGTAAAGCTACATTTCACTACCACTGTTACGTACCTGAAAAAAGCATAATTCTTTACCTTACTTTTACATATGTATCCTTACACCCCTAATTTAGCAGTTTGAATGGAATGGTCCTCTTTGAAATTGATAGACTTTTAGAGTGCAGGGCTACCAGAGCCCAGAAGAAAATATTACAAAGAAGCAGGACTGTAGGCAGGTTTTTCTCATCACTCCACAAGACAAGGTGGTGAAGGAGAAAACACTTCCTTAGCATTTGCTGTCAGCCAATCAGGGCAGAGTTCAAGGGCATGGGGCTGAACTTGACATCCAGGGACAGGAAAAGTCAAGGCAAAAATGTCCTACAAGCCAATTAAGGTATCTTAATGAGGAGGGGTGACAATCCAATGCTTTGTGCTATCTCAATGCAAAGGTAGTCTCTATGGTCTACCAGACTGACTACAATGGCTTGTGTTTTAAAAGGTCTAATTGATGAGTTTCTTCTTCCCATAGACTTCTATGTTATAATTCGTGGTTTAAATGGGCGCGTTTATAATGAAGCTACGTGAAATTTCAGCAGATTTTTCATTCTATGTCGAGCACATTTACCCTATATCGTGGGAAAAAATTGCCAACGTAAACTATACGTAGGAACTTTTTTTATATCAATTACAAACTATGATTAGTCAATCCCCACAAAAGGCACTTTTTCGCTGCTAGTGTACAACCGCACCACTCAGAACCCACGACTGTGTACCTCTGACCTAGCGCGCGGCTGCAAAACTTTACCTGCTAATGTCTTCAGTTACAAATAAGTTTTCACCAATCTAACTTTTGAGATCAGTTCCGCTGGCTAAAAGGGAATTTCTCACCGCTAAGAACATGCGTCCGTGCAGCCGTTCATTTTTGGCTCGGATCTCTTTTAGGGTACCCACTCGCAGAGTAATACATCAATGAGACCTTATAGGGAGAATAATTTGCCAGGGGAGTTTTGCTAGTAGAGGAGTTTGCCAGCCACATCACAGAAAATTAACCAATTCCTGATTTTTTGCCAAGTTATTCTAATCCTTGTACAGCTGTAGGATAGTCTGGTGGAGGCTAACAGAAAGGAGGGAAAATTGTAATTTGTATGGAAAGTTGCAAGAGATTGCTTTTAATTTGTACAAGGCTCTTCTGAGTTCTGAACATTTTGGATAATGTAACCAGATATGAACTTATGTTACCAACATGAAAAAGATCTCAGACAACTGTTCAATTCCTCTATTTTCTACTTAGTACAACATTTATTTGTCTAATTCAGTAAATGCAAACTTTTAAGTTTAACAATGAACCATATACATCAGAATAATATTTATCAAATTGTTTCAGAATTGTAGACACTTATGTATCATATTATATAAATGTATCATGATACTGCTATTGTAAAAGACAAGTGCTAATGCTTTTGATATTGCACTATACATGTACATGTAGGCTGTGTTTTTATTACATGTAAGACATTATTGTGATATGAGTTATTGATGATTCATCTGTACCATGACAATAGTAATACCTCAATGCCCTAGATACATGTATGTTTGCGTTTGGTAATAGATTCATTAATAATGCAAAGAGTGACACTCAGCCATACATTCATCTTTGTAATCCTTGTATTTCTCATCGAATGTACATGTATACATGTTCAGTCATGCATACCATCACTATTATATTTGCTTGTGAGCATTGGGCATTGGCACTTTGGAGATACAATAAAAGGACAAGAGAGATTTAAAATTCTGTTGACTCATAAAAACCTATGAGAAAAATTTACTTCATATGAATGATAAATTTTAAGAAAATTTGTATTAATATATAAATTAGTTGTTTATGGCTATTACAAGTTGTAACCTCGAGGCTTACTTCAAAGCCTTTTGCAAATTCAATGCTCTCAAAAAATTCTTCAGATTGAGCCAAACCATTAGTAGTTGTCTATTGCTATTTGGAACAAACAGTCTGTCCTAGATCTCATTCTCGCTAATTCGGTAAGAAGAAAAACAGCTGTTATCAGCATACATCTACCTGTCACACTTTACTAGACCAGCAAATATGTGCTGATGTTCAGCTTAGCCAGAAAAATATTCAGGATGAGATCAAGAAACTGACAAATTCACAAAAGTAAAGCCTTGCCAAGTTCTTTCTATCACTGTCTGGCTTAGTGGTGTGTTTAGACAACAGCACTTCATGCTCTGTTTCCAACATGCCATGTGTCCCAGATTGTTTTGAAACTAGAACCATTCAACAGAAAGGAGACAGCTGTGATATGTATTTAGCAGAATTGGAGAAGAACCTACCCTTGACCTCTGTTGACCCCATGTGGGTAGCTATCCCTTCAATGAATACTAATGGTAGATCTGGGTACCATAGGGTTCAGACTTGTTCAAGTTCACTGTCACTCACATCCTATGTGATTGTGGTCACAGACAGATAAGGAAATGGTATTGCTGTTTGAGAGAATGAGAAAGTGTAACAGTGGGGTTCAAGTACTGCCAAACTGACCATGCCAAACGGCAGTGAGCCTTTTGGCCTAGTGGTTTGCATTGCTTGCTTTGTGGTCTGGTGGCCCGGTTTCGGCGGGTTGGAATCCCGGGAGCCAGGATATTGTATATCTGTCCGTTTCTACTCCTTTCTTACAAAAGTATCTTGAAATGTTGAATGAACTTATTTGAACAAATGTACAAGAAATACTGTATGTAACCTTACTTAAATTCCAACTTATGTTAATTAATTAACCTTCATTGACACATATAATTTTACTGCTCAATTTTTTTAGTTAAGAGTCAGTTACACTTTCAGAAATTAGAATATTTTTTAAAGCAAAGCAATTGGAGCTTAAAATGACCTTGACTTTGTTTAGACTTTATTTTATTTTATTTTTTCACAAATGGTCCATCACAACACATTTGATATTATAAGAATACATGCAGACAATAACCAGAGAAATGGTTGAAGTGCAAACTGTCAGATATCTGTGAAATATTCTGACTATTCAAAATTGATTGACAAATTTTTGTCTAATACCCCCCACACTGTGGGTCCAGTTATATCGAAATCTTGCCAATTTCTTGCAAAATCAACTTCAATAATTTCACCCTCACCTCCAACTGTGGCCAGGTTAATCAAAAGTTCAAGGTTTCAGGGCGGGATTTGAACCCAGGTCATTGGGTTCAGACATATGGTTCAGACTTGCAACCTACTACTAGTAAATCAACCTACAGTAGGTCAGCTGCTGGTGTGCAAGCAGAGGTTGGGAAAGAAAATCGTAATATTTTCTGACAGCTTTTCTATCATTTTCTGATCAGCTAGCATTTCAGAAAAGTGAGCTCAGGACTGAAAAAAGTTGTGATTTTCTACCAAACATCTGCTTGAAGATTAGACTAGTCAGCTGCATAGGACACAGTCTATAATTTACCTGGATACCAGACCCCAGCCGATCTCAATAATATCACTTCAGTGCATCAGGGTTTAACTCCAGAGGGTCAGCATGGAAGGTCTTGACAACTCTTTACGCTAGATTCGGGATGGCCGGCAGCACTTTATGCTAAATTCAACTTGACCCTCATCTTGACCCTCGTAAATGCTATTTCCTGCATTTTGATAGGCAAATTTTGCTGACACCCACATATACTCGTATATTATCACTGACCGAAGGTGAAATGTGTCGAAAGGGAGGTCTGGCAAAATTGTGGTCTTAACACTCCGAAAAGCAATTTCCTGTATTATGAGAGGTCAAATTTGCTCCTGGACTTCGCTAAGACTTCCGAAATTTGGGAGGCCACATTTACAATTTACGGGACACTTAAAGATTTCGCTTTACAGAAAAGAGCATGCAGACCTGCTCAGGGGGGCTACCATAGAATTTCCTTGGAGGCATGTTGGCCCTAGAGCGGAAGAGTTGGGCTGTACAGGCCCTGGAAACAGTCTGGCAATGACATCCAGTCTACCTTGTAATCACCCCCCTGTTGATCTGAGTATGTAACCCCCCACCTTCCCTCCCCCTCGGGTGTACCAGGGTTAATCTGGTGAATATAAACACCTGTTCACTGACCTTGAGTTAACCTTCAAAACAGAACCTTCCATTTAAATTCCAATCTTCCCGGAGTGTTGTCAATTCTTTTGTTTTTCTTTTAATTCAAATTTTATGTGCCAAAAAAGTTGTGTATTAATTATACTGGGAAATTGTCTCTTAGTGTTCTGCTATATTCACAGGCAACCAAGAAATACAAAAGTTTTGTTTCAGAAAAGCTGTAAAATCTTGTTATTCTAATGTGGTATCAAGTTTCTCAACAAGTCTAACTTGAAAGAGAGAACCAGGCAGGTAGTAGACAAACCAATAGCTTTATCACCATACCAACCAGCTTGGAAGGCAAAGACTATTAAGTTTGGTACAAGATGTAAAGTGGGATGGAGAAAGCAAATCCTCTGTGTGTACAGGGTATAAAGGATGGTGAAAACACGCAGAACTTGTACTTAGCAAAACACTTAAGTCTTTGAGAACTGTTTCTTTGTCCTGATTGCCCCAAAGTGACTTCTCCAAGATCTGAAAGAAAGTTGTCAGGAGACCCTGGAAGCCAGAGTACTGCTGTTAGCTGGGGCCCTTAGCGACCTGTCTGGCTTTAGTTTAAAAACACTGAAGTTCTTTGTCCTATCAAGAATGTTACATAGGGAAGTAGCCATTTCCTATATAACGTCCTTGCCCACATATTTTCCAACCATGCATTCAAAGTATTTCGTATTACAATTAAGACAAATAATGGCGATAGTGATTAAGAATAGACCAATTTTATTTGTATGCTACATTTTTATGAAGTATTTGTTGGAAGGAGCTTTCCTCCGAATCTTGAGCTCATGTGAAAAACAGTGAGTCTGTCCTCTTTTTTATCAGGAAGAGCAGTCAGAGTTAAAAGCTAACACATGTGCCTGCTTCCACCTGTCCTATCCACTAACCATCACACTAACAAGCTTCACAGTGACAGGCTTGTGTCAGTTCCTATAATGTAAATGACATCTTTAGGCACAGACTAGTGTGTTACACCAAAGGACAAATCACAGATACCACAAGCTGGGTACTTGGCTCAAAATTCTATTTGACATAAAGCAGGTTTTGTTTAAGTATGTCAGAATCTGTAATTTGGTATTCCCTGTACTACAGGCTGTTGATGTTTGTAAAGTAGTATTGCATGTGTTAGGGGCTTCGGAAGAGATTTGTTGTTAATGTTAGGATTTGGGCTTGCTGGGACCTTTAAACCTTTGGATTTTAGTTTTTACTTGTTTAGGTGAAGGATTTAAAGTTGTCCAACTGGCAATAACAAAAATCATATGCAGTAGAAGTTGTTTAATTGTACTCCCTATTTGCCAGCACAGTTTGTGCAATTGTCCGGATGGTACAACAAAGCTACGGGACTTTGGGATTCCATGCAATTAACAGAAGTGTGCAGTTATCTGTTGTGCAATTAAGAGGGTCTGCATGGGTGGTTACGACAACGATTTACGCTGAATTCAGAAGAACCCCCTACGTATTACGCTAAATCAAGGAAGGCAATTACGCTAAATTTGATCGCCTCGCTACGAATTACGTAGATAAGATGGTTTTCCCTACGAATTACGGGAAATAAAATAGGCTGCCTACGCCTTACGGAAAAGAGCATGCAGACCCTCAATTAACTGGCTTCTACTGTATAGTAAACTGCTTGATTTTCTTGATATTGCTGTGAATGATAAAAGCAATTTTGAAAATTTCTGTCCAAAACCAAGGAAATAAATAATCAGCAATCTAATTTTTCATTGAAATTTTGTAGAAACCCAACAATTCTTTTTCCTTTCTTCTTTTCAACAACTGTCATTCATTTGTGGGAAACTAATGACCCTAAGTGACCACATGCCCTGACCACATCAGGAGGAGCTGGGGGGGTATCACGTGGGGTGTGCTCACGTGATACTTAGCCAATCAGCTTGCCCAGCAAGCTCGGGGTGTTACAAAGGCTGTGTAAAGCGCGTTATTTGTTCAGTCTCTAGTTTTCTATTTTCTGAAGAATTGATACTATTTTGAAAGATACGAGTTCCACCAAACTGATACAGACATATGACTTCGTCGCTGGAATGAGATCCCAGTGCCCAGGTACGTATTGAGTTGCCGATTTTGTCGTCGTAATTTGTACGACTCTCTGCATGCTTATAGCACAATTTTCAATTTAGCAATTTTGTGCAGTTTTCAGAGGCCTAGTTTTCCCTTTTACCTGCGTGGTTCGTTAAAATCGTTTGCCTCAATGTAAAGTTCATGTCTTTAACTTCTCAAAAATCAAATTGAACCACATTGAACCACCAATAGTTAAGCCACTAGAAGCGGTCAAACTCGGCGAGGCAAGCGGGGCCCGCCGTGTAATCCAAGATGGCGGCCGGGTTACGAAGCAACGTGTTATTGTTTTCATGTACGAAAGTTTCGGGGATTCCTTCCTTATTGATCGATTCTATGGTAACACAAAAATATCAAAATCCGACTGGAACCAAATTGGGTATCATGGGGATTTTAGGCTTTATCATAATTGTGAATAAAACCGGCAGAAAATACAAGATTTTACATCGCGGCAAAATGGGGAGGGGGGCTCAAAAATGGTACCTATCGTAGTCGCCAGTTTCCTATTGCTTCTTGGAATACATTGGCTCTGTTCCAGATGGAATGCAACATTCCATTACACGACAGTACATGTACTAGTAAATGGGAGTGGACAACAACATACTTGTGTATTTACATTATACATCAATCCACTTGCATTAATTTGTCAATGTTTTTGTGCTTTACCTAACAGAACATGATTCTTCTTCCTGACTTAGTTTGATGTCAACAACCGAGCAGTGCAGTAACTGTAGGAGTCAGAGAGTGGAGGTTTCAATGCAGACCCTTGGATTGGATTCAGATACTTTCGTGACACTAGGAAATGTCTGAGACAAATTCTACAATGCTGAGTTATAATAGATTTAGCTCCATTTGTACTTGTGAATGTAAGTTTCATATGTGTCCTAGTGTAAACATGACAGTTCACTGCTGTGTCCCAGATATCTAATAGTAATGTTCCCACTCCTATAGTTTAGCATTTTACCATTTCCAGTGGTCATAAGTTATAATATGTTGACTCCCAGTATTTCAAATGCAAGTTATACAAATTTATATTCTACAATCTTAGTGTTAGGCAAAGTCATTCTCTTGTTGAAAAGAATTTCTCCAAGTTCTTCTTATATTCAAGTTTTTATTATCATTGAATATCACACAAGACAAAAAGTGTTGTAGCTTACAACATAAGATATGTTGACTATTAGTATTTCAAATACATATTTCTTGCAACTTCATATGTCCAACACTCTCTGTCAACAAATATAACTAAACGTTAAAGATACATGAAATTTTTTCCATCATCTTCTTTCATAGATGTATTATAATTGGCTCTTTGCACAAAGTTAAAAGGTAAAGCAGGATTCTGCGCAGAAGCGCAAACTACAATCCACTCTACATGTCATCTTAAGCCGATACTGCACTACAAGCTATATACTCCCATCACAAAACTGCTGTCTATTTCACAATGTGATCAAGGCATACAGGAATACATAATGGTGAACTGTTGTAAGAAATGGACTTTTGGCAAACCTGTATCACTCGATGAATGTGAACAATATACAAAACATACATATGATCTGTATGCAATCTACAGCTACAGTCTTCCTGAAGCTACATTCTGTACAGCCAAAGTCCATTAGAACCTCTACACAACAATCCTTGAAGAAGCATATAATAACCTGACTTGACTATAGCAAAGTTCATAGAACACACACATGATCACAACTTACTTCATGGCATATCACACAGGTAAGTACAATACTGGACAATTGTTCATTCGTGTATTTAATATCTATGCTTGGAATGAGTATTAGAACCTAAGGGCAACATGTGGACATTAAAGACTATTATACATATTCATTTCCAAGCAATGACACCATCTACTCAGTTCTGCATAGATACAAGACAACAACATTTAAAAATAAAATACAGGTAATCTTCAATGCAGAGACTGAGTGCTGTGCAACATTACATCAAATGGTACATAATACAGTGGATTAATCCTCCTTCACTGTCAATTCAGTCAACCCGAAAAATCCTAAATTGTTTCAGCAGTTTTTGGTAACATGCACACAACGTACTTGTCTACAAAAAGTACAATGTAATAAAGGATAAACATGTACCACCAAGTATGAAGTAAGCACATGCTTAGATTGGTTTGCTCATGCCCAGCAGGGCTGGCAAGTAACATACATGTATCTGTTTTATCAGTTATTTCAGAAAGACTTATTCAGTGAATGTATGTGATGAAATAAACTCTTGATGTTCACTTCTATGTTGATTGCTTAAAAAAATAATTCTTTGACAAATACAATGCATGCCATTTACCCTTGTGTAGCAAACATGAGACTTCAACAGCATCTTTGGTGATACTGATAACTCTGTAGATGAAGCAAGGACTGGTAGAAGTAATGTACATTCTGTGGATCATAAAACAAAAAAGGTTTTAAAATGGGCATTCCATGTGCAGCTGGTTTCAAGGTAAGTTTATATTATATTCAATTCAAATGACAACGTGAACTACTCGAACTGATATCCACAATAGTGACACAATCACACAAAATTACACAACTGTAGTTACGAATTCTTATCATAATTTCGAACTGTACTGTGAGCACTTTCTATGTTCGTGTGCCGATACAAAATTGAACAACAACCCACAAGTCTGACCCGGGGATATATATCGCCCCCCTCCCCCTTAGCTGCCGATTGCCGAGCGAAAAATTTATGCACATTCACCGACACATACTAGTTGCAACGAAAAGAACTACAGTATATCGTTACGCCCCCCACACATGTGCACCTAACAGTAGTTGCTTGTGTAGGATTCCCCATATCATCTGCAGTATACGGTCATGTAGCTTCCGACCACTGTTGGTTTGGGAGCGCGCGGTGGCTCTTTTATTTCCGTCGGGGTTAACGTTACCCATTGCAAATGAATTACACTGTTAACAAAGTCTACACATACCTTGTGTTTTGTGGGGACACGAAGATGACCGGAAAATGGCTGTTGGTGGCCTGAAACAGCACTAGAAGAACACGATATCCTCCGGAGGCAGCCATTTTTGGCTTGTTTACGAAGCTCCGGGGACGTCCGTCCTCTGCAGTGTCACAGTTCGAATGAACCCGCTTGGCCTAATTACCCTTTATGCTTTGCGCGGACCCCTCCTCCCCCCCCTGGACCACATGTTGGAAGGCTAATTGTAACCCTAGAGGACCTGTCCCTACATGTGGCTGACCACAAATGTAGTACAGTACAAACCTCCCTCCATGGTATAACAGCTGTGTAATGCTTGGATGATTTGGTTCTAGAGTACATGTACTGTAAGTCTTGAAACTTTTGCTGTGGTTATAATTTTGCAACTACCTCCCTAGGCCCTATCTGCAAATATTTCTGCCTTATATGACACCATGTTATAGAGAATTATTTTAACCACAAAGTCAAAATACAGTGCAAAAACCTCTTTTTTCCACCTGCAGCGAAATAAAACCAACCAGAAAAGAAAATCAATTTTACAGTATACATTGTGTATATATTACAATAGTAGTAGTATAGAAGAGAGCTTACCATATACATGAATGTAGCTGTATAAGTAGATACAAATGTAGGTATAGATCTAGATAGATAGATTTATATTGATGTAGATAGATAGATACATGTATCTGTGAAAAGTATACTATACAGGTATAAAAAATTTGCTTATCTCTTGCAAGAGTGCCTTTGTCAAGTTGGCGTTCCTATTGAGTTTGTAGCTTATGTAATTTGATATATAGGTAACTATTTGTAATTTCTAATATTAGTCTATTTAAAGTTATGTTGCCCTCTTTTCCTCTTCTGCTGCCCTGAATTCAAACCAAAATGTCCCATCCTGACAGTTGGTTCCATGGATAACTGAGGGTTTGTTTAATTTCCTGAATTCAAACTGAAATGTCCCATCCTGACAGTTGGTTCCATGGATAACTGAGGGTTTGTTTAATTTCCTGAATTCCAACTGAAATGTCCCATCCTGACAGTTGGTTCCATGGATAACTGAGGGTTTGTTTAATTTCCTGAGCCAGGATAACCTGTGTTTGTTGATGTTGTCAGTGAGCCTGACAGTATTTGTTGACTCACCCTGGAATATGACTACCAACTGAAGCTACTGTGGCAGGGTACAGACAGACTGGAATTTTACCAAAAATTCTTTTTCACTTGAAAAATACAAGCTTTCAACAACTTTTTTTTCTTAGCAAAATATGATAAGGATACATAATAGTAGTATTAGTACATAAACTGATTAATACTGTAAATGCAGAAATGTTTGCGGTGGTTTAATGTTCGCGGCTTTTGCGGTGACCACTTCACCGCGAACTTAAAGCCACCGCGAACATTTTTCTATTATAGCATGTGACTGCAGTCTATGCTGCTACCGCCACCACGAAGCGTCCTTTTTCCCGTTACCGCAAAATCAAATCCCTGCGAACTTAAATGCATTTACTGTATTGTTTTGTTTGTTATGAAATCCAAATTTCTTACCCAATGTTTTCAGACTAATTATTACATATTGCTGAAAAAGTGGCTGTTTTACAATGTTATATCAAGGCTAGATATTGCTTCTTTTTCTTCTTTTTCCATGCTTAACTGTCCATTAAATGTATGATATTGTGTTTTCAGAGCTGCATCATAAAGAGATACTGTGAAAAACGGTTTGTGCACAAGTACCTGGCAACAATTGGCATCGACTACGGTGTGACAAAGTAAGTTACATGTATGCTGTTATGCTTAGCCTATTTCTTACAAAGGTGTACTAATGTAGAATACATATGATTATATGTGAATACATGTACCTTTGGAAATGTGCATGTCAATTTTGCTAGGTCAAAGTTTATCCCTCTTCCATATTCAATATGATATTGTACTCAAAGCTGATCTGCAAATTGTTCTGAATATTTCATTCATGCATTTTTGTTTTTATCTCTAACTCTTTCACTATGTGACGAATGAATGTGAAATTCAACTCTGTTATTTTTGTATTTCTGTCTTCCTGCAGAGTTAAAATCAAGGACAGAGACGTCAAAGTGAACATATTTGACATGGCGGGACATCCAATATTTTATGAGGTAAACATATCTTACAAACAATCTTAGTTAGAAAACTGAATACATGTATCTGAAACATCTGAGTTTTACTAAAGTCTATCCAGTAGCTTGTCAATGAGTAACTGTCATCTTGTGTTTCTCATTATCTGGATGAGTAAGCTGCATCATTTCTTCCTTACATCAAAAGCTGTCTGCCACCAAAAAATAGCAACACTATATCATGTCTAGACAAATGATACCCAAACCAGAAGTTCTATTGCAGTACCAAGACTACAGACCAGAGGGCCCAACCTTGACCTTTGTCGTTTATTGTTTATTGTTTATTGAAAAGATCTCCATTAGTGAATACATGTACAATTCTGACAATGCGTCACTAATCTTCCTGGAGTCTTAAGACAACCACTTAACATAATACATTAACAGAACATTGAGACTATTTACACCTTAATTCACAACCTATCCAACCAACCTAAATATACACTTAACGTTATACTTAAAGGAAGACATTACCGCAAAACCTTATTCTTAAAATAAAAGTAAATGTAGTTGTGAGATCGAGTAGCTGAGAGGTCAGAGGTCAGTATCAAATATTCTAAACATTAATTCTATATACATAGTTGTCAATAAATGTCTTACCACCAGTGCTGCAGAGGTTTGTAAGTTTGTGTCTGTGTATTTAGTCTGTCTTTGATGTGCTTTTTGAACATGGACGGTGTGGCTGATTTGAAGTGTTGCGGTAGTGAGTTGTAAGATTTAACACACCTGTAAAGGAAAGTCCTGGTAGCAGCAGAAGTTTTGGGTTTGGGCAATCTTAATCCCCCCCCTTGAGCTAGTCGGGTGTTGTGTCGGTGGGTATTTTTGATTGCATGTAGTCTTTTGTAGATAGCTTCTGGTTTCTTAGCTGTAAGGATTTTGTGGAACATAGTGAGGGTTCGGGTATAAAGTCTTCCCAACACCTATCCACATACAAAATATCAGTCCATTCCATCCAGTGTTCATTTTCCCCCAGGTTAGAAATGAGTTCTATAAGGACACCCAGGGTGCCATCCTGGTGTATGACTGTACCAGTAAGGAGAGTTTTGAGGCACTGGACACCTGGTTAAACGAGATGAAGAGAGAAATAGGCAACCCTGCAGAGATAGAGAATGTGGTGTTCTGTGTCTGTGCCAATAAGGTGAGGAAATCTTCTCTGTTCACAGATCACATAATGTTTACTATCATAAAACAGTGTTTAGAAATTGTAACAATGTTTGTTTTGATCCATCATCAGTTCTGATCCTCGTTAGATGCCAGTAAATATAGTAAGGGCAGGTTTTATAGAAATTTTAGTAAAGATTGTTTTAATTTACTAATAAATCAAATCATACATAATTGCACATTTAATAAAATATTTCAGTATCATCCATCTTGAGAATGTTTTATAATAAACAAAAAAGTAGTATATAATAGTTGGCTCTTCTCTCTGTTATCATTAAAATGAAAATCTTTTGCAAGCTTTTGCAATTTAAGACCACAAAAACTTCATACTACAGCAGTGTCGATGCACCAATAAATTGACCTCTAAACAGATATTAAGGGGAAAAATCCTGATGATTTCTGCCTGGACTCCAAGTTCTGACCACTAGCTGGGCTTTTAACGGAAGAATGCCTTTCAGAAAACAGGGCAAAACAGAAGAATGAATTCACAACCTCCCTATTCAATTTTGCTTGGAGAGTAGCAGCAAGGAGGTTAACCTCCTTGGTAGCAGCAATATATGGTACTGTAGAAGATTCCCCCACATGTTGTTGGTTACACTGTTGTTCCCTCCCCTGTAGACTGACAGACAGAAGAGAGCGGTAGAAGAGTCGGAGGGGAGAATATGGGCAGACACACACGGCTGTTACTACTTTGAAACATCTGCACAGACTGGGGAGGGCATCAACGAAATGTTCCAGGTAAAACCTTAGTATTTTTCTTAACCCTGACAATTTGAGGTGAGATCACGTGGCGCAGCAGCAGCGTATTTGACTCAGGACCAAGAGGTCTCGAGTTTGAATCCTGACTTGTCACCGATCTTGTGCCCTTGGGAAAGGCACTTTACTTACTATATAATACATGTAGGTGAAAATGAGTACCTAGCTTCGGCTAGGGCCGTCCCTCGGATAGGACGCTAAATGGAGGTCCCGTATTCTGGGAGAGCCACACCCCACGCACGTAACAAAACCCACTGCACTCGAAAAGAGTAGGGGTCCTTCTTGGTGTGAGCGGATCAAACCATTCCGGCCAATATGGGGTTGGGAATTTCCTGAGCAGCCTTGTAACCCCTACTTCAGCTATTGAGTCAATGAAGTCAGGCTTGGTGTCTGACTTGAAGAGATGCTGCTACAGTTTGCTACTGGCCGCTCTTCATGATCTTCATCTGCAACAATGGGCTCTACAAACCTACATATAAACTAGAAAGGTAATATTTGCAAGCAAATACAGAATGTTACCTTCACATGGTTTAGTCTAGCATTTCTACCTGGAAGGGTAAACTGATTAAGTTGCAGATGTTGACACAGGATAAGTCAAGACATGCAAGAAGGTACAAATAAATTTTGATGATTTTTTATCTGTAACGTTATACATCTTGAATAATGAACACAACGTCCAATATTGTTCCAAACAGGGTTTCTCATCATCATCTCATCACGGCCCCATAGCTACAAGCCACAGGGGCAGTCTGTCTGTCCAAAAAGGTTATCCATTTCTGACGGTCGTCAACAGGGTTTACTCGACGACATTTAGCGTGTCGTCTGCGGGAGCGTCAAGGCCTATGAATTTTTTCGGCTTGGGGAGGTCCAGGGAGAAATTTCTTGGCTTGCGGAGAGAGAGCCATGGAAAAAAAAACTGGCTTCCTTCAACAATATGTATTCAAATGTTAAAAAAAATAAAGCTTTGAATCACTTGGGAAATTCATATTCTCTGTCTCTGACTTGGTGCAGAACGCGAGCCGCGAAGTTCAGTTGATAACATAAGAATAAGTTTAATTTTGCGCTTTCCGTCATTGTTGACGAACAAACTCGGCGCGTAAGTATAGACAAATTTTGCAAAAATCTCTAAAAAATCAGCGGATGTTTGCGGACGGTGCTGACTTTGATGATAATTCCTAACGCGCGCCGGCGGCGAGAGAGAAGCGAGAAGCGACTGGTCGAACCTGGTCGGCGCCCCTCCCCCTACTGTTCTGGTCAGTCGCATCGTGCTAGCGCCGATGTTTTTGTTGTCATTTTCCCGGCCCCGATTAACTGTCAGTTGTTGCTACCATAGAAGTAAAAAAAAATCGAACAATATGTGAAATTAAATAAGGTACTTTCAAAATAGTCTCCGGTAAGCCGATCGGACCTCATATGCTTGCGCTCTATACGGGGGCGGGGCCCTATATGAAATGTGACAAACAGGTGTGCTTTTGATTCTTTAATTGACTGCTTATAAAATATGGACCGAATCTACCGGTGTCATCATGTTGCACCAAATTTGGGCTGACCGTCTATGAAAATTAAGATGTCGAAGATATTTCCCAAAAGGTAGGCAGAGATTTGTTGATGTTGGCGGTGTTGTTTTTTTCGTAATGATTTTCTTAGTCGGACCATCGCAAACAGTGCATTCAGTCCCTTTCCCCGTGAAAACATCAGCTAGATTGTGCTAGATACAGCCTCACATGAGGCAAGAAGTACATACAGTCACAATTTTATTGTCAAATATTATAGAATTGAATTCTCGTTTCTATCTACTTGAATTAGACTAACTTCTGAAGAGAGCAAAATTAAAACAAGCGTACCAAGTTACGGCACACTGCGTAGCACAAAATCGGAAGGTACATTCACAGCTTGAAACGTCTCACAGAGTTTGCCGCTTGTACAACGCAGCGCGAAGGGTTCTCCTCAGCATGCTCAGTCACACTTTTACGTTTTCTATGAACCATATACCCAGTGTGAAATCGAATGTTACACATATCCTGTTTATGTCGCAGTAAGAGCGCAGCGCGATCGCCGTCTAGTGGAAATTTCGAAAGGGGGCCTTACCAACTACTGTAAATCGCACAAATTCACAGAAACAGCTGATTAGCGTAATCGCTAAAATTGCCACAAATCTATTATATTCGTTCACGTCCCGCAGTTGCCGGACACTCTCAGAGCAGAAATTGATATGGCTACCCCTGCACAATGCAAGTGATCTTCACAGTACGCAGCACATCTCCGCTATGCTTCCTGTCACAGTCAATCTGTGTAAATTCATTCATATTTTGAAAGGCCGAATCATTTTTTCAGAGCCCGCAATTCAGATTTCATAAATTTCGTTTATTTTTAGCAAACAATTTTGATTTACGTTTGATGTACGTAGTTTGTTTATGCCCTCATTATCAATACGTGCCGCAGTCGGTACACTTCAAACCCGTCCGCCTGTCAATCATGCAAACTTCAAGGGGTTAGGTTTCTGCTACACTTAACTTTCGCGTTGGCTTATGCTGATTTGTGCCTGGGGATTTGTGCTGTGCCGGCCACTCCCACCGTGTATAAAGCTGTAAGTAGATTTATTGTAATTCACCCAGACTTCGTTTCCGTGCTCCACTTGCTTGCTGGGGACCAACGCAGCGCTGTGGTAACTTACATGATAAACAACAAGGTGAACGGAATGACCGTGACCTAACATGGGGAGGGCGTTCCACGCTGCAGTTAATCGTGTTTGTTCAGGTCAGTTTAATAGCGAAATAAACTCATCAAGTCCATCCTTTGTGTTTCACATACCTTTATGTCTCAGGCGTAAAACTTTGAGTTTGCATGACGATCGTTATGCATGTTTTTTTTATGTAACAGCCGGCAACACGCAGTGACCTTGCGTCTAACGTAGTCATGTGTTGTTGTTTTTTTGCTCAAATGTTCTTGTTGACTCAAAAATCGGTTAACTACAACCGTGAGTCGTGACACCAATCCGTGTTTCATTTAGACGACAGCTCTATGTATGAACTTGAAAAACGAACAGGTCTCGCTACATTTTTATGATTAACGTTATATGCCAGTTACTTATCATGTCAGGAGACATCCAAAGAAATCACCACATACACGTAACGTTACCACAGTTGTCGGCCTGTCTTGTCTGAGAAAATTGCAGTAGTGCTCTGAATGCGTTTGTTCACCAAATTATCGCGTGTGTACGCATGAGTGCTGGCGTACTACACATCGTGTGTGTTCTCGATTCTACGTAACTCAAACACAACATAGAATCCGAACAATGTTTGGATGGCTCAGAGTTAAACTGACTTGTGCAGGTAGCAAAACCTTTAGCTTAAACAAAATCAAGAAAAGTATCGAAACAAATGCTTAGATTTGACTCGATATAGACCTTAACCGAGACACATTATACTTTGGGGGCATTAAATTTCATTCTGCCTGCCCTCTATTTCATTCTACCTTCCTTGAAGTTGATATACTAGTATGCAAAAGGTGCCGATATTCGGCAAAATAAAGTCAAAGCTCTGTGAATTTCTTGATCCGATTTATTACTTCTTGGTAAAATGAATTCCACAAATCATTCAGAGGACGGCTTCTGCCTCAATTCAGGCCGTCCAAAGCAAGATGAAGTCATCATTTGATGGGCGGACACTTCCGTGTTGCGTAGTGGCGGTCGTTGACCTCGTTCGAATACCATGTTCCATAACTCCCGGGCGGGTTCCATAGCTACCGGTCGTTGACCTCGGGTCCTTGGAACGTGGTTCTAATGTTCTATTGGGGCTCGAAAGTTCGATTTTGTGTTAAAATTGCTAGTTTTTTCACCCTTTTTTGCCCCATAAAATCATTTTTTGTGTCTTTGGGGGACCAAATGACCAAGGTGCAGTGTCTTATGTGCAGACCTACCAGCTTGCTGAATTACGAGATATTCCAAGGTCTAGTTTTGGAGATATTTATGTTTTTTATTTGTGCGGAAAAGAAGAAGAAGAAACGATGCAAAAACAGTATGTACCTTCTGTGAAGGTAACATAAAAAAACAGTTTGGTAGGGTACTAACTATCTCTCCTTTCAATATTTCTCTGCAGACGTTATTCTCCACAATAGTAGAAGCCTGTGAGAACGGAGGAAAGCCTCCATCCATAAGCACCAGTCTTGGGTACACTAAGGAACAGGCTGAGGCAATCCAGAGACTCAAGAACAGCAAGTCTGACTGGGAGAGACTAGGCCTGTACCCTGGGTCTTCAAAGTGAGTTGGGCATGTTACTAAAGCAATACAGTAGAAGCCAGCTAATTGTATGACAGATTACCTCACACTTCTGTTAATTGCACGGAATCCCCAAATCCCAAACCGGTACAGTCCAGCTGGATATCTTTACATTATTGCACCACCTGGATAATTGCACGAAATACGCTGGCAAATGGGCTGTGCAATTTAACAGCTTCTACAGTACTGTAAGACTTGAAATGCCGAGGTAGTTTCGTAGTAACAGCAAATATGCATTTTGTATCTATCGTACTTCAGCAGAACTGTTTCATATGCCAACTGAAAAGATTGGAAAAGCCCTTTCTTCTTGTAATACAAGATTCAGTCATTGCACAATAAATCACTTTACAGTAGGAAACTCCATAGATTAGTGTTTTTTTTTTCTTCAGATTCCGTTTTTCTCAATCATTAAGAAATGTATTGGCAACTTGACATTGAGTGGCAATGTGCAGATAAACTGTCTAGTACCCTCCATATAAATGTGTTATACTTTGTTCTCACAAAATTGGAGATTTTCCTACTAGTATTATGGAAAATGATTTTAAATGTTGGTACTGTTATCCCATTGAATTCAACACTAAGAGATACTTTTACTTAAGTATTCAACTTTGAGTCTTGTCAATCATATGCATGTATTTTGATTTTGATTCACGATCTGTAAAACATCTAAATGTTTTTCACCATAATGATTGTGATTCACCATCTGTAAAACATCTAAATGTTTTAACGTTCATTTTCCCAGGGATGAGATCAACAAAGCCTACAGAAGACTGGCAGTGTTGCTTCATCCAGACAAGAATGTGGCTCCAGGCAGCGAGGAAGCCTTCAAAATACTAGTCAGTGCCAGAACTGCATTGCTGCGAGGGAAGTAGCGCCTCCTTGTGAGCTTAGGAAAAACTGCAGCAAGGAGCTTTGACACTATCTTAGTGTTTATGATAAATCTAGATCTTGTGTCTAATGATGTCATTGTTTAATGGATAGAATGATGCAAAATGGCAGTCTTCATAAAAAGTGCCACCTTGTGACAATTGGTGAACTGCACACAACAACAGTGTTAGATTTGTCTTGATAAGTGGTAGATTTGTATGTTCTCTTGCAAGAGTTACCTGTATATTGTGTATACTGTGACCGTTGGGTATTTGTGCCACTTTTTAGTAAGAATAAATACCCACAATGTATATTCTTGGGCAACAGGTGTAAGTGAAAACTTGTTCTTATAACAATTTTGGTAAATGTGTATATATTGGTATTGCATTTATATGTACAGGGGTATATATTTTTCTTTGCAGGATAAGACTTACTTTGTTACTGAGTACATGTATGTACTTTGATAAAAAAAGGAATTGTGTCAAAACTTGGGTGTACATTTGTATGGTATGGCCAAATGAACAAAAAATGTAGAAAAACATAAAAATGGTACATCACAACATTTTTTTTCACAAGTAAACATATGCCCTACATGGAATGTGTTTCTTGTGACTGCATATTTCAGCTGGCTTCAAAATTTTGCCATTTTCTGATACAATAAGATATATGGTATGGTGTACATTATTACTTTCTTAATGCTATGTAAGAGCAGCTGTATGGTACACTTGTATGTTAACTAATGACATCAACAACAAAAATTCTTTTGTTGGTCATAAACTCACTATTTCCCTACCAGTGTTAATGTACAGTAATTGGGTTTATTTCTAACAATGTCTGTTCTTAAATGGTTTGTTTATATTCACTGATTAAAGAACATGCAGCCACACAATCTATTGGAGAGTTTTTGTTGTGTTGACATCTCATCGCTATATCTAAGTATTTCACTTCCTTGTGGTTGAGGTTATAATGTTAGTAACTAGTTATTTGTGTTTGTTATTCCAAATACAATATTGTCTAAAATTGATGGGATGGCATTCTGGGAATGAATTATTCAGAGCAGGCTAGTTTTATCTTAAAAATGATAATAATAAATCCATCTGCTGTGCTGTGCTGTGTAAAGTCACTAGGAGGCCCATTATCGAACTTGACCTTCGTTTCCCTACCCACCTACCAAATATCATGAAGATCCATCCAGTTTCCCGAGATATACATGTACAGTCCACGAGTCCACAATATCCAATCAGTGAACCATAAAGAGCACGGAAAACATAATCTTCTAGGTGCAGGAAATGAACAGATTTTTCCATGGACCGGCACTGTTTCTGTGAGCAACTGGCATTGAGGAAAGGAAAGGTTAGTGCTGCTGAGGCCATGTTTAGTTGAGTATATGGATGACATCTGATCCTAGTGTAAGCGAGCATCAATTTTCAGCTGTTTAAAGAGTTAAATTATAAATTGATGAAATCTTTATTGCAAATTCATGCCTGAATGCTGCAAGATGAGCAAAGAATGCAGAAAAACTATCAGAAAACATATACTAATGCCAACATCAATTCCAAGGCCAAAGAAGATGTGAAAGAACAAAAATTAAGAATCTATTGTTCAGTGCTGTGTGTTCAGTCATTTGTTAAACCTGGCTACTTAGATTTCATAATGAAGGCAACTTTTCTTTATGCCAAACTATTTCTATTCACACGCTCGCATCAGTGTTGGGTTTCACAGAAAATGTCATCCATATAACTAAATCGACATGGCCTTGCGTTACCAGGTGCAGTCAGCCCTATGCATGGATCAAAAGCGACACCTATTAACTACTGTTAGCACTGCAGCAAAAAAAAGCCCCACCGCATCACAGCTTTCTAGTAGTGTGGCGGCAGGGACCATTACTCAAGGATTGACATCTTCAGCCCTCACAGATCCTGCTCACACCACACACGTACAAGCATTACTTTGAGGGACTCAGACCGCAGGCAAACTGCAGCAGAATCACCTGCAATGATTACTCCAACAGCTAGGGGCCCTCACTGACACGTAGGTTGAGACCCAATACACACAAAACTAACACAACGTGCTCGAGGAGGGTCCTCGCTTTTGAGCAAGGTTACGCATTGGTTCCTCTATCGGGCTTCGGAGGTATGGATAGTAACGTTCGACAAAGATAGGGTGAACAATTGACAAAAAAGTCAGTCCACGGGAAAGGTAACATTCTCCCCTTGGCAAATGTTACCACATAATGACAAAACTATAACCAGCATACAAAGTCTGGAAGAGACTTCAGCATCAAGACATGAAGACTAACTAAAACTTCAAACTTTTTTTTTCCGGTAAAATGCTTATGAAAGTCTATTACATTTCCTTGATGAGACGAATCCTGGCTGACTATCACTGTAACTATTATAATGTCCTTGATCATTCAACCAATGATTCAATTAGCCGTTCGACCAATGAGAGAATGGCTGCATGCCCCTCAAATGTTTGCATTCATATGTTTTTATTTTGAATTTCTAAGTTTCGACGGAGGGAAGGGTGGGGCTATGGTACTATGTGGGATCGGTAGGGTGATTTTTTTTTCATTGTCTATCAAACCAGACTGGGACATCTAGCGAACCGTCCCTTACTGCTCAGAACCAGCTGTGGTGTTTTTGACAACACCTGTAAAAATCGCGTGCCTGTCTGTCACGGTACTGCGTTCTCTCGTCTCTTAATTTGTTGTCTACAGAAAAAGTCTGTCAGGTAAAACATCTGGGATTAGAAAGGATGACTTAAAGAACAGACGGATCCTAGAACCCAACCTACCTCCGTCAAGTCGTAGAAATGCAAAAGTAATGAATAAAATGAAAAATGAATTGGCAGCCATCCAGCTGCTCTTTCATTGGCTGAAGTGTTAATTGAGATGGACAGTCAGGATCGGTCTATTCGTTTTACCAAGGACATTATATACATTTTGTATAACGGTAGGTATCAAATCAAAATACAATGTGCGAGGTAGGGGTAAGAAATGAAAATTGTATAAAAAAATGGATGGTAAACAAACCAAATCTACATTAATCACAAACCATTTGTACTGTTAGCTACTGTGGTCTACGGACCATAAATTTATGGTGACATCAATTAATTTTACCTGATTTCTTTGGTACTAAAACTAATGAATCTTTTTCCCTTCCGGAGTTGGTCACGATAGAGTGAAGTATGTCGTGTGGTAGCCTTGATCGTACTTGTAGAAGTGGCACTAGTGAGGAACATATAGCGAAGGCCGTAGTTATTAGTGGAAGTTATTTAAACATTTTTCCATAGAAAACGGGTACTAATGTGTGGCCATGACTGTAGTTGTCAACTTGGAAACTTGATATGCCAACAATTAACCAGAAGGCGTAAAATTCTCTAACAAACTCCCCTCTAAAAGAATGAATGAATGGAATGGCCCTGCTGGCATATTTGGGGCAGCGACTGGAAAGTTTTGGATTAAACGGATTCCAGAGCGGTGAATGGAGAGCGTGGGAGGGCTGCCTGGGTGACGTCATCGATTACGCCGAAGGCTCGAGTTGATGGATCGATATAGAGGAGTGAAGGAATGCGGGAATGGTGGATGGAATGAGTAGATGGTTAAGTGGATACAATCTGTGACATTCTGACTGGTAATGGCCGAAATCAGCTATAATTTGAACAAAGATTGGTTGAAATTTTACCCGTTTTCCACAAATACTAGGTTGTCGTGATACAATACGGGGGTTAACTACATTGCTAATTCTTATACTATGAAACGGAGATGAATGAATGGATGGATGGATGAAGGAACAAACGAATGAATGAACGGAAAAGTGAAAAACTAGCCTTTCCTATCTGCACAAAAAACGTTTACAAACAATGATTTTCCCTAATTTATAACTATGCGCTTTGTGCTAGCCTACAACTTTGTTCTAGCCTAGGACTTTCCTAAGCTCTAAGCAGATCCTACGGTAGCATAAGATCACCCCATTCTTGTAGGATCAACGGTACATAACGGACTGGATGATCGACGATCAGCCGATACATACCGACCTGTCTTATAAGCTCTATCAACTGGCTGACCAGCTGATGGCGATCGGGCGGTTTGAACCGCGATGATCGGATCCCCAGCTGCAGCTATCACGTGGATAACCAGGAAGGTATCGGGGGTCACGGGGTAACTCGGGCGATAGGTGTATCATGGGAAATAAAATGGCGACGTCCTTGTGTAACGGCATGCTGGTATATTCTTCTTCTTCTTCTTCCCGTTGATTCCTGTCGGTCGATGTAGAAAACCGCCTGAAGTCGCACAGTAAGTGGTTTTATGAAGTCACATAAGTTATCCTGCATAGACTGGTGTGGCTTATAATAATTCTGATTAGTATTTAGCCTTGAATCAATAGGTTCAAACCCCAACCAAGTGCCAAGTCCCAATGTCAGTGTCCTTGAAAAAAAAACCGTTTACACGAATGCCCGATTATTTATTTAATAGACTCACTCATGTGCTTTTACCGTAGGTTAGGGCCGTTCTTTCAATAATAACGACGTGTAAATAATGGTCCCGTATTCAAGGAGACACATGAGGGCCCCCGTGGGGGGTCCAGACAACGCTCTACAAAACATTTCTTCAGCTGCAAACTTAACCTATTAGTAATAACCTAATAGTATATTATAGACAGAACAATATGGAACCTACAGGCGTGAATAGGCACAATACACTCCTAATACGCATCTCAATCATTTTGTGTCAGTGTTAGGTATGCAGGCATACGCTCAGTACAACCCAGTACACATACGTAAAACTGACAAAAACAATTCAGATCATATGTGGTGCGTATTGTGCATACAACTGTTGTTGTTGCTGTTGTTGTCCTTGTTTAACGTCTACATGTGTATTTCACCGCTAGACATGGTCTGTTGGTGCTTTTGTAGCTAGGTGCTCTCTAATTTGTTGTCCTCCCTGGTGCACTCTGGTACTTTGTGCGTATGATCATATGAAGAAAAATGTCAATATGGACCTCATACGGACTTGATATACATGCTCGTGTGGCTGCGCCTTTACGATGTGGTTTAACCACATTGTAAAAGTGCAGCCACATGAGCATGTATATACACAAGCAAATTATATGCAAGTCCTTATGAGGCACCGTATGAGGTCTGTATAAAATTCTTAGTCTCTATTGGGCTCTACAGGTCGCTGAAAATATAATTGGACAAATATAGATAAACAACATGCCTGAGGAGTTAGCTTGTTTGCAACCTATACTCCTTGGCCAACTAACTCCTCCAGCATGTTATCTGTCTATATTTGTCCAATTCTACTAAACTCGGCACAAAAAGTTTTGAATATTAACTTTAGCTGATCATATTTCCGTTGTTTCTTCATCAATTTTAATGTATATCAATAGAAAGCGTGTGTGATTTCCTTTCATATGGTATCAATCA
The DNA here is from genome assembly GCA_019207045.1 of Branchiostoma floridae x Branchiostoma belcheri. Taxonomy (NCBI): domain Eukaryota; kingdom Metazoa; phylum Chordata; class Leptocardii; order Amphioxiformes; family Branchiostomatidae; genus Branchiostoma; species Branchiostoma floridae x Branchiostoma belcheri. The sequence continues at coordinate 6,557,533 of CM033040.1, read as the reverse complement.
CCTTATGATAATAAATTTGTGAAACGAGAACCAGGACTACTTACATCAGTGGGTCACGCAGAAAAAGTGCAGAATTTCAATTTTTGTGTTCAACTCTGTATCATCCTGCTGGTATAGGTGTGGTGTCACAAGTGTTAAATCTATCCTTTTTCACGTAACCTTTGGTATACAGAACATCAAGTTTATCAACCAGCTTGGTTGAGCTCCTGTCATCTCCATACTATCAATAAATACGATTTGTCACCTGACTAAACATGTGCCAAGCATTCTGACTTTGAAGTTTCAGTATTAAGTGTACAGTATGCAGCAGTCAAATGTCATCAGCCCTGATTATAATGTTACTTGATTAAATGAAATAATGTTAGTTAGGCCTTATTCTATATACACATGTTCACAAAGCCAAAGTACGGGAAAAAAGACGCACACAGTATCCTAGCCACTATCCCCTTGGCCCCCACTATCCACTTGACTCACAGAGTCAGGGTCGGGAAGCACCAAATATTGCCCCTTGTGAGGCAATAGGATTAGTGGGGTCCAGCTGGATATGGTTCTTGTGCACGTGCTGTTGAAGATACTAGTAGATAGCTAGTCCTCTGCAGGCTGTCTCAATGAAAGGATTCTAAAGAGTCACCCAGGGTAGCGGGCAATGGACCTCCGAGTAGTCAATCATCGGCACCTGCGTCAGATCATTCAATGCCGTTTTTTTAAAGCATATATGGATCAAAACTTTGTCCTGATATCTAGCCTTGGCTACATCACTAAATGATTCACAATACGGAGACAAAACAGCACTTGAACCTGCAAGTATATATAACTTTGATAGCACCATTTTGAGTTGTATTCATCTAGGTTATTGATCATCCAACATGGCGCCCATGCGTGAGTTTTTTTTAACATTCAGTGAAAACGATCTATAACCTTCTTGAGGCCGAGCCATTATTATTGATTATACTTTTGACTTCTGTTATTTGAGTAAGGAAGGTAATCAACTGATATTTCTAAAACTACTTGCTGTTTGCCTTGTCCATCCATGTATTTTGATTGTAAAATCAGTTGTAGAGGTTAAAATTATTTGACACAGATATGGGGTTGCTGAAGTCTAGTGAAAGATATTAGCCAATGATATTTCTAACATTCTTGTTACATTTCTTTTTAGGTATGGGGAAAGTCCCACAGAAGAGGTACACGAACAGACACTTACGTGGAAGGACAACATATGTTAAGTCAAAGGACTTAGTTCCAGGTGGCAAAAACAAAGTAAAACATGTAAGAAATCCATCGAGCAGGACTGTTGCACAAAAGAGCACTACTTCTCTACCAGTACAGCCATCATTCCCTCTAGATGTAGTAGATGATCCCCAGCCTTCACCATCACAGCCTGAGACTCCTGACACGCCATATGTGCATCAAAGGAAAAGGGAGTATAACTCTTGGGGCTCAGTAAGAGACTCAGTAAGAGACACAAGCGTGAAGCTGGAAGCCCCCATCTCCGAAACGTGCTCCAGATGGAGTAGAAGTGACACAGTCAAACGGTGTGAGAAGCCTGCAGCATTCAGGTGTCGAGAATGTGGACCCATGGCTGTCTTCTGCCTAGATTGTCTAGAGAAGGAGCACGTTGACTCGTTTCATATCCCGGAAGAGTGGAAGGTTAGTGGACAGGCAATTATGATAATAAAGTTTATTGCAAATTCATGCCCATTGGGCTAATTGCAAGAAAAGAAAGATAGATACATGAGATGAATCAGTATCAAACTTGACCTTCCTTTTCCCAACCCTACCTATCCACCAAATATCATTCAAAACCATCCGCAACGTCTCGAGTTATGCTGTCCGCAAACAAACACACTCGGCCTGGTACCGTCCTGATGAAAAATGCTACGCTAATTTTTGCGAACTCAACCTTCCTTTCCAGAACCACTACTCAAATACCAATTTCATGGAAATCCATAGTCAGCTTCTCGAGTTATATAGTGTTTTAACCTACATAAATACTAAATAATACACACCAATGCCTTAAGGCATAACCGGAAATATAACCTTACAACTTGGAGAAGGTAAATGTGACCCCATTCTTTTTGTGACAATGTTTCAATAAAAAGACCAAAATCTGATATTTTATTATATTTAATGCAATTGTCTAAAAGATAAGAAATTACTTCCCATGATGCCATAAGAACTGGTTCTGTTATTCATATATTATATGGCATATTCAGGCATGGAAGGGACTCAAAACACAAAGAACACATGTAGTAAATATGACAACAATCAATGGATTTAAATGCAGTATTGACAAGCACATCAAGGAAAAGATAGGATGAGGAGCTAATAAGGGCAACCTGCCTACTTACTCTTGATTGCAGAGACTCTGGTGACGGGTCTCTGCAATTCAGACCTTAAACAGACATTCAGACATATGCATACAATGATGTACAAATACCACTGTTGTTCTGCAGGATAACTTCTTTCAACCATATGTGCTGAGCAGTATGATGCAGCTGCCACATCACGAACACTGCAAGTGTGACCGTTACTTCAAGCCAGTAAGAGTGTTTGACTCAGCAGGTATATGTCCTGTCCATTCATATCAACAGCTTTATACTATACCTGTGAATTAAAATTAAAATAGCTTGCTACTCCTCAAGATAATTGTATGCAGACCCTCTGTAAAGATGTTTTATCAAGGAGGAGGATGAAAATGTGGACTTTATACTTTTAGTGTTAACAAGTATGTCAAGTAATGTCAAGTATCTAATACTAGTAATAACATTAATAGTGGTTTTCAATTATTGGTATGTAACTTAGCAGACCAAAATTTCTTGTTTCTTTATATTAGGTCGCATCCAACATCGCGAGCTAGCATTCTGCAGCTGTGAGCCAGCAAACTGCACCCTGCTGAAGTATGGATTGTGGGGGGCCACTGCAGCAGAGCCGAAGACGGCGTTCTCAACAACTCTGCTAGAATGGCTGGTACTCCTGAACTTGGAATCTCAACTGTCCGTGTTGTCATTCTGCCGTACACTGCGGATAAAGAATGGTCTTTCGCTCAGTCAGGTAAGCTTTGTAAAATTATCAGAATCTATTTACATGCAGTATCAGGAACGTACATCAGTTTATAATAATTATATTATTAATGTTGCCCTACACATTGTTATAATAATGAACCTATGTATTGGACTTAGCAGAGCAGTAATTAGTATTTGTAGCTCTTGTAGAGTACTGCACAATAGATACTGAAACCACATAGAAATTTCTACCCATTAGTAGTCTTAATGTTTATTTTCTTATTATTAAACAGATGGACACGCTATACCGTGCCCTTATTGGGCAGTCCATTGCCGAATTCCGGCATCTAATGTACAGACAAAGGAGCATGACTGACCTTTGCCAATCCCTTGATGATGGCACCATTTGCCCTGCCTGTCCAAAGGTATAATCTTCATCATATACACATATCTATTCTATTTTTTGATTGAATCATTCTTTGCAATGTCTAAAGTACACTGATTACTAATATGCAATTTACTTGAAAGGGAAACAACTTTTGTTAAAGGTGTACTTTACTCCAGAGGAGAGACTTATTTCCTAAAAGCCAACATCTTTATGAGCACAGAATAAACTTAGTCTGTAAACTTTAAGTCTGTAACAAATAAATGAACCATTTATAAACCAGTAACTGAGTATTGACCATTCAAGCAGACCCATATATAGAGTGTGATGCATGACCTAGATTTCCTGAGCGCGCCCCATTTTTATGAAGGCATTTTTTATTAAGTCTGCGTTTCAATGGGATGATTGATGTGAAGACCAAAGCCAATTTCTGACCAAAAGCAACTTGGAAATAAAGTTACTAAAAGGCTATGAGTCAAACAAGTATCCAGAAACACATTGCAACAGTAATTTTCAATCAATGTCAAACAAATGTTCCTTAAGAGCACTCCAGTTTTGGTTTGTCCAATGAATGTTTTCATTCAAATGTGTTACACTTGGCTGTCATTTATCCGGAGGGTACTCGGGAGGTTAATATTATACCTTATAATTAAGGCAACTGCTCCTTTGTCCAAGTTCAATATCAAGTGGCCGATACAATTACGTTTTGAGATTCAGAAATATGTTACTAACAGAACCATAATACTCTCCTCTGGAGTACAGTATGCCTTCAAGGAATTGTTTTGTTTTGCCAATTACTTCATCCAGGACATTGGTGCTTGTGAAACTAAGTGTAGATATTGATTACTGATAGAAGTAATGGGGAACAAATTGTCAACAAGGATTCACTCGAAAGGATTTCACATCATTGAAGTTTTTTTGCGTTCCTTTTATTTACTTTAACCTTCAGGAGAATGGCACCCAGATCATCTCGTTGGATGGCAACTTTGGCCTGGTTCGAAAAAAATCAGCGGGGTGCAGTATCGCCCCCCCACTTCGTGGGCAGTCTTTTTTTGTTGCTGATGAGGATGTGAAGACGTTCATGGCATCGTATCGCGACAAAAGTGCACCAGATGAGGTGAATGAATATTTCTACAATTATTGCTTTTCATTTATGTTTTCTCTGAACTGAACTGAATTACATAATCACTTGTACCCTTCTTCTATGTTTCAAGTTGTCTTCTATATTTTATGATGCTTCAAAATCGATTGCTATTAGAACCAAATAGATTAAGTATTTGTGTGATTCACTTTCCATCTTTAGATAATTTGCATCTTTATTCACAAGTTGTAGGACTTTTCTTATACATTTGAGTGCTAATGATGTTAATACACTGGTGATTGAAAATGGAATATCAGAAACAACAAAATGCAAAGTTGTTTATCTACAGGTAGTACTGGATGCTGAGCACTAAGTTTTCTGCTTTTATTTTTGTCAGCCTGATATCATACAATGTATGTTCTATAATGACCCTTACCGCATACTGTCAAATGAACAGTTGAACAACAATAATCAATTAAGAATCTTTATTAAATCAATTAAGAATCTTTATTATTTAAAGTGTGATAAATACATTATGAATGTTGCTGACTTATCTATTGTTGCTTGTTACTTTCTTTTCCTTAGGACTGTAGCAATTTTAAAGCTGGAAACTACATCCGATCCAGCTCAAAACAGACAAAACTAGACGTGACTGGAATATTCGGTAGTGTGTGCCGCCATGAAATCCCCAGGCTGTTCCTTAACATGGCACACGGAGAACGGTTGGTTATCTTTCATATGTTTACATACAAATGATTGCCAAGATGATGATACTAACTAGTAGGCCCAAACCTGTTAATAAATTGATGTAAATCATGATGCTAGAAGCTAGAAGCAACCCAAGCATCCAGACTACAAAATGTCCAGGGAAAAAAGATACATTGAAAAAGACTGCTAGGATAGAATTTGATTCCATAAACTACATATCCAGAATAATGAAAATCCTTCAGTTAACATGTTTTAATTATTTTCATGACAATGCCCTTACACTTCATCAATAATAACACTAGAAACAACATTGGACTCTCTTATTTTGCTTTATTGACTTTCTGACAAGTACGATTGTTCTAGAACAATAGATGAAGTCATGTTTAAAGGTCAACTGAGGTCATGCTATGTGCCAGTCCTAGAGCAGACTGCACTAACTTGCTGTACTGTGATTGGTTAAGCCACCTAGGGCACCTTGCACTTGGTCAGTCCACTATGCACTAGGCCTATAAAAGCAAGGACATGCTGTACTATGCTCATTCGAGCCCATAACACTGAGGAAGCCACACGGCGAAACATGTTTGTTGTGTGTCGGTTCGAATAAAGTTCCTAAACGGGGAACATGCGGCTCCAGCGTCTTTTCTGAAGATGTGGCGTAAGTGTGAACGGTTGGCTGAGGTCTCCTTCTCCACATATATCTACTTCATCAATAAGTAGTTAGAGTGCACAAACTTATGTCACTTATTCCTCCATTCTTTGTTGTTGCTACATATAGGTTGGGATACCCAGTTTATCTGATTAAACTGCTGCTTGAAGATTTGGATGCGAAGAATGTTAAGCTGAACGTCATTTATGACATCTCCTGCGTCCTAGAGTCCCATCTAAAGGTACATTTTATCTGCTGCAAAGAAGAAATAAAACAATATCAGGGCTCAAAATACTGGTTGCATGTGCACCCAGGTGCACCCAAAATTGGAGCTGTGCACCCAATTATTTTCTGTGGGTGCACAGGGTTCACCCAAATGTTTTCTTGGGTTTATGTATCTAAAGATATCAAGGTGTACTAGTATAATATCATATTCTTGACATCTAAGGGTTAGAAAGATAATAAAAATGTCTGTCATGGTACTTGTTTAAGAATTTGATAGCATGTAACTATGTTTTGTTATTCGGTTTTTCTGACATTCTACTTAAACTAAAGTGGTGCACCCAAAAATTTTTTGGTGCACCCAATTTTTTAAGCTGGATGCACCAGTGCACCTAATCCCAAAAATGAATTTCGAGCCCTGAATATAGAAACTGTTCAACTGCCTATCCTTTAATTACATTTATCAACATCAATTCATTGTCTGCCCCTATTGAATTGCTGCTTGTGAAAATGACACAAGTCAGCTGACACAAGTACTTATTTTGTTGCTAACACGACTCATGTAAGTTTTTTATCCCTCACCCCTTCATTTTTCTTCGCTTTTTTTTTTTTAAGTTATGCTTTTGACTCATGTCTTAAAGTTTTGTTGAGTTTTCAGTCAATGTCCTGTGTATCATTGTGATTTATCTGTTATTATTACAACTGTACTGGTTCGGAGCTGGAGTCCATTCCTGCAGGGGTAGACTTTTCCTTCTACTTACATTTTGGAACAGTCCTTTTTTTCTTCGTGAGGGGCATCTAGTGTTTTACTTGCTCACGAATGAGACCTTCCTAGTTTTCTGTTGTTGTTAATCACTGCGATGTTTGTTTGTCCACTCAGAAAACGGCTGATGGGAAAAGCATTTTGGATAGGCTTTCAGTCGCACTCGATGTGTTCCACTCGTATGGTCACAGGTCAGCTTGCCAGGTATATTTCATTTTGTGTTGATGACTTAGTCCATGATATCAAACTTTTCTGTAGGTACACGTAAGTCACATGTACTATGTATTTCACGACACTTACATCTTGTACGTCTGAAGTGTGGAACACATTAGATTTTATTTTTTTGGTTAACATAACTGTGTACCTCACTTCTACATTTTGTCATTTGGCAGATCAAGTACAGTACAAGAAGGCTGCAAGGCTTTGGCCTCACTGATGGTGAGTCAGTCGAACGTCTATGGGCGTATCTAAGAAAATTCTCATCCATAACGAAGGAGATGACACCATCAAGTCGAATAGATCTCCTGACTGATGCCTTACTGCACTATTCCTTGTGGAAGACAATTGACATTGGTAAGTTTTAGCTTAAGTTTTAGCAAGAAAACTTGGCCTCTACAATAGGTCTGCGTTGAGCTGTTGTAGCAAATATCTTATTCCAAATGAATTCATGCTTTCTTTTTATTTGTTTAGGGCGTATAATTCTTTACAAGTTCCGCTCTTTTTTGCAAATTTCAGATGTTGCCTTGATGAGGAAAATGGAGAAGGCCATACAAACAGTCAGAATTGCTGAAGAAGAGATATCAGCAATTATGAATGATGCAAACGGTACGTCGAGATATATTAATGTGCTTAACTGTAAGAATGTCATTAGTCAAGCTGCTGATTGTCCAGAAGAAGTGTATGGTACATAGTGTACTTAACATGTTAATATTGAGCCATGTCTGTCAAAGGGCAGAGAATGGTTTGAACCCCTTGCAGGTCTTCATACTTTTTTACCTTGTGTACCTTTATTTTATAAGTGTCCTTTTCAGGGGGGTTGATTTTGTGTGTGCTTTTCTACATGTCACATTATACTTCTTTTTGCAGTCTCCAAGGGTGAAATAGAGAAATGGTCCATTCAAGAAAGGGAGGCCATCACCAAGGAAAAGTTTCCAACTCGTATGTAAAGATTGAAATGCTTTACTCTATATAGTTACTAGTCTTTAGCAATTGCTATTATCACTGATAGACATCTGACAATTACTTGTATGTACTATTAATGACTGAGAGGTTATGGCAATTGCAGCAGACTAGTTACCTGAACTTCGCTTAATTTTGTGAAGGTCATAATTCAAAAGTTGTAAGAATGGCCGGCCCTTTTTTTGTAACTTGTTATATTGGTTCAGTAGTTAATTCTGAATTTACAGTCTTATAATAAGCCTTTACTATGTTATAATCAAATTCATTACATTTACTTTTTTTCTGAAATAGGCACAGTACGCAAGTGGAAGAGAGACTACGTTGTTAAGCTGCTTCAACTAGGAGCATTGAGGTGAGAATTTCTTATTGTCTCCATGGTAAATATAGATTATTCTTTTCAGTGTCGCTGTGTGTTTGTCTGCATTTGTGCTTGTTTTTCCGGATATTTGTGCTCAGCATAACTTCAGACCCATTATGACTGGATATTGCAATTATGACATTTTGTATGTGGATAGGAGTTGGGAAGATGCATGTTACTTTGGGTTGGCCTCCTGGTGTGGGACATTGTAACTGCAGCAGAACTTGTTTTAGTATCTTTTGTCCTGCCTAGGGGTCAGCACCGGTCCACAACTTTTTCCTTTTCTATGGCCAGGTGGCAGCTATTGCAAAGGTGGCCGCTAATCCAGGTTTGACTTGTACAGTCAAACTTGGTCGAAGTTAACAGAGACATTTAGCAGTGTTTACATGAAGATATGATACCCCACCAAATAGATTCCTTTGTAGAAAGTAGACCATTGTTTTGAGTATTGCCTACATTCAGGTATTGGTTCAGGTCTGTACCTGTACCTGATCCTCCGTACCTTTGCCGTACCTGTACCTTAATTTCCTGTACTGGTACCCAACTGGCATTATGTCTTCATATTTTGGGGGCCGACAGCTATTAATGCAAGGAATAGGTTGTGAAGTTTTGGGCTCCCCAGCAGCTTGTTTGATTTTGAGTATGTAGACAATTTCTTTAGTAAAATACTGTGCCTTTTACTGTCATTACTCGAATGTGAAATATGACGAAATACAAATATGTATATGATATCAGTTGTTTTTCTTGCTTGCTTGATTTGTGCAGTGATGTGTTTCAAAATGTTTTGACAGTTACATAATCATTAATTATTCAACTGTAACATGTATATCTCACCTTAAAAATGCATTTATCTTCCATATAGAAAGAAGCTAGCTGCTAGCCAAAAGGAAGATGAATCTCTCTACCTGTCTACATTCCAGCAGTATGTAAATCTTTACAATTTGTAGTAGATGAGTTTCCAAGCATGCTATTATTGTAGCTACATAATGCTTGACAGTGTAAATGTGTTACATCGTTACCTCACTTCATTCTGGAGGACAATTAAATTAATGTTATATGAAAATTGCATTATGACAAAGGATATAGGAATACAATAATCTCCAAGCAGACTGCTTTTATTCTCATATCAAGCTGGTCCTTTCATCTGCAGGGAGAGTATGTAATGCAAAACCACAGGACAAGACAAAACACATTTAGCAAAAATTCAAGTTTTTGGTCATGGTTGGTAATGGTCTTTGCTTGGAGACTACCCTACCAATAATTACTACACTATTTCTTTCTTGGGAAAGGTATTTTCATTTCTAATAAGTCTTTCTCTTTATCAGACTTGATGAGCAACTGACAAAAGAAGAAAGGGACCATGACATCACACAACGCTGGAATGAAAGTTCTGATGATTTCACCAACACCATGAAGAAGGTAGACTGGAATGTAAGGTCCAGTCTACTGTCAAAGATGCAGCGCATTGCTAATGAAAGATCGTTTCTGATCTCTCTCAAGAGAAAATATCATGGTAAGTGATCTAAGACTGTCCATAAAACATCCTTTACTCTATCGGCCTTGTCCATGGATTGGAGCAGTACTAAATTACTATTTCCTGGATAACATGTCAAAGTTACATGGCTGCAGTGAGTAAATCAACAATCCGGGTGGGGTGTTACAGTACAGGCTTTTCAAGTTCTTTTCTTTCACCCCTTCTCTATCTTTATCTTTTGTGTACCTTCAATGTGTTCTTCCTGTCTTCTCATCTGGTACCAAATCTGGTATCTGTGCCTCTTTGCAGATGGTCAGGCAATCGCTTCAAAACTTTCAAAGCAACTCAACACAAGCAACAGAAAACTCCAGAAGGCGCTGGACGCATACAATGCTGTGGAGTGGAAGCCTAGAACTTCTACACTACCACCCAAACCGGAGTTCCGAGAGGTCACTGACCCGGCATGGGTTGGTTATTCATGTCTGGACCCATCAGTCATGGTGGGTTTGGCAAATAAACTTCTAATGTACTTGCAATGTGAGGTACTCATCATGTAGTGCTCCCCAACCTTTGAGTTACAATTTGCTATTGATTGATTCATGCATTTATATGACTTCAATCAACATCAGTAAAGATTATCCATGACTAACATCATAAAAAATTGTTGCACTTGGTAATCATTTGTGTTATTGAAACCGAACTGATCTTGGGTATATTGCAGGAAGCATCAAGTGTTCCACGAAGTGTGCAGAGGAAGGCGATAGACAGCCTTCATCTCCTTGAACGTGCCAAAGAAGACATAGCAATGATAAAACAGGAAATGAAGTGTGTATTTAAACACTATGAGACTCAGCATGACCTGACAGACCGTTCCATAGCAGATGTTGGTGGCAAAGACGACCCAATGAGTGTCGGCAAGCACGCAGTCCTAAAGAAACACATGAAATCTTTAGAGGCTCGGATGAAAATTCTGTATGGGCACTTTAGCGAGCATGTTCCAGACCTGCCTATCCAACTGTCAGGCTCCCTTGTGCTCTTTCCACTCTTGGATGCAAACTTGGATATCTTGTCAGAGTATGACTTTGTAAGTGAGGATGAGAGTGATGATGAGGTTTGATGACCACATGACAGCAACAGGAATGTAAATTGAATTAACATGAACATTTTCACCAAATGTACACCATTCTGTTCTTCAACAATTAAAAATTACTCATCAGATTGTGAATATGAGTTAATAGCTTGTATGTAACATCATTGTGAATGTGGCAACCAGTTTGGAATCCAACAGTACCCCTGAAAAAAAAATTGAAGTGCCCTGTTTTACTATGATATGTATATTTTCCAAATGTTGTTCTTAAACATTAGCTTCTTTAATATGCAACCTTCCATAAAAGGCAAGAAGATTTCATGTGTTTCTTTAGGACTGCATGCTCACTCATTGGGTCGTCTTCGATAATGTGCAAACTTCGATACATGGCCTAAGCCGGTGCAATGGCCTAGTGGGTAGAGTGTTCGCCTTGCATTCGGTAGGTCGTGAGTTCGATCCCCGGCCCAGTCATACCAAAGACTGTAAAAATGGTACATGCTGCTTTCTCTGCTTAGCACTCAGCATTCGGGAAACAGTATGGAAGTTGAACACACACCACTACCAGTGGACTAGCCCCCTGCTGTAGTAATTGCGTTGTGTGGCCCAGGGCTAAGGAAACCGAGATGGGCACCGCCCTAAGCGACAGCAGGCGCGGGAAGGGTTTAACTTTTAACTTTCGATAAAAGGAAAAGTTATATACTTGATGCAAGCAAGTATGTTATTATCTTTGATTGTGAAAATGCTTGGTTGTGTGCATATATACTTTGTAACCTGTTGATTGACCAACATGATGAAACTACATGAACTAAGTAATCATGAACTGTTATAAGTGTCTGATTGTAACAATTGAAAGGGCAGAGCCACTGGAACATATGTATTATGTATAAAGGATTTATTGAAAGATAAAAGAAATGGCGGTAAAAGTGCCAGCCCCTTATGAAATTTGTCAAAAATTTCAATGAAAGAAAGATGAATATGGAAGCCAGGATGTTGTTTTGTGTAATGGTAATTTTGAGGTAGCAAAGCGAACAATTGGGGTGGTATGTATGGTGGTTCTTGGCCCTTCAACAGAAGATGTTGAACATGTGAGGTATAAACTTGGCATTCTAAGCCATTGGGAGTTGATTCTTTTCAAACATCATGTGCTTAGAAGGATGCTATTGCCATTGTATTAACATGTTTCACTGGATCATCCAAGACTGAAAATTGGCAATATAGAAGTTGGTTTCTATATTCAGTGAGCAGCCAGCATCTACTGAAGGATGAAGGAAAATTAGCACTGTTACTGTTAGCTGGGGGATCAGACAACACAGAACAAAAGAAATCTGCACTTTTTTCTCCTCCCACCAGTTTGCAGCTTGTTTTACATTGTAAGATACATCTATGTACAAGACAGTATTACGATTTACATTAAGACATTGCTATGTTATTATTGACTACTTTAACAGTTGTAGTTGTGCAAGACAACAACATGAAACTTGAATATTGAAAACAGTTCAATCACACAATTATTAAAAAATTTACATTTTTAGATGAAACACCAAAATGCAGTGGCAGAAATGGGACCAAAGTGATTGCCAGGTATACTGCATATCTGTATTGCCTGCCCAGATGTATACTGATATACAGGCTATGGCAGTAGACTGTTAATTCATGAAGAATGCCAACTTAGTTACAACTATTCACTTTTTGTTTCCATTGTCTTATGTGTATAGGAGCCTAAAGTAAAAATCATGTGACTACAACAAGATTATGATAATACCCATTTATTCCACCATGAATATCCATAGAACCACAAGGACTTGTGTGACAGAACCAAGAATAATGTAGACCACAGCATTGCAGACTGAAATGCACTTTTTTGATGACCCATAAGTGAATCTTTTTAAGTGTTCATGCTGTTAGTGCATTGGCCAAATACATTTGTTGTAAGGATTGGTGTCTTTGACTCTGTAGGGAGGTGGCCATTGAAGATATTTCATCATGCCTGCACTGTCCTTACATATGAACAGAGTAAGACAGTAAACATGTTTGAAAGATTACATACCATGTGTTATTTGCAGACTTTATATAGTTCAATTGTAATCTAGTGTCTTTTTTAAGGAAATGCCACTCCAAACTACAAATTGGCCAAACATTTTCCCACATTTAACACTAATTTGGCAAACTATTTTGGTATGATCTACAATTCTTTTAAATGGCCCTTGGCTGCCATTTATTGCTTATGTATTGTCTATAATGTTGAAATTGAATGATGTTATTTTAGTTAGATTCAACATAATTAGCATACACTCTGCATAAAGGGAAGTACAATTTGTATTTAATTATCTATAAAACTGCATGTTAACAAATCTTGATGATGGCTGCTTACATTAAAACTATGATGTACACTGAAGATACAGTTGTTATATCAGAACACACTTCGTTACTTGACTGCAACAGAATAAAGCTTGATGAAATGAATCTGATATAAACAATTGACTGCTTGGAAAAGATTACATACATATGTTACAACACGGTGTATTCCGCATCACCTGAGGTACCAGCCCAACCGCGGGTAGGATAGGCCGTAGGGTGATCCAACCCGAGGGGGGCTGGGACCGAGGGTGATGCGGAATACACTGTAACAGCTTTTTTGTTTTTTCATTTATGTCATACCCACCAGAGAGAACATGTTCAGAAGCGAAATGTTGAAAGAGTTAAGTTCAAATTATTTGCTAGAAGCCTGTGTGATATGGCTTTTTATCAACCAGTATGGAACACCATTATGGAATGTTATTGTCTCCCAGGTATGACATAACACTGGTTATCTGTCTTGTTTACACTTATTTATATTTATTACATATACAAATAATGGGCAAAAGCCCACTTCACCAGCCCATCTCATCTATTCCGGAAACCCCCAAAATGCCATTTCTTTTACCCACCACTATGACACACACATTTGCCATACTCGTACTCGCTACGCGACATAGTATATTTTATTGGGATAAAATAAGATGTCACACGTTTTGAAATTCCTAGGCCACACCAAATTTATTTATTGCTTCGCGGATTTTTTTCCCCAAAACTAAGATATCGCAAAACGATGCCCGATTTCCTTCAAACCAACTTTCTTTGGTGCGGAAAAATTTACTGACATCATGTATATAATTTTTTTGTCAAAAAAGCTGAATTTTGGCCTTTGAGCCAAAATCCTGAAATTTCAGCCCAAAACTAAGATATCGCGAAACGATGACCGATTTCCTTCAAACCAACTTTATTTGGTGCGGAAAAATTTACTGACATCATGTATATAATTTTTTTGTCAAAAAAGCTGAATTTTTGCCTTTGAGCCAAAAGCTTGAAATTTCAGCCCAAAACTAAGATATCGCGAAACGATGACCGATTTCCTTCAAACTAACTTTACTTGGTGCGGAAAAATTTACTTACATCAAGTATATAATTTTTTTGTCAAAAAAACTGAATCTTGGGCTTTGAGCCAAAATCTTGAAATTTCAGCCAAAAACTAAGATATCGCGAAACGATGACCGATTTCCTTCAAACCAACTTTATTTGGTGCGGAAAAATTTACTGACATCATGTATATAATTTTTTGTCAAAAAAGCTGAATTTTGGCCTTTGAGCCAAAATCTTGAAATTTCAGCCCAAAACTAAGATATCGCGAAACGATGACCGATTTCCTTCAAACCAACTTTATTTGGTGCGGAAAAATTTACTGACATCATGTATATAATTTTTTTGTCAAAAAAGCTGAATTTTGGCCTTTGAGCCAAAATCTTGAAATTTCAGCCCAAAACTAAGATATCGCGAAACGATGACCGATTTCCTTCAAACTAACTTTATTTGGTGCGGAAAAATTTACTTACATCAAGTATATAATTTTTTTGTCAAAAAAACTGAATCTTGGGCTTTGAGCCAAAATCTTGAAATTTCAGCCCAAAACTAAGATATCGCGAAACGATGACCGATTTCCTTCAAACCAACTTTATTTGGTGCGGAAAAATTTACTGACATCATGTATATAATTTTTTTGTCAAAAAAGCTGAATTTTGGCCTTTGAGCCAAAATCTTGAAATTTCAGCCCAAAACTAAGATATCGCGAAACGATGACCGATTTCCTTCAAACCAACTTTATTTGGTGCGGAAAAATTTACTGACATCATGTATATAATTTTTTTGTCAAAAAAGCTGAATTTTGGCCTTTGAGCCAAAATCTTGAAATTTCAGCCCAAAACTAAGATATCGCGAAACGATGACCGATTTCCTTCAAACTAACTTTATTTGGTGCGGAAAAATTTACTTACATCATGTATATAATTTTTTTGTCAAAAAAGCTGAATTTTGGCCTTTGAGCCAAAATCTTGAAATTTCAGCCCAAAACTAAGATATCGCGAAACGATGACCGATTTCCTTCAAACCAACTTTATTTGGTGCGGAAAAATTTACTGACATCATGTATATAATTTTTTTGTCAAAAAAGCTGAATTTTGGCCTTTGAGCCAAAATCTTGAAATTTCAGCCCAAAACTAAGATATCGCGAAACGATGACCGATTTCCTTCAAACTAACTTTATTTGGTGCGGAAAAATTTACTTACATCATGTATATAATTTTTTTGTCAAAAAAGCTGAATTTTGGCCTTTGAGCCAAAATCTTGAAATTTCAGCCCAAAACTAAGATATCGCGAAACGATGCCCGATTTTCTTCAAACCAACTTTATTTGGTGCGGAAAAATTTAATGACATCTTGTATGCAATTTTTTTGGCAAAAAAGCTAAATTTTGGCCTTTGAGCCAAAAACAGCTAATTTGTATGCAGCAAAAAATGATCATTCTGCACTTTTGGTAAATGTCGCTAGAAGGCGACTGACAAGTTTATACTAGGTTTCTTGCAAAAAAAAGGATGAAAATGTATAGGTTGCCTAATAAATGACTTCATTACAAGTAACAGAACATTATATACTATCCTAGTTCAAAATATTATGTTCCTGTGTTGATTTACACGTTGTCTATGTAACTCTAAAGGGTACTAAAATGAACACTGACATGTACTTTTGCGCCTTTCGAAGGGTACTAGGTGTATCGATCGTTACGTACGGTGGAATGGAGAAAGATATAGATTACAATAAGATATAAAAATAGAATTTGATTTATTCCTAATTCAGCTGTAGTATTCATGAATGAATATAGTATTTGAAGTCCCGATCGGAGGTCACCTACGATAGCGAGTTGGACGCCTTGTCGGATACTCTGCGAAATGCGTCAAAGCAAGGAGCTTTTATCAAACATGCAACTTAACCAAACTCCCATCACCGCGACACACATGCCATGTTATAATCATCAGGTAACACCTCTTCTCAGTTGAATAACCGTTATTACATAGAGAATGTCAACGGCGCCAATTTTTTTCTGATCTTCCTTAAGCTATACTTCCGCGCTGTTCATTCTTTTACACTGACAAGTCCATCTGCTCCTGTAACGGTCAAAGTCGTTATTTCTTGTCGTGCGACGCATTTACTAGTATAACGTACAATGTCGCGACGCATAGTTCAGACAATTAAAAAAAGGAAAACACAGCTAGGCTATTGTACTGTGTATCTTCTTTAGGTGCTCAACTTTATCGCAATCGCTCATGATCACGTGCGCACGCGATGGCAGTTTGATAGTGAATAGCGCCGTACGTCGTGTGGTTATGTCTGCCTGTTTTACTTCGAATTTTTAGGCAACTGATTCTTAGACTAGCAATAGAAATTCTGTGCATAATGTTTGTTATTATCTTCATGTATTTGGACTTTGTTGTCTGTATGTTCGGAGTTTGTTTTCCCCCTTGCGCCTTTATTGAAGTTGAACTCCGAAGTTGCCTGACTGCATCACAGATACAGCAGCATATTATCCTACTTTGGTGAAAATTTCCTCGAGAAAAACGAGCTCCGTGATCGTTTTAGAAAGAAAACGCGTTTTAGTCAGTTGGCTTTCAACCTAGAGTAGGGGGTGCGAAAAAACAGAACATCAGGGCTTTTCATATCTCAAATATGAAACAGTGCATTTCTTTCCAAGTTGGCTGACATAAGCACGAAAGCTTGCCTAGTTGTTGTTTGGAGTAATATGTACATGTACCTCTGTTTTTGTCCTGATGTCGCTTACTGTACGCCCTGGTGTCTGTACTGTGCTGTCATCTGCATATCGGTCAAGTTCACCATTTTCTGTGACAGTTTCCATGTCATTCACGTAGATGTTGTATAACTGCGGCCGTGGCCCCAGACAACTTCCCCGTGGCACACTACACTGTAAGGTTCGCTCTTTGCTGTGGGACCCACTCACGTATACATGCCATGGCCTATTTGACAGGTGTTTGTGTTCAACACTGTATCGTCCTGTGTGTCAGCGATAAAAGCAACCTTTTTTTAACGTCAAGTTTGGTACACAGAACCCAGGTACATGTACCTACTACCCAGCTAGATGGGAGATAATTTTTCAATTTCAATTTCAACTTTATTGCAGGCTCTTGGCCCATATCACATAAAAACATACAATACAACAATACACATACACTTTATGTACAATCAAAAAGTTAAATTAGCCTGGGCTTTTGAAAACAAGATTCACATAGTGTGTCCAGAATTTGCTATGGAAGAAGGCATCTGAGTGGTATAACCGGGAGATAATGTTGTTTGTAGAGGTGGCGATGCGTTGTACAAATGCATGCGTTAGTTTTCTCCTTCTAGCTACAAAAGTATCAATCCCATGTGTCACAAACATTTGGCTGGCACTATCTCTCGTTCGATAACCTAATATAACACAATCCTAAGAGCATTGTTATAGGCTACGCGTAGCCTGCGAATCGTACCCAAGTTATACTGACACCATAGCTGAGCGCAATATATCGAGGAACAATATGCATCAAAAAGGACGCGCTTCACTCCAGGAGAGGCGAATCGGAATTTTCGTATCAAGGAATTGGCTTTGGTATAGAACCCTCTGACATGATAGCGAATTGACTCATCATCAGACAGGTCAGAGGTAATCTGGTTACCCAGATAGTTCACAGATGTAACGTACTGCAATTTCGTGCCATAAAGGGTGACTGAAGGAGGCGGTCCGTGCAATTTGAATCTGCCACATGGAAAATATACACATTGGCTCTTGCTTTTGCTGAACACTATATGGTTTTCAGAGCCAAAACGTTCACATAAAGACATTAGCTTTTGCAGACCTTTAACACGCAGTGGATGGGCAGATAATACATATATCATCAGCGTATAACAGATGAATGAATGAATGAATGAATGAATGAATGGTTTATTTGTTGCACAACACAACTTCAGTAAAAACATTTGGCAGCCAATTGGCTGAATTGCACGTTTTTTTCCATAAAATCCTTAGTACATCGAGTTAAAGACTATCTGATGAATAACACTTATACACACTAAAACTAAGTATCCTTTAAAACTTTATATTAATACATGATGTAAAGGCAAGAGACGGAAACATACATTTGTGATTAGAACATTCCAAGTCTACTATGACTGATTGTTTAACAGTCTTACTAAGAATGGAAGGGGGGAGTTTCTGTAACGGTTGGTTCTGCATCTTACTGTTTTGAACAAGTCCGAGTTTCTCGTGGATCTACCGTGAATCTCGCCAGCCCTTGGCGGGAGCAATGAGGGGTCGAGCTTCTTGGCGAATTTCAAGCACAAGTCAATCCTTCTTTTTTCAAGTGTCTGAAGGTTTGTGCTCAGAAGCGCAGTCTCGTAGTCTATGTAATGTTCCCCGAGGATAGTCCGCAGTGCTCTTTTCTGGACTCCTTCCAGACGTACAGTTTGTGATGACGTCAGCCCAGGGTGCCACAGTGGAGCACAATACTCTACCACTGGACGTACATAGGATGTGTAAACTTGAAGAAGGTCATCGGTTGGGAGGTTAAAGCGTTTTACTTTTCTTAACATGAACAGCCTGCCATTCGCTTTTGATAGCATTTTGTCTACTTGTACTGACCATTTCAAGTTCGCTTGAAGCCACACGCCAAGTAGACAAGTAACAGGTACTATTTCCAGCTGTGTTCCATCAATTTTGAGGACAGGTGGACTGGGGGGCACTTTCATCCAACAGAAAACCATGACCTTACACTTTTCCGCATTGAGGAGCATGTGGTTTAGTTTGGCCCAGTCACTAAACGTGTCAAGCTCAGTCTGTAAGATGGAAGGTTCACTGTGATGACGTGACTCAGCCATAGAGAGGTCATCAACGAACTTCCATTCTTGTACCAGTGCTTCTCTCAGTGCGTCGTCAAAGACGGCCAGAAATATAATCGGACCAAGAAGTGTACCTTGAGGTACTGAACATGACAGACTTTCCCAGTCCGAGAGTAAGCTGTCGTACCGCACTCGCTGACGTCGGTTGGAGAGAAAGTTACTGATCCATGGAATTAGACAAGGTGACGCTCCAAGCTTTAACAACTTATTTATCGCTACGGTATGATCGATTCTGTCAAACGCTTTTGAACAGATGGTTCACAATGACATTTCCGATGTAACAACCAACACCAGAGCAATTCAGCTCAACACTCAGGTCAGAGACATAGACGTTGAACAGAAAAGGAGATATCAGGCTACCGTTAGTGGCAGTAAAGTTGTCAGAAAGGACATTTCCCCAACGTAGATAAGGGGAACTTTGAAAGCTCTTAACGTCTGAACACAATGGAGTAATAATAATAATAATAATAATAATAATAATAATAATAATAATAATAAATAATAATAATAATAATAATAATAATTATAATAATATCGGGTGTATTTGCAGCCAGTGCCACAGGCAGGTACCCAATGTGCAATGTGTAGGGTAATGAGGCTGTTTAACGTGTTCGAGGCACCTCCTCGAGCACGGGACCCCCGTTTTACGTCCCTCCCGGAGTAATGGCCTATTTTCTGCTCTTAAATCACAGACATGCATATAGCACATAGAGGTCTTATGAATAATACTATGTTTATTATCGCCCTAATCAGCCGAGTAACCGACTATACTTAAAGAATTAAACAATGTGCTGAGCCAAATTTAAAAAAAAGTTGAAAATGGGTTCTATATGTCAATGCCTACAATCTCACAAAAATCTGAAACTGTGAGGTGGAGGTGATAGATATACTGAACATATTTATTCACGTGACTTATTTCAGAATGATGGGCTGGCCCATACATTATAGGGGTAAAATATTATCAAGGACTAACACCAACACTTTTGTTACAAAAGAAATGTTAACGTCAATTGTAATGCTATGCTAAATAGTTGATTATGTCCCTAGCCGCAAAACATTTGCAATACATGAGAGCTAAACAACTTTGGAATGAATAGTCATTTGACTGACAATAGCCCTAAGCCTAAGTGGAAAGGTCTCGCACGTGGCTCGGCGTTGTTATTTGACGCATGTTTCACCCTTGATCGCTCAGACCGTATTAACTTCACCGTATTATCCAAGCAGACCAAACGTTAGAAATGACCGACGATACCTCAGAAGAGATGGACATACAAGAACCTGCGGCCAACGCCACCGCAAAGCATTTGTAAGCACTTAGCGTTTTTACGACTTCGGCGTATGGTTTATAACGTTAATATCACTAGTGTCTTTACTTCTCCGGGTAACGTTAATGATAACTTGTTAACGTCAACATTATATTTAAACCAGGGACGTTCCAATTGCTATGAAAGATGCTGTAGACAATTCTAAATTCGCCAAAAGTTGGCTTGTTGTGGAAGGCGATAGAGCAACAACGGCTGATAGACATTCATATGTTCCCGGCATACTGTTGCACACAGATTGCCCCCCCCCCCTCCCCCAGCCCCACAGCACGCGCCCCGCACATCAACTTTCAGAGAACAAATCATTTCTTTAAATGTTCTGCTCGTCATTCTAATTAGATGGACCTTGGACTGGCCGTCTGAGAACATTTATACCATATCTCATGAGCAATAAAATTTCACCGTTTCTGGTCGGATAATAGACGGTCCGGTTAATAGCAGTTACATTTTGTGTGTATCGTTCAAGGACATTGCGGAATGCCCTTGGTACAGTAGATAACGTTAGTTTCAAAATGTTCCGCACCCTATCGTCTTTCTAAATTTGAAAGGTTGTCCGGCTTGTTCGTGAAAGAAGGCGGGTTTCTTTTTATGGGTATGTTATAAAGGGAAAAAAAATCCCAGATGATTAACAGTTTCATTTAAGGTAAAAGAGTGGAGGTAACGTTATATATTCATGTCATAAAATGTTGCGTTCTCTGACAAAGCAGGGCTCGAAATATTTTTTTTCTGTCTACACGCACTGGTGCAGGTAATTCCGAAAAGTTAAATGGTAGTTCCAAAACAGAGAAATGTTAACGTTACCTCCATCATCTAATTATACCACTACTCTACTCTAAAACTACCTTTGGGACATACATGTACTACATACAACTGTTATATACTAAGAAAGTAGGTAACGTTAAGGGAGTAACGTTAATGCCTGCCATAGAAATTAAGCAAAATGTTACATTTTGATGTTAGAACGTTAGCACAAACAACAAATCATTAATAGTCCTGTATGCAATATCAAAGTGACCCATCTTTATTACATCGCTTGCGGGACGTAATTACGTGTTACTCTCCAAGCAGAGGTTAGGCTCCGGCTGTTTTTGTTTTTTTTTAGTCGTTTTTATCGGGCTTTCTATTTTGTCATTTTATTTCGCTGTGTCCGGTTACCATTTAGGCCCCATAAGTATTTGCATTTTGGACATCAAAAAATATAAAGTCATAATAAAGCAAACAAACTGCATTTGCTAACAGTACCATGGTATTTAAAAAAGATCAAAATGAAAAAAAAATAAATAAATGTGATCTTTCTAATCATCACAACAAATATTTATTTAACGTTAATTCTATTATATTTTAATTCAATCTGCAGCCTGTGCTTAATCTGAGGCTAACTTCTGTTTAAAGCAGCGGCCATTTTGGCACAAAATGGAACAAATTATCAACGGAAACAATTTATGAACGCTGTTTTTCTTCTCAGTTTTCTGCCTTTTGGGTGGCTAATTTGGGACCTAAAATTAACCATGTGGTTAAAATAAAGCCATGGATTGTATCTCAAGGGGTGATATTGCCAAATTTTTCCTGCCGTGGTGCCAATTTTCAAGGAAAAGCTTCCCCAAATCTTGCGTCTTCAGATGTCAGCGCCGTACATTCATTGTGGTAATGGTAAGATTTACCCAAATAGACAAGAGAATATAGAAGTTCCTAAACTTATTTCGTACTTTAATATTACGTACTTATTTACGTTTTTTTAGCCTCCTTGTATTTACTAAGTAAACAGAGGCAATTAGCGGTGTTGACATCGTATGGCTGGCATTGAGTTTACGGAAAAGGCTGGGCTGTCTACCAGGGCTGTCTACCTGGGCTGTCTACCTGGGCTGGCTATCACGTCAGGCTACTTGGATCTACGAAAGCCCATTGGGACAATAGCTGTTTTAGCAGTAGAGCTGTTTTAGCAGTAGAGCTGTTTTAGCAGTAGGGGTAGCAGGTTGTGCTCAATGAAGAAGTTATGTGTGAAGCTATTGTGTTTATTACATAACCCAGAGGTTCTGGGTTCAAATCATTTGATATGCCACCGATCTTGTGCCCTTGGGAAGGGCTATTAACACGACTTATCGGGCTGATTGGATTAGTCTTAAGACTGGTGGCAAGTTGGTCAAAGGTGGCAAGGAGCCGTTCTTTAGTGGCTGTCAGGGTCCAGGCTTCTGCGCCATACATTAGGATCGACAATTGAATTGTGAGGAGCTTAAAATAAGCGTGGCTAAAGTGCAAGGGTCTGGAAATGCTGCCATTCGGTGCTAACTCAGGTGTCCTCAATACGACAGCAATTACCCCAGGTGTGGCCATAGGACTCAAGGGTGTGAACCACTTACACTGAGAAGGATCAGGACCCCTAGTCTTTTCCATTTGTGGTGGGTTCTTTGCCCTATCTGAGGGAGGGCCCTTACCGAAGCTAGGTACTCTTTTCTCTACCCTGGGCTTTCGTAGGTCCAAGTAGCCTGACGTGAGAGCCAGCCCAGGTAGACAGCCCAGGTAGACAGCCCTGGTAGACAGCCCAGCCTTTTCCGTAAACCTGCTGGCATTCTCAGAGCAAGGAGGTTATAACCTCCTGAGCCAAAAAAATACAAGATTGGTCAAAAATACAAAATGGCTACAGAAAATTTTCATCTGAAGTCAAAACATGAAAACACGAGTAAAAAGCTGCTTTAAGCTATGTAACTTATAAGAAGGGGGAAAGTGTACAACATTCTTGATTTAGAAGAAAAATTATAACTTCTTGTTAAATCAGGCACATTGATGGGTGTGCTCATTGTTGTTGCATAATCAGGAGAAGTAACGTTGCATTTTTGGCCGGTGTAATCTTTGTCTGGCTACTGGCCACTTAGGAATGATTTATCTGGTTCTGTGGTTCAAGTTGAAAAATCAAATTTTGGATGGAGTGCAAATTCTATTTCTAATGTAATCTTTGAGATGTGTGACTATGAAAGGCAATTCTAATTTCTATTTTGTTTGGAAGGAAGTAATTTGTTTTAATGTTATATCTATATTCATTTGGTTATGTTAAGGCACAGGACAGACCTGACCCCTTATCTAGATGTGCTGGAGAGCTACTGGAGAGGGGGCATGGTCAACTGCAGTTCAGAAGAGAACAAAGTGAAAGTTGCTGAGATCACACAAAGAACAGGACTGGACAGCAATGTTATCAAGGTATAATAATGGCCTTTTTTTCTGTGTAGCAATGCACCTAAATAGTTATTTTTATTCACAACTCTCAGAATACTTTTCCCACTCACGCATTATTCATAAACTATCATTATCATATAGCCAGGCGCCGCAGACCAATCAGAAGACCCCGTTCCATGTTGGTTATGACGCCGTAACACATAAAGTTCGGCCATCCCGCTGAGCTTCTGATTGGTCAGAATGAATCAACAACGGTGCCGTTGTCGATTCATTCTGACCAATTAGAAGGAGCTATACACACAGGAAAGTAAGGGATATGCAGGCATTGGCGAATCAAAAGGAGCAAAACATATGTCAGAGCAGAGGGAATAAGTACAGACTGCAAGGGGAGAATGGCTCCATCTGCTAACATTGATAATGAGTTTTGTTGTTCTAAAAAGCCAAAGACTGCAATGTTTCGTATATATTCTGTGGAAATTCTGGTTTCAAAATGCAACCTGTAATACAAATGTATGTACCAAAGAACAAATGTGAATTTTCAGAAATTCGACAAAGGAATTCACACGTATAGTAACAAGGGATCTATGCGTCATACAGGAGTTTGCAAGTTTGGTTAGGCTATATGATAATAACGTTAATGACCCGCCTGTTCCTCGGTGTACATGGTGTCATAACGCCTGGTCCTTTGCTATAACCACCGAATAAAACCACCGAGTGAGCGATGGTTATAGCAAAGGACCAGGCGTTATGACACCATATACACCTCTGGGCGGGTCATTAACCCTTAATTATTACTTTTTTTCATTAAGAAATATTTTTTTAAAGACTTTTGTTCCAAGACATCACACCTTTGCCAAATGTTGAAATGTCAACCTTTGCAATTGGTGTAAATTGGAGGTTGCTACTTGAATATTAAAAAGTATATTCAGTTTATAAATAAAATCTTCATATGTAACATCAAAATTTGTATTAAGTATATAATTCAGTTGATAAACTTCGCAACACAAAAGACCCGTTGTCAAAAGTATAAAAGGCTTGTGAGTTGTGATGTCACATGTTGAAATCAATTTAAACAAAAGGTACTCTGCAAGCAGAGGTTGATGGGGAAAATTGTGACCTTTTTCTTATATAAGAAGAAGGTCACAAGGAGAGTATGAAAAAGTTAATTTATAAAGATATTGAGGCCACAAGATTACAGTCAAATTGTAATGATCATTGACACAGCTGTACATTACTCCACAGAACTGGATTAAAAACAGGAAGAGGAACCGTAATAAGATTTGCCAGGCATTGCCCGTCGAACAGTCATCCTTAGATCTTCAAAGGATGGAAACCTTTGTCAACTCAGTAGACAAGTCTGCTTTAGGGCAGCACCCGTTAAGTTCACGTAAGATGACCGGCTACCGGTTGTTTATGCAGTTCTGCATGAAAGGTAAGTTAAGATAATAATAACCTACTATGGATTGGAGATATGTTATGATCAACGATACATGTCATCGTGTTGGTTACTTGCATTGACTTTGCTTGTATAACTGTAGCAAATGAAAAGTCAACAGTGAAAACCATGCTTGCCTTCTTTTCTCTAGAGGGTTGTGCGATAAGATTGGGGAGGGTCATACTAGAAATACTAGTGATGAATAAGGTTGTTATGTATATTAAATTAGTATGTACTGTTGACTTCAATTGTATTAAATGTCTGTAATAAATAATTTGACATTTAGAATCTGCTGTATTCTCTGCTGCAGGACGAACTGTGAACATTGGCGATGCTAGTCGGCAATGGACTATGCTGACCCAAAAGCATCGTCAGATGGCTGAGAGGTTCGAGGATACTGCCAAGCAATGCAGACCACGGGGTCTTGAAGACCTAACAAGTAGTGAGAGAGCTAAGGCTGTCCTGAAGATGGAGCGTGAGCTCCAGGCAGTTGTGAGCGTCCATTTTATTTGCAAGCCTTCGTAGTTGTAGTTTCCACCACCATCACATAACCTCATATAATGTTACATGTAAGTGATACATGTAATTCTGGCCACATTCAAAGATATTATTTCAGCAGACACTGAAACTGCTATATATATATTACACATTGTCATAAATAAAGTGTACATGAAACTCTATAACTAGAGAACTCTACGCTAGTGCCTATAGATGAAGTTTTGATTGTGTATTGCTGGGTAGCTCATTTTTTGTTTTGTTTTGTTTGATGAAAACAGGTTACAAAACTCAAGTTGCTGGACTGTGAGGTGTTCACCATGGCCTTTGACAAGCGAAGAAAGCTAGTGTTTCAAGCTGGCACTCCAACAGCGAAGCACTTTTTCCACAGTAAGATTCCCAGCTTGGAGTGGGAATTTTCTGTTGGTGTCACTGAAGCACCTGAAAGTAAGTTACTGTGCATCTCTTTACTAGATAATTGTTTTTAGCCTGTTGATGCCCTTTGGATGTGTGTAGACACTATTGTGCACAGGTATCAGCAGCTTGATTTTGTTCCTGGTGTAAGCTGATAAAAAGTATTAATTGAGATCACATGGCGCAATGGCAACTTGTGTTTGCCTCGTGACAGAGAGGTCGCGGGTTCAAATCCAACTGCTGTGTCACTGATCTTGAATCACCGAATGATTCCAGCCCAAACACTTCAAAACCCCTGTCTCCCTGTTGAGCTCAGTTTTAGTTTGGAAGTTGAGTTTGTCTCAAACATAATTTGTTTAAAAGGAGACTAGAGATTTGCTGTCCCAGGCGTGTCGTGTAAGCTATCCATAACTGTTAACGTCAACTCTCATTATTCCACAACGTACCATACTATAATATGAAATGTATATATGTTAGGAATACTGATGATGCATTGGTACATTTCATATCTGTAAAACACTGGATATTCTTAATATTGACTTTCATGCTTTCGATTTACATCTTTTGAAAATATTTCAATGTCCAGCAGGCATTGTGGTGAGCAAGAAAGAAGAGGCTGACAACCTCCGTGAGCGGATCAGGGATTCATTGAATCAAATAACCAGTAAGTCACTGTTTTATATTGGAGCATGAAACCTGTGGAGCAGCAGGCTGCAATAGTGAGAACACATTACAAAGTCAACATATAATGTAAGCTAAATTAGCCTAAGGCTTAGCCTAGTTGTCAATACTTGGAATGAATCACATCTGTACGAGGTGGGGTTTGTCTCAAAGTACGTTATGTCACCCGGTGGTTCACATGGGTTGCTACGTACATTATACGCTATGTATTATATGTCGTAAAGACACACCAATTAGTTTGCAAACAATAATTTTGTCATTAAGATATTTCCTTTGCTAACAATGTCCCCATGTTGTATACTCAGCAAGCAAATATAAGATTGCATTTTAAACCAAAAGAAAGTAAGTGCAACTATTCATTTAGTACAATGTAACAAGACTGGATGTGGAAATTTATGAATGAGAGATGTGGCCAGTTTGTCTCATTATGAATCAAATGAAAGTTGAAAACGGTCATGGGCAGAATTTTACTGTTCCAGGAAGAACTCCGGGGCTGAAGAACCATTTCCCATACGGGAAGCTGGATGCCGGCAAGATAACCGTCCATGGCCTACCTCCAGATTTTAAACTCAGGAAGCCAGAAAACATGGGACTCAAAGATCTACAAACAGTGTTGCGGAACATAGCTAAGATATCTATTCATGGTAAGCAATTAGCAGATGACAGTTCAATTGAACAGTAGAAGTAGCATTAGTTCTTAAGATTTAGTAGTATTACTGTATAATCAGTCCTAAGTCCAGTTCACCGCTTTTGTTCAGGTCCAGTCTTTTTTGGGGGCTGGCCTAAGAAAGAATCGGTTTATTTGTACCAGTACGTCGTACGTGACCCTTCCTCTCCCATCATTACACATTCCATACGACTGTTCAGTTCTATTGTGCACATAGTAAACAAGATATTACATAAATGGAAGTAACACAGTATAATGGTGACTGGTATCATCAATGTGCATATATTAGACTAATGTTAATGTTATGTTTGCCTCCAGTAGCAGGTCCCAGCAGTGAAGGACTGGAGCAGGTAGCAGGTCCCAGCAGTGAAGGACTGGAGCAGGAAGAACGAAGTATTCCTCAAGGTGATCTCCCTCTCCTTCCCTCTTGTCTCCCACTGTGTGTAGCAGATGGGCAAGAGTGGGGGAGCAAGTCTTTGTAACATTTGTCTGTGAAATATTTTGTTTTAAAGTTTACATAAACAGATTTTGTAAATGTCATGATGTCAATTTCATAACATTGACGAAGAAGTATTAATGCCCAGATACAAGGCTGCAAATTATTTGTTAAAGTCCTACATTTTTAAAACCATACAAGTCCTTAAGCTTCTAATAGCCACTGAAGAAGTTGTCCGCAACAAACCCGGTTTGGCAGACTGTTAAAAATTTCTGACACTTGTACTATGCGGCTCCAGATGTATTACTGATGGATGACTGCAGTGCGATAGATGTCAGTTAGCTGAGGGATGAGTCCACTCTCTTATACAGTGTAATGGTCACAGACTGGTATCATCAATGTGCATATATTAGACTAATGTTAATGTTAATGTTTGCCTCCAGTAGCAGGTCCCAGCAGTGAAGGACTGGAGCAGGTTGCAGGTCCCAGCAGTGAAGGACTGGAGCAGGTAGCAGGTCCCAGCAGTGAAGGACTGGAGCAGGTAGCAGGTCCCAGCAGTGAAGGACTGGAGCAGGTAGCAGGTCCCAGCAGTGAAGGACTGGAGCAGGAAGAACGAAGTATTCCTCAAGGTGATCTCCCTCTCCTTCCCTCTTGTCTCCCACTGTGTGTAGCAGATGGGCAAGAGTGGGGGAGCAAGTCTTTGTAACATTTGTCTGTGAAATATTTTGTTTTAAAGTTTACATAAACAGATTTTGTAAATGTCATGATGTCAATTTCATGACATTGACGAAGATTTATTAATGCCAAGATACAAGGCTGCAAATTATTTGTTTAAGTCCTAAAAGATAGGCACAATGTTAAATGTTATCAGACATTCCATACATGTACTAGCATTCAGGTCTCTTTATCACACAAGGGTTTCAGATTGTATTTGTAATTAGTTTGAAGTATTTTGGATAAAAGATGATCACAATTGTTATTAATGTTGCATAAAAAATGAACATGACATTGTGGAGCAATTTTGATTTGTTTGAATATACTTTTGAAGCATTTTGAAAGTGATGATACCAAAATCTCTTCATTTAGAAAGAAAATCAAAATAATTTGTGTGATTCTGTGTGAAACTGTTAAAAAAAAATGTTATCAGTGGTAGCATAATATCCTACTAGTATTCCACATCATAAGTACAAATGTATTTCCAATGATTAACAAAATCGTGGTCTATTTAGAAAGTTGAAATGGCAAGCGAAATACATCAAAGGTATCAAGACATATAATTACAAAGCTTTGAAATTTATTTTAAACAATGGAATCAAAACCTACATGTGGGCACTTAGCATGGACTCCATGAGGAAAGAATGAATGGATAATAAGTAATTACAAAACCTGAAAAAAACACAATGTCAAGAATTTGAAGAAACTGTATTCAATGTAATTTTGGACTTGTTACTTAGTATATACAGAGACCCAGAACTACAAAGAAATATACATGCAACATTGATGTAGAAGGTTACCTGTGTGCAAGAAGGGAGAGTTTGCCTTTCAACATTTAAATTTGAAGATAACCAGTTTGTACTTCAGGCAATGAAAGCTCTTGGTTATATCCCCTTTGACTTAGACATGTTACAGTTACTGTAGTAATATAATATTGACTGCATGAAGAACTTTATTGTGACTGTATTTCATATTTCCAATGCAGCCTCAGGAGGAGGTACAAAACGACCCAAGAAAGGCAAGGGAAAACTGAGTGCCAAAAAATCAAAGGCTGTCACCACAAAGCAAAGAAGAGTGTCAAAGAAGAAAAAATCCCAAGGTTAGTGGTGAGTGTTGACTGTCATTGTTAAGACATTAATGAAGGAGTACTACGGAAATGTTCCATTACTCTAACACACAGGTTCTATTACAAGGGTACATTGGCCTTTCAATGTGGTCTTGTGGTGGGGAGCTTGAGGCATCAAACCTCTACCTGTAATACCATTTAAAGAATAGTAGAGGCTAAGTCTGCAATACATGTAAAATAAAGCAAGGGCTATGTTGATTTGATTATATTTATCACACCCTCTGAGAACTCTAAAATTGAAGCAAGCATGCAAATATAAAGAAAAGGATGGTGTACTTAACAATTGGTACTTCATTTTCTTACAAATATTCTTCCACAACTTTGGAATTGACTGTGGCTATAATAGGTACCAATTAAATTTGCCTGGCTCTGATGGACAAAGACAGGCTTCCCCAGTTCAGCTGGATTGATCCTGGTGAAGTGAATATAAAGGCATGAATTGAATGTAAGGCCATGTTGATTTGATTAATGGATGACATCCTCTGAGAACTCCAAAACTGATGCGAGTGTGCAAATAAAAAAAGGGTGGCCAAAAAAAGGTGCCTTTCGTATGAAATCTAAGTGGTCAGAAAGGTTGAACATAAGACTAAAGATAAAAATGTACATAGTACATTTACCAACAATAAGGTGTAGGGACAGGTACATTGTACGGGTACAAAAGCTTTTTTTTCCTTCTTGGGCCGGTCCGAAAAATAGACATGAGAAAAATAAGTATAATGTTTGTTTTTTCTGTTGATAAAGTAGACAAACTATATCGGCAGGTATTTCAGGGTTTAACGGGCCAATAAAATAACGAGCAAAGTTGAGTACAGTTAATGTCATTTGCAATTGTACCCAGTTTTACAGAGGAAGTTAGCCTTGATTACCTGAAGATAGGATTTTAAATGCCAGTGGAAGTATCTCCCAAAGATATTCCTTTGCAGCAGAATGTACAACTGTTTTGAGTATCGCCAATTCACAAGTTTCTATGACATAAGCACACATTAGTTATCTTTAGTCATGATACTGTGGTTATTTCGGGTTTGCGGAAAAGGCTGTCACCCATATGATCAAATCAACATGGCCTAAAATGATTGCTTTGTGATGTAAGTGATGATACATTGCCATCATCTGAACTTATCATGATTGAATGTTACAGAGACTGCCCAAGACATCTTGGAAAACTTAGGAATTGTCTATGTTGAGGATGATGACGAGGATGAGGACATAGATCTGCAGTCGTGGAGACAGAAGCATGTGGCATAGTCTTGTTTAATGTGGTTTGGTGTCAAGATCCATACATGTAGGTCAAGTTGGTAAAGGGCCAAAGTGGCTACTCTCTAAGCAGATGTTAGGCTCTGGCTGACTTTTTGAAAGTTTTTTTTTTTTTTTGAATTTTTCATTTGACGTACTGTTTTCTTGATGTATCGCCACGGTGAAGTAGTGAAGAAGGCTACATATCTGTTACTACATACATGTATTTTGGATGTTAAAAACAGATTAAAGAAGTTGATTAAAAACATCTACAGTTTTTGTGTATGGCTATGAGCTTGGAGTGCTGCTGAGAAAATGATTTATTCAGACCAGTAGTACAATATCTAGCCACATCTACCAACCCATTGCCCTGTGTATGAAGGATCTTCAGGAATCAAACCTCTGCACATAAAAGAACTCAATAATATCTAGAAAAGGGGGCTGGTGACCCAGTGTAGTTGACCAAAACACCAGCTGGAGGGAAGCTATATCACACTACCACTCACTATATGTACATGAATAGGATCATGATTCACTTCAGTTCAGAATGACAGCTTTCCCTTGTACTACCTTATAATTGGTCATGTGTACAATGAATTATGTGTGGGTACAATATGCTAGTATGTCAATTTGAAATGCAGGCTTTGAAAATGTAGTGATTCAGCTATAGTCTCCCAGACGTTAAAATGTTGCCTGTTTTTTTTTACACACTTTTCATTGCCTTTTTTCAGTCAATGCCACAGTCATGACAATGATACATACATGTACATGTGATGTGAATATGCATGGGCAGACATAAGTATTAGGTGTAGATTAACACCAGAACTGCACAACTTCAACATCATTGTACCACATTAAATGTATATATACGGGTACATATAATACCAACAGTCTAATTCCGTGAACAAGGCTGACGGAGTCGGCTGAAAATTTGGGGTATAACCTAATTAAACTTGGTGTTGGTTAAGTAAAGTTTAGTTTTTCCACAATGTCATTTACCAACACAGATGAACTTTCATGCTAAGTCTAAAATATATCAATGTGATGTTATTGTACATTATCATATAGCCAGGCGCCGCGGACCAATCAGAAGGCCCCGTTCCACGTTGGTTATGACGCCGTAACACGTAGATTCAGGCCAGGCAGGTGGGTATCGCTCCCCTGATTGGTCAGAATGAATCGACACCGGCACCGGTGTCGATTTGCATCGACACCGGCAAATCGACACCAGTGCCGGTGTCGATTCATTCTGACCAATCAGGGGAGCGATACCCACCTGCCTGGCCTGAATCTACGTGTTACGGCGTCATGCGTCAGCAGAAAGGAATGCTTTGTACAGTGTGCAGTCCATGTTAGAGTTAATCCAAACATTATTACTGTTCACATTCCTTCAAATTTATTGAATATGTACAACTATAACTTAGGATTGAACAGCAACACACTTGTCCCAGCAGAAGCGAATTTGTCATTATGTCAAGCCTTGGAAGTCTTGAATAAAGGATGTATGTATTATAAAGGAATTTGTTGCTTAAATGGGTCAGTTTGTGTAGGCTATATGATAATAACGTTAATGCCCCGCCTTATCCTCGGTGTATATGGTGAGATAATCCCTGGTCAGGTGCGATAACCACCTCAATCTTTATTCGGTGGTTATCGCACCTGACCAGGGATTATCTCACCATATACACCTCGGGCCGGGGCATTAACCCCTTATTACAAAGTGACATTAAAAATCAAGTATATATAACATTATATATATACACATATCACCATTCTTATCTCGTTTCCATGTCATCCTGGAACGTTCTTGTTGCAAGCCCTGATCTGTACTCCAAAAATGTCTATGTGGTGATAGAGGGTAATAAGCACAATTGAGCTGGTGCACCACAGCTAACTTCAATGTCGTCTGACTGTGAACTCCCCGACAGTAGACAGCACGTCACCGGAACGTACTGCGCCTGCGCGAACCCTGGTGTTTTGGGGCTTGGTTTGGTCAACGTTGCATTGAAATCCCGCTTGTTGCACAGTATATGTTAGAGACATGGTTTCATGCAAAACGTACACAGGATTTTACCCTTATATACGCACGTACTTTCTTAAATGCGGCCCTTTAGTAAACCGGGGGTTTAGCAAGGTTTAGCATGTCTATACTTTTCGCGCAGGCGCAGTACGTTCCGGTGACGTGCTACAGTAGACAAAAAAAGACACCATATAGAAATATCTGTTAAAAAACAAATTTTTTTGTCACTCCAAGCATGACCTGCCTGGGATGCTGACCCGGGAATAGTGGGGTCACCATCAGGAAGAATCATGATACCATGAAGGATGGTCTGGTGGTAGTTAAGAGGAGAAAAGTATTCCGGTAGCAACTTGTTCTCTTGAAATTGTACAAAATAATGATTTTCTGTTTGAAAAACAGATCAACACATTTTCAGATAAACCTACCTGATACTTAAGGACATTCCTTTTTCAAACACAGCCAAGAAATAGTACCTTTAATTATTTATGATTTTTTCCCCATTGGTTAGGTATTACAGGGCTGGTAACAAATGTTTTTGTTTGTTGGCATCTGTCTGTCTCGGAAGACTGGTAGGCAGACGGTGGGTTTAAGGTGACCCATCTGCCTTGCCTGCACTTGGGTTTTTAAGGTGAAGGAGGGTTGTGCAATTCCTTCTCCACCCTCTCGTCCACTGGCGCACTACAGGGGCAACCGTATGCAACGTGCAAGATGGCCCCAGTAGATGCAAGTTTGTTGTTTGGAGTCTCCGTCTCCTAGGAAGACTTCCGACCAAGGATGCAAGGAGTTCCTCCTACCCCTGACTTGTGTGTCATGGCGGGTGCGTCATCCCCGAACATGGCCTGTCACTGCCACAAAGGCCTGTCACTGCCACTAGCCACAGCTAGGTACTCATTCACACCTGAGTTAAGTAAGGAAAGTCGTGTAAAGTGCATTTCCCAAGGGCACAAGATCGGTGAAATGGCAGCTGGATTCAAACTCAGGACCTCTTGGGCCTGAGACCAACGCACTGCCGATTGCGCCACGCGATCTCACAAACAAATGTTACTGGTAACGTTTGTTACAGAAGTAAACTTTACGCTTTCTTTCAAAATGATTGCTCATTTTTGGCTATATTATTTAGGTATAAGAGGATGTAACAAGGGGCAATAAAGAAGTGGACAGCTTTTTTACATGCAGATAAGATAGATAATATAATATGCATCGGACAACATTTGTTCAAGTGACATTTTTGTACAATATTAAGGTGGGCTACAAATCATAAACAATGACCCTTATTTTTTGTTTCTTTAGAAAGTTAGAAAAACTGTTAAGTGTCACCTGCAAAAACGGCCATTTATTAGTTTTAAACATGGATGATATAACCATATGCATGGCAATGTCATACTCGTGGTGGTAACAATATGTTACTGACTTTGGTGACACAAATAAACCACCTTACATGCACAGCCTCCAAGATCAGTGACAGTAGCCATCTGAAGTGATCTGTAAGAGGGCCTGGGCATAGCTGGCTTTAGTCTGCCGAAAAATATTCTGGGGACCAAACTGTTACATTTTGAGCTACTATTTGAAATTCTATCGACTACAATTTCTTCCTAGCTACATGTATCAACCAATGCAAATGTCATGGTGCATCTTTTGTAAAACATTAGAGGGGTTGTGAAAAAAATGAATGAAGCAGTGACGTATATACTTTGTAAAGTCATAAAGGCAGACAACAGCAATTTGTAAAGACGTAAAGACATACGACAGCAATTTGTACATATCAATTAGTACAACCTAGCATGAAATGTATTGACTGATGGTGGTCACCATCCTACAAATATTATCAAGGATGCACCTCTCATAACCATTGATCAGTAATTTTTCCGTACATCTAAATATATCACGGTGAATATATTAGGTAACTACAGGATCAGTTAACTTGGTATTTGATCTTGAAGTTGTAGTGTCAATTTCCAGTACATTATGTGGATTCAGATTACAAAAGCTAAAAAAAATGTTGAAAACTTTCTCAGTCTTTCTATTCTACATAAATCAGGCACAGGACTTAAAAAGACCAGGTCTCCTGCTGCACACAAAAAAACCCAAGTCTGTATTGCCACGTATGTACAACCAGAAATTGATGGACAAATTTGGGTGTAATTCTCTGCCCATGCCCCACCAGATAAATGTTAATTGGCTACTTTGCATTTGACAGAATTGACTTCATGTGCATTGGCCTCCTATTTAGGACGTTAGGTACAATTAGGGTCACTCTTTGACTCATGATGCTGCTGATTCTACCACAGTAAAGTACAGCAATTTAAGTACTGTCTGAATTTAGCTTTAAATGCTTAATTTGCAATGACCCCGATGAAGACCCTCTTTCCAGACTGGACAGGGTTTTCCAATTCATTTCCCAGTGTCTGGCACGGTGTGTCTGGACTGGACGGGGTTCCAAAAACCCAAGAGTTTGTAGATGGGACCCCGAAATAAGTGTTTCACTCGCTGACGAGGACGAACGTGAATGTGTAACGTTACGAACGATTAACTTTTGTTGTTGTCCATTGATTCATACAAAAGTATCTAACGTTATCTTTTTGCTTTACTTGTTAGGTGTGAGATTACCTTGGGTGTCGGACACAGCTGTGTTTCGTTAGTAATTTTCCAAGGTAAGCAAGTCAAGTACTAAGCTCTGAGTCTGACTAAGGAGCTTTTATATCTGATATAAAATCAATCCTGAAAAAGAAGAAAACATGTCCGCTGTTTTATATCACCGTGTTCATATAAATACAATGTTCTCACATCTCGGAGAAGTACACTTCCTGATGCTTGTTCTGGCCCAGAATAGCTGAAATAATTCCGTATCGTCTTCCGTGACAAAGCACACGCATCACCACCAGACCAAGGAACAATGCCGGCAGCCATGACAGTCATTATGGTGACCTATGGCCAGGGTGACCCAAGAGGCCGTGACCCCCGATACCTTCCTGGTTATCCACGTGATAGCTGCAGCTGGGGATCCGATCATCGCGGTTCAAACCGCCCGATCGCCATCAGCTGGTCAGCCAGTTGATAGAGCTTATAAGACAGGTCGGTATGTATCGGCTGATCGTCGATCATCCAGTCCGTTATGTACCGTTGATCCTACAAGAATGGGGTGATAAGATAGTATCAAAAGCTGGCAGAGAAGTGAAGCCGGCTTAGGAATGTGTTTCTCTACATGGCAAATGGACACCTCTTGGCTGACTACACTCCTTGGCCAGTTTGGTACTATTTTATGCCATCGTATGATCTGCTTGGAGATTAGAACTTTCTACCATACGTTTCTGCCATCCTAACTGACCTGTGCGAGGCTAGTCAATTAGGCTCTAATCGCCGCGCCTGTTCGGAAATGCATAACAATTGCTAATTACCTCATTCATATGCAGTTTAACCTCCTAGGGGTTCAATAAGCTTGCAATTACAACAACGACAGCGAACTAAATTGTCCAACAATTGTAGGAACGTGTTTCTGAATTCGTTACAATCCAGCTCTAACGTTATATTAAAATACAGAAAAAAGCTTACGCGTCAGGAAAAACAGCTCTTTCTTTTCATATTCAGCTTTGAATCGTTTTCTCAAAAAATTCTGTGCACTGTTGTTTTTTTTAAAGAGTTTTTTAAAAGAGTTTTTTTATTCCTTTCTTAAGATCATTAAGCTCACCTGGATGTGAGATTGGTATCAGTGTGAGACCAGGTGTATGGGTGGTTGACTCGCCCCCGGCTACACGCTAAACAGCCAACCCCAGAACCCGCCGCGTCTTCCGCCCAGTCCGGTACAACCGCACGCCAGACGGCAACGAACAAAGGACCACCGCCAGGTTTTGTGTTCAACAGCAGGCCGTAACATCACGCTGACGTCTCTCAACATGGCAGGCGCTTGTTTAGCGGAATTGTGTCTGATTCTGTGCTGTTTTATCGGTGGAAACCTAGGTGAGTGTCTGTTGGAGTATTTGTGAACATTCTGTGCCGATGTGGTGTGATTTTTTGGAAGCGTTTTGGACGAACAAGTTCGGATCTTGCTTCATGGTGTGGGGAGGGAAAACATGTCAAAAACGGAGGATTCGGTGTAAAATATATGCTTCCAGTATGGAGCCTTCAGTATGGGTTAGACAGTACAGTATTTGTCTGTAAAATACGTATATTTTGTCACAAGACGGAATACCACATCATGTCCAGCTGGTCTGTCACAGTGGTGTTTTTTGAAATGTACATGTGTCAACGTGCTTGTGTTAACCTCGCTACCGGCCGGGTTAGGATTCCGTTCCCCCGACAAACGTTCTCGTGTAGAGTAGCCAAGCCGCCATCATGGCCTACTTTTGGTCGATATTTATTCCAAACATCCAAATCATGAAGATATCCAGGATATGTGTCAAGGAAAAGTGTAACAGAGTGTGAAATATTTACCCCGACAAGGCTGGCACCGAGGCTACAGCCCTCAGGCAAAGGGACCCAATTTTTTGAGCGCCAAGTTAGTGTATTGTCACGTGTACTTGGCCATCGCCTAACCGCAATCTCTCAAATAACGTCCCAAAGGAACCTCCCTTTCTTTCTCTTTCATGGTCTTTTGTTGCAACATTTTGGATGGAAGCCAAGACAAGGGAATAAAATGTAACAAGAGTACCTTATGAATTGGCCATTTTGAATTTCATTCAGTGTTTGCCATCAATGAAACCAGATTGAAGGCCAAATCATACAGCTAAAATCTTTTGTAAGGGAACACCGCAAAAATGTAATGTTTATAGAAAGTGAGTGAGTCACCCATATCACGGATACTTCAGATTGTTTGTCTACTGGTTTGGTCATGTTTTAAATTCCTCTCAATTCCTGTTTGTTTTTGTTGCACTGAAATGAGGATGTGAAGAAAGAAGCTCTTCAGTTGGCCAACTCCCAAAATGTCTGTTGTTTTTCCATTATTTCTATACAGTGCTATCAGTATTGCAAACCACAATTTTTTCCCCTATCTTATATAATGAACTTCTCATAGATCTCGTAAAAAATCAAATTTTCTTTATAAACATTAGACGTTTTGTTTTTGACTCGTTTTTCTAAAACCTACAAACAAAATTTTCTCAGCTGTTGCAGTGGTAAAAATGTTTACTGTGAAGCTAATAACATGTCTTCATTGTGCATAGAAAATGATGGTATCCTTGCTTTTTTAACTCATCTTGACACAATTTTATCTGCTTTCTATAGTGGAATCTAGACTTCCAATGGTCATGCTATCTGAAATTAAATCCCTGCGAACTTACATGCATTTACAGCATGAGAAAAAGATACATGCATTTAAGTTTGCTGGGATTTAATTTCCCTGTAGCTGGAAAAGGGACTTTTTGCAGTGGTTTTAAGTTGGCAGTAGTACCATGTAGTGATGTACTGTAGTCTTAGTCTTACTGCCATGGAAAAATGTTTGTGGTGGACATGTTTTTTTTTAACTGAAACAAAAGAGAAAGGTAGAGAGAGTTCTTCAGATTTACAAGTTCAGTTCCGGTCTGATGTACAGATATGCAGCACTAATATTTTAACAGGTGTATTTAATAGAAGCATACAGACAACCTAGTGATCCATGCAAAGACAGAATCATGAAATCAGAAATCATGAGTCACCTGTCCTGTTATTTCAACATTCCCTGAGGATTTTGGCACCTGTCTCTTGGGCATGTTAATGGTATTTTTATGGCTGAGCCTGTCAATCTGTAAGTAAATAATGCACATATTGAAATGATTTATTCATAAGACAAATAGCATTGCATACAATCAAAACTCACTACATATATACATAAATCAGTGAACAGAACAAATTGCTTTCAAGAAAGTCTCACTCAGATAATCTGACACAAAACTAAATTTTCTATTAAGACTTTGTGTTTTTGACACAATCTTGAATAAGTGTGCATCTGAAATTGACGGAATGCTGTCCCTAGTAGTATAGAATTTGTGTGTATGTAGAAGTAAGTGGTCTTGTTGCACGCAGCCTTGTTTATACTATACTATAGCCTGGTTTCAGTGGGACCTACTCTAACTGAATTGTAGGCTATGTCTTATAGGTCTATTGTTTCGACTTGAAGATATTACAAGTGTACAACACATAAGGAGGAATCTAGTTTGGGCACCCAACACAAAAGATAATTTACAAAACTGTGAATGTACATGACTCGTAGAGCGTAACCAATTGTTTACAAGGACTTCAGGTTCCAAGCTTGAAGTGGAAACTTAAGAGTATTGGGTTCCAGTGGCTTTTGTGTCCTTGGTGTGTACTTGTGTAATCGTGTTGACATTGCTGAGTGCAACTGCTGTATACGATGACCCCAAGGCCAGAAAGAACCATTTAATAGTTTTTTTCTAGAGAATTTTTTAGCAGAGTGACTTAAATTTAAGAAAAAGCATGTTCTGCTTCAGTACTATAGAAGGCTGCTAGGGCAGGGCTCGAAATACACTTTTCAGTCAACTTGCACCAGTGCAAGTTAAGCCAAAGGTAACTTGCACCAAAAGAAACTTACTTGCACAACCCAAAATAGTGAACTGTTAACCCTTTATTCTTCTTCTGAAAATTTGCAAATATATGGGGATACATAAAGACCACATGTTTGGATATTTGTTTTCCAAAGTGTATTTTATTTTGGATTTCAAATTGTACAACAAATGTGAATTTAGGCTTAATTTAAGACAATTCAATGTCTACAACTTGATAAGATCAATAGATTTCTTCTGGACTCTTCGAGTGACTTCCATCACTATTCTTAACCATCGCTAGAACAACTCAATACAAACACATATAACTGGAAAATCCAGTTGATCATATCAAAGTCACTAAATTGTATGCAAAATGTATTTACTCATATGCAAATAAGGGTAAGACAACACCATAGGAATTATTAGCATTATAGAGATGGAATTGTCTTCAAATTTTGTTTACCTGGATGTCTAACCAAGTTTAGAAATAACAAATTTAGGCTATTTTTTTATTCAGTGTTGTTTTCTTTTACCTTTCAATGGCAGACAATATTCTTGGTGTGTGTAAGCTTTTTCTAAAGTCAGGTATTAGTGGATAAAAGTAACTTGCACTGGTGCAAGTTTGGTCCAAACTTACTTGCACCACACCAATTTTACATGCACAAACTTGCATATGCATGTGGTATTTCGAGCCCTGTAGGGGGATCAACATCTAATCTTTTAGCAGTCTCGTCAAGACCTACTCACATACCAAGTTTGTAGACAAATTCATTAATTCTCAAGTTACCGTTTTGACAGACGGACAGACACACAAACGCTGTCGAAACTGTGATTGATAGTATCTAGTCTTCGGTAATAAAAAGAAAATGGTATATCGTTACATGTTTTACTAGATAAGGGCCAAAACTGGTCTGATTTTTCTCGGCCAAGTGCCAGATTGAAATGTGTAATTTGTTCCTTAGAAACGAGAAAATCAAATTACGACCTACCTCACTTCTTTTGTGAAATGTCTAGGTCAAGTTTCCTCAGTCTGTTGAGAACAAATTAATGTTTAAAAAAAGTTTAAAAGTTGGCTGGTAAAAATTTGTATCACAAAGGTAAAAATGGTAATTTTTTTCCTGTTGTAAAGGAAGAAAATAAGATAAAAATGGATAAGGAAAAAAGAAATGATCCATCCCTGTCTAGATGATTAGTGATCCTTCCCTGTGAACTTTGAAACAAACCTTCCCTGATGTTTGTTCAGGAACCAGTAATTCATGTCCATGAAGGTCAACACATGATTGTTGGGTTAAAGGAACCCCAAACAAAGAGACTGTGCAGTCATATTACTCCCACTTTATCTCACATGACTGATTGTCTGACTGTCTGGGAGTTGTCAACGACTGATGCTATCTTAGGGTTATTTCATTAAATCTGGGGAGGGAGTGTCTATAGGGGATGTCAAAGGTTCAAACATTTTTCTTTTATACCACATGTATTTGGTTTCAAACTATGATGTCTGTGAACAGGCTTTTAGCTAAGATTTTATTGTAACTAAATGTAAGGGGTTGAAATTTCTTGGTGAGTCACGATAAGTGATATAAGATTTGAGTATTGTAGGGGGGTTTGGGGCATCGACATTCCATGGTGCAGAGTTTTAGAGAATTTTAAGTTAAAATGACACATTCTGACTCTAAGGTATCCTGAGGGGCAAAATTACTGTCAGTGAGGTCACACCACAAGTGACCCAGTAGCATCCCTGGTCAATCAGAATTTTATGCTTGTCAGAGGATCTGCTCCCCAGTGTAAGGGTGTCTAGTGTGTCCAATTTCTTACCATTCTTAAATGATTTTTAGAGGATGCGAGGCTTAAAAGCCTATCTGTGAATGCCTTTAAGTTGGCAGGGATCTAATTCTAAAGAAAATGAAGCTTTTATGGTCATGACAGTTGTTCCATGGTCACAGTTGAGTTGAAACAAGGATGTAGCCAGGGAGAGGACAGAATATAAGCATGTTCACAGTGGTTTTACGTTCATTATATAAAGAGTTTTGCAAACATTGAAACCACAGCAGAAGTTTCAACATCGCACTATCAAATTAGGTTTCCTTCCCACCGCTTCTATAACAATGCATTTTGAAGAAAAAATTGTACAAAGAAAAGTTGACACGAAAAATGTAGAACCAGACAATCTAAATAGCTAATTTGCATAGACACATACCATACTCACTGCTCATACTCCCAGTCCCAGGCCAGCTAACTCCTCTGGCATATTATCTTGAGTGTCTTATTCTATTTGGCCAATTGTCCATTGACCTATGGAGTCTGGTAGAGACTAGCTATTACTAGGAAGTGATCACAATGACTAAACACCAGGTACATCACAAATGCTATCCACCTGTTCTACATGTTACCTTAATTGTTGTGTTTACAGCATAACTAACAAACGAATATCCCCAACACTTACTCTACATGTGAGTCACTGACCACTTCCTGTACCTGGGAGACTTTTATAACCATTATAAAGTGAGAAATACAGGGAAATAATTGTAGTGTATTATATGTAATAGGGGTGGAGCAGAGGGCTATCATTATCTTCCTTTTGTCTCTTCTGCCAAGTTCTGGCTTTTTTTGTCCCCTGAGACATAGATCTACTAATTATGTAGAGTGGAATCACCAGACAGTACAGTGAATGATGCACTGAATCATTTTTGATGACCATTTTTTGAGTTGTTTTTTTGTGTGTGTGGGGGGGGGGGTAGGATTTCAAAGGGGGTCTGCATAGCATGTCATGTGTTACATGCACATATTCAGCTTAAAATTTTCTCGCAAATTTCAAGTGTTTTTCTCTAAATATCACCCTCAGCGATTATACATAATTACAGAGCTTTTCCAAACTCTAGTCATTTTTCTATTAAAAAGTCCTTCCATACATTTGCAGACTTGGACGGAATTTTCAAGTCAGCCTCCTGTAAATGATTCGAGAAGACATTTAGAATATCGGATTTCGTTCAAATTTGAAACATGTCATTTCTTTCTATCAATCTTTCTGTAATCCTGTTCCTGTCAAAATGTCGTCTATTTGTCTTCCGAACTGAAAGGCTTGAGTGGCCATTTACAATGGAGGCAGTTTGGCTTGATTAGGCCGGGTGATTATGCGGACAATGCGGCTGAATTGGGGGAATGTTGCCGCAGGGGTGCTTGGGTATTAATTTGGGTCACAAGTGGTCCCACGTGGGGTGCAGCGGCTGTTCCAACAGATAGAAAAACGTGCAACCCCCCTCCCTCTTATCATAAATGAATCTACTGTAAATGCATTTAAGTTTGCAGGGATTTAATTTCGAGTCGTGGTAGTGGGAAAAGGGAATTTTTGTGGTGGTTTTAAGTTCATGGTAGCACTATGCACTGTAGTCTTTTATTGCAATGGAAAAATGTTCATAGTAGTTTTAAGTTTGCAGTGAAGTGGCCACCACGAAAACCGCGAACATTAAACCGCCGCGAAAGTTTCTGCATTTACAGTATTTTATAAGGAACTGCATGCCTTTTTCAATGAGGAGTAGCGAGCTATTTTAATCCACTGTTGATCATGTCCTGCCCACTCTAATTCAATGTTGAGTATTGTTGGTGAATTACTTGTGAGGCCTAATACTGTAATAGGTCACTTAAATTCTACACTGCATAACCTCCTTGATGTTACTCATCCTGAATTCATCATTTTGCATTGTTGACAAATACTTTGTATCACAAAGTTGAGCCAGTGTGGTGGTTAGGCTTATAATCTTATTTAGCTTGCTGTGGCTCCCATATTTGCTTCCTTATGAACTGGTAAACTACTTCTAGCAAGGAACTTTTGCCTCTAGTGAACACAACAGCCCAGTACTGTAACATTATCTACGGAACTTTTATTCCTGTGATTTGTGGATCTCACAAGCAGCAAAACACCTGCTTTTCTTCAATGTGACACCATGGCAGTTTGGAGTCAACAGTTCACTTAACAGACACGTTCATTAGTTGACAAACTGTTTGACAAACTGTGAACTGTTTGGCCTTGGCATACCCACCCACACATGAAGTACTGTGGGCCCGGTCATTTGGCGAAATCAGCAGGGTGTTTCATTCATAACCCAGACGTTCTGTGTTCAAATCCGTTGATTGCAACTGATCTTGTGCCCTTGGGAAAGGCTCTTTACACGTCTGTTCTCACTTCACTCAGGTGAAAATGAGTACCAAGCTTCGCTTAGAGCCATCCGTCAGATAGAACTTTAAATGGACATCCCATGTTTGAGGAGAGCCACACCTCGAGCACATTAAAGAACCCACCAAACGTATCGAAAAGAGGAGGGGTCCTTCCCGATGTGAGTGGATCAAATAAATCTGTCCGGATATGCAGCTTCTACTGTTCAGTACAGACCTGGTGTGTTATGCCATGAGGCAGTTTACCGGGTATATAATGCAATACAAACAAATTCGCAGTTTTCAACTTGGTCTCTCTATTCTAGGAAAGAGAATTTCGCCACACACACGCAG
This sequence comes from Branchiostoma floridae x Branchiostoma belcheri, assembly GCA_019207045.1. Taxonomy (NCBI): domain Eukaryota; kingdom Metazoa; phylum Chordata; class Leptocardii; order Amphioxiformes; family Branchiostomatidae; genus Branchiostoma; species Branchiostoma floridae x Branchiostoma belcheri. The sequence continues at coordinate 6,513,689 of CM033040.1, read as the reverse complement.
AAGTCTGCCTTTCCCAGCATAGGGAACTTAGCTGTTGAAAATCACAAACAGGGCTTGAAATACCACCTGCATATGCAGGTTAGTGCAGGTCAAATTTGAGCACTGCAGGTATTTCTGGTGTCTACCTGCACCTACATGTAACCTGCACTGGTCCATGTACTGGGTTTCATACATAAATGTAATATGATGTAGGTGCATGTGGATTGTTATTAGCTGCATTGACTGTTACCACCTATAAGGCCACAACAATTTAATTTCTTGGTTCACGGATTCGCTCGCTCCTATTTTTTGGAAAAAAAATAAAAAATGAAAATTACTGCTCAGCAAGTTTTCACCATTAATGAAACCATTCACTAACTTTCTGGTGTAGCAAATTGGCCTTTATATTATAAGCTCCTTAAAGTGTGGGTACAGGTGCTGTTACTGTACAATGATAGTGTTTTTGTACTTTTTTTAAGCTGAAAACTTTTTTTCTTTATGTTTTGGATTAGTCGTTACCTTTATTCCAACCATTTTACAATTTTTATTTTTACTTCGCCCTCTCGCTCCATATTTTTTATGAAAAAATCCGTGAACCAAGAAATTAAATTGGTGTTGCCTAAAGTATTAAAGAAAAAAATAGCAATTGTTCCTTAACAATTTTAGTAAGATCCATACTTCTTAAATTCAGAATGGCGCAAGTAAAATTTGTCTTGTGCAGGAATTTCCAATGTTGCCTGCAGAAAAAAGTATTTCCCTGACAAACCACTATTCTCTATGGCCCAATCTACACACAGTTTTTACCGATATCTGTGGAGATGTCGGGAGGGATCTAGAACGTAGGGGGCCGGACACCCATGGCGCTTGCAGTCATAAACATATAGCGCGATTTTCCAAATGGCGTTATATGCTAATGAGCCTTCCCGAAGTCGGGAAGCATCTACATGCGCGCGAAGCTGTTGGGGACCCCTGCTAGGCTATCGGTAAAGTATCGCACGAATGGTCCAGACCTTTCGGGAGAAATTTTCCCGATATCGTAATGGCAATATAGTAGTTCCATCTAGAAGATGAAAAAAAGCTGTCGGCGAGAGGTTGTAGGCTCGCCGATATCGGGAAAAACTGTGTGTAGATCGTGCCTAAGTCTGCAATTACAAAGGGTCCCACACCTGAACCCCTGTGGGAGCGGACACTAAATGATTTAGGGTTCCACCTTTATGAACAAACATTCCTAACCTTTGCAGTTGGTTGGTGTGTAAACTAAGGCTTGGGGTTAGTTCATTAAGCATTGTTGATCGGGTGCCACACATTTCTCAGAAATGAAAATAACTACAGGTGACAACTTTTAGAGCTATAATACTTTAGCTTGATTACATTACTCTTCAAGCAGAGGTTAGGCTCCGACTGTTTTTTAAACGCTTTTTTTTTTCTCGTTTTTATCAGGCTTTCTGTTTTGTCATTTTCTTGAACCTCTGCTTGAAGAGTAGACTACAGGTCCGCAGGCACCTGAACTGCATACAATGTAATATTGTGGTCTTATCGTTCTGTATTCAGCACTTGTTTACAAGAAGGTAGTTTCAAGGGTTTGGGGATCTGTAACATACAGGTATAATTATGTTGATAATTGTTTTTCATTTGATTTTCCTTTGGTTCATCTAATTTTTTGATAGTTCCCAAATTGTTTACATTTGTGTGTCTCTGTAGCCTGACTAAAATTGCTCCTACTGACCGGCCCTACAGTTACCGCCCAAGGGGAGGGGAGGAGGTCATTAACCCCAGCCAGCAAGAGATTGTGTATACACAGGCAGAATGCAGCATTGTTTGCGATAGTTTTATGTTCGCAGTTTTTGCGGTGGCCACTTACCGCGAACTTAAAACCACCGCGAACATTTATCCATTTATATTTTGTGGCTACAGTCTATGGTGCTACCGCAAACGTCAAACCACCATTAAAAAACTCCATTTTCCCGCTACCGCAAAATTAAACCTCTGCAACCTTAAATACATTTACAGTATGTGTTTTTCTAATTAAACAAAGATTTGAAATACTAACTTGCAAACAGAACCATTTGTTGCATTCTATTGAGGCATGCCCCTGTGGTGCAAGCGGTAGCGTAATCCCACTGTTTGGCTATCTGTATCAAATTCTGTGGATCTGTGGGTCGGAGTTCAATCCTAGGGTCGGCCATTGCTCCAGCATGTTGTATAAGGCCCCGTTCATGATGCAAAAAATGAAACGGTTCTATCGGTTAGGCCTGGAAATCCGACAGCAAACGACAGGAAACGGTTTGCATTTTGCATTCACGATGCAAACTTGCAAACCGTTTCAGTTCCTTGAAAAGGCAAGGTAATGCGACCCCTGACCCCTGAGGTTGTTGTGATCTTGTCCAAACTTGTACTTCTGTGTAAGATTATTGGTCTTTGATCGTAATTGAACCAATGTCTTACTGAATTCGAAGCTGGGTTCTGTTATGACCTTGGAAATGCCTCTGAAAACATTGTGGTCCCGATATATGCCATGTTATGACATTTCCACTAGATCTCCTGACACATTCCCCTTGCGATATCAGGACTGCTAGCTCCTCAGTCAACCAGGAGGCGGCCCGATTATAGAAACGAATCGTACAATTGAAAATGCGGCCGAAACACCCGAATGACAAGTTAAAAATTGTACTTTTCCCCCGTGGCGCCACCAAATATGAACGCACATGCCCGGATATAAAACGGATCGCGCCGCTTTTGCGTTCATGATGCGAATTCGCAATTCCGGATAAGGAAGAAACCGTTTCAATACTACCTCGCGAGGAGGTTCCGAAAAAATCGTTTCTTATCGCTTCAGATCCGTTTCAGAGCGTTCATGATGACAAAACTTATCCGTTTCAGCTGGCCTAACCGATAGAACCGTTTCATTCTTTGCATCATGAACGGGGCCTAAGGGATTGCATTCGTTATGTTGGATGGTGACATAGGCCCCGTTCATGATGCAAAAATTAATGCGGATGCATCCGCATGTGCGTCCATCCGATCATGATCCGCATGCAAACGGTTTACATTTTGTGTCCACGATGCCAACGGGCAATCCGTTTCAGATCCGCGTCAGGGAATTAGAACATTACGCAACAACAGAACATTGCGAAAAAGATGGTGGATCCCCAGCTGTTGTTGTTAGTGTTTTTCCTGAAAATGCTGTGTGCCCGCGGAAGGGAACGTACGAGGCGGCAGCGACAAAAGGTTTTGTGCCTTGGCCTGGCTGCAGCGAGATGCGGCCATGGTGACCGCTAAAATTTCACAGTTTCCCGCGTCACGGCGCGAACTTTGACCCCACGTTACCCGGATGTAATGCGGATTCACGCCGCATTTGCGTTCATGATGACAGTTCGCAAATGCGGATTTAAAAAATCCGTTTCAAATCCACCTCCCGAGGTGGTCCCGAAAAATCCGCATCAAATCCGTTTCGGAGCATTCATGATGAGAAATTTATCCGCATCGGCCAAAAATGCGGATGCATCCGCATTAATTTTTGCATCATGAACGGGGCCATAAAGCCGGAAACTCCTTGTATAAGGGATCTTCAAGAGTCAAACCTCTAGATCTGCACACAAAAAAGCCCAACACATTCATCAGGTATAAAAGTTATGAAGAAGAGTAGGTTGACTTGAATGGCTAAAACACATGAGCTGTAATAAAGCTACATTATACTACTATCCAGCGAATTGCCATCCTACAGATGAGCCATAGTCTGAGGTTTGACTATTATTAATATCTGGTACTTTTGTAGCACAACAACATTTTGTGTGCTTTGTTGGCTCAAATCAGACTAACAAAAGTTTGAATTGCTGCTGGCAAAAGAACCCATTTTTTGTGGTGGGTAAATAGCACTGTTGATGTTTTACCCCAGAGTTTTGTGTTCGTTGATTGCATGGTGAATCCGGGATCACTCAGAGCCATTGATGTCAAAAACAGTCATTGTGTATCTAGACAGGAGGAGGATTTGTTACTACCGAGATAGTTATTTTTTGTATAGGAGAAAATGTACTGAGTCAGACGTAATTTTGACAGGATTTTCTGTCCAAATTCTGGTACATGTAGACTTATACAAACTTATTCTACAATAGCCCTGACAGTCTCGTATCAAGGAGGTTTAAAAGATGTCAGATCATGACAGTGACTCCTACTCACCAAGCCGAGATTCAGCTCCTGCTGTGTGTTAGGTGTTCTTTTCTGGTTTTCCATTTTTTGCCATATTTTCGAAGAAAACGGGACAAAATAGGAAGCCAGACAAATTTAGCAAATTCAAAACATGTCAAAAACAGCCAGAGCTGTGCTGCTATTCCGCATTCTTGATAAAGTACTGTACTAGTAGACATGTTTGCAGCAAAATGTTTTTGAGACGACCTGTCACATTTAAGGTAGAAATTCATGGCACCACAAGTTCTATGCATTTCTAGTATATTGCTACATGTTCCACAGTTTCAGTAAATTCCACTGGAGAGCAAATGCATGTATATTGCTGTATACTTATTATATTTCTGAATCAGTATATTCCACCAGACTACAACTCTATGACACCACAAGCTCTATGCACAGTATGTTGCTATTACAATAAAACTACAAACACTGCAGAAAGCTTGTTTCCCTTCTGCCACAAAAATAAATGTATTTCCAGTAGTAAGTCAACTGTATTGTCTTCCTACAGCTATCCCCTCCTTCACCAGTGAACCCGGGAACGTGACGGCAGAAGTTGGCGGAACGGCGCTGCTAGAATGGCAGATGGACGACGATGGAGCTTCCCAGATATTTGAGATCTGGAGAAAGCTGCCCAGTGCCGGACTCATCCAACGAGCTGGCGGGGGAGATGCCTCACCATTTCCTGGCTATGAAGTCAGTTCTGTTTTTAAATTACAAGATGTTATTTGTTACGCCTACAGGAAAAATGGTGTGTTCTTGGTTCCCTCACCAATCCTAGCGAAAAACCAGCAAGCCTCAAGTAGTGAGGTCTCAGCTACTAGCGAAGAACATAAAATATTTTATCTCCTAAAACATTGTAGAATCATTTTCCAAAATGTGCTTATTGCTGTTTCAATAGAAAAAGTGATAATGCAAACAGAGCCACCAAAGCTTAGCCCCATCTATGTTGACACCCAGGTTTGTTCATGGCTAAACTCTATAAACAGAACCCTGGTAGAAAACACAACATTAGTTTTCCTACTTGTAGGCTCTATGGCAAGAGTTTGTTTGCCATATTCATGCATGGTTTATGAAGTTCTTTGCACACAACCAAGAGATGTTTACCTGCCAGTAAGAAAATCATGACTCATGATGAGGGGGATACAAACTTAGTCATGTTGGGGACTGCAGCCTTCCCGTTCCCACTGCAGTGCCACCTAGCAGTGGGAAGTAGAACTACACACAAGCTCCTGGTTGTGCAAAGAACCTTGTTAAGCATTTATTTACCAACCTGAAGATGGATCATTCAAGTAGTTTTTACCGTGTATAAACTATCTTTGTTCAAATCAATTCCAGGGAAAATTTGAGATCGAAGGGATTGCTACCCTGAAGATTCTGAATGTGAACAAAGAAGACGCAGGGCAATACGAGTTCCAGCCCAGCTATGATGATGGAACTGTCTTGGATTCAATCGCAACCCTCGTAGTCACCTGTGAGTTGAGTTTATATTTTTGTTTCATCTTAATTAAAAGGTACAGAAAATTTGGCTAAAGGACCAGTTCAGGTCCAGAGGATCAGCTCAAGGTCCGGACTAGAACCTGGACCTTAGTCTTGTCTAAGAAAAGTTTTAATTGGATGATTCTGAAAACAATGGTCAATTTTGCTACAAAGGAATCTGTTTAGTGGAGGATCTGACTCCCACTTGCTTTTTACAATACTATCTTGTTGTAGTTACTTAGTAGAAATGACTATAAACTCTACTTCCCTCATGCTGTAGTGCCCAGTGTGAGCTAAGGGCAGGCTTTTAGCTAGGATTTTATTATAGGGAGTCCAAATTTATTGGTGAGTCGCGGTAAGTGACTATTGTAGGGGGGTCCGGGGGCATCCACCTTCCATGGTGCAGAGTTTTTGATGATTTTAAATTAAAATAGTGCATTCTAAGGTATCCTATAAGGCAAAAATGCTGTTACAGAGGTCAAATTAGACGACTGTGACCACAGATGACCTGGTAGCATCCCTGGTCAATCAGAATTTCATGCTTGTCAGTGGATTTTCTCCTCAGTGCCAGGGCGTCCAGAGGTCAAATTTCTTGTTATTCTAAGAAAAGTGCGTCATCTGGACACGTTGACGCATGCCTGGCTAAAAGCCTGGCTAAGGGGTAAAGAAAGGGAGATGGGCACTGCCCCTGAACACTGAAAGCTAAGGGAAGGATTTTAATTTTCTAACTTCCTCTTTCAGACCAGCCCACTATAACCGGTGTGACGGCCTCCTCTGACGCTGTCAATGAAGGCGATGACTTGATGCTGACCTGTGCCGCTGACGGGATCCCGGCCCCAACGTTCACCTGGTCGAAAAGCGACGGAAGCTCTCTTGATACGGCCCTGGCAGACGCGGCCGCGGGAACCCTCACCTTCAGCAATATTTCACGGGTTGCCACAGGAACTTACACTTGTTCTGCGGATAACGGAGTTGGGGTGGCACAAACGCAAGACATCGCTGTCGCTGTTTCATGTGAGTACTACGGCATCCAGTATTCCACTGTAGAAGTACTCTACAAGGAGAGCTTGGTAGGAAAAATCCTGTTCTAGCCTCTGCTTTGAGACTACAGTAGAAGATACTAGTGAATGATCTCGAAGCACATCCTATGGTGTACATGTAAGATAGTATCAAAAGCTGGCAAAGGAGTCTTGCTGGCTTAGAAGTGTGTATGGCAACCAGAGCCAATGATTGCCTTTCACCAGTTAATTCTGCTGCAGATTCTCTAATAGTCATGCACACTACTAGACCTGCTTTACACCTTTGTCAGCTTTTGATACTATCTTATGCTATCGTAGGGTGTGTTTGGAGATTAGCTAGTAAAGCAAAGGGGTTGTGATTCGAAGTAGCATGCATAGTTCTGTGGTTAGCGGTCGTGCTATGGGACCAAGAAGACGCTTGTTTGTATCCTAGCTATTGCTACTCACCCAACATGCACGCTGCTGGAAAGTCCTAGAGATGGGATGTTTAGCCATGGTCCAATGTTCATTGTGCTTGTCAAAAAGAGCTAGGGGGATTTCCCTGTTACAATGAACTATTAATACTCTACGTAACGTAACTGTCTTCTTTGTCACAACTAGTGGAAGAATAACTCTTAAGGTGAGCTGAACTGGAATAAGATCTTTCACTTTTTCTCCCTCCTCCTTGTTACTAGTATCATCATTACTTACCCTCATACTTCTTGACCCTCCCCCTTCCACTAACTAGTAACTGTAACATCATAGAGAAATTAATTCTAACACGTTTTATTTTATTTTTTCAGACCCCACAACCGCTGCCCCAACCACACCAACACCAAATGTCACTATGAAAATGAGTGAGTACAGTAACAATAATTTTTCCCCAAGTCACCAGATATTTTACAAACTCTTTTCAACTACTTCATCTCTATTAGTATTACTATTAGTATAACACAAAAGCGGACTAATGTTATTGTCTGGACAAACTTCAACACGTCTAGTTTAAATCCTGAAATTGTATAAACGTTTCTAGCCCAAATGTGCCTATTAGGGGTGGGTACCGGTACAGAAAATTCAGGTCCAGGTCCTGTTCAGGTCTAGAGGATCAGGTCCGGACCTGAACCTGGACCTGGACCTGATTCAGTATGACTCATACCAATGGTCAATTTTGCTACAAAGAAATCTGTTTGGTGGAGTATTAGACTTACTCTGGCGTTTTAAAATCCTACAATGCTAACTGCACCAGTCCTGTACGATTGGCTGTAAAACTTGGTAGAAATTACCATAAACTCTACTCTACTTCACTCTTGTTATTTTCTTCCACCTGCAAGCGCCACCAAAACGTGTGAATGCCTGATAAAATAATCTGTTAATTTTCCAATCGGTCCAACATCCAGTCAACCTAATTTTTTCAGGTCCAGTTTTTCTGGACCGGTCCAATAAGAAAAAACAGTTTTGTACCAGTACGCTGTACGGATACCCAGCCCTAGTGCCTGTAATGACAATGTTTCACTTTCAACCCTAAATTAACGCTCTGTGGAACAGTTTGAATTGATAAAAAAAAAAGCATGAAGAGGTTGTTGCCACAGTTATTCAAGTTGATTACCATTTTGATACAGCCGATGCCCCCACCCCAGCACCAAGTGCCGCGCCTGAGCCGACAGGAGACATGAAGACCGATGGGAAGGATGATGGAAAAGGTAGAGGTGGTAGGTATTGTTTTGTGCAGAACTACTGGTGTTTGAATTGAGTATTCATCTGTCTTCAACATGGTAGAATCCATTGTTGTACAACTTGAGCTTTGTTCCAACACTAAGGAATTTTAAACTTGCCGCATATTTTTCGGTCGATCTCGCCAACCTACAGAAGATGTCTTCCTGCCACTTTTGATTAACTCCTGACGTCATCACGCTTGCAGTTTCTGGAAAGTCATTACAGTGAATCCGATACCTGATGAAGGTCTGCGAGATTTACCAAAAATTCATGGCAAGAGTTTATTTTGTGTTGGGACAAAGCTCAAAGCATACAACTACTAATGTTTGTAGAATGTTTTATCCAGTCTTTATGGTAACTGGACTCAAAATATGAAAATGTACCTTCAAGATGTCCAGAAACATGAGTTTAGTCTATTGTTAAACAAGATTTTGATTCATAGAGAACTTTATGATATTTAGATAAAACCACCAATAAAAATTCCTACTGCTATAAAAGACAACAGTTGCACCAACTTAGGTTTTTCCTATACTTTCAGCGAAACCACAAAAAGGTGGACTAGGTACCGGAGCTATCGTTGGTATCGTGATCGGACTCCTTGCATTGTTCATCACCATCGCGGTGGGCGCGTACTGTGCCTCCAAGAGATTCGGCCCCCAGCAGGAGAAGAAACCAGATGTCGTGACCTTCACCAAGGCTGAGGAGAACGAAGCGGAACCGCTGAAGAACAAGGACCCCGAAAACCCACCCGAGAAAACAGAAGATAAGGATACCTCCATCATAAAGAACGGAGAGATGGAGGATGTGCCTTTGAAGAATGCAGAAGAAGCTTAACAGGTAAAGGGGTAATAATGTGTTACATAGAATTGAAACGTCCAATAATGCTTCACAAACAAATTATACCGATAACGTTAAGAGTGGGCTGGCTACGATTAACGGTGAATTAAAATAGCTCGTAATGCTTAACGGAAAATGGCATTTAGTTTGGAGTTAGCTTTAAGACTAGAGTAGACACATACTATATTGTCCTATACTATTTGTCTCCTTTAATGTTACCAGTTCTGCAATTAGCCCTTGGGCAAGACTTTGAAAAATAAACTTTTATCATATTACTTACTAGTAAGCGTAATTGGATTTTTGTTTACTGTATAGGAATACATGTACATAAATTTTTTTGTAACCCTTTTCATTATCACATGGAATGTCAATTTTATTCCTAATTCATTTGAAGATATTTTGTTATTAACTGTTGTGAAACTTCTTGCCTTTCCAGGTATACATAGCTGATGAGTTGTTGCCATCATGAACAGTCTGGGAACATGCTGCTAGGAGAACAGAACAGAACAGAGTAGCCTTCTCGCATACAGGGTTATTTCCAGACACTAGTGGATCTGGACACTGAATTTTACATCTGCTTATGTGGTTAGTTCACCTTTATTCGAGGGGTAACCTATATCCGAACGGTTGTTTTTAAGAACAGGGTGATGCCAATTACAACGGCCGGTGGTTTCAGTACTTTAAATGCAGAAACTTTGCGGTTTTCGTGGTGGCCGCTTCACCACGAACTAAAACCACAGTGAAAAAATTGCAATTTTGGACCATGCTTTTTAAAATGGATGTGTTACCCCGTGGATAAAGGTGAACTAGATTTACGTACACTTTTAGCATTTTTAATTGTGAAGTTGAGCATTTAGATACTCAAGAAGAGGCAACTTTTTTGTTTTAGGTAAGGATTTGTGTCACAAGAAGTGATTCAATTTTGTAGACTATGACCTTATTTTGTGATCATGTGAAGTATATTTGTAATCTTGATATACTAACACTAGAGAGTAGTAGCACATGAACTTAGCTACTGGTGGTGCCTTGGTGAAAGATTATCTTTTTATACAACCCAAAGTTGGCAGGCACTTTACTTCTGGTTGTATGAAAAGGTTCTAATATCAGTTGATCTAACAACAACTATCATAATTTCACTGGGTGCCATAACACTGCCACATCTATAATACATTGTTATTGGGGCCTTTTCAAGATTGTCTTGAACACTTATAAATATCTGAAGTGCATGTACCTCAGAATTACTGATGCTGCATTGGAACATCATGTATTTTTTCTCATATGGCGGTATTATGGCATACGGTGGTATTAAGTTCTAACCTAACACAAACCTAATGTGACTATCACAAATGCCTTCTTGACTCAACACTACATTGAAATATCTAATTTTTATAAAGTCAGTTTGGACAAGAAAGTAAATGATATTGGTTTTGCTATTGCAAACCAGTATTTTTCAGATGGTATTACATGAGTTCATATTACTTAACCTAATGTGACTATTCACAAATGCCTTCATGACTCGACGTGTATTGAAGTATGTAATTTTATAATGTCAGTTTGGAAAAAAATGAATGTAAATGATATTGGGTTTTGCTATTGCAAACCAGTATTTTTCAGTGTAGAGAAGACTGATATGTATGACTACAAAAGTTTCTTGGTGAAAAAACTTTCAAATGGCATACGCCAATTTCATCAGCACAGAATAGGATCATCAGTTTATGGAGGGTGTAAAAGGGTTTGCTAAGTTATCTAGGTGTTGGTGTAGTTGTATACATGTACGAGTATTATCTTTCAAAGGAGCTGTCTTAATCTACAAGTACTTTTGCCACTACTGTTTTTGGAATTGCATAGCTACAAACGATTTGATGTTAGATAGATCATTCCATGATAGAAAGCTTTTGTAACATGTTTTGGGGTGTATTGTTGATGCTATTATTAGTTACTAATACATATTGCCTACATGTAATTGTAAGATGTACATGTATATGTGGAAAGTTTTATAACTTCATAGACGTTGTTCTTGTACTTATTTTGTAGCTAGTGTAAGTTCTCGCATTTCGTATGTTGCTTTTGCCATGTTGTTGCCTCATGATGTTCTTTGTCTCGCCCATCTTGCCAGAAAGGTAAAAATACAATTAAAAACCCATCACTGGTGTGGTGTAGTTTATTTCAGCTTTATATTTGATGCATGTTAGGCTTGAAGTATTTGGTCCATGACCTCAAGATACAAAAAAAAATACTTGAAGTTAAAATTGCTGAAGATTATCCCATTTAAAACTAGTATGAATATGCCATCTAAAATATTTGACTCTTTTCTCATTAATTGTATAAATAAGGACTTGATTTGCATTATTCATATTCATTGAAGTTCCTCTCAAAGCAAGTTACGTACTGAGTATGAAGTTACTATCATTTAGCACAATTGAAATATAGATTTTCCTTATTGGTTAAGCAAAGGTAGTCCTGATATCAGCATAATCAAGATACCAATGCATTAGTCTTCATTTCAGTAGCCTATATAGGTTGCACTATAGTTGACTTGCGTGTATTTTCTGTCTGCAACTGAAATGCACCTTGCAGTTCCAAAAGAAGTTGTCAGAGGGCTCAAATTTATGTCACACCTTCCCGGCCACCAGAGCTATATCTGCCAAGCAAAAATCATGACCAGAACTTGTTCAGATCACAAGATATCAAAATCGAATGTTTCACTATGTATCGTACCACAGAAATCCAGGGGCCCAAAATCTAATTACAGTCAAACCTGCCCAAGACCGGAAAAAAGCGGTCGATTTGGACAGGTGGTCGCTGAGAAGAGTATCGACTCAAAACATGCCCGATGCGTTGTGTTTAATGGCAAATAGCAAGCACACTGCACGCACGCAAAGAAGCGAGGTTTTTAATGTCAAATACAACACGCACACTGTAAATTGTAAATTTAACCCCAAGCTTTTATCAAACTTTTATACGATACAGTGTTTTAAAGTGCACGTATTTGTAAGTGGGGTAAAGATGGTAGCTCCCGGTTCTTTTTGGGAATCTGCTACAAGAGTTCGACACTAGAGGGAAATGACCACACGGACACAAGGCATTCTCTGCTTACACAAAGGCTCCGCTCTCAAGACAGCCGCACCTGGACGTAACCATGGATCAACTGAACTCTCTGAGCAAAAAGCCTTCAATTTATTCATCTTTTTCTGACACTTGGCTGCGAGACGAGTGTCTCGGGTTCACTCCAGGAAGTACCTTTACCATACATATCATAACAGTGAAGAAACCTTTTGATGTCTTTGTTGTTTTTAGAGATGAAAGGGTTGAAGAACTAATGTCTACCTGCTAACGAGTTCTATGGCTTCAGTGTGAATTACAATAACACATGGACGACATGATAATGGTTCTTATGAGTTCTGTGTGAAATACGCTAACATCTGGGGAATAACACAAGTCTTACTTTCCAGCCGATGCAAATCGCGATTCACACCTCTGCGTTGTGGCACAGACACAACCAGCAAACTAACTCTAGTCCTTACAACATGATAGCAAACAATACACAATGAAATACAATATTTGGCTATTTCGCCCTACTTACATATTTGTACACTAACGTTTTAGACAGTAAGGGAACTTTGATGCTGTCAGTTACCATACAAGCCTTTATGCGTCGCTGTGTTCCTGATTGCCGAATCTGAAATAACTACGGTGCACCTTTCGAATTCAATGCCCGGTACGTCCCGATAGCGTACTTACCGACTGGTGAATGTACAGTACAGTTGGACAAAAGCACGTACAGATTTTTCTTACAAAGGTATAAGCTACACAGATCTTTCTTTAAAAAGTATGAGGGTATATACGTTTCAGCATTCGTTCACTTTATAAGGATATAGATTTTTTTTTAAATTCTGTAACAACTAGATTTGGATTTTTTTACAACGATTTCGGCACAAAATCGCACTAGTTATCATCTAAAATCGACGAAAACCTCAATTTTGAAAATGATACGGTCGTTATGGGTCCCAATTTGGGCCAGTCGCGGTCGCGTTGGCCAGGTGGTCGTTGAGTAAAGGTCACTTAATGCTTACGTCAATGGGGAAAAAATCGGGACCGAGAAAAAACGGTCGAAATGGCCAGGTGGTCGCTGAGAAGAGGTGGTCGCTCGGGCAGGTTTGACTGTAGTTCAATAACCCACATACCAAATCTCAAGACAGTCTATCCAGGCATTCTGGAGGTACGTTTACAGATGGAAACACATAAGAATGCTGGGATAAACATAACCATCTTTGTAAAGGTACAAATGTAGATTTGATTAACATATTTTAAGATGCCCCACTAATAATTTTGAATTCTTTCTGTGTTGCCATTTATCTTCAGTGCTGCCGTTTTTGCCATTGGACTTGAATAGTTGCCAAATAGTATGGGTTAAGTGACTAAGTGTAGTTTCTACCTCCGCCTTGAAGCGCCTTGTGTAAGAAATGTCTAAACATAAACTGTTGCAGCAGCGCCACACGTCGACTCGAGACATAAATGCAGTAGTGTCGGTGATGGCGACTGAAATCTATGATGCAGCAGCGTCTCCTGTCGGATGTGTGGGCGCGACAGCTAATTCAACTCGCAGCGTACTAAATTTAGTATTTTGAGAACGTAACCTTGAGAAAAAATATTTCAAAATTAAACCATGCTTTCAAAATCAGTGACAATCCCCCTGTTACCTCTGAGTTATCCAGTGTCACATAACTTGGATATCTTTGAGTGGAACTCGTTGCCACCAAGTACAGTAGAGTCACGATTACTAACGTCAGATAGCTTTAAACAGTTCTCATAGCTAGGTCTGGTGTGTATAACAGATACATAATGTTGATAATAAGGGTAATAATGCAATCTCATCGGTAGGCCTACATGTAGATACAATGTTGAGAAGGATCAGAAAATATAGGATTAGGATAAAGCATCCTTCCTCATCTAACATGAAGCATGATGTCTAGCTTGTTTATAGTAAAATGCGCTTCGCTAACGCATGTGTTCTCTACTAGTACTCTCAAAGCAGAAGTTAGACTGCAGCTAATTTTTGGTGCCTTTGTTTCTAATCTCCAAGCAGATCTTGCGATGGCATAAGATAGTACAATATATCATAAGCTTGGGAAGGAGTTAGCCGGCATAAGAGTTTCATTCGCCACCGGCTAAACTCGTCCCCAAGCTTTAACGATATTATCTTATGGCACCTCAAGATTTGATTGGAGATTAGTCTTTTTAGGCGTTTTGTCGGCCTTTCTGAATTTTGTGTGTATGACCCTCTCTGCTAGAGAGAGAGAGAGTACGCATTTTCAGCCAAGCACAACTTTTAATTCCTACTCTTCTGTGTGTTAGCTTCTTTTACGCTTGTGCAGGACGTATAAGTTACAACTCTTGGCTGAATTAAGTATCCAAAGTATAACATGCATTGGCATAATACCGGCAGTAAGACTTATACCGGCCGATCAAAAATAATGGAATTTAAAGAGATCTACACATGCAACAATAGTTATTTCTGAGGTGTGCACACTTCAGACATCTAGATGTCCAATACATCATTTACAAAGCATTGATAACAATGCATTCGAAGACAACAAGGCCAAAAGTTTTCAGTATCTTTTTCGGGGTAGGCAGCTCGTCGTGGGACGAACACACTGTCACATTCATTGCCAGATTTGTAGATCATAATTACACATGCTCATGGCACAAGACGAACATGATTCAACAACAATCTTGAATTTCTGTTGGTGACCTACAACTCATGTAAAAGTGTGAAGAGCCGTTGCATAATAGCCCGGATCTACGACTGAATGGGCAAAATTGAACGTACGCAGCCATTTTCCCGCCATTTTTATATCTACGCTGGCAGTGAAGTGTTACGTCATAGCGGTTGTGACGGACAGAAGTTAAATGAAAATTCTTGACAGTATACGTCCGTTTTCTCATGACATTTTGTATGCTCATGCAGGTTTATGTTTTATGCATTTACTAACAGAAAAGGAAGGAACATCAGAGGATGTATAAAGGTGCCGTGTTTCTTCCGGCCGGTATTTTTACCCCCTCCCAACCACGCGCCCGTTCGCCGTGTAATTCCGCGGCGAGTTACAATTACAATATTACACTTTTAGCAGGACAAGAGTGGCAGAAAAGTTACACAGAAGAAGTGGCAGAAAAGTTACACAGAAGAAGTGGCAAGGGTAACCTATAACAGCAACATGTAACTGGAGAAAATTATGCGTTGACAATTTGTCAAATCAGTATGGCTAGAGAAATCGTCGTTAACGTACCGGTATCATGATAATAAAGGGTTAATGCCCCGCCCCGAGGTGTATATGGTGAGATAATCCCTGGTCAGGTGCGATAACCACCGAATAAACCACCGAGTGAGCGTAGCGAACGAGGTGGTTTATGAGGTGGTTATCGCACCTGACCAGGGATTATCTCACCATATACACCGAGGATAAGGCGGGGCATTAACGTTATTATCATATAGCCTATCCAACTGACAGTTATTTCACACAAATTCCTTTATAACAAATAAACACTTTAATACATTACATAAAAATACATTTGCAATATATATATTGTACAATAGTGTCTATATATAATACAAACATTAAACTATTTCATCATCATCATTTAACTAATAATTTTAACTAATCATCTGTTTGTGAGATAGCATATTAGCATCAACATGTAGCTTATTTGCAATACAAACTACATGTATTAAGTGGAGTCCTGGTACCCCCCATGCAGAGCCTTTTCACTTGGGCACGACAAAGTACGTATATATGAAGTGATTTAGGAAGGTACCGGCTTAATCACGTTAGAAAGCCATAATGAAAATGTGTAAAATCAGCATAATTCCTTTTCAAGTATCCCTATATTCCCCATGTGGAGCCCTAATTAACATAACCAATCAATCATAATGTTTTTGACAGCTATGCATGGTTTACACACAAACAACAGTACAAAAAAATTCATGACTGTCCCCTGTATAATGGTGCGGTCCAAAAAGTGGTCGGTTATTAGAATAACCGACCACTTTTGAGGTTACTGCCTGATAACCCATGGGAAATGGGGGCCTCTGATTGGCCAACTCCATCTGGCTATATGATAATAGATGTTAACTCCTGAGGTTAATGACCTAAAAGCTTCTTCGTACGCGGGATTACACGTTTATTTTCAGTTTGACCGTGTAACAAAAGAGGCAAGAATGCCAACATCCGGATAACAGTTTCAGTGACGTCAGGCACACGCCTCCCTCCCCACGTGAACGTACGGACGGACGTAAGACTCATTGTTTTCAAAACACGTCAGGTGCAAGTTCATATACGATCAGCAGACGCGTGGCACCCACAATCTGTCAATCAAAACGCTCCTTTCGTCATTGACTATTTGCATACAGCCCTGATTTGTATATGTTCAAAAAGTTAGATAAGATAAGAGTTAAAGAACTTAACACATTTCCAAAGAACATTTGGGATCAAATCAACCATTTCCTTGCGTACTCTAGTACTGTTCCTACGCAATGTACACTGCTTTGTGTTACGCCATAAGGTGCAATACCGGCGACGTCATACGGATACACTTGTAAATAGTCCATGACGAGGGTAGGGTTTTGAGTGACAGTCCAGGGGTGCCACGCGTCTGCTGATAGTATATGAACCTACACCTGACGTGTTTTCAAAACAATGAACCTTACGTCCGTACATACGTTCGAACAAACTACTGATAAACTTCTACGTCATTCAATTTTGAGAACACAGATATAGCCTTTCCTTCAAGGGGTTTTGAAATTTAAACGAATTGTTCCAAATTATCCATTCGATATTGAACAACCTCTGCTCTTCGGTATGATACCAACTTATGTGACAGTTGGCTATAACGTACTGAACGACCTATCACACATAAGCTTTGCATATCTAACTCCATTCTCTAGTAACTAGAGAGCCCAAACTTATATTACCTCTCTCCGAACACAAGAACAAGTTCCATTGCAGTACCTATGGAAGCCGCTGGGCCCCAAAATGTAACGTTAATCATTTCCAGTTTTTGTAACAACCTACCAGCACCGCTACTATAACAAAACCCATTCAGCCGTTCTTGAGTTACCTTGCTGACACAAAGTTACACAAACAGACACACTTACGCTGCCTCAGAATAACTAAGATATATTCTACATCTTTCATTGAGGTGGTTGAAATACATTTTATCAGACAGTGTACTCTGTGAGACCGAAAAATAAATTCTTTCACACAGCTGCCACAATTTCACCGAGCTTTAACCAAGGAGGTTGAAAATTCTACTTTTTCAACCTCATTACGTTTGCCAATCAAGAGATCTTCAAAAGAATACGTTTCTACTAAAATCACCAAACTTAACTTGACTTGACTCATTATTTGCACACAGTACAGTTCATAATTAAACACTGCCTTCATGAAGTAGTCAAACCCCACATTGCCCACAATAGTAAACCTAGTACCTTATAGTTGATTAGACATTACCATTTATTTCATTACTTTACTTTTACTTTGATGAAGTACAGCGCAATTTTGGCCACAGCATCTGAATTTTTGTGGGTGACATAAGTCTCTTAGGAGTACCAAAATGGGGGATACATGTACTAGTAAATACAGAAACTTTCGCGTGGTTTAATGTTCGCGGTTTTCGCTGTGGCCGCTTCACCGCGAACTTGAAACCACAGCGAACATTTTTCCATCGCAGTAAGAAACTACAGCTAGTTTATGGTTTATGGTGCTACCGCGAACTTAAAACCACCGCGAAAAGTTCTTTTTCCTGCTAACGCGGAATTAAATCCCCGCAAACTGAAATACATTTACAATACATGTATACCACGTGGTAGTCTTGCTTGTACTTGTAGAAGTGACACTAGTGAGTTAGCCATGACTGTTGTATTTGTAGAAGTGACACCTGTGTGGTAGCCTTGTGTGTAGTTAAAAACTTAATATTAAGTGACGGTAGTCTACCACACAAGTGCCACTTTGTGCACTTCTTGAATACAGGAATAAAAGATTTGATGGCTAATAGTGATACGATGTTTTGCCACAACGTTTTTGGGGTCTATTTTGAAAATTTTATCATCTTGCTTTTTTAACATATCTGATTTTTTCGCCCTCTCGCATTAACTGCGGAGTCTGTAGTGGGTATCATCCATGAAGTTTACTTGCCATGGCCAAAGCTTTCTAACATGATTTTTAAAATAGATGCTATAACGTTGCGTAAGGCTGCCCGTACCATACTTCGTGATAATTACTTCCACTCAACGACAGTTCCAAGAAAGATGACGACATGGAAGAAGATGATTCATCTAATTTCTTTAATTCGTAAGATAACATCCTGTTACGTTATCAAACAACAACCAGACGCCAGTATTTGACGCTGATAGTTCCTCTCTACACAACGTCGCATTTAAATTCGATTCGGATAAAAGCTTTTGACGTAATACCAACAACCTTTGTTATAATAACTAAACCAACAATGTCGGAAATCCTAGACGTCATTTCTTCACCTTATATCTATGACGTATTTACAAATACCAGTATAAACGGGACAAAAGAGCTATTGTAGTTTTCTGCACCGCCGTCGTTGTGTGACACAAAGCGACATATTTTTGCACAGAAAGAAAGTACTCCTATAGACATGCTTCTTTTTATACGCATCAATACAGAAATCTAGGACACTACCGGCGTGGATATTTCTATAAATACCCTTTTATGAGCCAGAGGCAAGCAGTGAATAGCTTCAATAAGAGAGAAGTATTTTTGACCCGAGACAAGAAAGCTCTCATGATTATGTGGTAATATTTGATAAGCGGAATCAAATAAACATGCAGCGTTGTCTGTTACAGAGCTAGAGGCACATCCGCTGAGCTAAACAAGGTTAACGTTACAGCGTATGTGAATGGATAAGATGTTACGCTGGAAAAAATACCACTTGAAATGATGCCTTGATTTGAGGACGGCGTCACAGAGCGTAAGGGCAGGGTGTTTGACTCAAAGCCCAGAAGTCCTGGGTTCTTGTCCCTTGATATGCCCCAATATTGTGTCCTCGGGAAATGAGTGGAAATGTGAAAATGAGTACCTAGACATTAAATGGAGGTCCCGTGTTTGAGGAGAGCCACAACTCGAGCACATTGAAGAACCCAACATACTAGTTTCATGATAGGGCTAAGGGTACAGGATACGTATGCTGTTTTATTTTCAATTGGAGGCATATTTGCCTAATTTGCATACATTTGCATAAAAAGCCTCAGAACCATGATGTCCCACCTGGACCATAGAACTGCATACCTAATAATAATGACCTACATATAGGGACACCAAGATATCGTTCTATAATAAAGTACAATGTGAGCTACGTTTCTCACTTTCTGGGCCTCTTATGAGGATTTCCTTCTGGACTAAATACTATCGTGTAGAGAATGAAAAGGGACGAGAATAGGACGAGATTAGGGATGGATACAAAACAACAAATGAACGGTAGATTTGATACCATGAATGGACTACCTTGGTATCCAGTCCAATTTTCTCTACGTTGAAAGCACTCTTGTTTTGGATATGGATACGGATACTGGATATATGGCTTCCGTGGACAGAAAATATGGATGGAAACAGAGACAGAATGGGGGTGGATGTCAGACAACAACAGATGGACGGTAGATGTGATACCATGAATGGAACGCTGTGTCTCCCTGTGACGACACGCCCGCTAGCTCTGTAGTAATACATAATTTGTTCATTCACGGAAGTTGGAGGCTGGAGTAGGGGGTTTTCAGTTACGAGGATACCCACTTCCAAGCATCTAAATTCTAGCTCATTCGAGTCAACACTCTTTTTCTACCATAGATATCTTCGTAATATCATCAACATGTATATGAAAGCTCATTATCCCATTTGTCCACACGTAAAAATATGAAGACGTGGAATAGGCAATTTAATAAAAGACAATGTTTCCAATTGCGACCATGCATTTGAAATGATTTTTGAAAATCGAGAAGTA
This sequence comes from Branchiostoma floridae x Branchiostoma belcheri, assembly GCA_019207045.1. Classification (NCBI taxonomy): domain Eukaryota; kingdom Metazoa; phylum Chordata; class Leptocardii; order Amphioxiformes; family Branchiostomatidae; genus Branchiostoma; species Branchiostoma floridae x Branchiostoma belcheri. Next base: position 6,493,479 of record CM033040.1, on the reverse strand, counting down.
TCGACGTCATTTTGAATTCAATGTCAAAGATATCCGACTAGTACTCTTTTAAGTCATCGGCATTTATATTTTGCACTTTTGACTACCTAAACCTAACTAGCCCCTTCCGAGCCTCAAGATGAGGCCTTCCACCCTTCTTTTTGGCATGACGTCACCCTTTTCTGTGCGAACCACCTGCCGGAACCCGTCCCTGGGGACATAGGTCATGACGTCAGCACGGTCTCCACCAATCAGCGCGGCAGAAGCGGCCTCAGGGGGCCTCTCGTGACGTCATATCCACCTGCACACCGATTGGCTGTTGGGGCACCCCTCCTCCGCACCATTACGCTGGGAAGAGGAGTCGGGGACGGTGCATTGATGCGATAGGAGGAAAGCTCCAGTGATGACTGCTAATCCAGTTGTTGAGCTTAGTTTCCAGGCATATTTTGGTCCAAAATTCATCAATAATGAAAGAATAGTCACTATTCACAGACATGTTTTGTGATATTTGTCATTTATGTTGTCAACGTTACGTTACTTGTAATAGTAACCAATACGCTACTGTTAGTCATTATTACTGTTGAATATACCTTGCTTAAACGGTTATATCGTGAAAACCTTTGTCCGCTATCTCTCTGTAATGTATCTACACTACTACATGCTGTATTTTGCAATTTCTTCTTGAATGAAGAAACACATTGGAGCGTTCCCTTGTGAGTATTCATATACAAACGTAACTATTAAACCAGTCTCGAATGTATAAGAGAATAGAGTTGCGTGGCAGGGTGTTTGGCTCATAGGTCCTATATTTGAGTCCCCTTATATGTTGCGACAATGTTCTCTTGGGAAAGGCACTTAACACGGATTTCACTTCACTCAGGTGAAAATGAGTACCCAACTTCGGTTAGGGACGTCCCTCGGATAGGACATAAAAAATCTCGAGCACTTAAAAGAACCCACCACGCTTAGAAAAGAGTAAGGGTCCTTCCCTGTGTGAGTGGATCAGTTAAATCTGCCTGGATATGTAGCTTGTACTGTTCAGTACAGACCTGGTGTCTTACTTAGGGTGGTTTATACACCCACTGAATGAACGTATTACTAAGTACTCATCATACGCAGCTTAGTACAAGAGGACATGAAAGATTTGCGTGGGTTCATCAGAGTGCGTATTTCCTACGTTTTGTCTATTTTATCTTAAAGTCAAAATAATCCGATTTCTCAGAAAGCTCCAAGAGAAATGGGTTAACGCCCGACAATATTTAGCGGACATACCAGGCGAGTATATGGTATCATCATTAAACTGGAGGACCCCAACTTATGTCACTTGTTCTCGACCACAAGTAGACCACAAGACCTAACTACCGACCAAAAGCGTGAGCATAGCTTGTCCAGAATACGGGAAATCAAAACCAGAAGTTCCGCTGTAATACCAGAGAAATCCACTAGGGGGCCAAAAATCTAAGCATTTTGAGTTCTTATCAAGACTTGCCCACATACAAAGAATCAATGCAATACATCCTGGCATCCTTGAGATATGCTGTTCATCCTCATACATCACGGCAGTCGGTTGCTAGGGTATTCTTTCCCGTTGCTATGCGCGTTCGACAAAATATCGGGTTACTGGAGGCCTACTTTTGGCTAATCGTAAAATATTTGAAAATGAACAAAATGTTTTGACAAGGAAAATGTTTTCAAAATAAGATTTAACTAGTGATTTTACATACTTTGAATCTTGTCGTTTGAATTTAAATAGCTGTTTTGTTTCGATGTTGCTCAAAAAGACGATCATTTTCTGTTTTCAAGAAGACTTTTAATTTGACCAAACTCTTGATAAGATGGGCCACATGTGTCATCGAAAGTTCTCGATTTTTATATCTTTCGTCATTTATGAGGCAAATAAAACTTTTTTGTTTTAAGGATTTTTTAATTTTTGGATTTCAAGCAAAGTTACAGTCAAAACATGCAAAAAAATTGTATTTTTCGCACTTAATTACCAATAATTTAAAACCGAAGGCATTTTCTAAAAATCCCCAAAACAGAAATCACGGGAAACCGTTGCGGTCATTTTGAGCCGTAAATGAGTTAATTTGGAGCTACGAGTATCCGGCCTTAACATTGAGGCTTGGAGGTCAGGAAAAAAACGGAAAAAAAAACGACTTGATCCAAACCCACCCGTTTGAGAGCACGCATCAGCCGAAGGTTGAATGCAACTTTTAATGTTGACAAAATGCATGGACTCTAGTGTTCTCTCTTTGCGTCATGAAGGCGTAATAAGGTTAAGGGTTGGTTGGCCCTGAAGCTAGAGGTCCTGTTTTGAAACCCCTGGGACTACCTTTACCAACGGTGTGCCCTTGAGAAAGGCACTTGACACGGTATTCCGCACCCCCATCCCACCCAGGTGTAAAAATCGGGGTACCTGACTTCGGCTTAGGTCACATTTCCAAACCGGGACCCGGTCGGGCAGGTTTCGGGAACGAAAAGAATGATATAAAAGGCATCAAAATACACAAAATGTCAAAATAAGATTCGTGGGCATGATTTGTGTATATTTCTAGGTATACATTATATTTTTTCGTTTCTTAAAACATCCCGGCCGGGCCTCGGTTTGGAAATGTGACCTAAGCCTTAGGTTGGGAAGTAAAAGTCAGTGGAAGGAGAGGAATGCTGTTGCCTTCTAATACCGTGCACTAATCACAGTGGATAACAACCCACTGCTTTACGGCCTCAAAACAGCTCTAGTACTTTCTTTACCTTTACCAGTGTTTTATTTGCGGTATAGGAATGGGCGGTGGTGAATAGAAAAGTCCGAATGACGTACCAGGAAAAATCCCATTTGTAATTGTAACAAAAAAGACGCACAAAAAAGTTGAGAAACGCCGGACGAAAAGGCTCATCAAAAGCCGTGTCTCTATAGTGTGGCAATCCCAGTATAAGAGCTTATTACAGAAGCCTATCCATTAGTGGGCGAGGCTTTTACCAGCTGAAACAGAGAGCGTAGTCCGCGGCCTTATGAATAATTGAGGCCCCTCTGATGCCTGTACAATGTACCCCACGGGACGGGGGTCGCGGGGCTCGTTAAAATGACTGGCGCTCAATTGTCGGAAGATGTCAGCGGTGGCTTGTGGTGGGAGGACAGCGGCCACAGCAGCGAAATGCCACGGTTCACAGCATAAGTCACGACTTTGAACTTTGAACTTTGAACTTTATTCGCCTTAAAAACGGCGGCACATTCGGCACTGCCGCGTGCAGGGAGTACAAGTACGTAGTAACGTAAATCAAAATAACATAAGAATGACTTAACTCTAATGAAGATAAGTTAAAATATATAAATAAATAAGTAGGTGACAAATCATGTCCAAATTATGAGCAGAAAGAGCATAACAAAATGATAGTGGATGGTAACAAATGAAATCTTGACAATGGTTCGGTATTGTCAGCGTATGGCTATAGACATAAGTGTATGTTAACATCCGACAGCACCCGGTGGACAGCATTCTTGGTGACCTCCGACCTATATTTCCATCAATCTTTGTGACGTCCATTTCACAGCACTCTAAGTGACCTCCGACCTCCACTTTATAGCAATCTAGGCAACCTCTGACCAAGGTGGTTAAACAAATCTTGGCAACCTTTGACCTTAGTTTTATGCCAATCCTGGCGACCTCTGACCTACGATTTACATCAACCTTGGTGACCTCTGACCTTCGTTTCATAGAACTCTTGGTGACCTCTGACCTTCGTTTCATAGCAGTCTTGACGACCTCTGACCTCTGATATATCAAACTTTCACAACACGACATCTAGCCTGAAAGCACTCGTACATAACCAGCCTAAATAGCGATCCCATAGCAATCTCATAGCAATATTTGCATTTCTACTACTTTTGACCACTGTTTCAACAGCGTGAACAATTCTGTCGTGAATTGATCTCCCAAATGCCATATGCACCATCTTTGGGGTCTTTAACACACCTACATACGGATTAGGATCCATGCCAACACCCATTGGACATTGATTGCGTGGTATTTACCCTCTATTCTATTGTACCATTTGGTGAGAAAAATAACGCAGTAACAGTACAATATATATATATATATATATATATATATATATATATATATAAGCTATTTCTGGACATCAGCCGGCGACCCTGACCTTCAAATCTGTTGTTTGGGTGCCAATGAACTATTGTTGACCACTTAGGTATGTAGCAACTTTGTGAGGAGATTTTAGACCTTTTTATTGCAACACGAGGGCAATACGTAGTTAGTCTGGTATAAACTAAGAAGATTCGACGTCGTTGACATGCAGTGCATAGCTCCACTCCATCATTTTTTGTTCATCCGTCCAGAGAAATTTTGTACTCAAAGTCAAAATCAAAGTCACAGATCACGATCTTCAAATACGGTTTCCATTGATGTTCGTTTTTGTGTTCGTTTCGTTTCTGATCTGAGAGCTTTGGTTATTACCAGCGTTGGAAATAAAAGACGAGATACTTGATTTCGTCAACTTACAGCTTCGAGCAGTCTTGTACGTGGTCGTTATCATGCGGTTGCGCCACCTGCCTTGCTACAAGGCTTCGCGAATGTCACATATAGTTTTACCTTCAATATTTAGTTTATGGTTTCCATGTTGATATTTATTATTTGTTGTATCACTTTGTTATGATTTACTGTAGATTACAGTAGAGGAGCGAAGACATCTTTGGAGTGTGTACTCCATAGAAGCGTTCCTCATCAACCGCTCCTTAAGCCCCCTTCACACGAGAGCACGAATAAGCCAGAATGCCGTCGGAATAAAAATTTTTTTCTATTCGTGGCAATTCTTGGCAATTCGTACTGTATTCTAAACATTCTTACTGCATTCCAGATATTCGTCCCCGTTCTTTTGGCTGGCTCGAAAGTTTTTGACATGTCAAAAACTGTCCAGGTGCATTCGAAGTGGAGAAATATCGAATGGCATTCATAGTTGATTCTAAGTATATTCTAACTATTCTAACTGCAGTCTGGCCGAATTCTGCGGCATTCCAACATTTTTCGAAACATTTTTATCTCATTCGATGGAGAACCGAAACGGCAAGCCACTTCGAATCCTGCCCGAATGTGGCCGAAAGAATATCTCGAATGCAGTGAGAATGTCTAGAATACACTACGAATTCACAAGAATAGAAAAGGATTTCCATTCTGACGGCATTCTGGCTCATTCCTTCTCGTGTGAAGGGGATTTAAGGCCCATTTGGAATACCCACTCAGAATGTCACCGAATGTGGCACGAATTTTGCAAATACTTCATTCCGGCTAGTTCTGCTTCATTCCTGCTGATTCGATTTCAGTGTGAAGGCCCTATTAGACTCTGTGATCAGGTGACTGTGATGGTTGGTTTGTGAGCTAGGGTTGTCCATGGCTTTATAGGTGTACATGATAGGGTGGTTCTCCCTAAACTTGTCAAGTCTTGCCTAAGGCCGTGTTACGTTGGTCTCCAAGCGAATGTTTTGTTGTCTACTTTCTAGAGTTCAGGCTCAGTTTTTGTGACGTTAGTGACCCGGTCTCAGAAAATTGAGAGCGAACGCCGACACAAACGTGCAAATGTAGAAAATGCCAAGAACGACCCACAAAACAAGCCCGACCGATATCATCTGTTTGGAGACTATCTAAATCAGTAAGGAAATGTGCCTTCTTGTCGAACTCGGAAACGCCATTGAAAGGTCTACTTATGTGAATAACTTTGTAATACTGTAACAGTAACTTACAAACCTGATGGAATTATCATTATTCAAGGCGAATCAAAACAGTTCCTAAATTCCTTTATTGCGTAAACGTAGCATAGTGTTTATAATGGTAGAAAATTGCTAATGTTGGTATTCAGCGATTTTTGGTTGCTTATTTTTAGCAATGCTTTTTTTAGCTGTTTATGATTTGAACTGAAAAAATACGAGCCGGAAAAAAATAAACAAAAATATCCGTCGACAGAGACGAGGGGCGTCATAGACTTTCTGCAACTTATGATCCACCACTCATCAAGACACCTGTTCTATCTGCATAACGTGAACAGTAGATTTCCTGACAATAATTGGAGTTCGTTAGTCGACAATTTGAGTAAGTCTATTTTTTGGTGTTGGAAGTTACAGTTTAACTCTGACTCAGAATGACTCAAACAAACACAGATGAACTTTCAAGTTAAGTTCATCAAATAGTTCGACGGTGTCGTCAAAGAAAGTACTTACCGAATCAGAATTACTGTAATTCTTTTCATGACGCAATAGGCAATGTATCATTCAATTTCATAAATGCAATGCAAAAAAAAAATTCTGAATTTTAAAATCTATAGTCAGATTGATAATGGTAACTTATATTCAACATATCTGCGTCATTTTCTTACATTTCAAGCATTGGTAAACAATGTAAAAGCCAGCCGCAAACAAATCACCTTACTTCCGGAAACTTGGACAAATTTGGGGACAACTCAAGTAGCGGTGGGAAGTGTGCAAATGTCGATTCATTCTCATAGCAACTAAGTGGTAGTCATGCGTTAAATGAATATTACTGTGCAGTGTAATTTAAGATTCATCCGAAAATAATTTCATCAGGTTGGTAGAACATAAGACGTAAGAGTTTTCTTTTATACAACCAGTTTATCTCACCTGCTGACGTGTCGATGTCTGTCAGACATCTTCCTCAGAGCTTCTAACTGGAGTTCTGCTTCGAAACGTCAGCAGGTGAGATAAACTGGTTGTGTAAAAGAAAACTCTTACGTCTTAAGATAGATTAATTCTCATAGAAGAAAAATGACCATAAACAGTGACTTTTTTTTTTACAATACATTGTACATCCCTTTAACACGAAACATTAAAACGTATTAGTCAAGATGATGCACGCTGTACACAAACAACAACAAAAATACCACGACTAGTCATACAGAGCTATACCAAACAACGCAACGTTTGTGTAACACACTAAACAAAACTAGCAGAATAGAATTACAAATCACATGCGTCGCTTCTTCTTGTTGGTTTGTACATTTCCCACGAGATTCTTACATCATTTCTTTAACTGATATAATACGGACGACATGCATATGCAAATGCCAAAAGTCATCAAAATATGGTGGACGGTCATTCTTATGACAAGAAGACCGCTATTCCGTACTTATGGCATGTCCTGGTAGAATTGTTGCATACCTAGGACAATACATACATGCATCCATACAAAAAGGAACCTGGTAATAACGACTGTAAAACATAAGAAACTATAGCATGAAAGTTCATTTGCGTTGGTAAAAGACATTATGGATAAACTAAACTTTGACTGACCAACACTAAATTGATTGGGACTTGTCCCAAATTTCCGGCCGACTCCGTCAGCCTTGTTCACGGAATGGACTGTAGCTTCCGGACGTGACGTCGGACACACGTGACTGCAGCAGAGGGTCATAAATGCTAGATAACCTGTGTCGCCCCCCGTGGGGGCACACACACACACACACACACACAAACACACACACACACACACACACACACACACACACACACATACAAACACACACACACACACACACACACAGTGTGGTATATCGAATAATAGATTCTTCATTTTTGGTCATTCACATCTTCTTCTTGACACTGAAATTGACCATGACATGTTCGTTTGTGTGTCCGTTTTCCGACGTCTTTTGCAATCTACGGCATATACTTTACAGCGTGTTGCTTTTTCCGATTGACATCGAAAACTATTTTTGGGGAAACGAACGAAAGGAGATGCACGCGCGTACATGTATGTCATCCGTATAATTCAATCAATATGCGTGGTCTTATTTGTTGTATCAAACAGCATTCTAGATCACAATAACGATAACAACAACATCGCTTTCATGCATCCCCTATCCTCTTTTCAGATCAATGTCCTGGACGTTTAGGTGTAGTAGTTTTGTTACCTGGATACGTTTTGAAACAGGATCCTTGGTAATTTTTAACTTCAGGGACATTGCATTGAATGAATCTGTGCTGAAGCAAATGAATTCAAAACCAAGGCGATATTGACCAATCAAATTTGAACATATGTCGACAGTTGAGTGGCAGAGAATTCACCAGGGACTATTCACATGTCATCTGTCTTTTCATCTATTATTGGAAGATAAATTTTCCAACCTCTCGTACAGTCTAGCGCGTAGTCCTTTCCTGTACGTACTAGGTACGGTTAGTATGGTGGTTTAACTTGAAAGTTTCACCTCACCTCACATTTACCTTACCTTACCTCACCTCGCCTCACCTTTACCTCACCTCACCTCACATTACCTCACCTATAGCAAGTTTAAGTGCAAAATATAAACTCGGCCACGTGCAGTATGTAAACTTTATGGATGACATCCCTCGCAGGCTGCAAAAATAATGATATATGGCGAAAAAAAATATGGTCAAAATAACACGATGGCAACTACAGTCATGACTTCCATATTGGTGCCACTTTTACAACTATCCAACGAGTTTTCACTTCAGCAACTACAGTCATGGCTACTTCGCTAGTGTCACTTCTACAAGTATAATTATCAATCCACAACACAATCTATTTGTCCATTTTGGTACTTAATCGTCATGTTGACCATTCTCGAAGAAAAAAAATTATTGTCTTTTTTCTGAAATCAGGCAAAAATTGATGAGCGCACTGATGTCATCAATAACATTTACTTGCTGTGGCCTTAGTAATTGCCTGGACTAAATAGATATACTAATGGTAATGATACTGCCAGAGCTTGCAAGAAATACTGTAAATGCAGAAACGTTCGCGGTGGTTTAATGTTCGCCGCTTCACTGCGAATTTAAAGTCAACGCGAACATTTTTCCATGGCAGTAAGAGACTATGCAGCACTGTACAGTTCATGGTGCTACCGCGAACTTAAAACCACCGCGAACAGTCTTTTTTCCCGCTACCGCGAAATCAAATTACCGCGAACGTAAGAGTTGATTTTTGATCGTATACTTACTTCTGTATTTTGTACAGAGCGGCCCCTGGCATTCCATTCAATCATTCCATTGTAGCCTGGTTGAAAAAAGCAAACAACTTACTCAAAATCAACAAAACAGAGCGTTAGAGAGCAAAGTTCACATTTCTATAGTTACTTCTGAGTCTCACGAGTTGTGAAATTACAACTATAAGAAGTCGTCACAATTTTGCATCTTTTATTGTTTGCTGAATTGTATTGCGTTTTAATAGGGAGAGATTCACGCCGACATCCGGCTCAAACCGGAAGTGACGCCACCCCCTCCACTCCGCGTGCGTCACGTACCGTCCCCTAATGTTGCAATTGATTGCTGTGAAAACCAGCGGTCTCCGTCGCTATTTCTGCGCATCTGTAGACTCCATAGCAGGGGCGCACGCCCGTTTTCTACCCCCCTCCCGACCCCCAGGGGTACCCTGAGATGCTACCGCGACCATGACGGGACACAGGACGAAAGGAGGACGGTTACTAGCAGTCTTACGCGGCCGAGAAGGAGTTTAAAACGGTCCCCACTGGCTGAACAAGCTCGATGAAGGCAGGGCAAAGCACGGGGATGAGGCGCGCCAGTTTGCCCGTCGCCCCCGGGGTGGCGTCCTTGGGGGGTGGGGGAGAAGTCTGTCCCGAGCCTGATCTATCCCACCTTACCGATGAAGAGAGGAAGATTATCGAAGAGGTTATGGCGAGAGCGAAAGCTGAAGAAGAAAAGGAACAAGCCATGATCAGGTACGAACCACCCCTCCACTTCTTACATGACGTTCGTAGACAAATCTATACAAAACACACATTTTATATCCCACCAATATTTACAGCAATAATTTTTCTTATCCCTCTGAAATCCCAACATACCATATTCTAGGAATAATGTGCGGAAATGTATTTATTTCTCTCCCATAATCAAGAAAAGGTGTGAAACTATCACTCACTTATAATCAGGTTGTTATGGGAGCCCCTTTTTTTTCAAAACACACCCAAAATATTGCGATCGCAATGGTAGGGATATTTCCTAATAAGCTGGTAGGATTTTTTAGGATGGGAAATAAGTGTGGTCTATTTTAGATGTGGTTTTGATGATGAAATAAATTTTAGAGCATCGATTTGAGGTGTATTTTGGATGTGTGTCCACTGAAGCTGAACAGCAAGACAGGTGGTAGTTTTTCCTAGAGATGGTGTCGGGAACCCAACCCCATCTAACCACCAAAATAATCATACTTCAACAGGGTGTTGTTTTTATTAGAGCACTTTAAAAGCCCTTAGCGTCTGTGTTATCCTGAGTCAGAATTAGCGGCGAGAAAGAAGGAAAGAAACGGGGTTTCTACAGCGCAGATGTGACCAAGCCTTGCCGGCCGCCATGTTGGAAATACCTGCCTCAGCTATGGCCGCCTTCGATCGCGAAAAACGTGAAAATACAAACATTTCAACCCTTTTAAAACCCTGAAGTTCTCACTGTATCCCACTCACCCACCCCCTTACACGACTTCTGGGTGTACGAAGTGTTGATGTAATGTGAGAGAGAAATATGAGCCGCGCCTGGAAAGTGAGAGTGAAAAGTGAGAGTGGTTTTCCCTTTCTAGCACCTCCGGGGGCCCCCAAAGATGGCGGTGGGTTTTCCTCATCAGTATCTATCCGCACGGAACTATTATTGATCCAAAGCTAAGGCTGGACCGTACACAATCTCTCCCTCTCTGTCCTAACCTAAAATGTTCCCATATACAGCCCACCATTGTACCGTATATCCCCCGTATCTGCGTGTATACGCCGCACAGGTGTACCGTTATACGCATCTGTGTATGGTAGTATTTGCTGTATATGCGGGATTTGTGGGTGGGGCGGGTAAGGAAGGGAGGGGGGCGATCTTTCTCTATACCATCACATGCTACCTTGCAAATTTTCATTAAGTCTTGATATTTGTAGATTTATGTTTAAGTAGGAAGATTTAGATGTTAGAGTTACATAATTTTATGCGTAATTTTATTGAAGCAAAAATATGATAGATTATAAAGGAATTCGGGTATTAAAATGAATGATCGTGCTTATATTGTGCATGCTGTACAATCATTTCCTCTTTCTTTTGTGCACGGAAAAATATTGTATATAGGCTTATAGCCAAGAAAATTATTTTCTCACCTTTTTAACTATCTAAGGGTAGATATTTGTATGAATAGTTTGTATGGATACATACTAGGTTAGACAGAAAGATAGTAATTTGTGCAATCGTAATCAAAGAAAGAATGGTAGCATTAGGGTAAATTAACATTTACTAACGAGTAACATAAATAAACGAGCTTAGAAATTTCTGTCTATGAATATAATGCTTGTGGGAAAAGTGAGCCAAAATAGTCAGATACATGTATATTCTCCTCATTTGAAGTGCATTGAAATAGGGTGTGGCATACAGCAAAAATGAGCATAATTCTTTAATCATAGGCCTAATCTCATTCAAACGATAAGCAACAAAAGCCTAATCAATATCAGCTGTGTTTTTCGTACATCTGTTGTTTTCTCTCTCTCAATTTTATAATGGTATATATGATGATGATGGTATAAGTGAACTAATACCCCCCTCCCCACAGTGCTTTGTATGTAGTGCATCAGTTCATGATGATTTGGTCAATTCTAAATACCGGTAGTAGATTTTTTACTGAAGGCATTTGTAAGCTGTATAAAATTTCCTAGGTTACGTTATTCAAAATAAAAAGAAATTTTTTCTGTAGCAGGCCCGAGGGTTTTTTTTCAGTAAAGGAGACTACTTAAAAAACAGTGCAACATGCCTATAATAGTGCAATTACAAATTTAAGATCACTTGGACATAGTGCTACTGTAAGAATGTTTTCTTAGTTTCATAGGTGTAAAAGAAAAGGATTGTAAAAGAAAAATAGAAGTATATCCATTTCTTTGTTTCTTTCCCGGGAATTCTTACTAATCTCAATTGCAATTTTTCACCATGACTATATATTTCAATTCTAACTGGTCTCATATGACAGTTTCTAAAACAGGTACTTCATTACAGGTAATATGGGCACTATAAACATATAAATGTATGAGGTACAATGTATTTTCTTTGAAGAATATTGTTTTCTTTGCGATACTTGTATGTGCTGATTGTACAAGAGAGTCTCAAAGAAAATTGATATAATTAACGGCAAGAAAATCTGCAACTTTTTTCACATACGAAGATATGATGATCTGGCACTTATCGTTGGATGATTATTATGTAATGTAAGCTTTTGACTTTATCATGTAACAGCTCTCACTCATTTTGTACTATGTAGACGTCTTTGGCCTAAAAATGATGTAAACTGTATCTCTGTTATATAATTTTGCCTGACCCTTCCCTCTTCCCTCATGACCTCAATAAAAAGTGGCCTGCAGGCCGATTGTAGCTTTTCATGAATAAACAAAGGTTCAAACAAACAAATGTTTTGAGTAACCGTAGATTTCAATAGGCAGAAAATACATAAAAAGCACAGTTTATTTCTGTTCGTTATCTGTAATGTATACTGTAGAACCAAATGAAACCAGTTTAGACATGCACAATAGAGGTAGCACTTTACCTGTACATATGATATATCATTATAACCACTTATCATGCCAGTATACCAACATGTACCAAAGGGAATATCACATATACAACATAGGTAGGATACAGAAAACCACCTGTTAATAGTTTGAGATACTCTTTGAGCCAGGCTTTTAGCAAGGTTTTTATTATAGTAAATCCAAATTTCTTGGTCAGTCGAGGTAAGTGACTATTATAGGGGGGTCCGGGGGCATCCACCTTCCATGGTGTAGAGTTTTTGAGAATTTTAAGTTATTAAAATGGTGCATTCTGAGGTATTGTAAGGGGCAAAATTACTGTGAAAAAAGGGTGACCACAAATGACCTAGTGGCATCCCAGGTAAATCAGAATTTTATGCTTGTCAGAGGATCTGCTACCCAGTGTAAAGCGTCTAGTGCGTCCAATTTCTTGTTATTTTAAGAAAAGCGCGTCCAGATGAGGCCATGATGCGTGCCTGGCTAAAAGCTTGCATTGGGTATTCACTATGTAATGATACACATGAACTTGTTCAATCATTTAAGAGAAATGGGTGAGTTTTTGAAAAATTTTAACAGTCCCGTATCAACCAATTTTTGTTTCCAGTTCTGACGTTTGAAAATATACACGAGCTGTACCAAAGCCGCATTGCATACACTACTACTGTTTCTAGCTAACAAAGCATCATGCTTCGAAGTCCTCATCATCCTGAGGTTTGACTGCTTTTTCTATCAGACCAAAGTTATTCTGGTGTACATATGAATGAGGCCATAGGTGTAAGGACTTTTAGAGTGGTTGCTTGATTGTGATACCTATCTAGGGCACAGACATCAAAATCAGGTGTTTTTCTTTTCTATTGTGTCCCCATTTATCTAGTCTCTACATGGCCCAAATTTTCAGAGGTGCCCTTCAAGCCTGTTAAGTCTATATAGTGGTGGGTATTATTGAGCATTAGACTTTAGATAAATCTACTAGTACATGTTTAGGTTGAAACTACGTTACTTTGATTTATCATAGTTGATATGGCATGGCTGTCAATGAACAATGCATGTTGCTCGTCCAACTGGAAAAGGCACTGAATAAGTAGTTACATTGTCAGAGCATTCGTGTTTGTTTGTGTGTGTGTGTGCGCCTGTGTGTGTGCGTGTGTGTGTGCGTGTGTGTGTGTTTGTGTGTGTGTGAATACGTCAACTAAAAAAATGCTTAAGGGATTGACGCAATATGTGAGACCTCAAAATGATCAGGTTTTGGGCCCTCTAGTGGCTTGTTTAGGTACTGCAGCATAACTTCCAGGCTCAATGTCTTGTGTTCTAGACTTGCTGTGATCATGATTTTCAGTTTTAGATAGCGCTTGGGGCAGAGAGTAAGTAGCGCAGGTTTGATCCCCCTAGTGTTTTTGTATGGAACTGCAAGGGCTGATTTTGTTTGTGACTTTTTATAAATGAGAATACTGTAAGTTCATTTAAGTTCGCGAGATTTTTAAGTTCGCGTATTTCGCTGAGACCTCTGCTTCGCGAAGTCATCTACTCGCGAAGTCATGCATGTTCGATATCGTCCCCCTCCCCACATCCTCCGTCCAAAAGATCCAGTCTCTGCAACTACGTGTTTACTATGATAGCAATTATACCAATGACAAGACTCAATTGATAACAGACTATTTATTCTTTTCAAACCGAAATAAAAGTTGATTCAACACATATACGATACATGGAGTCATGCTTGTATAGGAATGTGCCACTGGCGACCGGAGGAAAATTAAAGAAACATGTCGGCTTTGTTTACTAACAAAACTTTAACGTACACGCCGTGACATGGCTGCGATAACAATTTACTTAGTACATAATCCTAGTTTAACTAGATTTCTACAAGTTACAAACAAAACAAAAAATAAAACTGAGTAGTACTGGTCTTTACAAATACAAGTAATGGCTATGGAATTACAGCAACTAAGATTTACAACAATAATAGCGGGGAAATTTTCACGACTAGAAACGTGGCAACAAAACTCCGCTTACATGTCGAAAAAAAAAGACATTCGTTTCATAATTCTGAGTTAGAACTGCTGTAAATATAGGAGGGATAAACTCTTCACATTCTTGTGTACAATTTGTGTCCATAAATTACGCTGAAAGTTTAAAACTTAGCGTCGTCTTTCACGCCGAAAATATTTCAAAATGGCGCCCGCGTCGCTTGTGTTTGGCGTGGGTATCCCGTCAGCCTGTGCGGCAAATGTGATTGCGACATATCAGAGGTCATTGGCCCTGTTGCGTTCTGTGCGCTATCGTCAAATCACGGCTCAAACAGGCCGAAATGAGGCAACAATGAGACAGTGGCTTGGTAGAAACACATTTTTTATTTGAGTACACCAACTTTAGACATTGTTTGAAGGGTAACTATGAACTCTAAGGCGTAAATGGCACCTTTGACGGCATGACTGGTGTCGCGGTGTGGGTGGGAGGGGGGCACTCGCTACCGTCATAGTACCGGAACGTAACTTTTGAAAAATAATTGAAACACCCGCTCGCGAACTCAAAGATCTCGCGAACTCCCGATTTGCTCAAACTCGCGAAATTAAGTGCTCGCGAACATAAATGAACTTACAGTAACTAAAAAGTGGATGAAAGACTGCTGTTTTATTGCACATTTAATAATATGCTAAAAATGGCTCAGTGTAATGTGAATGTGAGCAAAATTTTTGGTTGACGGTTATAAATGGACAAGTCATTAACATTTGAAACTGGTTACAATCATTATTGTAATCTGATATGTTTGTGTTTGCTTTTTTGACAGCCACACATTATTTGCAAATCTATTTTTAGTAAATTACACATGCATTTTGATCGTTATCAAATACAAAGTGAAGGTCAAGTAATGTAACAAATAACTTACATTTGCATAATTTAGACACCTGATTGGCTACTGGTCTGTGGACATAAGATGAAATGAAGAAAGTATTTTATGAAAGTATTCTATGAATAAATTCTTACAGATAGTTCTTGTTTCTTAGTAGTTACTAAAGCTATATACCTAATTAAATGGCAACATACCAACTTATCAATTTGCCACTTAGTTTTGGTAGTCCATTTTTGCAATGTTCTTTGAGAATATAGTGTACAAAATACTTTTCTGAGCCAGGTTGCATAGTGTGCAACCTGGGGCAAAAACTGGGTTGCACAACTGAATTTCAAGTTGCACCACCTACAATTCACTACTTTCTGAAAAAAAAGGTACAATACATAACCTTTTATTATCATGTAAGTTATAAGACAAGCATGTTTGTTTCAAACTAAAAATCAAATAAATTGACAACAAAATAGAGTTCTGAGGCTCAAAATCTAACTTGCACCCTGTGCAACCTCAGTTTAGAAGTAAGTTGCACCAAGCAAAAAGTGGTTGCAATGTGCAAGTGTGCAATTGGGTATTTTGCACGCTGGAATAGGTATGATTGTTTCATCTTTGGGCCGGAGTTCGACGCTAGGGCTGGCCCCAGCTCGGACATGTATGAAAGGGATTACATTTGTCATTTTGGATGGTGAAGTAAAGCCAGTGGCCCCATGTTTGAGAATCCAACACACTTAGGCCACACCAATTTAATTTCTTGGTTCACGGATTCGCTCGCTCCTATTTTTTGGAAAAAAAATAAAAAATGAAAATTACCGCTCAGCAAGTTTTCACCATTAATGAAACCATTCACTAACTTTATGGTGTAGCAAATTGGCCTTTATAAGCTCCTTAAAGTGTGGGTACAGGTGCTGTTACTGTACAATGATAGTGTTTTTGTACTTTTTTTAAGCTGAAAACTTTTTTTGTTTATGTTTTGGATTAGTCGTTACCTTTATTCCAACCATTTTACAATTTTTATTTTAATTTTTATTTCGCCCTCTCGCTCCATATTTTTTAGGAAAAAATCTGTGAACCAAGAAATTAAATTGGTGTGGCCTTATCGAGAAGAATAGGGGTGACTCAATGTGCTGAAAATGCGAGCCGTAACGAAGCCACAATGCACTTAAACACGATACTTCAAAAAGCAATATACTTCAACTCAATTGAGGATGACTGATTTACCTCTTTTTATGATCGTAAAATAGCCATTGTAATTGTTCTTAAGATTTTTGTACAATCTTGAATTCTCATAAAGTAAGGTTCTTTGTTACACAACCAAGTTTTTACTCACTTCCAACGTTTCGATGTCTGTCAGACACCATCATTTACGAATCTTGAATCTGTTACAGTGTAAAATTTAATGTGATGTAGGAACATCTAGTACATAATCCTTTAAAAAGAAGATGTTGGAAACCTATGAAACAGGTTAAATTTTAAGAATAGATATCTATTTTGGAAGCCGGATTGGGTACAGATAGGCAATACCCTATTTTTGGCATAGAAATTGGTAATTAGCAAAAGCAATAAAGGAATTTCAGTTGTGTTTTAGTGACAAAAGGCAGTCCCTCCCATCTTGATCCCTAATGCTATTTCCCAGAGCAGTCCTGTTTCCCTCCCCTGGAAATTAGTTTTCTCTCATCCATCACTTCATTAATTAAGAGGCAGATGAGAAAAACAGATTGACAAATGCCGTATGCTGATATTAGGTGTGGCTCTGTCATTTTCTTTTGGGTCTCATTGTGGGAGAGATTTATTTATTGCTTTGTTTCAGAATTTCAGGGCCAAAATTTCAATCTGAGGGCTCGAAATACACTTTGTGGAGCATACAATTTGCATGCTGTTTTCAAGATTTGCATGTAAAGAAATATTGTGAATTTTTTATGTAGAAAATACTGCAGACTCTATTATTTTGCATGTATATTTTTCAAATTGCATCCAATTTTGCATGTAAAGAAGTATCTCGAACACTGCATCTACAATACGCACTGTGTAGGTAATTTTGAAGAATACTGAAAAGTATTTGTAACTTTGAAATTTATAATATACCAGTAGTATGTATATTAGGTCTTGGTATAATGAATCAGATATTGCAAAAAAAAACAGAAAAAGAGAGTAATATTACCTGTTTAACATGTAAGTAGCTTTATTGCATCAAGCCTAATTGATATACAATATGTACTATTAAATCAGAATGACAAAAACTATCTTTACTCAAGCATGTTTGAAAAAGGGAACATTTACGAAATTCTTAAACTTGAAAGCTGTCATGAAAAGTATGTTTCTTTCTAAAATTATCTTTTCATCATTTTGACATCAAACATGCATATTTCTAGATGACATATGATATTCATGTAAAAGAAGAGTATCCTGACCGAGATACGAAAAATGAATGTCACTGTAGCTTAGGTAATTCTTTATTTAGTACTGTCCTTTCTTTTTCTATCCCATATGGCATATCATTTTATAATGTCAATAATGCTATTCTTAGTGCCTATTCATATGCTACTGTTGTGTTTTCCATAGTTTTGTAAAGGTTATGTTTTAACAGTGTGCTTTTTAAAGCAAGTCTTTTACATAATGTGTGTTAGGACAAGGAAGAAATAGAACTAAGCTTTTTTGGGTATCATGTTTTCCATAATGGATACTGGTAATGTATCTCTGTCTATGAATCCTGTTATGTAATATAATGTGATTATCAAGCTCATATAGGGCTTGAAATTCATTTTTGGGAATATGTGCACTGGCAACCTAACTTGAAAGAATTTAGGTGCGCAACTAGAATATCATCATACAGTATCATCTTTACGTATATTAACCCTATGCAAATATCTAGATATCCTACTGCATATAATGTCAAAAGTTAGGTCCAATTTTGGGTGCATAAATGTGTACATGCACCTAGCATTTCAAGCCCTATATATTTTTTAATGGAATTTTGAAACATATTCTCTTGCCAGCCCAAATGTATATCAACCGGTAATGTCATATGACAACGCACACTTATCAATATCATGGCATATCCATATATTGTATGCTGTATTGAATTGAGCCTTAGGTGTTGTTTTTGACCAAACATATTTGTTTCATATTCCAATTTTTTGTAGCAATTTGAATTTCTTCATTTAAGCAAGGAGGTTAAAGATTATTTACGCGAGGGAGGGATTTTTGACAGGTGGCTATTAGTGACAGTTGTCAGTGTATGCAGACATGTATTATTAATATGGCAATTTATCATCATATATGATAGTCTATAGATTCACACCTGTACATATACTGCCAGGGAGGATCATATGAAACTGAATATGATAATATCAAGACAATCATTCCAAGCATTCCTGAGTTATTGTTTTGACACGCACACAGAACACATACTACTGAAAACTTAACCTTCTTGGCAAAGGCAAAAATGAATATAAAAATTTACTGAGGCCACAGCAAGTAAATTTTATGGATGACATTGTTGCAGACTGCAAAAATAATGAGATGAAAAAAACAAGATTGATAAAAAGCAAACAAGCTAAATTTTCAAAATAGACACTATAAACGTATCAAGATCTGAAATGATAAAATATGGCATCACAACTAACAAGGCATTCATTCCTGTATTAAAGAAGTGAACTACTGTAGTATAAGTGACACTTGTGGGGTAGACTGGTATCACTTATCAAGTTTAGTTGGCAACTACACATGGCTTTAATTGGTGGCACTTTTTCAATTCTGCAACTACAGTCATGGCTAGCTTGCTAGTGTCACTTTTACAAGTACAATTATTAGGCTACAACACAGCATCTTTTTGTGTGCCCATTTTGGTCTATCTGACCATCACAGAAAAACAATTTTTTTCCCCTGAAGTCTGGCAAAAATTAATGAGCACGCCATAAAATTTACTTACTGTTGTCTAAATGGGGATATACCTTACTTTTCTTTGTGTAGTGGGTAATTCTCTAACATGTTGGAGGTGTGGCTCTCTTTAAACATGGGAACTCCAGGCCTTACTATATGTTCTCGGTTAACAACTCAAACCATAAGCCTCGTTTGCCACCCAATAATCAATTGTCTTGCAGCAATTGTCTAGTATACACAACACTGTTTGTTGATATTGTATGTCAACGCATGACATTTACAGAAGCTTTAAGGTTTGTATCCACAATATTCTTATCATCACATGTGACAATAGCATCTCCGGATTATGGAAAAGACAGTAAATAGCAGAGTTGATATTTATAGAAACAATGTCTGTGAAAAGATGACACAAATAGTTCATCAAAAGGGGTAATATAAACAAATTAAAAGCAATGCATTTGTATATAAACACACCGGTACCAAAATTGATGTTAGTCTTTGATTCTGTGGTTAAGGTAACGGTAAGTCCTATGCCCTTTTTCCAGGCTGATTAGGGCACTGTGTCTAGGGCATGGTATTGGGAGTTGGAGCCCAACCCTCTTCTTCCACTGCTTTTTACCTCCCCAACCAAAGTCAGGTACCCATTTTCACACCTGGGTGAGTAAGGAAAGTTGTGTTTAAGTGCCCTTGCCAGGGGTACAAGATCTGTAGCATGACAGGATATGAACCCAGGATCTCTGGATTCAGGGGCCGCCCAAACGTTTAATGCAGTTACACCATGCCATGACCCCATGAGTATACTGAGTATAAGAACTTTTAAGTCTGAAAGAGATAAAATCAAATGAGAGTGGGTAGCATTATTTGTCTTCATCCTTCCTTGAAAAAAGTAGAATTGTTGCAAAAGTACCAAACTGTGCAACAGAGTTAGGGTAATGCTGGGTTACCTTTATCCGTGAGGTAACCTATATCCGTTGTTTTAAAAAACTGTGTTTAGGAATGTCAAGTTGACGATGGTTTCAAACCGCGATGTTTTGAAAATATCACAATTTTAAACATTCAACTGTCCTTTGACTTGATATCCCTAAATACCCTGTTTTAAAAAACAACTGGTAAACTGAATAAAGGGGAACTAGCGTTACCCCTGTGTGCTTGGCAAGCAGTAGCAAAGTCACATTGCAAAACTAGCTTAAGTGAATAAAGACTTTGGAGGTCTGCCTTTATTTGACAGAGACAGAAGCCAATAATACTCAGTAATAGATGTTTTGAACATAACTACTCAAGCGGTTTTGGTAAAGTAAACATACAGAAAACCTGTTTATTTAGGGGTGAGCAGAAACAAGCGGTAAGGTCTGGTTAGCCTAAATACAGAGTGTACGGTCGGGTTAGATTACGAGTTTAACAAGACCGCTGCTCGCGGACGGTTGTCCATTTCGTTGTCCGCCACTGTGTCAACAAGTCTCGTGAACAAAAACGAACAAGAGGTCACAACATGGTCAGAGATCGCTAGCGTGATGGCTTTGTTGTTATAGCCTAGCAACGTAAACAAAGAGCTGGAAGTGGCTCGTTCCAAATTTGGTCTGCAAATTGCTCTATTGTCTGTGACAGAGCAATGGAGTGGTTGTACTTGTAGTATCTGCTTGCCGTTATGTCGTAAAACACTTCAACTTTGTACATATTTGATAGTGTCTGCATGAAGTATGGCAGTTTCACACATTTCAAGTTTACGTTAAGAAAGAAAGAAGAATGCTGAGAAACATGCATTTTCTAGGTATGCCAAAAAGGGTTAAACTTCATTTTTGTACTCAACCATCAATAAACCTCAATATTTTTGCTACACTAGAACTGTTTCTCTATGATTTTTTTGGAGTGTGTCTAACTGTTAGACTATTCTTATGTTTTGATAAGGTGAGCATGCATGCCAGTATTAATACCCAAGTCTTTTGAAGTGTCCAATGACATGGATTATAATTCCATTCATGGTCTAATAATAGAAACGAAAGTGCTATAAAATAGCTACAAAAGCAATCTTGACTGCAATGGTACATCAGATTGTCATGAGAGTGTTTTTTCGAGGTCTACATTAACTAGAAATGAAGTAATATCATTGGGCTTATATTATGTGCACTTTAGTCAGCTTTTTGGTGACTCAGAGTCGTGAGTTGTAATGGACTGCAGGGCAACGACCTTCAGGTCACAACAAATTTAGTTGTTGCTTCTTGTCGAAAAAAAAATAAAAATGAATTTTTCCAAAAGGTCTGGGGTGAAGATATATGGCATAGATAACACAAAAAACAAACAGGTATTCAAGATCTCTCCTAAGATTATTGCTAGCTTTGCCAGAAAGTTATGTTTTGAGCGTGTTTGTCTGTCAATTTACACCATAACTCAAGAAGCCTTTGATGGATCCTGATGATATTTGGTAGGTGGGTAGGGGTTGGGAAACTGAGGTCAAGTTCGATAATGGGCCCCCTAGCGGCTTCCTTACGATACTGCAGCAAAACGTCCATTTATAATGATTGTTATTGTTATTATTGGGTGGGCCGACAACTCTCTTTTCACAGACAGAGGCTGAATTGCGAAGAGCTTACATGGTAGAAGACGAAACACATTTTATCTCAAACTGCCCCTTCTTTAATCAAGAGAAAAAAGAGCTCTTGAAAGAAGTGACCAAATTTTATCCTAATATCTCCATGATTACATACAAAAAAAACTACTCTCCTTGTAACATCGCAAAACCCATACATTACAGAAAAAGTGGAATCTTTCGTCTTCCACTGTCTCAGAAAAAGAAGTCACTCAGTAAGTTACATCTTTAACTAGTTTTAAATTAGACTAGAGTAGTCTCTCACTATACTGTTTACCATTATTTGTATGTCATTTTTGTTACTTGCAATTAGCCCTCGGACAAGAACTTGCAATAAAACTTAAAACTTATAACTATCTTGGAATTGCCCATGGAGGTGAAAGTACTGCGTACATGCCGTAATTATCCCAGTTTCTGAATGATTTCACCTCATCAAATATTTAGTACCGTGCCACCATGTCATAGCCGCATAAAGTCCCGTGGGGTCAAAGGTCAGAAACAGATTCTATCACGTAGAATTTGACATACTGTAAATACAAAATGGAGGTGAATTTGGAATTGTCCATTTTTTTTACAAAATGCTTTTTCAACCTATTTTCTATGTCACAGTATCAATATTGATGTAATTTTTGTACCAGCCTGAGTGATGCCGATGAATATTATATTTTCCTGAAGCTCATATTATATTAAATTTAAGCAATACACTAGACAAATCTTTTGATAAAAAACAGCTTTTTTAGCCTTTTCCTGTCTTACAGCCATATAATACTAACAGATATCAATATCAGCCTCATTTTCATACTTAATATTATTTCATAAATATGATATTTCCTGAAGCTCCTTTCAGCTAATATTAAAGTTGAATTGAATGCACCATTTTTCTGTTATATAGGTTTATGATTGATATCCACAGTATCAAGTCTGATTTTTCATGCACATATATTCAGACCCGCCCAGTACAAAATAAAATTATGATATTTCCCTTATGATCCTTTCAGTTAACATTAGACAAAGCTTTGAACACACAAACAAGAAGCTATTTTTGACCCCTTTCCTGTGCCATAGCTGTATATATAATTGATATGAATATGAGTCTAATTTTCATACACATCACACCAGCCCATATAGATAAGCCCCAGGTGTATAATGGCACTGGAATCCGACAGAGTTTTATTTGATTACTGCGATATCAGCGTCTCCTTCCGTCCAGCGCGACAGATTCTGGTCCGTTTAAAATCCGTTCACGTCATAACGTTGCTCTACAAATTTGTTGAAGTAGATTAAGAAAAGCTGTTGTGTTTTGAATGGTGCTTTTTATTTGAGGATGTTTTAGATAAATCCATTATGGTTATTGGAAACTCTATTTAGATAGCACGATTTACAATATTGTTAAAGATAAAATTTGAATTGTAGTTTTTACGATTATAGTATTATTCATGTAATTTGACATTAAATGAATATTGAAATATTCAACTTTCATATTGCAGGTACAAGAAAATTTCCTGTATTTGTCTGAATTATGTAGCTTCAAGTGTCCATGATATGTTGATAGATTTCTATTGTGTCCAAGTAACAAAATACTGTATTCTTTACTTCAATTATAACTCTATTATAATCTAAATTGTTTACCATAATCAATAGGAATCTGTTTTTTATCTATAAAAAAAGTCACGGTGTCCAGACAATTTCCTTTAATTGACATGTATCAATCAATATGTTAATCAATCTATTGTTAATCTCTAATACAATAGAATTGCTCTAACAGAATAAGCTGCTTGAAGTAACTGACCAAGAAGATTGAAGGGAATATTTTGATTAAGAAAATCACTATTAGAAAGTTTTAAAGAGTGAATGGAAGTATAGCAAGAATCTAAATATTATGTACAAAGTGAAAGAAAAATGGTACCAGCATTTATCAATGACTTGTTGAATTCAATAGCTAAGTGAGTTTTTTTGCACAAAATGCTTTTGATAAAAATTTGATTGATCTTGCAAATTAGTACATGTACAATATGTATTTGCATGATTCTCTGAGTGTTACTAAAAAGTACTATGCCTATTATGCATGTGGTATGCCTTACATATAGGTTCTTACATGCACCTACTATTAATGCAGATTAAAATGTTTGCATTGTTTTTATGTTTGCAGTTTTTGTGGTGGCTTAAAACTACCACAAATGTTTTTCCATTACAGTATGTCAATACAGTATATGGCACAACTGCGAAGTGGAAAGCACTGCAAAAACACTCGAGATATTTTCCTGCTCGCGTGAAATTGAATCCCTGCGTATTAAATGCATTTACAATTGCAGTATCTCCTTCTTTTATGCTATGTTTAACCTACCCCTTACTACCTAACCCCATAACCAATACAAATTTCAGGCCAAATGGCTACCTTAGCTGCCTGATGGTTAAGTGAATGTTGGAGTCAGGGCAAGCACTCAATAAGGACATGAAATTTTTAGGATTGGGGATAATTTTGGCCAATTTTGGCGGGGCACCTGCCCCCAACCCTGAGGCCTTGTTGGTCATTACTCATTCATGGCCGCCTGCGTCGGAGGGGCCACCAGAAATATAGGGCTGGGGAAACTCCGCTGAAGGAATTTCAAGGGAGATAGAGAATCTATGCTATAACACATTCTTTTGCAAAATGTTTTCATTCAGTATAAAGTGAAAGCTTTATCATTCAACTTCACCTCACTGAAGCAGAGTTCTAGCCAGGATTTTATTTAAGCGTAATGGTAAGGGCAAGGCGACCAATCTGGGGTGGGGGGGTGGTGGATGGGGATCTTTGCCCTTCCACAGTGAGGTTTTGAGAGTAAAAATTTGGTATTGTAAGGGTACCTTTGAGGTGACTTAACTGTATTAACATCACATGTAATTTGAAGGATTTTTTTATCAGCTTGGAGTGGCATATCATCATTTTTCATATTTGAATAGTCATTGTTCAACAAGTAAATGTTGAAAATTACCAGGTCCTCATTTCACAAAGTCACAAATTATAGTGCAGTGGCCCGTTACTTGAAAAATGCACTAGGTAGAACCCTTGAAGAGCTAGTCTTCCACTGGTTGTGACGAAGAAGACAGACACAATGTACATGTACAGTATTTACAGGTTCATTTCACCTTTGAAATTTCCTTGTTTCTTTTCCATACGCACAATGAACAGTTTGCCATGGCTTAACGTCACAACTTAAGCACTGCAACCTTTTCCAGTAGCGCTCAAGTGAGTGAGAGCAGCTGGGATTTAAACACAATCATGATCTGTTGGTCCAAAGGCGGGTTGATCACTACCAATGGACGATACACAAAGGCCCCCTTTCGTTGTGTCACATACGACAGTAACTGTCACTGTATCATTTTACTGGTACAGATGAAAGAGTAGCCACACATAATACCTGTCTATATAATTTTTAGTATGTGCCACAATCAAAATGCTGCATGCCATTGTGTCTATACTGTCATGAAATATTGCATTTACTGTATGAATGAGACACTGTCTTCTTTATACGGTGAATGCTCTCACTCTCACTCACTCAGGTCCGCATGCTCCGGGATGGAGCGTAGCGCCTGCACACACAGATCTCCACATAGGTCTGTTGAGGGCCAGCACCCAGGCGGTGGTAAGGTCGAGGCCGGCAGCCCTCAGGTCGTCCTTCAGTTGTTCTTGCCAGGTATGCCTGGGACGGCCCCTGGGGCGGGACCAGTTGGGTGGGGTCGGCTCCCTCAGAAGGGCAGCTGTTTCCAGAGGTGGCTCCGTCCTGGCGATGTGACCAAACAGTCGTAGACGGGCCTGGCGCACCTTACTGGACAGTTGGGGTTGACTGGTGGTCTCGCGCAGGGTGGCATTGGATACATAGTCATGCCACCTGATCCCCAGGATTCTCCTTTGGCACTTAGTATCAAAGGCGTCGAGTCGACGCTCCTGGGCAGCAGTGAGAGTCCAAGTCTCTGCCCCGTAGAGAAGGATGGACAGCACAAGGCTGTTGTAGAGCCTTATCTTTGTCTGCGCAGAGATCTTGCTGCTGGTCCAAACCCTGTCCAGACTGGCCATTGCCGCGGCGGCCCGGCCAATGCGGAGCTGGATGTCTGTGTCGCTCTTGCAGTCTGATGTTATGGTGCCTCCAAGGTAGCAGAACTTGTCAACGGCTTCAACCGGGTTAGAGTTGATTACCAGTCCTGGTGGAGGAGGCTCGTAGTCGCTGAGGCTCTGGACCTTGGTCTTTCCCCAGCTGACCTGCAGGCCCAGCGGATGGGTTTCCGTGTCCATGGCCTGGAGGGCAAGTTGGAGGGCTTCCATGACTTCAGCTAGGATAGCCACGTCATCCGCATAATCCAAGTCAGTGACAGTGACATTCCCATAGCTCGCACCGCAGGCACACTGAGCCACAGTTCTGCTCATGACAAAGTCAATGGCTGTATTAAACACAGATGGTGCTAAGACGCAACCCTGGCGGACACCACTGTTGATATGGAAGGAGTCAGACATCTGTCCATTTACTCTCACAGAGGACGAGGTGTTGGAGTAGAGTAGAGAGAGGAGAGTCAGAAGCTTTGCTGGAACTTCGAGAGTCTTGAGGATCTTCCACAGGGCCTGTCTGTCAACAGAATCAAAGGCCTGCTTCAGATCAACGTAGGCTGCGAAGAGGGGTCTCCGGAATTCTCTTCTCTTCTCGGCCAGCAGTCGCAGAATTAAAATCCTGTCAACAGTCGAGCGACCCGGTGAATGCAATATGTCATAACTTTGTATAGCAGGCAGACAATGGCGTATCAAGCTAATAGCTTAAAGGTAAAGAATGGAAAGTAGGTCACAATATACACAGACCATGGGATGTGGCGGCAGCAGCAATTTTCAGGGGGGGGGGGGTCACAAGGGACATACAATGTAGCGATGCAAGGAGGAATGGGGAAATTTTAAAATCTTGACCCTCTGAAATGCTCCTCTGAAGTTTTGCTTGACCAAGCTAAATTTTAACAATTTTTTTTATTAGTGCCAAAAGTGCCATAATTCATTTAAGTGGTGGATGATAGTAATTTCATACCAATGATTTGTGTAAGTTAGCTAATGTAAATGCAGAAATGTTCACAGTTTTATTTCGCTGTTTTAGCTGCTTCACTGAAACTTAAAACTCAAAACTACGAAGAACACTCCATTTTCCCGCTACCGCAAGATAAAATCCTCACGACCGTAAATGTATTGAATAATGTAGAGGTATAGATACCCATGCATAGATTATATAAATGTGTAGGTCAATTGCATGATTATATTTCTTGGAGGTATGAGGTCTGGGAACTCTAGTTTTCCCAGCCTCCCTGTGTGAAAGTGCCCTGCTGTGAACATACCAGCCATGCCTTGAAGATAAGGGCCATTTAGATAAAGGTCCACTTCAAGCTGCCCTTCCTGTAGTCCCAGTAGAAAACTGCAATATCACCAAAATGTCCGCCACTCTATCTCATGTGTACACATCTACGGAGAAGATAATTACATCCAAGGGACCTGTTATATAACAGATATGAGAGCTTTTATGATACAGAGGGAGTAGAGATATTTATAACCAGATATGGTACAATTTGTAATGTCTGAATAATGTTTGCCAAGCAATATTGTCTCTTTTCGTATCATACAAGAATTTGACTTTTGTCACAGTGGTGAAAACAGTCGTGTTTCTCTCCTTGTAAATGTACTGTTCTGATTATTCTAATGATAATGTGCCAAAGGAAAGGTTCCCATTACTTTAAAGCATTACCAACTTGTAGGTAGCATATGTTGGATTTTTGACTGCTGTTCTTTGTTGTTTTATCGGATGAATATTATTGACTTTATTTGGTAAACAAAATGATAAAGTCGATTGATACAGTGTACGTCTGAATGGCCATTCACGCCTTGAAATTTTTATGATTTTCCATATTTATTTGGATTAGTATTATAACCTTGAAGTGAACTCTTATAACTACATACATTTTTTTGTATCAGGCTATTGGGTCGTGTAGAAAATATTTCTCTTGTATGATTTCAAAGTAATCTTTTTTTTTTTCATGTCTTGAGAGAAGACTGCTTTTTTTGATATTTCCATGTACATGTAATTTTGGTTCCTTTACATATAGAAAAGGTGTGTAACATTACATCACTATGTGTATGAGAGGGCAGCGCTCTAGCTAGCTTGAATTTTTTCTCTGTTATCAGATTTTCCAAAAAATTGACGGAAATATCCTACAAACTATTTTTTTCCATTGCCATTTAAATATAAAGGAACTTCCATAATTCTATAAAAACTGTTGGTATATTTTGGTCCTTCCTCAATGATTTTTGAGGCAATAAATGTAGAACGTAGCATAGAATGCTGCAAAATTCCTTCAAATATTGGTGAATGCCAGGTACTCTGTGAGAGGGTATCAGGTGGTATTGACATGGCACTAGGTCAAAGGTCAACAGGTGGCATGCTTGTGAACAAAGTCCACATCCTGTTCTGTCCTTGATAACAATGCGGAGCCCGTGTTAATGACGCTGTTCAGGCTGCTCAGAAAATAAAAGAGTGTTACGACTGAGTTACTTGAGTAAGAGTATTGGAGTTGGACACACACCACTACCAGTGGACTAGCTCTCTGCTGTAGTGATTACACAAAAATGTGTTGCCCAAGGGCTTTTGTAATGGAGATGGGAACTGACCCTATACGCATCATCTTGGGAAGGACTTTAAGTTTAAGTTTAATTCAAACGTCTGAGTTTTTATTAGTTGGGAATCAAAATTGCTCAAAAATAAACTTATTCTATTGCCTACCTTCTTATCGCCTAGGCCAGGTACAATATTCCCCCCCACCAAAAACAAAAAATTGGATATTTGTAGATTTTAGAAATGAATAGGCATCTTTTGTAGCTAGGCCAGTAGACTTGTGGGCTGTAAAGAATTTATGTATCTATAAACAGTCCTGTTACTATTTGTTTATTTGTAATTGCATATGCGGTAAACTGCTTTATGGCATAACACACAGGATTTGTACTGAAGAATACAAGCTGCATATTTGTACTGATAAATTTGAACCACTCACTCTGGAAAGGAACCCTACTCTCTTCGATAAGTGTGAATGGGGTCTTTTATGCGTTCGAGGTGCGGCTTTGCTCAAATAAAGGACCTCCATCATGTAATGTCCTATCCAAGTGGCATCTCTAGTCAAAGCTCATCTTCCCTAAATGAAGTGAGGAAATTCATCTTAAGTACCTTTGCCAATATGGACAATTAGGACCTTATCAGTAGACTCAAACCCAAAATCAAAACACCTGATGGTTGCTTTACACCAAACACCCTACAGCTTTACTTGATCATTGATGCCATTTGTTTAGGGAATGTTCAAGAATTACAGCAGATGTGTGTCAATGACCCCATTTAGGCAAGTGTGCAAACAACACGCTTCTTTTGTCTTTTGTAAACCCAACTAGTGGGTACAAGTGAGGGATCAGTATTTACAGTAATCTCCAAGCATAAGATACTCAATCCTAACTCCCTGTTTCTGTCACATACTGCCTTTACTGTTACTGTACCTTTGCTGTTTGTCTGTCTGTCAACTGCATACTTCGAAAAGTTATCCATGGATCCTTCTGATACATGGTATGTGAGTAGGGATTGGGAAAACAAAGGTCAAGTTCAATAATGGGCCTCTTCCCGCTTTGATGTCTTTATGAAGGATATGATGAGAACCTGATTCTGTGTGCCAGCGTATTGTAAACATGATTTCAGTTTTAAGTGTCCCCAAAAATGAAAAGATGACTTTAAAAATGTTCTCTCAAGAAATCTCTCATAAATGTGCTTCCAATGAAAATAAGTAGAGATGTTAGTAGAAAGTTTAGTTATTTTGATTCCTTAAGTCTATGTGCAGATATGGCAAAGTTTGATGTTAGAAGGCCAGAAACACACATGTAGGAACTATGCACCTGTTCAGTGTAGCTCCTGAAAATAGGCCCTAGAGCAAACAGGCTTTTTACATAAATAAACACAGCTTGTGATAATGGCTGCCATGTGGCCATGTTTGTAGTACAAATTGGGGGCGGGGTTAACACCCAACTGTGAAGGGGAGGTTCATTGTGAGATATAGGGGAAGGGGGATGGACAGGATGTTAGGGGATAAATCAGCTGTGGTACAGATAGGAGGAGTTAGAAGGTGGTAATACTAGTAAATTAAAGGGAGATTCATTTTGGTGATGAAGGTTTAGCCTAACCTGTGATAATGACCACCTTTACAGAAGGACCACCTGTCCATTAATATACAGTCAAACCTGTACCAGTGACCACCTCTACATAAGGACCACCTGACTATTAATATACTATCAAACCTGTACAAGTGACCACCTCTGTTTATAGATCACCAAGCCATTGTGGTCAGTTTTTGCTGGCTCTGTCTATAGTGACCACCTGTCTATCACTGTCCATTGTCTTCGACAGTTCGAGTATCTTGAGAAAGTTAGGTATTCACTATATAGACAGGAATGAGGGGAAATTCATTGTTTCAAGCACAAATGGATATTTGATGAATATTTGTTGTAAAGGGGGAGGTTCATTATTTGCTGAGCAAACAATTGAGGCATAAACAAGTGGTTTTGAATAGAGATTTGGTATAAAGAAAGCAAATGAAGATCCTGTTCATATTATTGTCAGTGGATATGGAGATATTTGCCTTTGTTTGAGAAAAATCATAGTTTATACATAAATATCATAATTATGATGTAGGTGTATGTGGATCGTTATTAGCTGCATTAACTGTAACCGCCTATAAAGTATCCAAAAAAAATATTAGTGATTCCTGAACAATTTTCATCATCATCATCCGGGCGTGCTGGATGCACGGATGGACATGACTCTCTTCCAATTTTGATATGATCCATACAAATGTACTTCCTAAATTCAGAGTGGTGCAGGTAAAATTTGTCTGGTGCAGGTAATTTTCAATGCTAGTCCTGCACCAGTGCAGGTATGAAAAAAAAAAGGGGTTTCGAGTCATGATCATCCTTCACCCTCAAGGGTCAGAGGTGAAGTCTAAATATGGTTAACCTGGATTAACCCCTGTCATCACCTGCATCCTGCTGAAATAAAAGAACACAAGAGCAGCGACAGGTGTCTCTATTTGTAGACATAGCAGCACAGGTGTGCTAGAGTCCTTTGTGTGGGGTTTTGTACTGTGCACGCTGTATATACTGTAAATGCATATAAGTTTGCAGGGATTTAATTTCGCGCTACAGGAAAAAGGGCTTTTTGCGGTGGTTTGAATTTCGTGGTAGCACCATGCACTGTAGGTCTCTTACTGCCATTGAAAAATGTTTGCGGTGGTTTTAAGTTCATGGTGAAGCAGCCATCGCAAAATTCGCGAACATTAACCCATCGCTAAAGTTTCTGTATTCACAGTAGCTTTAATTTAAAAGTAGGACTGTCTCAAGGACCTGTTCCTCTGGCTTGAAGAAAACGATGCATTCTTGGGAAAAATAATCTAATGCAAGACCTGAACTTTTTCAATTTTTCCCAAAAACATATTCGACCTCACTGTATGTAAAATGAGCAAATATTTGCTGTAAATAGTAGAAAAATGTAAAAAAAAAGGATACTAATGTTGTAGAATGCCAAAGCCAATTCAAAAGTCAAAGAAAATGTGAAATAATAAAAATGAACGTGCTATTGTTCGGCATATCATACTCTGTGTGTTTGGTCATTTATTCAGCCTCCCTGACTACGAATATCACAAAATGAAGACAATTGTTTTACCAAACTTTAGTTTTATTTGCACGGTCATATCAGTTTTGGGGTTTCCGGAGGACGTCATCCATGTAATCAAATCAAAATGGCCTTAGTAAGTGATACATGCACATATAGATAAAAGTAACTTTATAACTTCAGTGTACAAAATACTTTTCTGAGCCAGGTTGCACAGTGTACAACCTGGGGCAAAACTAACCTGGGGCAAAACTAGGTTGCACAACTGAATTTCAAGTTGCACCACTTACAATTCACTAATTTCTGGGAAAAAATGGTACAGTACATAACCTTTTATTATCATGTTACTTATAAACATGTTTGTTTTAAACTAAAAATCAAGTAAATTGACAACAAAATCGAGTTCTGAGGCTCAAAATCTAAGTTGCACACTGTGCAACCTGACTTTAGGAGTAAGTTGCACCAAGCAAAAAGTGGTTGCAATGTGCAAGTGTGCAAGTGGGTATTTTGCACGCTGAACTTACATATGAATATGAAAGCATGGCTACCAAAGTAGGCTCAAATTTTCAAATCATTATTATAGCAGAGACTGTCTTGTCTCTTCCAACCCATACATGACACATGGATAAAAAATGTTAATC
Source organism: Branchiostoma floridae x Branchiostoma belcheri (assembly GCA_019207045.1). Taxonomy (NCBI): domain Eukaryota; kingdom Metazoa; phylum Chordata; class Leptocardii; order Amphioxiformes; family Branchiostomatidae; genus Branchiostoma; species Branchiostoma floridae x Branchiostoma belcheri. The sequence continues at coordinate 6,461,331 of CM033040.1, read as the reverse complement.
CGTAACATTCTAAAGGTTATAAATTCTGTATAAACAGGCACTTGTTGCTAACACAGTCTACAATGTAAAGTTTACATAGCATTACTGTTCAGATAGGAGGCTGATAAGAAGACAAGAGAATGAGCGATAAGTGTGTTGTTTGGTGGTTGGAGACACTTAGAAAGATCAAACAATGTCTGTTGACCAAAGTACATTGTCTCAAGGATACTCTACAATGTTCTAACGGTAACGGTATAAAGTACAAAGTAGTAGGCATTCGTCAGAAGTACAGAAATGATAAAGTACAGAAAGAAATTTTTTTATCATTTCATTTTAGATCTATCATTTGCTGTAGATTTGAGGTAGTGCTAGATGTGTTTATGAATTTAATGTAGAAATGTATTTTACCTTATGAAAAGAGGTTCACCTCCAATGGAGGGACTGTTTTCGGTTGTGTTTGTGTGTTCGCACCTATAAGTTAAATTGAAGAACCTTTTGGTAGATTTGCATTACTATTTGTTTCGGTTTGTGCTAAGTTATTGAGTTTCTAAAGACACATGGTGATTTTAGGCCCCCAGCTATATTTTGTCTGTTTACTACAAATGGTACAGATGGTTGTCAGTTACCATTACAAATATTTTGATTGTTTTGTGGACAGTGTTTTCAATAAAGAATATCTCAAGCATTATTGAAATATTCTCTTAGGGTTGACTGCCTTGGTTATTAAATGTTTACTATTATTATCAGACAAATAGTGCATGTCTGTGTTTGTATATTAAGATATAGTACAACTCTGAAGTTATAAATGTATTCTCTAAGTGCCTATGTCTTTGTTTTAGGAAAAATTAATTGATTTTTATATATATCCTTGTTTCTATGTCTGTATTTGTATCCTGGTAATGTACAGCATTGCTTAGCTTAGAAGGCAATACATTCAATGAACGCATCGGGTGGATTTTGCGGCTGAAAAAATAAACGTACATTTATTTGGGACATGAGAGTAGTTATACCAAGTAAAAACCTCGTAAAGATAACTATCAACTCCCCCCAACTTTCCTCTTTTTCTTTTCTTGGATCTGTAAGCCTCAAAGCACATGAATGCCAGCCAGGAGTATAATTTATTTATTTTCGAATCGGTCCAACATCCGGTCCACTGATTTTTTTCAATGAGAGAAATAACGGTTTTGTACCAGTACCGATGCCGGTACCCATCCCTACGCACACTCATACATTGTTTGAGCCTCGGCATGTGCAGGATATATATATTAAACGCAAGCATCCATAGCAAGACATGGAATATCCGTGTGACCTACTTAAGGGTAGGAACATCCATCTCGTGATGATCACCCACCGCTCCCTCGCCACACATAAAACCTTGGCAATAAGGAGAGCATGACAGTCGGTGATTCTTCATTTGTCAAGGCTCCGCAAGACGTTCTTTAGGGTAAAGTAAGAGACTGAGAGTAAGGCGCGATCTACACACAGTTTTTCCCGATATCGGCGAGCCTACTACCTCTCGCCGACAGCTTTTTTTCAGCGTCTAGATGCAACTACTATATCGCCAGTTACTATATCGGGAAAATTTCTCCCGAATGGTCCGGACCATTCGTAAGCCATCTAACGATACCTTACCGATACCTTAGCAGGGGTCCCCGACATGTTCCGCGCGCGTGTAGATGCTCCGCGAATTCGCGAAGCTCATTAGCATATAACTACAGTTAACGCGGGCTCATTAGCATATAACCCGGGAACAGCGGCATATTAGCGCGGGAGAGCAAGATGGCGGAGGGTAAAGCTGGGCGCTCCCGCGGATCCCGTTGCACATGGAACCATGCAGAAACTGCCTTTCTCATTAGTATATGGTCTGAGGAGGAGATCCCAAAGGACGCGGGATTCCTTGGTACACCCCGGTGCACAGGCTCTCCACCCTCCACCACAATCAGGGCAGCGAGAAAGAACGCTGCGTTCACTCTAGCCGGCCGCTGTCGTCTCTCCCTGTATCTCAATCGCCGACTGCGCCTTACCCTTGCATGGCGTCTCATGTTTAAGATCACGCGCATGAGATACAGAAAGAACATTATATAACGAGTATAACGAGTGGAAAAGCTAGCGACATTCCCGCCATTTTGAAATCCGCGGGATGTGTCACCAGAGGTCAAAAGGGGTCACGAATGTTCCGCGCCGCGGGTGTCCCGCGCTACGAGCGGATGTCCTGCGCTACCATTTGCAAAATGTGTTTAGATGCGCCCCGATATCGGCCCCGCCTATATCGGCGGATGGGGCTACATCGGGAAACTAGAGTTCCACGAACACATACCTTTGCCAAATAAACCAGGTTTGTTATGTAGAATGATGTCTGTAGACACAAATTTGTCACTCATTACATTTTATTTTATATGCCTGGAGTTGGTTCATAAAATTTTGCCATTGATTATACAAATTAGATCCATATTTACACTATTAATATCAAATTGTATCAAGCATCACTTAAGCTATCAGCATACCAAAAATCATGATGATCCTTTCATTCTTGACTTATTCTCTTTCAAAGTCTGAAACAAAACCGGCATCTGCAGTTCAAGAAAAGACATTATAGGGGACCCAAACATACACCACTTACTCTCTGCCATCTTTCTCAACTACATATGTGACAAGTTTGAAAGTCTTATCACGGAATGCAGTGGATCTATCGACTTTCCTCATCAATTATGCAAATTAGCTATTAATTGGTATCTCATTATGTAAGTTTTTACTTAGGCTATCTACATACCAAAAATCATGACGATCCGTCAACACGTTCATATTTTCCATTAATTATGCAAATGAGATCAACATTTGCATAATTGATATGTATTGACAGTTCTTTTTCTCAGCTACAAATGTGACAAGTTTGAAAGTCCTATAATGGAATGCAGTAGATTTACAAACTTTCCTCATTAATTATGCAAATTAGCTGTCGATTTGCATAATTAGAATTCCATCATGTAAGTCTTCCCTTTGGCTATCTACATACCAAAAATCATGACGATCCGTCAACACATTCATATTTTCTCATTAATTATGCAAATGAGGTCAATTGCATAATTAATATGCGTTGATATTTTTCTCTTTCTCATCTAAATATGTGACAAGTTTGAAAGTCCTATCATGAATTGCAGTGGATTTAAAAACTTTCCTCATTAATTATGCAAATTAGCTGTTGATTTGAATAATTAGTATTCCATTATGTACATTGTTACTTGGGCTATCTACATACCAAAAATCATGACGATCCTTCCACACGTTCCCGAGTTATTCTCCTCCAAAGTTTGAAAGGAAATCGGCGGCTGCAGTTCCAAACAAGCCGTTAGGGGGTCAAAACTTACAGCACTTACTCTCTGCCCCAAGGGCTATTTACCATTTAAACATCGCGACCACAACATGTCCAGAACACGAGATATAAAAAATTGAGTTTCTGCTGCAGTACCTTAGCAAGCCGCTAGGGAGCCCATTATCGAAGTTGACCTTCGTTTTCCCAACCCCTACCCACCTACCAAATATTATCGGGATCCATCCGAGGCTTCTTGAGTTATGCTGTTAACACACACACACACACACACACACAGACACACACACACACAGACTCACAAGCACAAAACATAACCATAGCCATTCTGGCACTGTGGCTATATTTGGGTGTAATGGTTACCTCATGCCCAAGCCTATAGTGTAAGATTGACAAGAAGTGACCCCTAAGGTCATAGTTGCTGCAAAAGAGGTCAACACGACTATGAACCAGACGATACGATTACAAGAAAATTGTTTATAGGGACAGTACATTATACATGATGGGGTATATACATGCTATGTACACATAAGATTTAATAATCTGTAGACCAAGAATAAGGGCAACTAGGGGGCCCAAACTTATGTTACTAACTCCTGAGCATAAGAGCTATCTAACACCCAAAACTCGTGACCATATCATATTTAGAAGATGAGAAAACACACCCGGAAGTTGCGCTGCAGTACCAAGGGAAGCTGCTAGGGGGCCCATTATCGAACTCCCCCTTCGTTTCCCAGACCCCTACCCACCCACCAAATACCAGCTGCATCCGTCGAAGTCTTCTCGAGTTATGCTGTCCGCAGACAAAAGTTTGCAATTAAACCGGCGCCTGCACTTCCATGAAAGCCGCTAGGGGGCCCAAACTCGCAGCAATCACTCCCTGCTTTAAGGGCTCCCTAACGCTCAAAAATCACGACCGCAGCATGTCCGGAACGCGAGATATCAAGCATGCAGGTCCTGCTGCAGTACCTTAGCAAGCCGCTAGGAGGCCCATTATCGAACTCGACCTTCGTCTTCCACACCCCTACCCACCCACCAAATATCAGCTGCATCCATCGAAGTCCTCTCGAGTTATGCTGCTCACAAACGGGGAGAACCACACCACCAAACCGAAAACATAACCTTAGCCATTCTGGCAAAGGTAAAAATGTGTCTAGATCGGGCCTAAGAGTAAGACACAGTTCCAGTAACTGTAAGTGGCAATTGGAAAGTTTGTTTTTTTGGCCATGTTGATGCACGCTAAGAAACAAGTTTTAAAAAAAAATTGCTCTCAAAGTTTCATCATGAAATCAAGGTGGTCAGAAATGTTGAACTTATGGCTAAGGAAAACACACAGTATGGTGTATAAAAGAAGGAGTGTTCATTTTTTGTCTTTCACAATATTGCTTTGAATTTGGACTTAACTTTGACATTCCATGACATTAGTATCTGATTTTTGATATTTCTTTACAATATATGGCATGTGCTTTCTCATTTTGCAACTACTTTTTGCAATTTTGTAGTATGGGTGAAAACTTTTTTGGGGAAATTTGGGAAACACATATACTGTAGAATACTTGATGTAAGTGCAGATGGCATCCATATTACGGAATCATCATTGCTTTGCAGTTTAAAAAAATGTGTAACTTGAATATCATACTACATGTTTTGACCCCCCTATGAAACTCTCTGACACCCCTCTGTTAGGGTTACGGGTTACGGGTGTTGAACATTTACATATAGTGGTGTAACCATGCAGTGTTTTTTCTTGAGACAGTTAACCTATTAAGAGAACAAACAAACAAACAAATTTAAAAGCTCAACACTGTATAGTTCAAGTGTGGTGGACCCGTCATCATTTTGACGTGACCCTCCTTCCGTCGTTTGTGGCCTGTCCCCTAATGTCCGTCATTTATGCGTGTGGCGCATAACTAATCGGGCTGATCGTTGGGCTATATCCCGCCAATCCACCCCTGCAGCTGTGGCCCTGGCTCTAATGCCGTGGATATAGGTCTCACTGCCCACCCTGAGTAAATCACAATCAGGCCGCGTGGCTGGCAGGCCGCGCCGTCAATTGTGATTGGCAAGGTTTCTGAATCTGTGAGAATTTAGATGCGGGTTTAGCCCAAAGCTTTTTCTACCTTGGAAAGATTGCTTAGTATATAGTTTTTCAGCACAAGTCTGAGTTAAGAAAAGATGAAATGCTTGTAAAAAATCAGGCCAGATGGCTGACAGGCCGCGTTGTCAATCGTGATTGGCAAGGTTTCTGAATCTGTGAGAAGTCAGACTCGGAGTTTAGTCAATTTAGTCTAGTAAGGTCTTTTCTACCCTGGGAAGATTTCTTAGTTAACGTTATATTTTTTCAGGACAGATAAATATAAAATGCTTGCAAAGATCAGGCCAGGTGGCTATAGCAAATTGTGATTGGCAAGGTTTCTGAATCTGTGAGAATTCGGACTCTGGTATTAGTCAATTTAGTCTAGTAAGGTCTTTTCTACCCTGAGAAGATTTCTTTGTATAGCGATATATTTTTTCAGCACGGATGTAAGTTAAATGAATATAAAATGCTTGCAAAGATCAGACCGGGTGGCTATAGCAAATCGTGATTGGCAAGGTTTCCCAGTCTGTGAGAATTCAGACGCAGGATTTAGTCAATTTACTCTAAGGTCTTTTCTACCCTGCAAAGATCTCTTTAAGTTAGTATATAGGTTTCAGTATAGATCTAAGAATATGACTTGTCAAAAATCAGGCCAAGAGGCTTGCAGGCCACGCTGTCAATCGTGATTTGCAAGGTTTCCCAATCTGAGAATTTAAATGCAGGGTTTAGCCAAAGGCTTTTTCTAGCCTGGAAAGATTGCTTAGTATATAGTTTTTCAGCACAAGTATAAGCTATGAAAATGCTGGTCAAAATCAGGCCTACTGGATAGTGGTAGGTTGCACTGTAAATTGCGACTGGCAAGACCTCCTGATCTGTGAGAATTTAGACGCAGGGTTTAGTCCAAGGCTTTTTCTAGACTGTAAAGATCGCTTAGTGTATACTTAATTTTTCAGCACAAATCTAGGTTAAAGAATATGAAATGCTCGTCAAAAATCAGGCTGGGTGGCTGGCAGGCCGTTTCCCAATCTCTGAATTTAGGTGCTGAGTCTAGCCTAAAGCTTTTTCTACGCTGAAAAGATCTCTTAGTACATAATATTTCAGCATAGATCTCAGTTAAAGATATATAAAGTTGTTGTCAAAAATGAGGCCAAGTGACGGGCAGGTCGTGCGGTAAATCATGATTGGCAAGGTCTTTAAGTCATAGAGAATTTAGATGCTTTTCTACTCAATGAAGTATGCTTATGAAGGCACCATTTAAAAAGTTAAAGATTATAAAATACTTGTAAAAAATCCGGCTGGATGGCTTAAAGGCCATGCAGTAAATGGTGATTTGCAGTAGCGCTGTAGTCACATCACCTCACCTCACCTAGTCCCATCCTCATCAGGAGGGTCGGGGACTATGGTTGTCTCCAGCACAAGTCTTCGCCACTCCTCCCTGTTTTTAGCCGTCTGGGTGTAGTCACATACTGCACAGTAATGGAAACCCTGGCACCTTAACAGACAGTCAGTAATCATACCTAGCTACTAGTGACCAGGCAAGGGATATGTGCCACAGACTAACAGACTAACAGAATAGTCACTTTCAACTGTAATGAATTGTCACTGATCTAGCTGTACCTTGTATCTACCCCCTTGAAATGTAACACTCTTTGATACATATGATATGTATCTAATGTTCAAAGATCTGGTATGTGTTTAATTTGTACTTTACCTGTGAATACTTTATTGGTGTTCATATGTCTTCTCTGATACTGTAGCTGGTGCCATTCAACACTAGATAATACTGCACATTGCACAATGTATAGTACATATATGAATCTTTTGTGGTGGTTTAGAGTTCATTGTGAAGAAGTCACAAAAACTACAAAAATAAAATCATTTCTGCATTTACTGTATTTTTAGCCTGATTAAATCTCGCTTATAGCAGCCCGCCTAACATCCGCCGGCCTCCCAACGAGGAGGGGCAAGTTACAGCCCCAGACAGCAGAGTTTGTGTTACACAGACTACTGTATTTTCTTTTATCAGTAAGGCCACACCAATTTAATTTCTTGGTTCACGGATTTTTTCATAAAAAATATGGAGCGAAAGGGCGAAATAAAAATGAAAATTGTAAAATGGTTGGGGTAACGGTAAGGGCTAATCCAAAACATAAAGAATAAAAAGTTTTCAGCTTGAAAAAAGTACAAAACCACTATTACTGTACAGTAACAGCACCTGTTCGTTGAAAATTACAAAAGTAGTGTCAGTTTTTATGTTTGTCCCATTCTTCATGAATTAAAAATATAACTACAATAATAATACCCACATTTTAAGGAGCTTATGATATAAAGGCCAATTTACTACACCAGAAAGTTGGTAAATGGTTTCATTAATGGTGAAAATTTGCTGAGTGGTAATTTTTATTTTTATTTTTTTCTCCAAAAAATAGGAGCGAGCGAATCCGTGAACCAAGAAATGAAATTGTCGTGGCCTAAGTTATAGGAAACTGACAGATCATAAACCAGATAGTGAGTGAGGTACATCTTCAATGATAGAATTTTTATATGCCAGGTGAATATGCATTCTGGCTAGCTTTCAGAAAGTCTTCATAATTAGAAGTTCTTATTTTTCTAAACTTTGCATGTATATACAGATTATATCATTTTATAATTACAAACTTTATTTGTTCCTCTTTACTTTATCTTAGATGAAATAAAAGTGACACTGACACTCAAGGGATATTATTAATTTCTGTCAAAACAATTTTCATGAGAAATACAAATATTTGTGTTGATATGTACTCCGGCAAAATTAAGTGTACTGTGATATTGTGCCTCATAATTTCTGCAGGAATTAATGATGTTACTGTAGAAAATTGGAACAAATTTTCCATTATATCTGATTACATGTGGATGTATTAGGTACTGCAGGAAGTTGGCAGATACAAATTGAGTTAATAGATGAGGATTTTGTTAAGTTAGACCATCTTAATTCTGTAGGTAGAGCGATCTGTATTTCTCTTGCTGTAATTATTCGATTTTCAATGACGTCTTTGAAATTGTGGAAAATATGCATTAAAAATCTCATGATGATCATGCCATCCCTAGATTGTGCTTAGATGCTATAAGTTTAACAAATATAGAATAATAGTTTCATATGAACTGTATGTACCGAGTATGAAGTTCTTTTCATTTAGCACAATTAAGTTTTCCTTATGAGTTATGCAAATCAAGTCCTAATTTGCATGATTTCGTATTCACCATCACATCAAATTCCATAACAATACATAGTCAATTTCATTTCATGCCCTATATTGACTTATTTTTTCCATTTACTACAAGTTTAGGGTGCATACTCTTTTTGCTATTGACAACTATTAGGGGATGATGAAGAAAAAAAACCCCAGCTGAATTAAAAGACCAAACTGCTTTAAACATTGCTTGTGATCAATAGGAAAAAATGATGTATAAAATGTAACTATGTGTGGCTATTTGTATTCCATAGGGAAATTTTGCTCATCAAAGTGGAAAACATGAATTGTTCTGGAGTCACCATTCTTTATCATTGTACCTCGGAGTGCTGTATATTTAGGGCACAATAAAAGTAACGTGCTGTTTGTCATAATTTATGACATTGTATACAGCTACGAATAGGGGTGGGTAACGGTGCAGAAAATTCAGGTCCAGGTCCGGTTCATGTCCAGAGGATCAGGTCCAGGTCCGGACCTGAACCTGGACCTGATTCAGTATGTGAAAACATGTGAATGGACGATACTCAAAGTAATGGTCCATTTCGCTATAAAGAAATCTGTTTTGTGTAGTACTCGACTCCCACTGGCGTTTTAAAGTCCTACAGTGATAACTGCCTCTGTACGTACTGTAACATGGTAGAAATGACTATAGACTGTACTGTACTTCGCCCTTGTTATTTTTCTCGACCGGTTAAAGCCCCAAATTGTGTGAATATCTCAACATATAATCTGTTCATTTTCCAATAGGTACAACATCCAATAAGAAAAAAAATGGTTTGGTACTGGTACCAGCCCCCATTTGGGCAACACCCTCTTTTGAAAAATCCTTGGTGATGGGAAGAAGTTGTTTACTTGGACCAGCCCGCATGGCTGTCTCATCTAACAGAATTGATCCAGAGTTTAATCGGAGGATTACGGTAAATCCCATGACAGTCTAAAGGATTAAAGTGGATTGTCCAGACTGACCCCCCTCCCCGCAACAAATAGACATGCCAGTAGAAAATTTGGAATACAATGTACTTGGGGTGGATGTAATAAAACCAGTATAAAAGTAATGAAACAGGTATTTTTTCCGGAAAAATAACAGACTGGAAAGGAAAATGGTAAAAAATTGGTGGATAGGTTTTTGGGCCGATTCCTAAATGAACAATATGGGCAGCAGGTGGTCCTAAAATCTGTGACGTGATTTTCTAGAAGAGGGACTGTCGCAAGATTGTCTTTTTAGTGCAAAAGTTATTCCTAAACATTGTACTTTGTTTAGTTTCTCAATATGCTTGTGTTTTTACAATGTATATCTGTATGATTGAAACATGATAAGAATTATGAATATACTACTGCCTGATGCACTTTTGCCAAGATCTAAAAATAATGAAATTAGAAAATAAGAGAGAATCGCTATCTACCCACGCCAGCCCTGATTTTTTCAGGACCTTAATTGGAAACAAAACATTTATTTTGCTGTTCCTAATTATACAGTATTGCAGAAAAATTTTCAGAAAAAGATTTCCGAGACAATATTGGACCAGCCCTTATTTTACAATGGATAAGTAAAGGGTATCATGATATTGTAAGTTGTCAAAAAATGAGGATTTCTACTGCCACACACCCATATCACCTAGAAAGCAAAAACCATTGCCAAAAATATAGCGATACCTTATCTTACCTTCATGGTTAAAAAGCATTGAAAATCTATCTCTTGTATGTCAAGGCCTTAGCTCACAAAACACATGCAAAAGCAAGATTCATAAGTAGTGTTTTGCTGAATAACTGGAAATATTGCATGGAAGAGAAAATTTGGGATGACTCCAAAGCTGGAGAAATCAATGATGAACCATATGTATGCAGGGATTGGTGCCCCATTGATAGGCACTGGGGAGGCCTCGGTGATGTAATTTATAGTCTAACACATTGCAATTGTTTTCTTTGATTAGAAATGTAACGCTAGTTCACCTTTATCCGCGGGGTAACCTTTATCCGTAGTATAAAATCGGAGTATTTAGGGATATCAAGTCGACAGACAAGCGTTTCATACTGGAGTGCTATGAAAATATTGCAATTTGAAACCAACATCTGTCGACTAAATATCCCTAAATATCTCGTTTTTTTTAAAAATTAGGGATATAGGTTACCCTGTGGATAAAGCCTTGAACCTACCGTTACCAAAAATTGAAGTAGAAGTGTTCACTTTTGATTTTTTTCTTAAGGGTTAGACTAAGAAGCCAGGATAAACATTTAGTATGTCACATATTTCTATTTTAAAGAATGGTTTATTTTGGGCATTAATGAAGAATTGACGTGTTTTCTGTAGTATGGGTGGTATTAAATGTATGTTTTTCTATTAGCTAACTATGATATTTGATGATTTTTGATATTCATCTAGAGCCTAGAAACAAATTTTACTGAACAAAGTATGCAGTATACACAGAGCTCTAGAAAAGTAGCAAATATTCCATTTCTTTTGGTCCTTGCTTCCAGTCAAAGTCAGTAAATGATAAATATGTTTTGAAATAGAATTTGATTCTGACATCCAACGACAAACAAACTTACTGTGGCCTCATCAATGATACATCTCTGAATCAGCAGACTGCCAATATTGAGCTGACCTCCCTATCAAAGGGATGAATCACGATCATGTGACCACGCCACATCTGTGAGCTGTGATGAGAATGAGTCATCTGACTGGGGACCATCCACAAACGATTGTGTGAGAGGGGATGGATTAAATGCTTTCCAGCTTCAAATTGTTTTTCTGTCGCACTCATTGTTTTGGTGCCCATGTTGTTAGAATTTTGTGTTGTTGAATCTGTCATTTTTAGTTAATGAAAATACATTTTCATGAATTTCATATAATGAAGTTTTTTTTTCATGTCTGAATAATAAAATTTCTGTCCTAAAATGGAGGAGCGGGTCTTGGTATTGCTCTGTTGTTCCTGGCGTATTCAGAAGCACTTGTGTAAGACAGTTCAGTACCATGTATTTTAAAAGGAATCAAGTATTGCTTTTTTTGGCATATTCAGATGTATGTAAGATGAAATTTAAAATAAAGAAAAATGTCTTAACTTTATGGGCTGAGGAAACAAGTACATGGACAGGGGGCCTTCTTTTTGAATTTTGAAGAACACATATACACTCGCTCTCACACACACACACAAACACACAAACACACACACACACACACTCACATGCACACGCACGCACGCATGCATACACACACACACACATGTGCACATGCACACACACACACACACACACACACACACACACACACACACACACATCGAATGGTACCAAAAATGTAAACTTTCTGTAATGGTAATATAAATGATATCCTAAATTTGAAAATGTACAAGCTGGTACTGAGATTACAACATTGTGGCACACCTATTACATCATCTAGGGAGAAGCCTTAAGTAGTATAGCATGATTTTACCCCCTTAAGTGGCACACACATCATCATATCATCTGCCATCGGATATTCCTTATCAGCTTTTCATCCATAGCTTTGGAAACAGAGGTGACATGTTTGATGGTCTTTGAAAGGACAAGGTCATTGTAGATCTTTTAGAATATTCTAAAAAATCTGCCACGAATACTCTAAAATATCTGCCACAAATATTCTAAAAAATCTGCCCTAAATATTCTAAAAAATCCACCATGACCCTCTATAAGAAGGTGTTTTTAACTGTTTGTGTGAAGATTAAGTTTGCATTTATGTCATTGTCAACAGAAGTAAATGAAAGGGATCTATTAACTTGTCCTAGGTTTGGACTTGTAGGTACAATTTCAGTTGGTAGTATTGATGATTTTAAGATTCATTCTGTACTTGCCCATACAAGAGTCAGTGTACTTTTTGTGGTGTCAATAAAACTTATCTATATAATTTCTTAACATGTCAGTTTTGTAAAGCACATTATAAGCTGCCTATAAAACAATACATGGCAATTCTTATAAATTTGTATCAATAGGACTAGTTCCTAGGACTAGCACCTTAAAAGCATTTCCTTCTTGTATCATGTGGCATAACAGCATTGTGATACACCATCAATGTATATCCTTGGGAAAAAGGCACCTTACACAGCTTTCCTCACTTTACTTAAGTGTAAATGAGTACCTAGCTTTGGTTTGGGGTCTCTTGGATATCATGTTACATGGAGATCCCATGTTTGAGGACAGCCACACCTCAACCACATTTAAGAGCAGTGTCATACTTTCAAGGGGTTTTTCCCACCTTAAAGTAGTTGTCCATACCCAATAACAATTATATAACGATAACTAATTTGAATCTAAAACTACCTTCCAAGTAGCTAGAATGAAAGCGGTTTGAATGTAAGATTGCTTCTTGTACATGACAAATTGATTTCTTCAAGGGATATCAAGAACTGTATGAAACTGTCCCTAACCTCCTGTTTATGGCCTGTCTTTTCAATCCAAAGCCCACGGGAGAGAGTTTTTATGTAATACCTTTGATAGCGTTGCCATTATAAGAGACCACAAATGTCACGTAGTGATTTTAACCCCCCCTCCCCAAAGAGAACCTCAAGCTCACTATAATTATAATTGTTTCAACCATGATCATTTTGTTTGCGTCTTTGTATAGAGGATGCAATTTCATTAGGACATTCATACAAAATGTAAATCTAATTGCATGTAGTTGTTTGGTGAAATATGTAATTTTGAGGTGTGGGCAGATTGCAACCATAATAGCACTGGTTCAGTTTCTTCAAATAAGATACTGTTATTGTAAGGTTTTACTGTTGCTGGTCTTTCTGTGTGATACTGTGCAGTATTTTACATTTTTTTCCACAACAGTGACATTGTAAATTTTATACAGAAAAGGGCATTGTGCCTTGAATATGACCATATATAATAAAGCTTTTAGACTTGACATTGTTTTTCAAAATTCTCAAGTTTTGAAGTATTATATGCATTGTATATGTCTCTGTTTCTTAATGTTTTCATGTGGTGATGTTATATTGTATTGTATTGTAATGTTTTCCCTAAGACCACTAGAAGAATATACATCATGTAGCTTGCTAGATGCAACCAAAATTAGATTGAGGTAAAATCAATGAAGACATGCTGGAGTTATGTGACATTCTACTATTATAAAATAATAACTGACACACTGTATGTTGACTGCTGTACCTGTGCAAATGTTTGTAAACTATTGTGTACACCTTTGCATGGATGTGTTCATCGACATGTCAATCACTCATAGGGCTGTGTACCTGAATACGGTACCTGTACCCATACCCGTACCTGTACCTGTACCCGTACCTGTACCCGTACCCGTACCTGTATCTGTATGCCAATGAAATTGTTAAGTTATAGCTCTGGACCTAGATGTTAAGTGAACCTGTATCTATAGATATGAAATTGTAGGTACGGGTTGGTAGATACAGATCCGGACCTGTACTTGTATACCTGTATCTGTAACAGTTTCCATTAAAAAATTGTTTAGGTACAGGTCCGGACCTTACTGTCAAGAGAAACTGTGCCTATGTCTGTACGTGTAAAATTGTTTTTATACTGCACGTCTAGACCTAAATGTCATTTGTACCTTAAACATCAATGGATACCTTTGTTTTTAGACCAAATTCAGCAATTTTGCACTTGAAATACCACTAAAACAGCTTACTACATATTAATGACTATCAAATGATAGGAGAAACTTGTTTAAGGTAGAAGTTAAGGTCCCAACCTGTACCTATCTCAAACGTCTTATGGCACATGCATATGGCATCTCAAATTTGTTCAGGTTTAGGTCCAGGTAAATGAAGCCCTTGTATCTGTATCTATACCTGATAAGTTTCTAGGAGAAAAAGATTTAGGTACACAGCCCTAGTCACTTGTTTGTTCTCTTTGCTGTTGTGTACGCACTCATTCATTCGTCTGTTCACACTGTCCCTCCTTCATTCCATTGCTGCCTGGACACCAGGCCCGACCAAGAACAAGAGAATGCTGGGTAAGAACCTCTCCCTTCCTCTGTAGAACTTGTAGTGACCTTGATAGTCAAGTTGATGACCTTGAAGAAATTTACACATATTTGAATGAGCCTTTAACTTGTACATTTGAAGAGCTAAAACTAATGATTGCATATTTGTGTCTAGTTTTAGTTGTAGAAGTTGTAATGACCTTGATGTCAAATTAATGACCTTGCAAAAATTTGCATATAAAAATCTGTGCATTTAAGCGTAGATTTCTACTGAAAAAATAAACAGTAGTTTTAGTTGTAGAACATGTAATGATAATCAAATTGCTGTGAATGTCCTCTGAAAAAAAATCTATACACTATTTATGTTCATTCAGATTAATGTAAAATGAGTTGTTGTTCACATAAGTTGAAAAATGTTTTCTTCTAGCACTACATTTTCATGTTTCTAGATGTACAAGTCTTTTTATATGAAATCTCTGCAAATTGCATTACTCACCATTCATGATAACATTTCTCATTGTCATGGTTAACTCTCAAAGTGTCAAGGGCAGTCACAACTGAAACTTAGCCTGGGACACCCAAGATATATTATTCATTTATAACATTATATCATTCATATCATTTGTTTGTCATTTCAACGTTTATTAAAAGCTACTGTGAATTTGATGTGTTCCAGTTTCAAATTGTGAAATTTTGACAGTTTTCAAGTACTGAATGGAAAACAAGTTTTTTTTCCAGTGAAACGTAGTAACATGTTATTTCAGTTTCAAATACCCAAAGTTTGATTTGGGTAAATTTCAACGATTCAAACCAAATTCTCAAAATTCTCATAACAGCCATCTGACAAAATTTTTGCTTTGTTCCTATAACACATACCATACATCATATACATCATATACTATATGTTCCTCATCTTCTTTCTGTCTCCATACATGTATGCTTGTCATTCTTTCAAATCATCAACTTGGTTGGACTCATTTCACCATTAGTCTCCATATGAGTTTCTTCACAGTACAAATAATATTGAGTGTTTTGCTTTGATTATTGTTTTGTCAATGTAATATTAGCAGCTAAAGTTTTTATGACTGTTAGTTATAAAAGTAACCTTGGGGGAAATGTTTATCCAAATGATATGAACAAAGTAAACTCAATTCATTTTATACAACTGTATGTAGTGTGGATTTGCTGGTAAGATTGGGATTGGTGCAGTTTCCATGCCTTTCATTGCTTGCTGCTGTTCACTTGTGATCCACTAGAGGGCTCTGCTGATGTTGTCACATGAGCATTGTTGCTTGCATATCTTTTGAACTGCTTTCTTCTGGACAGAAATGCCTCTGGAAAAATAAGACAGATGACAATGACATTTGAGGAAGTTGATACTTGACGGAAAGACAGATCTTAAATATTCTCCCCAGCTTTAAACATATGAGAAGTCTAAAGTGACGAAAGTGGAGACAGTGTACATGTAGTCGAAATTTGCATGAAACAGGAAGTAAAATGAATCGCAGTTTGGCTGCAACGCGGTAGGAGGCACTGTCTGTTCGCATGCTTGTAACCACTGAATTTTCAGCACCCTGGAAAGGACCAGTCAATATACTTTACATGCCAGTTGTAATAATATTGGGCGTATTTGCAGCCAGTAGGTACCCAATGTGTTGAGTAATGGGCTGATTAACATGGTTGAGGCGCCTCCTTGAGCACGGGACCCCCGTTTTACGTCCCTCCCAGAAGACGATTTCGTTGAATGCTTCGTGAGGCTACAGCAATCTTGTCATCCTTGGTTGGTCCCCCATCCAAGAAATGACTGGACTACGCATTGCTTAACTTCCGAGATCGAGGGATCGGGTGTTATATCCAACACGCCACAAGGCTGTTATGCCTGATTTGAGAGTGGGTTTGGCTTGATGTATCAAATTCGAATGCAGTTGAAATTTGCTTAACAAACAACAACTGAAATGCAGTTTGGTGGCAAAACGATAGGAGGTGCTGTACAAGCGTTTGGAAAAGAACAAAAAGAAAAGAAATAAATTACCTTACCTGCAGTTCTGTGATGATAAGATAGGTGCACATTAGCTAAGTTCAGCAATGGTAGACCAGAAAAGGGTTCTGGTGTATTGAAAATGGTAAGAATAAACAACAAAGAAAATGAGCGCCGCTACATACAATTTCTGTATATTGTTCTTTATAATTGTTCCTTGTTACAGTATTTCAGGAGTTAAATAAGATGAAATTGAGTACCTAATTGCAGTTAGGGAATTCTCCCAGATAGGATGTTAAATGTAGGTCCCGTGTTTGAGTAGAGCCACACCCGGAGCTTGTAAAACAACCTGCCACACTCATTCAAAAGAGGTGGGGGTGTGAGGGGATCATATAAATGTGTCCGAATATGCAGCTTGTAGTGTTAAGTACAAACTTGGTGTGTTTCACCATGAGGTGGTGCAATGCATACAAACAAACAAACAAACAATCCATTGGGATTTGTATAAAGAAGATTCCCAGTAGAGGACAGTACTACTAGTAGTCATTATAATCATGAAAAAGAGATATAAGAAGAAAATGGATTGCAACAAAATATTATGTCACTGCTTGAAAATTCAAGTTTCTACAAATTTCTGGACCCTTCCACAACCTTGAACTTGACTTGTCTGGAATATACGAGAATATCAAGGATCGGTTGCACCGGATGGGGTAATTCCTGCACACATCCCGGACATGTCAAGTTTCATGGCTGTGTCCAGAAGTTTCCAGAAATTTGAATTTTTGCGCAGTGTGTAACCAAAGAAAAGCCACCCATGGCCTCCTGTGCTCCCTGTGCGGAGGTTCCTCAGGGATGAAGGATTGACGACCTTAAATGTTTGATGAGTCATGTAAGTACACGGTTCCCGTGGCTGCCTCGGCACGTGACATGCCTGCAAACAGGACAGGAAATTAACTGCTCAGGGCTCGAAATACTTTCTTCTGCATACCTGGTGCAGGTAACATTGAAAATTACCTGCACCAGACAAATTTTACCTGCACCACTCTGAATAGTGTGATCATAATAAAATTGCTCAGGAACCATTGCTACTTTTTCTTTTATACTTTATAATTTATACTTTATAGGTGATAACAGTCAATGCAGCTAATAATGCAGGTAGACACCAGAAATACCTGCACAGCTCCAATTTTACCTGCATTAACCTGCATATGCAGGTGGTATTTCGAGCCCTGTACCTGCACTATTCTGAATTTAGGAAGTATGGATCATATGCATACTAAAATTGTTCAGGAACCATTGCTATTTTCTCATTGATACTCTATAGGTGGTAACAGTCAATGCAGCTTATAACAATCCATATACATCTACATCATAGGACATTTATGTATAAAGCCCAATACATGGACCAGTGCAGGTAGACACCAGAAATATCTGCACAGCTCCAATTTCACCTGCACTAACCTGCGTATGCAGGTGGTATTTCGAGCCCTGCTGCTACATGCCACCACCATTTGTAGCCTGGAATCCGTCGTATTATAACTCCGCTTTACCCATTAAATTGCTTTTCTGCAGAATAATCTTGAACTCGTCTCCTTTGGCCCTGAAATTGAATTCTGTATTATTTCGTGGATTGAATGTCTTATAGAAGCAGTGTAACAGGGATTGAACATTGAAATACTAGTTTGAACCTTTTACAAGGGCCTCGTGGCTCAAAGCTAATTAAAACTCTTCCTTGTATTAAATGCCAATTGTTCCTGTGTGAAAGGTTGCCGGAATATTTGGTAAGGGTTGCAACTAGAGGAGTGAACTGGAGAAAAACCAGTGTGGATACCAGGGAGTACAACCTGGGCGTGACATCATTGAAAAGTCATGAAGTTTTCTCTCCTCGAAACTTGTGAAATTTGTAACTCATAATGTTACCAGGAAGAGGGTTAGATATTAGAAGTGTTATACTGGATGCTTCTGAAGATTAGGGTCCAAACAGCTGAAGATTTCCAATGTTAACGCTCTCCGTCCTGTGAACTTGTCTGTGCAGCAATTTGAATATTTCCATCCAAAGATTAGCAGAGTTAAAGTAAGATATTACAAATAATTGATGGCTATGATGGTTAATACATTAATGTAGACCATATTGGGTATGAGAACTAAGCAGATATCAGTGTAAATGTAACATTATCTTGATTTGAAGTTGGCTCTTATAACTATCGAATTTTCAGCACCATGGAAAGGACCGGTCAAAACTGTACAAGATTGCCATGATTTATTGAAGAGTGGTTGGGGTTTGAGATTTCAAATAATGGCTTGGATTATGCTGAAAAGATTCAGTTTTTATGTGGTAATAATTAGATGAAATGAAAAATAGAGGATTATATTACTGCTAGAGTGTTCAATCAAGTTCTTTGAAAACAAACAAACAAAGAAACAAAATATATGTAATATTCATAGAGAATCTGGGCTATTTTTGCTGTGATCCCCATTTTAAGGACACTTGTAATAGGCTAATGGCTAAAATATATGCTGTAGAGGTTGGGTTCAGGTCACCCATGGATGTTATCTACCAAATTATCCTCGTTCAATGTAAGCACTGCAGTAAAGGGTCAAGGATAGGGTTGTTCATTTTCTGTGGGGAGCCCAAAAGGGGATTTGGTGTTTTGGAAAACCATTAAACAGTAGCCGATTGCCTGTAGTATTTTTCATAGTTTCAACATCAAGTTGATTGCTACTGATGATTAGAAATTAATCTAAGTTGATTTTGTGCAAGACAAAAAGTTGTTTTTTTCTCAAGATATTCAAGATAGAATTTCAACTGCAACTCTAACACACATAATGATTAAATTAGGGGTGGCGCACGCCGGTTGAAACCCTTTACGAGGTCGAAAAACACTGAAAATGGGTCAACTTCACCGCCTTCAAACAGATATTTATCAAAGTAAATGTGTTTAAAATTTAGTATCAGTAGTTGAATAAAGTCTTTCTCTTACCATTTGTGCAATTTTTATTAAAATACCTTGAATAGTAAGCGAGAAATGGCCCATCGGGCGACGCGAGTTTCGTCCGCGGGGCCTCGTGCACCCCGCGCCCGCGCGGACTTGCGCGGCGATCCGTCATCACTTGGAGCTCATTTCCCGATGACGTGTACACAACAGCCAAGAAAGCTAGCCACCAATTTGTAGCCAACAATACGAGCTTCAAAATGACTACTGCCCATCGAAGCTACGACCTCCGAGTCAAAAAATATCCGCAAGTTAAACTTTAAAAGTGAAATATCTCTCGAAGTTACCTCCCTAAAAATTTTCAAGGGCATCGATTTTCTAAAAATTCAGAAGTTTGCCGTCATTTTGGTACTAGATTCGCATATTTCTGACCAAAAATGGTGCTAGAAACATGGGGCTACATTTACTATACCTCGGCGAGTTTGGAGAAAGAAATCCAAGATGGCGGACGCCGGCGGCGACGATGACGCACGCTACCTTCCGGGTGCGATTCCCGCGGCATCCGACGTCACTGCGACCGCTGATACCTCCCAAAATCCAGGTAATATATTTCTTCAACATTTTTGTGGAATATTTAGATAGTTAACGGCTATTTTGTTGTAGATTTTGCCGTATGAATATTGGTAAATACTGTACTCAAATACGTGTACATATACTACAGCATAGCTTGGTCTCAGAAGATCGTTTTCTAGCTCAGACACTGTGTTTACGTTGATTTTTGCGGGAGAATACGGGCGATTAATTATTCTGAAGGTCCCTTTAGTAATGTTATGCCACTTTTTCATCTTCTTGTCACTTTTTGATATCGTAAGCCAAGATAAAAATCCGTGGCTTCCAATCGGAAGGGGGAGGGGTGTGTCACAAGTTGTATGTTTTGTTTGGCATGCATGCATCGAGCTACGACAATTTTTTCCTTTACGTTTAGATTTGGAATTTGTCTTAGCTTTCTTGGTTGACTCCATTCCTTGTGACATTTCTTTTTTCATATCAATATCTATATCATGATAATAAATGTGTGTATTACGGTGTATATAGCTGTGCATATATTGTTTTATGTACATGTATATCAGTATGAAATTGTAAGTATATTTTTATGTAATGCTAAATTCTTTTATTGTTGGTTAAATATTCTAAGTTACACTATACTTGTACATACAACTTATGGTTAGTGTTTCTGGTTGGGTTGTGAATGTTGCTCAGAAATCTAAGTTGCCTTTTCTTGTTCAACTTTATAGGAAACACAAAACCAATTGGTGAGGCGTGTGAAGAGGCAGGCATCACACTTGATGTTCTCCTCACTGCTCCAATTCTACTGAAACAAGCCAGGACCAAGCCTCCATGAACCATCCAGTGCAGTCCACATCACATGATGCTGACCATCAGACCTTTGAGGAAGAAGATGTGTCAAGGCTCAATGCCCAGTTTGCCATCAAACCAGCAAAGTGCAAACAGTGAAGATGAAGTATTCGGAAGTGTTACAGAAACACCTGAGGGGAACACGGAGAATGATGAAGAGGACTGTTTCACTGATACGGACTCTTAGTTAGATTAGAGTGAATTGGATTTAGTGAGAATGATAGTGAGGAGGAGGAAGACGAAGAAGAAAGGGAAGATGAGGATATCACTGTGAAGCAGTCCACTGTGACTGCTGTACCAACCTGAAAAAGAAAAAAAAATTGAGTGAGAACATGTTAGAATATTTACTGCACTGTTGGCTATAGACAATGTATCTGTGATTAACTTGCTGGTAAAATGATGAGCAGATAGATTCTTACTAAGAATTCAGCTTGTCTAAAACTAAGCCCAGGGTAGGGAAATCTGTTCTGGCTGTCAAAGGTGATACTAGTACTTGCATAATTCATTATATGGTCATACGCAGTAAAAAAATCACATGATGTCAGAAAACTCATATTTAATGATAAAATACATCAATTCTGATAGCATATTTGGATTCAGCAGGTGCCAAAACCCCCTAGGAGTAAAGTTTGTAGAGTTTGATCAAAGTAGTAATGAAATATTGTAATTACGCATATTTAATGAGGGGACTTAGAAATTATCGCGCCCGAAATCTCGTTTAAGGTCATAAAACCATACTTCTTGTTGAAATGTGTCAATTTTGATATCATATTTGGATTCAGCAGGTCCCAAAACCCCCAGAATGCAAGCTTTGCTGAAATTGATCAAAGCATGTTAGAAATACATTGAGTTCGCATATTTAATGAGGGGACTTAGGCGTTTTCGCGACTAGCTTGTTTGGCGTACGGCCTCTGAAATGTCAATATTTGCTATAGTTCAGGATTACGTAGCTCGGTAAATAATGATACGAGGTGACTGTTTTTTGTACAAGAGTTAATATCACCACATTAAAGTCTTTTAAAGGTGAATTGCTGGCTTTGTGATGTTCTGTTGTCGATATATAACAGTATGAAAAAACAATAGAAATGGCATATCTAAGAAATCCGTAAAATCGGAGGCTCGAAATTGAAACTTAAATTGCCAATATCTCAGCTATACAACATCCAATTCACTTCAAACAAATACCATTTTGTTTCTTTCAGTGAGCTCTTTCTGAATAACTTAATTGTGACTGGCATACAACAATTTTAATTTTTTGTCCAACACCCCTAATTAAATCAGTTTCCAGAATGGCCACTTTACGGTACTGTGGATATGTTTTCGTTCTATTTGTTCTATCTGTCAAACTCGAGAAGCTGTGGTTGGATCCTTATGATATTTGCTAGGTGGGTTGGAGTCTGGAAAACAAAGGTCAACTTCTATAATGTGCCCCTACCAGCTTTCTAAGCTTACTGCAACAGAACTTCTGTTTGTGATATCTCGTGTTCTGGACATGCTATATGGTCATAGCTTTTTAGTTGTAAATAGCTCTTGTGGTAGAGAGTAAGTGTTGTAGGTTTGGACCCCCTAGCGGCTCCTCCCAAACTGCAGGAGCGGATTGTTTTTCATACTATCATTGAAATTTAGATTTTCTAGGCCCTCTTTGTCCTCAACCTTCAAACAGATGAGGATGGGACTATATGAAGGTGAAGGTAATGCCTATGCCTAGGAGGGACAACTTTCAAGCACACGTACTTGTATCTATGATAACCGAATGCAATTTTTATCTATAAGCTGCTTACTGTAAAAGTAGACTGACACTCTGTATCCATTAAGCTCTTCCATCAAATGGGAAAGATGGCACAGATATGTGCGACACACCCATTTTTTCTACGTCTATTTCCATTGTCTTAGCCAAATCATACTGTATATCTTGAGTTGTTTAGTGCCCATTTTGTCTTTGTCTTCACCACTTTCTTGGTTACCTACCATGCCTCCCTTGCGTAGACTGTGACGCTCTATATAATTGTCGTTATGGGGCTTTCCTTCTTCTGTCACTCATGCTATCAATGTGAAGAGCTTTTGGACAATCCCCTCCCTTGTTTGTATGCTGATCAAGTACGCGGCAGTCAGTCTTCTATTGATCCTGCCTTGAAAAGGATCCGTCCAGCTTTGGTGTTGTTCATTCTAAAATCAATTTTCTCCGCTGCAATCAGGGCAAGTGTGAGGGGCATGGGTGGAATAGCATAAACGTGAGGTCTGATCGCCTGTTCTGGGGCACTGATGACCTCATGCGGAATAGGCCTTAGTGAAATGGTCTACCTTTGGTCTCTAGTTGAAATACAGCGAGTGATGTACAGTATGCAAAAGTTGTTGTGATATCGTAGAATACATAGCAGTATGACCCGTTAACCCCTTTTTTAGTTATTCTTTAAATGAAAGAAAATCAAAGCTTGAAATACAAATGGCCCTGCAGTTCAAAAAAATGTGGCTAGAGGGCCCAAAATTTGCTGCAATCAGGGCAAGTATGAGGGGCATGGGCGGAATAGCATAAACTTGAGGTCTGATCGGCTGTTTCTAGGGCAGAAGTGGCAGGGCTCGAAATTCATTTTTGGGATTAGGTGCACTGGTGCACCCAACCTAGAAATCTGGGTGCACCGAAAATATTTTGGGTGCACCACATAAAAATAATAGTTTAGTAGAATATCATAATAACCTAAGTGCAAAGCTACTTTGGAGCATTGAAAATATCGATGAACACAAATTCCAACTTCAAATTATTAAACAAGTACTATGACATTTATAACACATCGATGTCAAGAATATGGCATTTATTAGTATACTGATATCTTTACATACATAAGCCTATGAAAATATTTGGGTGCACCTGTGCACCCACAGAAAAAAATTAGGTGCACAGCTCCAATTTTGGGTGCACATGGGTGCACAAAACCCCTTTATTTCGAGCCTTGAGTGGTGATGACCTCATGTGGAATAGGCCTTAGTGAAATGGTCTTACTTTGATCTCCAGTCATATTATGATGCAAAGTGAAGTACAGTGGGCCCAGGTTGTTGTCATATCATAGAAAATGTGCCCCAAATCATTCCAGCGAAAATTTTGAAATCTAGACCCCTGAAACTAAATTTCTTCTATTTTGAGGGGCAACTTTTGCTAGTGGAGCCAGCTTGGTTCAATTAATATCTTAATATGTCAGGTTTGGTCGGTCACAGAGGACAGAAATGAAGTTTTTGTCCATCCCCAGCAGCAGAATTCTGTCAAAGGACGGAAGGACGGATGCTGGAATAAAGTTTAACAAACAAATAAAGGTGGCGTTAATTGCAGCGAGGCACCTAACGTCATTAGCCTTGGCCTGTTTGAGGACGATTAGGGAGTTTGATCATGACTCCCTCGGCAGTGACACGCTCCCCTGTCCCTGCAGCAGCAATAACTCCAAATTACTGTGGCAGGGTTAAACCCTGGAGAACGTTACGGGTGGGCAATGTCAGGTTAATATGTTGTTTTCTCTGTTCTCGTTTTCCAATAATGTCGCTAGCTTATTATGAAAAGTTTGCCTTTCCAAAAAAAAAAAACACCTACTGATTGCCTGTAGTATTTTTTGATATGAACTTAATTGTCACTGATAATCAAAATTTGATTTAGGATGATTTTGTGGCAGACAAAGATCTTCAAGACAAAATTTGAAACACAACTCAAACACAGTTTTTATTTTATTTTCAGAGGCCAGAATGGTCTTCTTTCAATGAAATGGCTATGTTAATATGTTGTTTTTCTCTAGCTTAGAATGAAGTGTTGTATCAGAAGCTTTTTTTGCCATGGTTGGAGTCTAGGCCAAGGGAAAAAATGCTGTGTTTACTGCTATGGTTAGTAGGTGGGGATTTTATGTTAATGTTTTCCCGTAGGGAAAGACATATTTTTTTTGGCTAGTGTTCTTTTTATTTCTTCTTCTGTCAGAGCATAGAACTGTGTTGGGATCAGAGCCATTTTTTTCCTCACACGTAATAGTATATAGGGTATAGTGTTGTGTGAAAGTAGCTTGGCAAATTAAAAGGCTACAGGGAAATCATTAAGCATTTTGGTGAAAATGGTGCCTGTCCAGTTTTGTTTGTAATTTGCACCCTTAAGAGCCTTAAAATACCCAATTTTCACTTTAATTTTTAAAACTCAACACCATGAGGGGAAAATCCACACCATTTCTAGCTCTTCTCCCTTCACTACATTCCCTCCCAACCCATGCAATTTCTTTTCTAGAAGATCTCCTGATTATGTAACCCACGATATATTGCACAATTTGAAAACATAACACAATTTACTGTTTTGTCGCACCCACAGTTTTATTAGATAACGTTTGGATAAAGATGAATCATAGAGCTGTCACATTGTCCTGGGTGGAGAGGCTGGTAATAAAGTTTTGATTAGGCAAAACCAAGCAGATAACTTGTTTCTCACCACCTTGCTGAAAAAACCCCTCTAAGCTGTACATTTGGGTTGTACTGCACTGTAGACTGGCCATTATTGAAGCACCAAATTTTTCTCTATTAAAGTACACTCTCGATTTGGGGCAAGTGTCATACAAATCTGTGGACTAGAATGTTACATATAATTTGGAAAATCAGAAAAAAAGTATGTACCCCTTCTCCACCAGTCTTGAACACCTCTCAGACAAGATGAATTCAAATTTCCATGACATGTGTAATTTTGCGTATTAATAAATAGAATTCCTTACTTAATGTAAAAAAAATGCTTGTGTTCCTCACTAAATTTTCTCTACAAACTTGTGAATTACCTATACCACATTGTAAAATCGTTCAGGATAGAAATGTTGTATGTACAAACAACACGTCATATGCTTCGCATCTTTCCTATAAATAAATTTTAGCACTAGATCTGCATGTATTTTTACATTTATTTGAGCAATAACTTCAAATAACGGATGCACACAGACTTTATCAAAAACTTGAAGCACCTTTTGAATTTTGAAAATTATGAAATGTGCGTACTTGAATGAAGAAAATGTGGGATATGTATTGAGACATATTGATTTCTCACTTGAAAACTCAGATTAGTAGAGTTGCTAATACTTCTCTCCTCCCTAAAAGACAATGTTTTCCCTTATCAGCCTTTCCTTCACAACAAAGAGACACTTTCTCACCATTTCACCCACCTCTTGTCTGATGCAGTTGGCAGTGTCATACGTTTGGCAAACGGCAGGGGTACAGGCTCCGTAGTTGCCATGGTAACTAATAGGTGGGAAAATGAGCTCGCTGGCAGAGCGTGATAACACCCGGAGGCCGTACGTGCCTGGTATACTACTACTGGGCTTGGTCATGGCCATTTTCTATGGCCGGTACAAGGTCTGTACCAGTGTTCTGCCAGCCTGAATTTTTTTCCATCCCCTGGATTTTTAAAGGAAATTCTGTCAAAGGCACAACAATCCTAGGGGTGTCTGGGGCATGGTCCCCGGGAAAGTTTTGAAATCTAGACTCTCTGGGAAGCCATTTCCTTTATTTCGAGGGGCAAATTTTGCTGGTAGACAATCAGCTTGGTTCAGTTAGAATCTTTACATGCATATGGCGATTTTCGTCTGTCATGGGACAGAATGGGCTAAATTTGTGTCCGTCCCCAGCAGCAAAATTCTGTCAAAGGACGGACGCTGGCCAGAACCCTGGTCTATTCCTTTTTGTGTTTTGTGTTACATAAGACAACACCAACTTGTTTTCTTGGTCCTCAACCATTTTAAAGGCAACCTAAGCGACATTATTAGCCTGACTCTGTAGAATTTTCAAAGTCAATTTTTATTGCACTTTTCTATGTAATAAGATGAAGCAACTCTATTCTGTTCTATATCAACATTCAAGTAGCAAAAATTTGATGATGCTGTGCAGTGAGTATGCCGTGAAAGTCAGTGTGCTGGTTTGAGGCCTGATTTTTTTGGTTCCAATATTTAAGGGATCCTCATATGGCTTGTTTCTGCACCATTTTTGACTGCTAAAAGTATGAGAGAATGATGTAGAATGTGGGAATATAGTGCGGTAGATGTCAATGTCATACAGATTGCCTTATCCAGAATATTTCCATTTGCCTTTAAGGTGAAAATACAGCAAGCAGACATCATGAAAGCAAATGACGGAAGAAAAGTAACTTTGACCATATTCACTCCATAAAACTGAATGTACCCAGGAAAAAACTTTGTCCATGATATGTTTTCATCTCGTTTTTCTAGGTTGATAAATTATATTGCTGTGGCCAAAGCCAAATATCTATAACTTAAAATACGGGCTTTCTGTCATCCATGGTTTTCAAAAAAGAAGTCAAGCACACCCAGTTTCCCATTTACTTTAGACGTTATTTTTCATTCATTGGACAAGTAGCATTTGGAGTAATCACATGTCATTGCCTGAAGTTAATTGTGTTTTTATCTTGTTACTTGGAATTACCCCTTTAGGCAAGAATGTGCAATAAAGTTGCTAAGTATTGTAATAGTCTTCAAGATATCAAGCGGACTCCACAAACTTTCACAAAGGGAAATTTGTCTCAGAAATTTGATATGCCGCGGGGCATAGGGAATCGTTAAGCCAAGAGGCGAAAAACGCCTCGCGATTTCTCCAACTATTGATTACTAAACGTTCTTGAATTACAACTAGGGACAACTTTGACATTTTCGGTACTATGCAAAATGGAGGGGTTAGATATTCGGGCTTTGTGTGCGGGCCGCGATGACGCACTTGGTGGTAATGCGGAGGTAATTTCCGGACCCTTCTTAGATGCCCAATATTGATGAGAGACGAGGAAGCTCGGAAAGCCCGTCTTTACAACTCAGACGTCTCGCTGTGATCAGCTCTTGACACGAAGAAAGTCACCTTCACTCAGATTAGAACAGAGGCGCGGAAAGTGAAAACTTAAGCTTGATGAAAGACACCACAGATAATACCCATATCTCTTGTTTAGAAGGTTCAAAGTCAGGAATAGCTTGTCAGGAAATCTGTCAGCCAGGAGCTTAAAGTAAAGAAGCGATGATGGACTGAAAGTCAATGTTGGCTTGTTACAAAATAGCATTATTGCGTTCAAAGATGTACGTCGATGAAGGTTAGACATCCAAGTAAAAAGACACGCCAAATAGCAATTTTACAGTTAACCCAGTTATATATTGTACATACGAAACGTTTTGCAACTACCTTGTAACCTGACTTATATGTAAATAGCTGTGAACTGTTTGTTTTGATATTGTCATTTATTTGTTCTTGTCAGTTATCTTTTTTTGAGAGGTGATGTGAATATTAGCGTACTGCTAGAGTGTATTACCTCTCTGTCCTGTTTTGTACTTTCATGTTGGATAAATAAAAAAATAGAAAAATAGCAATTTAACTCAAGCAACAGGATATGATTTTGGAAACGGTCAGATGTTTCAGATAACATATGTTATCTTTCGTCAGTGTCAAATCTCTTGTTTTAGAAGGTTTAATGTTAGAAAGGGATAGCTTTTCAGGAAATATGTTGGCCAGGAATTTTTGTTGTTGCTAAGAAGCAGTGTGATAGACTGAAAGTCAATGTTGGCCAGATGTTACACGATAGCACAATGTGTCAGATATTACAAAATAGCATAATGTTCAAATCTCTTGTTAAGAAGGTTGCAGATAGAGCTAAACTGGAAGGGTCTGTAATGGTAGCCTGGATACAGCACCTAGTGACCTCAATATGACAGAAATTGCACCAGGTGTGGCCATGTTATTTGTACATGTATGGTTTGAACCACTCATACCAGAAAGGCTCCTACTCTTTTAGATAAATGCAGTGGGTCCTTAAATGTGCACGATGTGTGGCTCTGTCTTCAAACACGCAAGGCTCCCATTTAACATCCTATCGGAGGCGTGTCCCTGACCAAAGCTAGCTACTCATTTTTGCCAAGTGAGGCAAGGAAAATCATGCATGTTAAGTGCCTTATCCATGCATGGGCACAACATCATGGCTTGTCAGGGATTTCGAACCCAGGACCTCTGGGGTCTGGGCCAAACAGTTGTGCTACACGATGTCACTAGCACAAATCTACCTAGCATGTCACAAAATGGCTCATCTTCATGTACATTGTAGTAGCTTTTTTTTAGAAACACTTAAGAATAAGATTGTGCTGTTGATCTGAAATTTATCAAAAACTTGGTTAAAATTAAGGTGATAACTTGAGTGGGAACTTAACCGAAAGAGGGTAAATTACTTTGATGGTATCATCGCTGCCAATCACTATCAACCCCCGCATTTTTATAGAACATTCATTAAAGCACCTCCGGGTAAAGAATTGTAATCGGCACCGCGAGGGTCCTTAGTATTCTGAAGGATGTTGTATCAAAGCTCTTGTGACTGACGGCTATCGATTGTCTATAGTCAATTACTAAGTGTGTCTATTATATAAACATTGCTGGTTGACGTTTACGTCATCAGTTTCAATTTATGCTGGTATGTCTTAGGCAGCTCTTTTTGTAAATCTTGGTGGTGAAGATTGTGTATTGGGCTTTTGGAAAAAGTGTGTCAAGTTTCTTTTCAAACCCAGAAATACACCTCAAACATTATGTCTCAACTCTTTAATGAGGATGAGGGAAAAAAAGAGGATATAATATGGTAGAATTGTAATGTCACTCTTGAATTCTTATGTCTGTTTGCATACAATTGTTGACAGATATTTCACAATGAGCTTTTGTATGCTGTGCAGGATATATTTAAGAGGAGCCTAAAATCAATCATATTTTCGATATCTTTCCTGACAACCATGGATTGTTTTTTGAAACTTGCAGATTGCAGGTGCATGTTTTAAGCTATGACACTGTATCAAATTGTTTTTGAAATAACGTGCTATCCTCCACGGACTTGAAACTTCCTGTGGAATCTATGATTTATAGGCTGCGGTTGTTCACATGAAGTATCGTGTGAGTCGATACTCCCGACATTAATACGTATAGTGGGCGGGGTACGTAGGGCCTATCTCCCATGGATTTAAGGTATACCTGACGCAATTTCCTGCTGGGACGATACGCCAGATTGATTACACCCAGTTTTCTTATCAGTAAAATTCAGAGAATTGTGGTGATCTTTTCTTGACGGTAAAGTGCAGCATTCACCCCTATAGGCGCCTCTTATACCACTTACATTGCATAAACCGTTGGAGCTTGATAATGATATCGGTGGAATTCGATTGGCACCACCAATTCACATCCTTGTTTCTAAGGTAGACCTTTTAGTTTTAGGTAAGACTGAAGCAATTGAAGATGATGGGAAGAAATATCTGACTGTATTTGCTATCTGAAATTGTTTGCACCAAGTCATAGTCATAATTGTAATCATAGTTATTAATTCTCAAATGTACTGTTTCCTTGTTCCAAGGCAAGCTTTATTTGTAAATCCAAGAACCAACAAGTTGAATTGGTATTGCCATTATATGTTTTTTATGGAAAAATGTAATTGTAAGGACTTATATATTGTAGTTTGCTAAAACAATACACATTTGAGAAATGTTTTTGAGGTAATTTCAATGTGATATCTCTATGTTAAATGATTCAATCAATTCTAAAATAACGTCATATAAGTAAGGTATGCCTTGCTCTGATTTTATCAGTAGAACGTTATTAGCCGTGAGCTTTGTTAGCTCTACTTCCCGCGGGGCACGTTATAGTTCGGGGCACGCCTAGGTTTCGGGCGGGAGATTGATCGAGACGGGGGACCTGCAATATTCATGATTTGGCTTAAACCATTCGGGGAAGGCACCTTATAATCTAGCAGGCAGGGAACGCGTTGGCTATAGGAGGCACAACTGAGCTAGCACAGGAGCCAATCCAGCGACGGCTACATTATTTGTGGAGGGTAAAGTGAGCGGGAATAGCGTTCTTTATTGTCGGTGATCGCGATTAAATCTGGCGGCAGGAGCTGCATCGTGACGGGAGGGAAAGCGGCTTCAGCTGGGCTCGCTGCCGATTTTCGTGCCAAGATTGCGCGGGAATCTCTCGGCACCTGTGTCTGTGTTAACTCATAACGTCTGAGCTTTGGGATAGTACAGCATGCAGCCATTTCTGCTTGCTTAGGAACTGGAAGGAAATGGTGGTTGGAAAGCTTGGAATTCATCTGGGATTGATATTTCTCTCCACCTGGAATTGAATTGGAGGGAGGAAAGCAGAATTGGAATTTCATGCTGGCATTTGTCTGAACTCTGCAATTTATTAGCCATGCTGTCTTTTAGTGTAGAAAGAAAGTACAGTGAAAAGTAGACTTGGAATTCTTCTTCATCGTGACTCTTGGAATTTTCACCTGAGTTGGATAGGAAATACATCTTCTGTGGAAGGCTGAATCTTTGCTGACTGTACTAATTCATACTGGAGCAGTGGATGTGTGTGCTTCTGCTACTAGTCAAAGAGAACTGCTGAAGTGGAAGTGACAATGTAGAGAAAAGATATTGCTGAGAGGATTTCTTGTTGTCATACAATTTTATAGCATCAAACCTTACACTAAGTCAGAGACAGGAAAGTTAGTTAAAAGAACTTTGCAACACAACAATCTAATACTGGCATTAACTCTTGGAATTGTACTTTAGGCTTCTCTAAGATTTTATTTATCGATGATAGTAGGGTATTTCCATAATATTTTAGTAGAAATTTGAGGTACTTACATGTTGTATAGTTGATAGCATATTTGCTTACTATAGGTTTCTACTGGCTTCAGTTGCATCTAAATTCTAAGTCCCAAGAAGTTATTACTTCAATTACTACAAAATATCCAGTTATCCTTCTTGCTTAACTGAATAGTGGCGAATCGTGGCAGCCATTTCTTATGTCTGTAACTTGATTAGAGTATTCCATTCTCTAATATTGAACCAAAGTAGTCCAGAAGTCTGCACACTTTTCAACATTGATTTTACAATTTTGTAAGTGACATTTGATTTTTGTTAGAACTGGGTGAAACTGGTGTAAACTGGATAGGGAGTGGTATGGACTGAGGTGAATTACAACTACTGGAACTAAGTTTTAGAGCAGGAAATAGAATCACGTACTCTGATATTGATTGAGCTTTGTGCTTTGATTTTGATTGAGCATAAGAAACTGAATTACGTGGAATTCACTCTGAGAACAATAGTTCCAGACACTTCGCCGTGGTGTAAAGGACTGAATTATGTTGAACTAGAACAGAACTGAACTGAACTATGTTCAGGGGAATAGTACAGTAAAAGAAACATGGATTTATTTCTGACAACTGGACACTATATCATGATGTAAAAAGATTTGAATTTTGTTGACCTACATTATACGGTGCAGAACTGAACTTACTTCACAGGAACAATACTGTAGAAGAAAGTAACTAAGATCTACATGAATAGAACTCTGAGACTACTTCATGATATGAAGAGAATTGAACTGTGTTGACTCTTGAACAGAACTGAACAATGATATTCATAAGAACAATGCTGTAGAAGAAAGTGACTGAGATCTACATGGATAAACTCTGAGAATACTTCAGGTTATGAAGAGAACTGAACTGTGTCGATTCTAGTACAGAACTGAATTAATATCACAGGAACAACACAGTAGAAGAAAGTGACTGAGATCTACATGAATAGAACTCTGACATGTGAATACAACTGAACATTGTTGGTTCTAGAACAGAACAGAACAGAACAGAACAGAACAGAACTGAACTGAACTAACTTTACAGAAGAAACCAAGATGGAGACCAAAGTGAAGCACAAGATAAAGAACAACATCCTACTGGTGGAGACCAGTGGTCTCCAACCTCCGGAGAAAAACAACGCCAGCGTGATGTTTTATTTCATGTCCGCTGTCTCGTGCTGTTTCAGGCGCCTCAAGGACGAGTTCGCCAACTACGAGCAAGCCGTGAAGGAACTGGGGGAGGAGAAGAAGCAATCGTACGGGAACGTGGACTCGGGCGCGGTCTGCGAGATCTGTCACAAGACGAAGTTTGCGGACGGAGTGGGGCACACCTGCGTGTACTGTGAGCTGAAGGTGTGTGCCAGGTGTGGGGGGAAGGTCACGTTACGTTCTAATAAGGTAAGCAGTCTTATTCTTCTACTTCTACATAATATTTGTTACGTAAGTTCACCTTTATCCGTGGGGTAACATATATCCGTTGCTATATCATAACTGCAAAACTTTGAAAATTTGTGGTAACCTAGATCTGTTCTTATATGACACAGCAATACTTTGAAAATATTGTATTTAAAACCACCGTCCGTCGACTTGACATCCCTAAATACCCCATTAAAAAAAGAACGGATAAAGGCTACATCGCTAATAAAGGTGAACTAAATTCTACATATTATCAATGTCTACACACAGGTTTATGGTGGTTCTTTTGATCGCAATGTACAGTGCTCGAAATGCACACTTGCAAACTCAAGTACATTTAGCTTGGCGCAACTTTATTTTAAACCCAGGTTGCACTCTGTGCAATATGAAATATTGCAGTTTGAACACCTCTTTGAAGTGCTTGTTTTTAATGGACAAGTATAAAATATCCTTGTTACATCAATCTACAACATATGAAGAGTGAATGAAAGTCAAGTGAAGCAAACCGAAATTTTACTATGTAATACATTCTGTTGCAAATGGAGAGACTGTTAGGAACATTTTTTCAACATTTCCCACATTGATCCTTTGAACAAATGATGCTGTTTTTGCAATTCCAGATACGGCCTTAAAAATGCTTCATTTTTCCTCAAGGACTGTCCTTAAGATTGATCATTTTTCATTTCTTCATGCATGACCGAAACGAATGGAGGAATTCTCCAGGAGAATTAGATACATAAATTCATTCTTTGCTTGACTTCCTAAACACACTAATCAGTGTCATACAATGGACGTGCTCAGCAGAAATTACTGTAGAAATTGTAGACATCTATTTGAGTGCAGTCTTCTGAACTTGACTGTAATACGATACAGACAACCCTCCATGCGTTTGCACAGACAAGGTCAACTGGGAAAGATGAAGGTCAAATAGCACAGGTTAAGAGCCTGCTCACCTTTAAGGGTAAATTCCGTCTAATTTAACAATATACTATTTGTATTGGACTCTAATTTCTAAAATGGGTATGATTTTGAATTATGTTCATTTGATTTTACAGTATGTATGACATGTGGGTGTGCATCAATTTTCCTCAGTTACCCCCAAAAGGTTTAGGACCATACTGTAAGTCATTCAAAGCAGCTGCAAAAATTTGCAAATATGTGCGTTAAGCTGAAAGAAAAGGTTTCTTGTAAAATTTCGAACGGTTTGGATTTTCAGAATTCTATGCAGAATTCTGACTCATGCAATTGACAGTTATGCAACTAGCTGGTGTCTTTTTTGACCAGAAAACAGATACCACTATCGTAGAATGCCAATTGTAAATTTCAAAGTCAAACAAGATGTGTAAGAACAAAAATGAAGAAGCTATTGTGTGTGTTTGATAGTTTGCTCTACCCTCCTGAACAAGAAGACTTCATAACGAAGGCAACTTTTTTATTTGCACACTCGCATCAGTTTTGGGTCCCCAGAGGACGTCATTTCATACGATGGAATGTACATTATGTCAGACCTTAGGGATGGAAATTTTTCTCCCAAATGTCCTAAACCAGTCATATTGAAGGACATTAAGCAAGAACAAATGTTGATAGTTTGATGCTAAGAACCCTTATCACCATTGCCTCAGCTTATGTCTATTACTCATCCAATCTTAGCTGGTCATTTTCTGCAGTAAATATGGGGATTTCTGTAATAAAGGACAGTTTCAGCAGTCTTGAGGGAGGAAATTTTCAGCCATGTTTTCATAGATAACCAGCTTTTCTTTGAAATATAGGTAGAGAAGTACTGTGTGCTGTAAATTCATTCAAGTTAGAGGCACCTAAATTTTGTGTATTCGTTGGGCCATGTTGATTTGATTATATGGATGACATCTTGTAGGAATCCCCAAACTGATGCAAGTATGGGAATAAAAAATGTTTGACCAGAAAAAAAAGTTGCCTTTACTTAAAATCTAAGTAGTCTGGGAGGTTGAAAAAATGACCAAATACATTGGGTATTTGAGTATTGAAAACTGAACAATTGATTCTACTTTTTTTCACATCTTCTTCTTTAACCATTGACGTTGACATAAGCATATGTTTTCCTTTATATATATTTCTTGATCTATGGCATATATTGGCAGCTGCTTTGTAGGATTTAAAGCATGGTTGAAAACTTTTGTTTTTTGGAAACGGCCGAAAATTTATGTGCATACGATGTCATCCATATAATCAAATCAATATGGCCTTGTTGAAAGACAATGGCAACTGCACAATCTGTTTATTCAGTTTGATTAATTGAGAATAGAGAAATGACTCTGAACTTCAAAGCAACTTGAATATTTC
The DNA here is from genome assembly GCA_019207045.1 of Branchiostoma floridae x Branchiostoma belcheri. Lineage (NCBI taxonomy): Eukaryota > Metazoa > Chordata > Leptocardii > Amphioxiformes > Branchiostomatidae > Branchiostoma > Branchiostoma floridae x Branchiostoma belcheri. The sequence continues at coordinate 6,426,085 of CM033040.1, read as the reverse complement.
AAAATTCCTTTGTTGGGTGTGTAAAAAATGTGATTAATGTTTGTAGGAAGTGCATATGGGAACAATGCGTGACTGTGCCCTCTTGGGGTAAGAACCCCTACATCGCTCTTACATGTGTAGGTATGGTAAATATCACTGGAACATCATGGGAATGAGTCTTAATGTACTCTGTAGTGATGGCCCTATTGGGGAAGGCATTGCATAACAGATATGATGAATTGGTGTGATATCATACAGGGTGTGGTCATGAATGTAAGATTAAAAGCAAGATGGGGTGGCGTCGTGTAGCGTAATGGAAGGATGCTTGATTCCCAACCCTGATGACTGTTTGGGTCCCCTGATATGTACTGAAGTTGGGTCCTTGGGAAATTCACTTAACACAAATTCCATCGCTGGAATGATTTTTGACAGTATTAGACAGTGCTAGTTGTATCAGCACCATGGACTGACAAAGTATTTGATAGTACTCCATCACATCAGTTGTTTCAGTACCAGGGAAAGGGAAATGTTTAATAATATCTGTAGTTCTTATGGTTTGTGGCATTAGGGAAAGGCAAAATAAAAATAGCACTAACACTTTCAGTACCATGGACAGTATAGTATCTATGATAGTTCAAATTCTTGCAGTATGATAGTCAGGGATCGACACAATTTTTCATAGCTTTGTATGACACAAACAGGGGCAGGCAAATCTTTTATAGGATTTATAGTTCTCATTGCAGCAGTATCTTAGTCAGGGAAAGGCAAAATATTAGATAGCTTTCTATAGCACTAACACAAATGTGTGATAGTATTTATGATAGTTCTAATTTTTGTAGTCAAGGAAAGACAAAATGTTTCCTACCTTTCTATGACACAAACATTTTCTATGACACAAACATTTACTATGACGCAAACATTTTCTATAACACAAACATTTTCAGTACCATGGACAGGGACATGCAAATGTTCAATAGTATTCATAGTTCTAATTGTGTAAGTATTATAGTCAGGGACAGTTAAAATGCTTAATAGCTTTCTATATCACTAACATTTTCAGTACCATGGACAGGGAAAGGAAAATTCTTGATTGTATGTTTAGGTCTAATTGTTTCAGTATAAGATAACAGTCAGGGAAAGGCGAAATTTTCAATAGCTTTTCATACTACTGTAAGTTCATTTATGTTCGCGAGCACTTAATTTCGCGAGTTTGAGCAAATCGGGAGTTCGCGAGATCTTTGAGTTCGCGAGTGGGTGTTTCAAGTATTTTTCGAAAGTTACGTTACGATCCGGTAGCGAGTGCCCCCCTCCCACCCACACCGCAACACTAGTCATGCCGTCAAAGGCGGCATTTACGCCTTACAGTTCATAGTTCCCCTTAAAACAATGTCTAAAGTTGGTGTACTCAATAAAAAAATGTGTTTCTACCGGGCCACTGTCTCATTGTTGAGCTCCTTTCGGCCGTGATTTGACGACAGCGTACGGAACGCAACGGGGTCAATGACCTCTGTTATGTCGCAATCACATTTGCCGCACAGACTGACGGGATACCCCACGCCAAGCCAAGCGACGCGGGCGCCATTTTGAAATTCTTTTAGCGTGAAAGACGGCGCTAAGTTTTAAACTTTCAGCGTAATTTGTGGACACAAGTTGTACACAAGAAGGCAAGTGGTGCATATCTACCTTCCCAGAATGCATCAATACACATTCAACAATACACACCCTAGATGGCTTACTGTGGCTCACAACCTGGCTCACAATCATATGGATTTCTTATGTTACCTTTCAACATACAGCATCTAGTACAGTATTATCAGCAAATCTTTATTTTCTTTAATTGTCAACATACTCAAATGGTCCATGAGAATGTCCGATTTTTGTTACTTTTGTACAACACTTAATAAATTGTGTGATAAACATTGATGCAAAGATTCACGTTAAAAATTTTGCCCAAACTTCACCAAACAGCAGTGTTATTCTGAAAACACTATTGATTGATGATATCATACTACTTGCACATCAGAAAAACACAAAAGCACCAAAAAGCACCCATGGGAAAGTAAAGAAAATGATATTTGATATATTGTTTTGGAATAATTATCGGCAAATATTATTTTCTTTACTTTTCCATGAGTGCTTTTTAGTGCTTTTATGTTTTTCCGATGCGCAAGTAGTATAGCATCATTAATTAATGGTGTTTTGAGAAAAACACTGCTATTTGGTGACGTTTGGGAACAATTTTTGACCTGAATATTGCATCAATGTTTATCCCACAATTCATAAAATTGTAGGAAAGTAACAAAAATCAAGACGTTCTCATGGACTAATTAAGTCTGTTGACAATTCAAGAATTTAAAAATGTACTGATAATATTGTACTAGATGCTGTATTTTCAAAGATAACATAATAAATCCATATGGTTGTGGGCCACAGTAAGCCATCTGGAGGGTGTATTGTTGGATGTGTATTGATGCATGCTGGGAAGGTAGATATTCACCACTTGACAAGAAGGTGAAGAGTTTATCTCTCCCATATTTACAGTAGTTCTAACTCAGAATTATGAAACGGACGTCTTATTTTCGGCATGTAAGCGGAGTTGTGTTTGCCACGTTTCTAGTCATGAAAAAAAGTAAATTTTCCCCGGCTGTTATTGTTGTAAACCTGCTGCAATTCCATAGCCTTCCTTGTATTTGTAAAGACCAGTACTACTCAGTTTTATTTTTTTGTTTCGTTCGTAACTTGTAGAAATCTAGTAAAACTAGGACAATGTACTAAGTAAATTGTTATCGCAGCCATGTCACGGCGTGTACGTACTAGTAAACAAAGCCGACATGTTTCTTTTTTCTCCGTTCGCCAGTGGCACATTTCTATACAACAATGACTCCATGTATCGTATATGTGTTGAATTAACTTTTATTTCGGTCTGAAAAGAATAAATGGTCTGTTGTCAGTTGAGTATTGTCATTGGTATAAGTTGCTATCATAGTAAACACGTAGTTGAGACTGGATCATTTGGACGGAAGGTGTGGGGAGGGGGACGATGTTGAACATGCATGTTCGCGAGTAGATGACTTCGCGAAGAGAAGGTTTCAGCGAAATACGCGAACTTAAAAATCTCGCGAACTTAAATGAACTTACAGTACTAACAATTTCAGTACCATGGACAGGAACAATTCTTTATTTTATCACAGTTGCCAATTTCAAATTGCTTTGTAGTATTTTAGCTCTAATACTCTCAGCACAGTAGACAAGTGACGTATCGATTGCTATCCAATCACATTGGTATGAGTGATTAAAGCTTGATCACTTGTTGCCTATGTAATTGTTCTTTTAGATAGGGCTGTTGGGAGTCCTCTATCAGGAAATGAGAAAATGAGAAAGTTGTATAAGGCTTCCTGTAGTGTTTTAAGAACTGCAACAAGCTTACTTTGGCTTTTTTTGATACTGTTGCTTCCTAATTTTGTTCACCTCTGCTTTAGTTGTGTCATGAAATACTGTTAACATGAATTTTTGTGATGTTGATTAACGTTCATGGTAATATCTTAACTACAAAATCAAAATCACAGACAAAATGATTTTTGTGTCTTCTGCCTGTCTACCACCTTGTTTCAACTGCCAATGAAAAAGTATTGCAAAGTTCACAAATTAAGCTAAAGGCATTTAGAGTGTCACTTTGCAGACCTTTTAAAAGAAATTGCAAAGGATTGGGGAAAAATACAAGGAAGTTGTGTGCAATTTTCTGAGTAGTTTTTTTTTTAAATGGCATGCTTTACTTTTCTGTAATTCATAGTTTTCTTTCAAAGTTTTTGCTTCTTTTGTTGTACATTTTTGTGTGGTATATATTCAAAATGCAGTTCAATGTGCAGTAAACCTCCCTAGTCTCTTCCATAGGCAAGAACCTATCAGACATGTACACACCTTTGAGTCTCCTTGGTGGTCCAAGGACTAATCAATATTTTATGCCAACAGGCAGCATTTAGAAGTATAAATGTGGTTTATAATGTAAGCCATCTCCCCGAAGCCCCTTGTAATGTGCGCATAGCTCAAGATATCAGCTCATGCAGCTGCTATATAATCATTTATAGTGCATTGCTATACAGTTATAAAAGTGCTTAGTAAGTTTTTCAGGAACTGAATTACATAACTCATTTTTGGTTTTGATATACTTAGCTTCTTTTAAGGTGGTATCTCACTGCACTTGGGGCACTGATGCTGCACTGGGGAGGTTGAAAGATTACTCAACGGATTTCAGAGATAAAGAACAAATTTTCTTACGTCTTCTAAGTCATACTGTGACGTATTACAAAATATCTAAGTTATAAAAATTGCCAAAAATAACGCAACAGTACCGCAGTGAATGAACCCCGCAGTGCCACACTGGTGCCCCAAGTGCAGTGAGATACCACCTTTAGTGCTTAGAACTATAAAAGTATAGGACTTTTCAAGACCATTCAACACAGTAAGTGAAAAAGGACAGGGAAGGAAAGTGATCTTGATCCAGTTTAACTCCCTGAAGAGCTATACTTTCACTGTTTGTGACAGAGAAGACAGATGCTGTATACAGTATTTACAGGTTCATTGTACTGGGGAAATTCCCCTAGCTCTTTTGACAAGCTATATGTACAGTGGACCACGGCTTAGCATCCCATCCAACAGACTCTAACCCTTTTGAGTGCATGTTGGGTAAGCGACACGGCCTGGATTTAAACTTACGGCTTATTGGTGTAGAGTGACCAATAACCACTGGACTGCACACACTACAAAGTGACGTATTTGGGTTATTGAAAGACATATTACTCACTTATGCGATTCTCTTGCGCTTTTCTTAAGCCAGCTTCATACTATTGGTGTCCTTGAGCCAAATTCCTTGGTCACCAGAAGGTCGCAAAATTTCAAAATTGCCTGAGGTTCAAGCATATTTTTTGCCAGGAAATCTACCAGGCTTTTAGCTAGGATTTTATCAAAGGTTGTCCAAATTTTTTGGTAAGCTGTGGTAAGTGATATAGATGCCACTATTGTTATTTTTAGAAAAGCGCGTCCAAATGACACCTCGACGTATGCCTGGCTAAGAGTCAGAAATCTACGCTGTTACATCAGACAGGGCTTTAGGGACCAGCAAACATCAGCCGATCTCTAAAAATCACAAAGTTATTGAGAGGACACCAGCCGTATTGCTGCCAAAAATGTCCTTCCTAGCTTACTGCAGACTCATCAGATGAGCCATTTTCCTCCTATGTGGCGCCGGTTGGACTTCTATTTTTGTTCTATCCCACTGATGTCTGCTTTAGTTAAGGCTGGGTTTCTTTTCTAGGTTAGATTACTGTGCCCGAAATTGGAAGCTCAGCTCCCATATCTTTCCATCATTTAGAATGGACTCCAAACAATAGATAATGTCTGTGTATGCAGTCCTATAGGAGACAACTTGCTTGGTTAAATGGTTTCAGGGATTAAAAAAAATACAGGAATAGGAGTCCTGCATCCCATTCTTTAACCATGTGCCCTCATAATGAAGGGAACAGATTCTCTGACAAGCATCAAATTAGGATTTTCCAAGGATGCTACTAGGTCATATGTGGCCACAAGCTTCAACTGTGATCTGTCTGACAGTAATTTCCCACCTCAATAAAACTTAGAATATCACATTTTAACTTCAAATTCTGTAAAAATGGAAGGGAAAAAATTCAAACCACTCCCACCAGGCTTTTAGCCAGGCATGTGTCCAGGCGTCATATGGAATGCGTCCTAAAAATGACAAGAAATTGGACGCACTAAATACCCTTACACTGTGGAGCACATCCTCTGACAAGCATAAATTCTGATTGACTAGGGATGCTACCAGGTCACTGTGCCTTTCTGACAGTAATTGTGCCCCTCATGATACCTTAGGATACTCCATTTAAACTTAAAATACTCTAAAACTCTGCAACATGGAAGATAAATGTCCCCGGACCGCAAATCACCAAGACATTTGGATCCCCTACAATAAAATCCTAGCTAAAAGACTGACCCCACTCCACCTATTTGTTCCCAGGTACTTCTATTCAATTTCTTTTTAAAAAAAAGAAGAAAATCTCTGACTGGTTCCTTATCATTCTAGACATGTAGGAGACCTGTAAAACATCTCAAGTACTCCCTCTTCACAGGAGTCAAATTACCTGCCTATAACATTTATGAGTGAGTTGCAGGAGAACTAGTTTGATTATAGCTGCCACATATTACACACATGTATTCCAATTGCGTACCCTTACTTGTGTCTCCCCTAGCTTGAGTGATGAGGCCTAGGGAAAAGATTATTGTGTTTCCAATTACGTTGCTGAAAAATTTTGTCCATTAGGGTTCGCTATTTTACGTGCATTTGGACGAAGTGATCCAACGAATACTGTTAAACAATGTAATTATATTGAAATACATTTGGGATATTGGTATTTTCAGAATGTGATCTTACAATTGTACGTAATTTTTGAATAACTAAACAAAGCAGTATCATGTTTACTTCACATTTCTACATTAACTGTTGAATCAAAGCTTTCATCTGTTAACAGAGTGTGAAATGCAGGAATTCTGTTATGATTTTCACGACTCAGGTTTGATATTTTATATCTTACCATGCCATCGGCCGACCAAAAAAGTCTAGGGTTGGCAGATTTTTGGTAGTGTTGGTCGGGTATCCGAAAACATAATATTTTTTCCCTACGCCTAATGATGTTTCCTACTGCTCTGTGTCCTAATCAATCCCAATAATCCATTAGGAATTTCTATGGGATGCTTAGAAAATATGTGCACAGTCTGTATACTAAGACCACACCCATATACAATTCCTTGGTTATTCGGGGATTTTTTTACTAAGATTGAACTAAAATGCAGAACTGGAATATCTTTCAACATGCTAACAGAATATGAGAAGAAATTGTGCTCAAATGGACAGAATGTAGCAAGATTCAATTTTCCCTCCAATACTTTGTTTTCATCTTACTTTTGCTAAATATCTTCTTAATATGGGGAAAATCAAGAAAATAAGATTGTTGGGCCCAAGTATAATGCAAGTGAATTGTTCTTGTTCCACTGTACACAATGTGATATCTCTCTCTATTTGATTTACAATATATCCTTACAAAAAAGGCTATACCACACAACAAAATGGTCTACCTTGGCCCTGAGGTTTTCCGTGTCAGGTGGCCATTATTGTCTCACATTAAAGTAATCCTAGGCCATAAATAATGAACTAGGTATAGCTGCCATTGCAATTAGATGAATCTGAGGTCCTGAACTTGGTGCTATGGACCATGTAGGGCAGATGGGGCTCTTGAGGGATGAAACTAAAATAAAGTATTGGAATGTGGAAGATTTTACTGTTCTGTCAATTTTGAATCTTGAGTTCTTTGCCAAGTGTGCCTTTCTGTGGAAAATCCCAATAAAAAAATCAATTTTATTACAGACAAGAATCCTAATACAAGAATAATATGAAAACACGGTGTGTTTATCCAAATTTTTGTTCCATTATGCATCAAAAATCTAATTTTACAACTGCTTCCACTGTTTCGAAACAAAGCATGAAATGGCAGGGCTTGAAATACTTATCCCTTACTCTTAACTCTGTAAGTTGTCAGAAATTTTTCCTGGTATTAAATAAAACTTTCTACAGAATTTGATGCGCCATCCAGTGTTTCAGTCATACAATACAAGCTTCAATGTCTTGTTAATTAGCTTAATCGTAGTTTACCATACTCTTCAATTGTAATCAGTCAGTTAGTCAGTTAGTCAGTCAGTCAATTGTACCATCCCTAATTTTTTCATCCTGCAAAGTTGCAAGTTATCTATATTTGCCCCCCCCCCCCAAACAAATTGTAGGATGCAGTTGGCATTTCAAGCCCTGGATAGCTTGTAAAGTGTTGCCTGCCTTCCCGTTGTTTTATGTAAGAGGACACGCCTCTGTGGATTACAGCCAGCTCGCGCGATCGGGCCAGTTGTCAGTTATTCCATTGTGCGGTCGGATTTTACGGCACCATCAAAGGCGTCATGTGACTACGGTGAATGAACTTGAAAGCTGCAGTTACTTTTATGGGAGAACGGCCAACGGGGGTGCTTTTGTGGGCCTGTCGGTTTCCTGTGTGATTGACCTGGCTTAGGTCTTTTGGGGCTTCGTGGATCGAATTTATTGTTACCAGGGTTCTAGCTAGCGCAAAGTTGCGTAGCGGCCCGCTACGTTAAAATTTTGGACCGCTACGCTTATTTTGGGGCCGCTACGCTTATTTTCAATACAAAGTAGCGGCATTTTGACTGTATTTATTTGTGCAATAATTGTAATGCCAGATCAAATGTGGAAAACGTTGTTTTCGGAGGGAATCACAATGAGCAAAACACAAAATCACATGCGGGCGCTGCCTGACGTGACTTGTGGCGTCCCCCAGTGCGCACGGAGGCGGGTCTTCATGTTGCCCTCCCATGTGGCGGAGTAGCAAGCCCAGACAGTGTCGGCTTTCTTCTATGCCATATTTGGGCTAGGCTGGCTTTTTACAACTTGCTGAGGGAGTGTTCAAGTATAACAAATTTTTTCATGGAACTGGTACAAATACAACTACAAAATTTAATATGTTTCCTCCCCATTCTCAAACATTTTTTCCTCGTAATTTGCGTGCCTGCCTCCACTTAACTCCATTAATAACATTTTTACGGAGGCGAAAAAAAATAATACTCAGACACTTGGCACACCCCGATCTGGCAGTGCTGTGCTGTTGGAGGGGGTTTGGGAGGCTGTTGAAAGTTCGTGACAATAGCAGATATTTTTGGTCATTTTATCAAAGTAGAAAGTCAAACTAAACTAACAATATATAATGTGAAATATTTTTTAGAAAGTTGGAGCACTGTTGCCATCAGTTATATGCTTTGTGGGCGTTTGTTATTATCATTTAATCATCATCTATTGTCAGTTCCGCCCGATGTTTTGGAAAATCCACAAACCGTCAGCCCTCCCCATAAGTAACAACCTGACTGGACAACGCCCCCAAAAGGGCGGAGTTAAGTTTTTCAGCCTTTGTGGAAAGTTTACCGCCAGCAGGCTGGGGTGCCGGAGTGTCTGGTGGGAGGAGCCATGTGTATGGGAGCCGTGGGAATCTTTCTCTGTTGGGACCTGCCTCATACTAGATGAATACATTAAACCATATTTGGTGTGTATCAGTTTCAACTGGAGTCACAATTTACACAGGTCTCAAAAGAACGTGCTTTCTTTCTATCTTCCGGTAATGCCTGCAGAGGAATCAGCAATACGATATGACATGTAGGGGGGAGGTGTAAAATGTTAAGTATGTTCTGTGTTCTTTCCCTAACTAAATTTCTAGAATTAATTAACAAGAGATGCAGAGAGGCTTAGGTGCTGATTTCATGTAATCAACTACGTGTAACTCACAGCAAATTGTTAATAGATTACATATATACAGGTCAGGTCAAATGTATTACTCTATATGATATTTTTCAATTCAAGGCCCAATCTAACATTATAAGATTATGGCAGTGTGATGTAGCCATTCTTTTTGAAGTATTGGAAACATTGTTCCCACTGCCATGAAATTGAATACTGTATTTTGAATATTGCTCGGAAATGGAAGAAAGAACATTGACTTATTGAGAAAGTCTAAGCAAATATTGAAATGTATGTAGAAATGATAACAGAATTTTGAAATTAATTCTTAACTTTGTTTGACTCTCTAGTAACTTTTAGTAAAATGATGTTACTTACCTGTTTCTAGGTTTTCCTGTTAATCTTTTTGTTTCTGTGTCTGAGTTAAGATATCTTGTGACAAGGTCCTTTGTAAGGTTAACACAGTGACATGATGCAAAGTATAAGAATTACCCATCAAGAATACATAGTGAGAAAACAACAATTTTCCTTTCATAAGTCCCTTACAATGGCCAATTTTAATTCTATTTTTCCAAAAGCTCCATACTGTGGAAGGGGGGGAATGCCCCCCCTTCCACACCATCCCCCCCTCGGGCGCTTCGCGCCCTCGAGCTTGGTCGCTTCGCTCCCTCGCCTTTACCACTACGCTCAAATTTTATCCTAGCTAGAACCCTGGTTACAGTGTTTGGTACTGATGTATGGCAATGGGCTGTGTGGAATACAGCAAGAATCTTAAGTCTCTAGAGGGGTAAAAGTGATCGTTGAATTAGAATATTCTCAGGTAGAAAAAGTGGTAAGACAGATTGGTACAGCGTAGATGTATTTGCCCAGTGGTGCCGTAAGGAGGAATTGTTTCTTCGTGTTTGTCTTGGTGTGTGTCCATAGTGATTTGAAAATTGAATGCCAGGATGTGAGGTGGAAGATGGTGCAACTGGAGACTGGCAGGATAGGGAATATGGCTTGGCCAGGGTCCAAAGTTGTTCCTACTTCCTGGCATGAAAATGCACACAGACAGAATTAGCTATGAATTCACAAGGATTTCACTGAAACTTGAGATATTTCACAGAGGTATTATTAGATCTTCAATTTCTCGTTCAAAATGTAAATCTTGTGGACGTCTTTATAGCAACGCTGTTGCAATAAAGATGGTGGCAGTGACCACTTTAGTCATGATGACATTACCAATGGCCTCCAAAATTTGGACATCCTTGACTGAATTTGATAATTCAAGGCCAGTTTATCCTGTTTATGAGCAGCGATCTGGCTGTAATAAGTAGTTTGGATCAATGTTGGGGGGCAGATGTGCCACCAGTGCAATAAGCTACACCATTCACTCTGGCTTTATTGTCACAGGCTGTCCTAAATGAAAAGATTGTTTCATAGCTTTGACTCTTGCATGGAAAAATAGTTTACCTTCTTGCTGCTAAGATAACCATTTGACCATATGAAATCAATCCTTCTATGCACTGAGCTTTGCCTCCAGCTTATACCTTGGTGAGGCTGTCCCTGCTAAACTTGGCTCCTGAGGTCCTCTGACCGGTTGTCAGCCTGAATCACCTAAATGTTTTCTTAAACAAAAAGTTGATTCCCTGATTGGCTGACAGTTCGTCAGAGGCCACACCCACGAAAGCTGAAGTCTCCTCAAGGTATAGGCCGCTGGCAAGGCAATGAAATCAGAAAATGGTAATATCCACTTAAGAAATTTTTGCTTTCTTCTGAAGTGTGATGAAGATGATGGAATCAAGATAAATTCATGTCCATGAAGGTTAGATATCCAGTGAATTGTATGTATGTAAACAATACAAAAGTTACTTCATCAACTGGATAGCAACGTCCAACCACTGGAAGACAGGGAAAAATGGACACTAAACCAAATAGTGAGTGAGTGAGTGAGTGTGATAGATTTTATAAGCAGTCATACATTTCAGGTATAGCATCCAGTACCTCTTGTAGCATCCTCTACCTTTGTCTCACTGACAAAAGATCTTTGACTTTTGACTAAATCTATCCAGTTGTTTATATATCTTTTGTATCTGTTGAGTATCTCAGCTGTTTTCTGGTACAGTTTAAAAATATTGATCTGATTCGATTTATTTATATATGGATGGAGTTAGAAATAAATGGGTATAGATTAGACCATTTGTTGTAAATTTTCATTTTGACATAATAACCCAACAATGTAACAGCCATTGATTTTGTACTTTACCGTAATGCTGTTCCTATTCTGTATATGTAGAGCACATTTGTACTGGTTGACACATTTGTCCTTTATTGGATGACCTCTGACCTTATCAAGTCATTTGACCTTTGACACCATTAGGCTTTTAGTACAGTTGATAGATACCCAAGGGTAACCGTTTGTCTAACAGCGAACCAAAGGGCTGATAAAAACTGTGTCTGCTATATTGTTTGAAGTAGATAATTACTGTTTATGTCATACCTGGGCCGCGATAACGTTCAGTTATATGTGTGTTCTGGACCGGGTGATGATTTCCTATATCACACAGCCTTCTTAGTTTTATCACACAGGATTCCATTGTTTATATAGAACACACTCCACGTCCACCGTTGCTATTTATGAATTCACTGTTGAAAGCAAACAGAGTGCTTCAAATTTTTTTCAAATTGAATAAAGGAAAACAAAAGAACTAGAAAGACAACATTTTTGCAAAAATGCAAAATGTTTCCCCAAAGCCTTTTGTCTAGCTACTCACACACATTTAAACTATACCATAAGCTTCGCCCTATAGAAAGAAAAAGAACACACCAGCAAAAACAATGTTTTTCCTTACCACAGGGAAAACATAATGGATGTGACACCAGATTCTGAATGACACCTACACTTCTGTAGGTTTGCAGCAAATTAAGCAAACCTTGTAGCTCCCCACTGAAGCTAGGTCTTGCTGAATGGGCATTAAAACGTCCCCCATTACATCAATTGTGGTTTGACCCTTGGTCTGAGAGGGCAGAAAGCAATCAGGGTAATAATGTCGGCTAAATCAACCATAATTCTTCATTAGGACAAAGTCAATGTCGGATGGGCTGCTTCAATTCAATATTTTGTACCTTAGTTACATGGCCTTAGCAATGAATGAATGTTTGCTACTCCTCGGTGTTTTGGACAATAAGAAATGGTTTCAATCTTTTTCTTGATCTCAAAATCTATAAAGATTTTTCACTGGTGATATGATGGATTGAAAATTAAAGGATTTCTTTATGATGTATTTACCTCCCCTGTTATTAGTGTTAGTGAAATGCTAGTATGAAGATATTTTGTTTTTATTGATTTCATTTATGAAAGCCGGTAAAGATTTTTAGCATGTGGTTTGCGGCATTGTCTTCAGGCAATTTCTGCTATGAAATTGTTGAATATTGATGAATAATGATGGTATGATTTTCAACATTAGTTTATTCTGTTAATATGGAAGATTTTAACACGCAAACATGATGACATTTGCCTGCTCCGGTACTTGATTAATTGATGGATTCGATTAATAGATGCAACACTGAACATGTACAACTTTTCTAGAATAATGACCAAGGACGCATCTTCCTCTGGGCAATAATGACTGGTTGTTGTCTCTGGGAAAGTTAAACTGCAATTTTCAACACGAAAAATGGATTTAACCTAAATTTTCAACGGAACAGCTAAAGTTTTTGTCAAGGAATGAACAGTACACTGCTTCTGTGACGCCACAGTATGTAGATAGCACACGTGACTCAGTGAGCAGTGGATCATATTGATAAGTTTTAGACTTGAAGTCTATGGCACCCACCGTACCTGGTAACATGACGTCACATAAGCAACTTAGATTGCTCATTCCTTGACAAAGGACTGGGGTTGTGCAGTCGGAAATTTGGGCAAGTCCAATTCATGTTAGAAACTGCAGTTAAACTTTTCCAGAGACTAGAACCTGTCATTATTGCCCTGAAGAAGGTGAAAGATGGTCACTGAAATGTTGGATCCTGTAAACACATGGTTGCAAATGCCTTCGTTATTCAGCCTTTTACCAACCTGATGAAATTATTCACAAACATATCTTTTCTTCCTCTCCCACAGACCATGTGGATATGCAACCTTTGCCGCAAGCAGCAAGAGATCAAGATGAAGTCTGGAGCTTGGATCACTGGAAGACCGGGGTCCTTAGATTTAGAAGACATGGGTACGAATTCCGCTGCAAACAAAGAGAACGAAAAGGGCACCCGCTCCGACACGGAGGGGCGTCCTCAGGAGAAGCGAGCCAGATTTCAAGACGATGCCAAGACGGGCAATTTGCCCGGTCAGGATAAGGGCAAGGATCCCGAGAAGGAAAAAGATGCAAGTAGTGAAAAACTAACTCCCACCAGTAAACAACGGGCTTTACATAGGCAGTTTTCCACCAGGGGAGGGGAAGAGTCGGGTACACGACGCTACCAGACCAGGGAGGATTCTGGGGTGGGATCTCTCAGTATCGATCAAAATAAATCTGGGAGCACGAATTTGGACTCCCGTGCCAGTCCACACACTGATAAGCCGCCCCAGAGGGGCTCCCAGAGAGCTGATGTGAACACGTTAGAACGACAAAATCGCGGTGACAATGCGCGGAAAAAGGACGTTCAACAGACACAACAGAAGCAGGTCATTACGGAGAACAAGATGATAAGAGAACAGGAGCCCCAAACTCGCAACGATCACGCTGTACGCGCAGAACGCGATCCGCGTAAACGGAGAGATGGGTCGCCCAAATCCCTTCCACCGGAGGAAAGACTACCTACTAGGCAAGCCGAAGGGAGAGAGGGAATGAGAGAAACGAGAGAAGGACGAGAGCGGCGACCTGCTATTCGACAGCATTCTGCTGAGCTGCTAGAGCCGCCACGGAATTCTTCCCGGGAACGACGGCCCAGTGTCGGGGATCTTCCGCGGGAAAGGGAACGCCGCCCCAGCATGGTGGATGTACGCATGACCGGGGAACCGCAACATTATCGTGAAGGTAGGAGTGCTTCACGGCAGAGTAGGCTGAGTCCGAATGAAAGTGGGCTTCCCCGTTCACCCTCAGCGGGTCCGTATGGGTCTAAACAATACATAGAAGAGCAAGATTATCGCAGAGGAAATTTATATCCGGCTAAATATAGGCAGTACGCTTCGCAACCTCATTTAGAAACGATGGATTACGGTACTCAGGGTGGGCGTAGGGCACCAAGGGGTCACGGCGCTAACCATGTTTCCATGGTAACAGGGAGGCCTGCTTCGCCGCGGTATGCAAACGGCCGGGACGTCTACGAAAGCAATAAACTTCAGGACCTTCACGGGCGGCGCGGGGGGCACCTGGAAGCACCCGGCTCGGCGTACAAACAGAAACGCGACGAGACGATGCTGAGGAACGATTCCCTCAGTTCGGACCAGTCGGAGCACGTGAGCAGGCCCCCGCCTCCCAAACCGCACAAACATCGGAAGAGCAAACGCGATCGGGCTCGTCAGCAGTCACTGTCCAGTTCCGAGGAGGAAATCCGATCTACGCCGGAGTGTACAAGTTGTGACGACGTTGAACTGGAAAGTGAAAGTGTGAGCGAGAAAGGTAAGACTTCCTGTCAGTGAACTTGTAGATCTGTTTTCTTTTTACGACCTGTTTGAAAATAGCAAGTTTCATACCTTCTTCTGTGTGTTGGCCAGATTCTTGCAAAAGCCTGTTGTTCAAAATGGCATCAAATGGGGAATTATGCACAAAAATCTAAAATTGCTTATCTGACCAAGAAGCTACAGGCATTTCAGTGTTTCTCATTTGGCCAGTGTAGTTGAACCCACTAAACCATGCTAGGATATGAAGTATGGCCAACATATGAACTGCCTTTGTTGGTGTCATGGTATTTGAATTTTTAATGCTTTAAACAAGTATGTTGCCTTTCACAAAAATGCTGCCAGTCATTGGTCTGTAAAGTTGAATAAAAAAATCTGGAAAGAAGGATGAAGAGAAAGTTTAACCTCTCAACAATAGTGGCAATTTAAGGAAATCTTTCAAGAAAATTTTTCATGCAAAGAGAAAGTTTACACTCTAGCTAAGCTAAAAAATCCTGACCATTGAACGGTTTGAATCTTGCCTACAGATAGACAAAAAATGGAACTTAGGAGGTGCTACCTGTAGCTGACATCACAAGTTTTTATTCTTCCATTTCGTGGAACTCTGACTCTTGTATGGTATCATACAGTGGTGATACATTGTATCTTGGTCAACATTGGTCAATGCAGCTTTAATAGAAATGACATTGTGAAAGAAATAGTGTAGCTTTCTACATTTTCAAACTCAGTGGAACAGCTTATGAACATTTGCCATGATTGGTTGTTGTGATGTCAGCTGTCAGGTGCAGTTGGATGCTTAGTCATGTGACTTGTCTTGACCAATCATGCTTTGCTTCCAGTGGCATGGTGGTTAGAGCCCACCAAGGTAAGTCATTGCAGCTACTCTATGGTATAAAGACTACCAGCATGTGTTGTTATAATGCTTCACAGCTGTACATAATACAGAAACAGAAAGAAAAGACTGAGAGAGTCAGAGAATAATGCACAGTGCACGCAAACTACTACAGGTAAACTTGTAGCATCCAGAGAAGGGCTAACCTACTTGTTTTGCCTTGTGTAGCGCTCAAATGCAGGAAAAAGCGGCAGCAACAGAAAAGGTTGGAATTGGAAAATGGTGAGCAAACCGGGTGTGCTTGCTAAATACGTAGAGTAGAACCTGCCCACCCCTACCAGTTAAGTTCATCGGTCCATACATGCACCTAAAATCACTGAAAATGGGCTGATTCATTTTATGATGGGGGTATTCGAGGAAGGTTGTACAAAGTTGTTCAGCTGTTGTACAAGCTACCTTGATTACTCTGATGAAAAAACTTACTTATTCTAAAGAAGGACATGTGGACTTTCATGTGGGGGTGGCCAGGGTGTAATAGAACAAAAATCAGCAAAGTAATGAAATTAAAAGTGATTCTAATCGTAAGCTTGGAGCTTGAAAACCATAAGCTTGGTGCTTGAAATATGTTTATATCTAGTAATCCAATGGTCAGTTACCTTGATGGTTTGCAAATCATATGATTCGCAATTATTGAAGTTGATTTTAACGTTTTCACCATGAAACCATTAGAATAATGCATAAAAGAAAGAATTAGGAAAAAAAGAGTTTCAGAAGCAACTAATAAAAAAGGCACTTAGAAAATAGAATAAAACAAGAGAAAACAGCTGTTATTTTGTGAAGTATAAGGAAGTCAATAATGTCGAAATTAAATGGGAAGCAGAACTAAAAACTGGAACATAATATTCCAATACATACAGCACATTATTACAATAAATCTGCTAATATGAAAGTACTGTCCAATCAGACAAATAAACAACCCTATATATTCGGAAATTGCAATATGTACATGGCAAATTATGGTAGGAAGCAAACATAAATATCAAAGAAACAAATTAGCAAAAATTTAATACTGTTACTACAAATAGTTCTTCGATAGCATGTGGAGGCCGTTGAAAAGAAACAAGATACTAGATAGACATAAACACTAGCATTTACAACATATAACCAAATTGAAGATTCTTCAGGTAGGTATCCAAACAGTTTCACCTGAGGACTTCTTCATGGAGAAACAATGCCACCCGGCAGGACCACCCATATTGCAGCTTGTTCAAGGAGTTCAAACAGCAATGCCATCTTTCAGAAGGTATGGAAATTGCAGGCCCTCCATGGACATTCTTCAAGCCATCTTCATCTTCCAGGGTATGTGTGGATTGCAGACGCTATAGAAAGATGTCATCTTTCAAATATCCCATGTATATTCAAAGAATGTTGGTCTTTTTACAGGTCCCTTCAATGCATTTATAAAATCAGATTTCTGCTCTGTTCAATGGCATAGAAGAGGTTTTACTGGAAGTGCTTCTGATCTACATTGAATACTACGCAGAAATGGCTTGAGATCTTCTTGATAAAGATTCAGAGCATGTTGGTCAGCTTAGAAAGTTCTTAAGAACTTCAAGATAACCTTTGTTCTTGGTGTTGCCTGGTAAAGTGGTGTGTATGAAAGGATGGTTTTCCTTCTGGAATTCAGTATCCCTGACATTGTGGTTGGTGCAACTTCTGTCTGGAGTAGATGTTTGTACTACTTTGGACATCACTTATCATGAGATGATGTTGAATAGCTCTTGGTCTTTTATGAGATTTCTATTGGCAGAGTGCTAAGAATTACACATATTAGATTGAGTATAAACAAGTATCATGCAATCTTGAGTTGTAGGAATTTGCCAAACTTTTTAGTTGAGTTTTGCAAAAGATTGTTGGTCGTTTTGCCTAACTTGATGCATCTTTCACTGCCTGCATTAATGATACATCAATGAAACATATTCTTTTATAAAAGTGCTATTTCTTGCATAATGACTATCTTATGCATCTTTCGGTGCTGTTTCAAGCTGTCTGTTCCCTTGTTCCCCTGGGTTCCGGCCTGGTTCGGTGTCCTCTTTTCATTTTGTCTGGACCATAACTTCAAATAGAGCATGGCTACTGACTTTGGCACAACTGGTACAATGGCCTAGTGGGTAGAGTGTTTGCCTTGCATTCGGTAGGTCGTGAGTTCGATCCCCGGCCAAGTCATACCAAAGACTTTAAAAATGGTACATGCTGCTTTCTCTGCTTAGCACTCGGCATTCGGGAAAGAGTATGGAAGTTGAACACACACCACTACCAGTGGACTAGCCCTGCTGTAGAGATTGCGTTGTGTGGCCCAAGAACTATTGAAACGGAGATGGGCCCCGCCCTATGGGCCTTCAGGCGCGGGAAGGACTTTAACTTTTTTTTTAACTGACTTTGGCAGCACCTTTCTGGACAACTTTCATAATTTGAAAAGTTTCAAAAGTACATCCTTTAGTCCAGAATGTACAGTAGAATTTTGAAGTGTTATTTATGCAACAAATACAGTATGGGATCAAACACTCTAACATTCTTCATGCAACAGCATATATCAGGCTGTGATTATCATGCAGCACTTACAACATGGTGTCAGTTGCAAGTGGTAGAGAGAAAGTGATAATGATTGATTTTGATTGATTCAGCTGACTATTCAAATCGCACAGCATTTGAACATGTATGACATGTATAATTGCACATCATTGAAAATCCTGCACCAAAATCCCTTCAAACTTTAATTTTCTTGCATTGCCTTGGGGGGAGCCAGATGTTGTAGTGTTATTTCTTGTTGCAAGGATTTCAGCAATGTTGTTCTTTGAACTTTGAACGTGAGAAGAACTGGATAAATTGTCTTGATATTTGTGATGATGATAGGTGGCCCCAGCAGCATGTTTAGTACTGCAGTTATTTTGATGCCTTCATGTATTGCTTTGGACATACTACATGTATGGTCATACAAAATGTAGCTCTTGGATAAGGGGGGTGTTAAGAAGTCTATAGGAACATGTATTTCCACAGGCACAGTTTCATACAACAGTGTTCTTGAATATCATAAATTCGGCTGTCAATCCCAAGTATCATCTGATTTCTGGTCATTTGTTGTTCTTGGTCAGATTTCTCGTTTCAAGGTTTTTAGAGGTTTTAGCAAAATGATGTTTGCTTAATTATCTTGAAGTGGTGCAATTTCTTAATTGTATTGAGAAAGCCTCACTTCCTTTACACAACAGTAAAATCTAATAAGTCAGTAATTGAATTGCACTTATTCTTGTTTGGAGGGGAAATTTTTTATTATTCAAGACAGCTCTACAGTGTTTGTTGCAACATCTATATTGTCCACAGCAATTGACTTGTGAGGAGATTTTGCCGCCCAATTATTGTTGCAGGGAAGTTTTAGGTTTTTAGGTCAGGGTTTACTAAAGGTTTATCATAAAGAAGAAGAAAAACCCAGACCCAGTTCTTTCATTTTGCTGTTTGATAAATGTGAAACTGTTTCACAATTTATGTCTTGTACTAGTATCAGTGCATAGGCAAAACCTTGGATTTTTGCTCTGTTATCTTCATAGATATCTTATTGAAAAACTATTTCCAGCAGTCTTTTTTTTTTCCTTGGGGTAAGGATTCTTTATTGCTTGAACAGACAGCAGGGTTGAGGCATTGGTCGTTACAGCGTTATTGGCAGATTATCAGCCAAAAGTCCCTCTCTGAGGCAACATTTTCAAATGGCCCTCCCTGATCAATACTCCGGTCATGCTGACAGTGCACTGGCAGCTATGGGTGAGGACAGCCAGGAATACCCTTCCAGTCCACTCACAAATCCCTGGCAGTGGCAGCTTTGGACTTCAGCGTGCAGCAACCACCACCCCTACCATAACTGAGATTTCAGCACCAAGGAGAGAGCAGACATGTTTTACCAACAGGGTGCTTCTGTATTCACGTTGCTGCTGATGAGACGCGGCTTGCAAAGCTTGTGGGAATGAACTGCTTTGATTAGATTGGGTGGAACCCCTTCAGAGACTCTCTCCCCACGCAGACGTACATACAATCATCCACCCTCTAGAGGTGAAGCATGGATAACAACCGGAACCTGTCAGCACTCTTTTCAAACATGGATGTAGGTTGTTATTTCTTCGCTGGATCTAAGTCCATTTGACGTCATATCTACGAGGAGTTTGGAGGAAAAATGCATGGATTTACTGACCAAACTGGGAACGCAGTATCGTGATGTAGCGACAAGATTGGTGAGGATTACTGGTGATTGCTTTGGAGGTTTTCCCGCGGATGCCACCGATTCAACACTGTACATCACTGACATCTACTATGCATTGGAAACAGCTTATTACAGCCAGGAGGGAGTTCTACATGGAGAGTATTTGGGTCAGGTTTCCCATTTATTGCCTGCGGTAGTATCTTATTAATTCTAATGATTTCCCTCCATTGTCGGAGATAGGAAGAAGTTACGACCACATGGTTATCAAAGCTGTTACAGCTTTGCTTCTTTGAATACTGCAAATAGAAATTTGTCCTCAACATATGTGTAGTTTTCTTGGTTGCGGAACCTCCTTTTTCTTCTCTACTGATGTTTTAAGAAATTATCTGCTGTTGTCATTAGGGCAATGTATAATTGTTCCATTGTGACGTAATTTTTATGACATGGTTGCATCCTCGTTGGTGACTAGCATTACTACTCTTTCCCACTTTGTGACGAAGTTTCAATCGATCTCATAATTTATCAGTGTGCGTCGATTAGTCTGGTAAAGGTCCCTGTATGTTGAAGTAATTGTCTCAACTGTTGCCATCCAATACCTTTACCTGTCGTAATAAGTCAAATCAGGATGTGAGGAGTCGGTCGTGGGAATAGGTTTACAGCTAAAGGTGCTTCTTGCTGAAGATTAGTCGGATCCAATTTCTCCTACATTTTCCCAAGTAATTTGCAATGGTGTGGTTACATATTGCGTAATATGAGTTTTTTGATTGCAGTCAGGATCAGAATGATAAATTTGTTATGAGATGGAGGAACTTTAACCCTCTTACACCTGACTTAAGCTGGGACTAATAAGATTTGTGAATGTTCGAAAATGTAGATTGGCACAGAGTTTGAAAAAGGTTATTTGATATTTGTCATCGTAGTAACTTTGTGATTCAAATTAAGATATAGAGTTATGATATTACGGTACGTACTGATACATCCTGTATCGCCTTGGCCTTATAATTGAATTTCGTTCTTCCTAATCCTACATTTTCCCTTGACATAATATGTTCATTATTATTGATGTAGTACAATTTCTGCTTATACATTAGTAATGGGATGAGTTAGAAGACAGCTAATATATCATGTACAATGCGTGACATTACGCTTGTCTTAAAAAATCCAAACTTGCATATCTAGACAGGAGTTAACTTTAAATTTGAAGTGAACATTGCAGGAGTATGAATTTTGCCCTGCTAAGGCGAGGCATCAAGAAAGAAAAACACAGAAAAGATTTCCCTAAGTGTAGTCCCAAGAATGTGAAATCCCTTGTGTAGTGGGATGGATTCTGCTTCTTTTTGTAGGTTGATTTAGTACATTAGGAGAAAGAAAGACTCCTCTCTAAGGTAAATCATCATGAAAGGAATTAGGAAAAGGTTCTCTTGAATGTAGTCCAAAGAGCATTGAAGCCCTTGTCTGGTGGAAAGACATCTGTATTCTGTCATTGGTACATTGATTCAGTACATTGAGAGAATGTAGTTGCTGCTCTAAGGTTAAACATCATGACAGAAATTTGGCAGAAAATTTTCTCAAATGCGTTCCAAAGAACATAGAAGCAATTGTGAAGTGGGAGGAATCTGTTTCCTGTTGTTTGTTGATTCAGTACGTCAACATCATAGAATATAAGTGCCCCGCTAAGTTTAAGCGTCATGAAAGAATTTTGGAAGAAAACAAAAAACTCAGCCAGAAGAGCATGATTTTAATTTTCAAGGTGCTAAAATTTACACATAAATGGATTTATGTCATGTTTTTAATATCAATTCAAGTCTTTAGAGACTTTAATGTAAGCATTCTAGTTATGTCAATACACATTTTGAGCATGTTATACAAGTAGGTACCCTGTATTAATTACATACCTCCACTTTGAGTGAATTATGACCAGCCCCAAAAATCGATTATGTATCCTCTGGGATGTTTTGCTAACCAGACGTAGGAAGCTTGTGGGATGAATACGGCTTACCGTTCTTACTAGGAGAGACAAGTTGGAGGACACTTTCTGCATTATGCAACGCTTTTACAAGACCTTTTCCACTTCTGTCCCTGGGAAATTGCATTCTAGACCAAAAGGGCAATGTTGCTGGCTGACCTTTGACCTAACTGTCTGAAAATGTTCCTGTCAACACGAATTGACGAGTCGTTGCTATGGGAATGTCTTTCATGTGAAATGAGTTACAGGCATCTGTCATTATTATGGCTTCAAATTGGACACACTTTGTTGACATCTAGATGTGGCCTTTGGCATTGTGGGAGTCCTATAGGCTGTGGCTCTGAATACCCACCTTTCAAACTGCAATTGAAGAAGTGTTTTGGATTGCAGGTCCATATTTTTTTAGAACAGTGCAACCTGTAGTTAGTTTTCTCTGACGTAGAAAGATAGTTTTTCATGGAGACACTGTCACCATTCAAATAGGA
This sequence comes from Branchiostoma floridae x Branchiostoma belcheri, assembly GCA_019207045.1. Taxonomy (NCBI): domain Eukaryota; kingdom Metazoa; phylum Chordata; class Leptocardii; order Amphioxiformes; family Branchiostomatidae; genus Branchiostoma; species Branchiostoma floridae x Branchiostoma belcheri. The sequence continues at coordinate 6,403,629 of CM033040.1, read as the reverse complement.
TGCCTGGCAAAAGAAGGGAGAGTGTCAAAATTTTCATGCATTTCAAATGTACTACAATGTGAATTCTGAACATATTGCATACAAGTCTTTGTGAATTAAAAAAGATTTTTTCCAATCCCCCATATTAGGATTTAAAGGATTAACATCACACACACCCATCTGGCAATATGAAAATAATGGAGCTAGCTGTGGGGCCTTGGTTGGGACTTTCTTCTCTCTTTTTAAGGACTCGGATAACTTTTTTGTGATTTTTTGAATATCATAGAAACATCTGCAGAAAATGCCCTGGAGGATTTCACACCAGACTCAGAAACTTCGAAAATTCAACAGGCTTCTAGGAATATGGATTAAGAATTATAAATTCATTTGCTCGGGGTATGTTTTTATCACAAGTAAATTGTAAAATAACAGTTTTAGATTTTGCCCTAGTGGAATGCTGTTAAATCCTGGCAAACTTGATGTAGTCTGGAGGGTTCTATCAGTATCATGTCATGTGATTGTAATTGGCCTTGCTGTGGGCGGAGTGAGTTTAGTCCCTCATGAGCTTGTCATTAGTACAGGCAGGAACCAGAGTGTGATGGCGAATCTTGCTGCAGGGCCTTATGGAAGTTATTCATAGAACTTTGCACTATGTTAGTAAGAACCATCGGGCAATATACTCTCGTAGATGGGAATAATTTGTCAAGGGTTTTGCCAGGGCTGTCTTCAGCTTAAAAATTGTTTCTGTCTCACTCATTGTTTGGGAGCCCATGCTGTTGATTTTCCTGGTGAAATATGTCATTTTTCAGCTTATTCAAGTACATTTTCAAGAGTTTCCTATCAATTTTGGGATTGATGGGGTAAAACATTTTTCATCCCAACGTACATGTAGTTACATGTAATACCCCCAGTTTTCCCAATTCTCCAATTGCAACTGATAAGGGTCCAATTAGTAACGAAATATTTGACAGATTGTTGAATAAATTCCATAGACAAAGAACATCTAGTGACTAAACATTTTGAAGGTAGGGTGTCCAAACCTGAAAGTTGCAGAAATTTGTCTTGTTTTTCAGATTTTATGGCTGTATCTTCCTTCATCTCTTTTAGCCTTTCTTCTAACACACACAAGAAAATAAATCTACACTTCAGTTCCGACGTCACAGCTAGTAACCCATTTGATTTTTACAGCAGGGGGAAAATTCTGAAGGGTTTGGGCGAGGCCTGTTACCAAGGGAACTAATAGCTTTGCTGAAGATGAAGTAGGATGGAGGCAGGAACAGACAGTTCTGTAATGGCATGTCCAATCCTCGCCATTAAGGCAAGTTCAAGTGTCCGCTCGGTTGTCAGGTGTGTCACGACATCCGTTTGATTTGGTTGGTCCAGCGGCTAGTGAACCTGCATTTTTACCAAAGGTCAAGAAACTGATACATCTAAACATTCTCCCTACTCATGTAGCTGTTGGACACCAAATTTGTATTGGTTATGGGATAGGACAGAATGGAGAAATTTGAGATTAATCCACATGTTGTGTTTTGCAAAGAGTTACAAGCTCAAAGTATGTTAGCAAATTAAAAGCTGGGGAATTTTGCCCCGTAATTTGAATGTACTTTAAAAACAATGCATGATAGATAGAAAGCGTATAGTTTTCATATTTAAGTTTAGGATGTCCAAAGTGATATCAGAGATAGCATTCTCAATTTATGGAAATGTGTGGAGGAAAATTCCACAGGAATAATCCAAGCCTGACCTCCTCAAACTTGCCAATGTAATTTATGTTCTGTAGCCATAATACCTGCCCTTCTATTAATGACCAGTGGAAGAGTAACAGGTATTTCCCTCATAAAGGGGAGTACTTCTCTATCCTACTCTTATTATGTGCCTTATTACCTTGGGGAGCAGGTTCTCTGACAAGAATAGAATTCAGATTGACCAGGGATGCCACAACATGTGACCACAGTTTTCAATGGTGACCTTTCGGACATTTATTTCTCCCCCTCAAGAAACTTTTTCTATTAACAAGTATCTATTTTTCATTCAGTTTTACCACATTTGTGAAGAATTGACATAACACTTGTACAAGTGACTATCATCTTTTCAAGATATCAGTCTGGAGACCAGTCTTTAGAACATCCCATTTTAACTTAATAAGATTGTCTAAAACTCTGGTCAGTTGCTCTCCTTCCTCGCATCCTTTTGCAGTGCAATTTTTTCTTGAAAAAAGAAAAAAAGTATGATTGAAATGTAAGCTTTACAAGATCAATACCTCTTGCTTGAACTTCCTTTCCCTTCCAATCCCTGATTTCTGTGTAGCTAACCTAAGTGCGGGTAATCCAAAACTTTCCCTTGCGCTTTCCCGCCTGTGACGTCAAGACGTAATTTCACCCGGCGCTGAACACTTTCACTTCGGAAATCGGTCATCCCTGAGAAGTAATGGACTTGGTTTGACAGCCTATCAGTCATTTCTCAAGACTGCGCCGCAATTTTTACCCCTATGTCATTTCCACAAATTATGGCTGCAACCGCTATCATAACAAAAGTAACCCACATGCATAGTATAGAGTGCTAAATTTGTATTTTGTGTGAAGTAAAAGAAGTGTTCATTTTTTCAATTTTGTGTAGCTATGACCTATTTTTCAGATAACACTAATTCACCTTTATTCGTTGGGTAACCTATATCCGTTGCTTTTAAATGCAGGATACGTAGACACATCAAGTCGACAGGTGATAGTTTTAAACTGCAATATCCTGAAAATATTGCAATTTGAAACTAATGTCCGGACGTCCGTTGACGTGCTATCCCCAAATACCCTGTTTTTAAAAACAACGGATATAGGTAACCCAACGGATAAAGGTGAACTAGCGTTACCCCTGGATAAAAACTTGAGAATCAGATTGTTTTATTGCTCCTGACTTTCAGATATATAGAAAAAAATGTTCATGAAGTGTGCCAGTGGTTTTAGTGCAATTAGATAGGCCTACAAGTTAGAGCGTAATCAAACACAATAGCTTTACATGTAATCTTCTTTTTTTAGCTGTGTTGTAGTTTGACAACCATGCTTTTGAATCACAGTCAAAGGTTCAGGTTCCAACTTAGTTATTCACATTTTTTGTCTTTGATACAAAAGATTACAGGTTGTTATTCCAGCCCTTAATTCAAGATTCCCCCTCTCCACTTTTGAATTACAGTCAAAGGTTTTGGTACCAACTTAGTGAATGTTCACATTTTTATCTTGGATACAAATTGTTACATGTCGTTATTCCATCCCTTGAAGAGGCCCACACCTGTGTGTGTGTCAACCAACTCATGTCAGAAATTGGGTCGGATCAAATATTAAGCTCAGTTGAACGCACCTGAGCAATTACGGCATATCAAAGTAATCCAAAGTGCCAAATGTCATCTTCTACAGCTGGGGTTATGGTTGGGTCCCTTCTGACTCAAAATGAATATATGTTATGAACAAGAAAGCTTGATATGTATACTTATAGAATCTTGCAAATCTCCTTGTTGACAAAAATTGATGATGTCAAGTTACACAAGTATGAAAGGGCATGGTTTCGTTATTTTGAATTCCTTGAATTTAGGAAACGGTGCACATGGATTTGTTTCTGCATGCAGGGAGACAACTTTGGCTACTTATGTGTCAAGTCGGTCATGTCTGTTCACACTGATAGCACGGGAGATGAAACTTGTGTTGGATGGTTACATTAGCTGGATCTTGAGTGTGTGGAGAGCAACTTGAAATCCTTCAAAGTATTGTGAAAGTCATTCAAAGCATTTAGAGATTGTTTGAAATATCTGAAGATTTAGTTGAAACAGCTCAGGATCAATTTAAAACATCTAAAGATTTAGTACAAAGTCCCAAAATGTTAGGAATAAATTTGTAAGGTTGCCTCGTGGTGTAACACACCAGGTTTGTACTGATAGTACAAGCTGCATATATCCATAGATATACAAGTATTTGATCCACTCACATTAGAGAGAACCGCTTACTCTGTTTGATAAGTACGGTGGGCTCTCGACAGGTCTAGTTCAGGGTCTAGCTCTTCTCCAAAATGGGACGTCAATTTCATGTCTCACCGAGGGACGTCCCAAGTCAAAGCTAGATACTTAGTTGAGTGTGGAAATTGTTGTGCTGTGCCTTTCCAAAGGGCACAACATTTAGACCTGTCAAAACTCAATACCTTGGAGTTAGAGTCAATAACCCGAACCATGACTGAGGCCACTGTGTCTATGAAAAGTTATCAGGTCATAAATCAGCAAGCTGGAGTATTTTTAATGCTTTTATGGGACTGGCTTAGATGTTTTATTGAGTGATGTTCTGTTTTATAGGCTGTCCTGCTGACAGGCTCAATATAAGGCACGTAAAGATTGTAGAAAATGGCAATATGCAAATGACCATAAGCACCAATGTTTGCATGTCTTTTTACTTAGTAGTCAATGGCCCATCATGCAAGAAAATTTGTGCGGGCCTGCACTGCATACTACTCTTCAAAAGAGCTTCAAATAATTGATATTACATGTAAAAACAGCTGTATCAGACATCAATTATGGTGAATTCACTTTCAATTTACACTGTGTAATACTATACAATGTCAAGTACATTGTTCCCAAGACTGATATTCCACAGTGTTTTACCTACTGATACCTCATATTACATTTTGTTTTTATTCCGTAAAGACCAGTTTGAAATGTTATGTCTTTATGAGGCCTTTACCCCAGTTGTACAGTGTTATCATAATTATTCAAATTGATTCAAAACATAGCAATTTGGCCTTTCATGCACTGTCTACAAATGTTATTTTACATGTATGTTCTATAGGAAATGGAATAGACAACTTGTAGCTTAGTAACAAATGATAGAAATGGCGGGTAATGTATCCTTAGCTAATGACTACCTCCTGTGTGAAAATTGCCAACAGGCGATTACTTTCCCATTGGTTACGGCTCATTTGCAGACCAACGCTGCACGGCAATTTCTAACAAGCCCATATAATTAGCATGCACGTCTTTAGTCCATAGTGATATATGGAGTTTGCACGACGATGTGAAAGAAAAAAGAGCGCCCTGTTTGTGAGAGATACGTAAATCAGCATGGGGGTTTGGTATCTGCATGGGGGTAGTGTCAGCATGGGGATTCGTTGGCATTTGTGTGAAGGCTATTTTTGGAGAGGATTTTTCGTGGAAGTTTGCATGGAAAGTATCAATCTGTTACAATTTGAAGCACCAAGGAGAAGTGCTCCAATTTCCATGTATGCATGGACCTCTTTGAACACATCTGCATACATGCATATGGAGATGGTTGGAATTTTACTTCCAAATTTTGAGATTTATTTATTTAGCCAGGGATACACTCTCAGGCCCAATTTCACCAGATGAAGCAAGCTGTTACAGCTTTGAGTGCCAGAAAAAACATGAGCTGTTACAGTAGGAATCCATCACTTCATGTATTGCTGCTTTGTACACTGTGGAGAAACACTTGTAAGACGTCTTTCTTGGGTGGAACATGACTTGGGAAATATGGAAGATGGTATCTGGAGAATGGACTTCTGTGATGTTCTGAGACCGCAGGTTTGAGACATTCTTGTCAGTACAGTTCTATTTCTACTTTCCCCGGGAGTGACAACCAAAAGAAGCTGTGCTGCACTGGGTATGGATAAATCTATATTTCTACTCGTCAGCTGTCAAGCTTAAGAAAGAAGGATGGCAAGAGTGTCAAATGGGAGATCTTTCGCGAGCTGAGAAGAGTTGGAAACCACACTGGATTTGTAAGAGTGCGGCTCTCAATTTCACCAGTATATACCTGATGTTATCAAAGTGACGGTTGCTCTCTATATGCAGAAGTGAGAAAGTGCAGCCTTCACGGCTACATTTTACCATATGCCTGACGTTATCGATTGTTTCAAAGTGGTCTGGTCCAGTGAGGGTAAAGAACAAGGAATGTGAACTTCAAGGATTTTCTTTAGGCAAAAGAAGGTGAAGCTTTTGCTGCTTGGATGGATCTAGATTTTACCATATGCCTGACTATATTGAATCAGATGTGTTTGAAAATGGTCTTGTGCAGCTTGAGTGATTACTGCTGTTTCAGGGAATGGTAAATTTTTTCTTTAGATGAAGGAAACTTTGCAACCCCTGCTTTACTAGTACATACAGTTGTACTAGTAAAAAGTGCTGCCAGTACTGCATATGAATGTAGATTCCACCATATACCTGACATTAACGATGGTTTTGAAAATAGTCTGGGGCAGCTAATAATGATTATTGGCAATTGTCAGAATAACAAATTTGAATGTTTTTCTTTAGATGAAAGGAACTTTGCAACAGCTACTTTTAGAGTTCTACATACTATTAAGAAAGTGCGGCCAGTACTGCATAGGCAGATCCAGATTCTACCATATATACCTGACATTAACAATGGTTTAAAAAATGGTCTAATATATAATGTAGCTAGGAATGATTACTGGCAAATTTATTTTGAAAGAGTGTGGAATGTGAAAGATTTTCTGTAGAAACCTGCTGCTTTCTATACATACTAGAAAGAATGTATAACTTCTCTACTTGAACAGATTTAGATTTCACCATTTCTCTGATATTATCGATGGTTTTGAAAATGGTCTGGTACAGCAAGAATGACGGGTGTTGTTTGACACAAGGTGTAATGTGAGAGATTTTCTTTAGGTGAAGGCAACTTTACGACTGGCGCTTTTCGTACGCTTGGCGGAGCAACGTTAATGGAATTCCTCACGGAGACGGGACGATACGGATTGATGGGCGATGATTAATGAACGCGGCTCAGACCTGTTGGCGGGAATTCCTGTCGGATTGCGGCAGGGGTTTACCCGTACGGTCGCTTCAGTCATGGACCGTGTAGTCATGGGATGGTGGGGAAAATGAGCATGAATGACGCATTCTTTTTTTAATGGGTTAAGATCAGTGGTGTCGCCTCATGATAGGTGATGGAGGGTTTCAGAAATTTGTCCTACAAGTAGAGCATTAACGCTTACCTTTATCTGTGAGGTAACCTATATCTGTTGGTTTTAAAGACACTAGTATTTACTAATTTAGGGATCAGGTCGACGTACAACGGTTTCAAACCGTCAAAATTTGAAAACCAATTGAAACCACAGTCTGACAACTTGACATCCCTAAAATACCATGTTTAAAAGCAAACAATGGATAAAGGTCACCCCGTAGATAAAGGTGAACTAGTGTTACAGAAGGTAGGGCAGATGGGGTTGGTGTCTACGTGATGTACAGATTCTATGAGGTAATAGAATCAGATTGAACCGGGATCGTAAGGCTTTAGGTGATGGCATAAAGCTTTTTCGAGTGCTCGAGAATTCATCTTGTAGTCCCTAGAAATGTTTGAAGCCCTAAGGACTGGATACAATGATTTGTATCATGTTTAGTTAGTATACCTTGTGGGTGTTGGGAGTGAAGCAATTTTTCTTGCAGCATTGATCAAAAACAAGACAAGATAATCCCAATGATGCAGTCATTTCCGTAATGCTACGGGTTGTGCTTGTAGCATGTTAGACATTCTGAGTTAATTCTTAGCCAGAAGAACACTTGTATATCGACTAGTCTTGGAATAAAACTAGAATGATGATAATGAGCAAATCTTTCCAGTTGGCTTTCAAGAGACATTGGGGTTTGAAATACAGGGTACAAGTGCACCTTTATACATCTATAATAGGAGCTGTGCACCTTATTCTTAACTGAAGGTGCAGGAGTGCAGAATTCTATTTGAATGTTTGGGGTTTCACAGACATTCTACTTTATTTAAATTTTAATGCTGTGTACATTTTAGGTTGGGTACACCAGTGCACCTACATTGTATTCTCAAAATGAAATTGGGTTACTGTAAATGCATTTACGTTTGTGGGGATTTACTTTCGCGGTAGCGGGAAAATGGAGTGTTCGCGTTGGTTTTAAGTTCACGGTAGCACTATAGACTGTAGTCTAAAACTCTAATGGAAAAATGTCTGCGGTGGTTTTAAGTTTGTGGTGAATTGGCCATTGCAGAACCGTGAACATACATGTAAAACCACTACGAACATTTCTGTATTCATAGTATTTGATAGAAAACTAGAAACCTAAATTTTGTTCTTTTTCTTTGAAGAGTCTATGTTAGATTCTATCATTCTACAGGAAACATCTATTGAAGTTGTTCTGTTATGTCAAGAAGGTTTTTTGTAATCAAACAGTCAGGTGAAATCGATTCCCCACGGCCGCTACATATCCTCATCATTTCTTTTTCACCTTCATTTATTCTCCTGACCTTCGCACCAAACGACTTTGACCTTCCCAGGATAACATTGCAAACTGTTTCAACTTACAGTTTGAGATTGTCGAGAATTACCAGAAATGCACCATTTAGACTAAACAGTGCTGTCAACTGTAGTTAAATATAAGGAATCTAAAATGTTGTTCTGTGTCAGTGTCCTCGCTATTTTTGACCTGGCACAAAGCTTGTAAGTGACCTTAGCTTGATCTGTGCACTTACTGTCTAGGTAGAATTCATTCTAATTATTAACTGCAATTTCCAACACAAAGGAAAACTGGCACTTAACCAAAATTTCGACTGAACAGCGCCGGTCTGTGTAAGGATTGAGCGATCCCTTTTCCACTGCTTCTACATGAATGACGTCACAGAATGACCTACAGAATATAGATTGTTGAGGATTCTGATCGTTTCTCATGACAGTGGTCACCATTAGAACAACCAGCACCCAGACAGTTCAGTACCGATTCCTTGGCAAAGATAGGGTAATGGTTACTGGTTATATGTTCTATCATTATTGACAGAGCAAAACGGTACCAGTAGTGACTGATAAAGAAACCTTATCTTATCTTAGGTGTCATTAGGGCTGGGCCGATTTTCTGCTAAATTGGGAGTCATTTTTACAGGATGTATGGACGAATTTAAGAAAATGGGATAATGAGGCTTTGGTAGTTACAGGGTCACAGTTTTGTTGATTGATGTAGGGAGCCATATTGAGTGAATTTAGAATAAATGTCGGGAGGGGGGGGGCGTTTAAATTTGTAGGTTCAAAAATATACTGAGATGATGGCAGCATATTTATGCTATAGCCATTCACAGTTTACGTATCTATTTAATGTTGGAAAATTGGAACTTGTTTTGCCCTAATCTGAGATTTCTTTTTTGTAAATTGAAGGTTGAAGGTGACTATTTCAAGGCCGACGCATGCCTGTATATAGCTTCCTTGTGGGGACTTATGTCTCTTATAGATTAGTTATAAGAGTTTGCCAGGAGTGATGCAAAGCTATATTACCCAGGGAATTTGCTCCTTGATTGTTTGGGTCATGTTCAAAGAGGGTCTAATGATTACATACCCAGGCAAGGCTTGAATAATTCATCGCTTGTCAGATTTTTTAGAAGACTAACGTTTGACTTCAGGAATCAATTCCAAGTTGTGATCAGATCTGACTCAGCTTTTAATTTGTGGCTCAAGCAAAACTGTCGATAACGCAAGCCTATCAGGCATTTCAGCAAATGTCTGTAGCAGTGTGCCTCAGGGTATGGTAATGGGCCCTCTTCTGTGAACAGTGGAAGTGGCTGAGAAGTTGCAGATTCTTTTCATTTGATTTTGGTTTTTTGATATGTTGAAATTATGAAGGTTTTCACAATTGACATATTAAAGGGCTCCAATCAGATCACTCATATTCAGTAATATTCATGAAGACTCTTGGTGCCACTTATATCTTCAAGAAAGCATATATCACACAAAAGTTTGATATAAATGTAGCAGGGAATATTTCTAACTACATGTATAATATATTATGTGCCTTATAATTAGGTCTTCCATGTTCAATCCATTTAGAAGATCAACCATTTATGCCCAAACAGGCAGCTGATTGTAGCAATAAAACAAAAGCAGTTAGCCCTCCTATCTGTAAGGAAGATGATACACATGTACCTGCATTCTGTAGAGAGTGGTGGAGAATAGCCTGTAGCAGTTTAGTCTGGCACGAAAAATTTATGTTAGGGTTTGTCAGTACAATATTTTTATGTTGCCATTTGTTATTGGGGCAGCTTGACAACTATCATATACAGTTATAGCGCACTTACTTCCACCTAAAATTGAATAGAATAGCACTATTTGTTTTGATGGACAAACACACTCCCACTTTATAATAGTTCGCCCTTATATTTTTTTATGGCCCTACATGTATGTTCTTGCTATTACTCAAGGTATCACCTTGTACGAGGACTGAGGGCAATTACTCACCATTACAGTAATTAGTATGTCATTTTCACTTCATGTGACTAAGTGGACTAAAAGTCTGGCAGGAAAATGGGAGGTTATGCCTTCAGTCCTGTGTATTGGAGAATATCAGGTGTCAATTCCTTGCACATTTACAACCCAACATGCTTATTGAGAAGAGTAAGAGTGGCTGCTGGGTCCAATTCTTAGGAACATAACAGGTTCATGCCTTCTCTCCTATCGCTCATAGACCAATTACTAAAATCAGCTTCAGTGAGTTAGGCCGATGAGTTGACTTGGTCTACCAGAACAAGATTGTTTTTTCTTTTTGAACTGGTTCAGAAAACCGAACCTGAAAAATATCAGTGGACCGGATGTTTGACCGATTTGAAAATGAGCAGATTATACCACATGGTGGTCACATGTTTTGAGGCTTACAGGTCCAAGAAAATAACAAGAACAAAGTAGAGTCAAACTTGTTTCATAACAGAGGCAGTTACTGAACAGAGTCTGACTCTATGGTAGAGACCTATTTGTCCAACTTTTGTGACCACTTAGATTTCACTTTTGAAAAGAGGATATGTTGACAACATATATTGGGTGAGAAACTTAGATTTGACTTAATTTGCTGTTTGAAACTGTGTACAAAGGTGCCATGTGGGACCGCGTGGCACGATCGGGAGCGCGTTGGTCTCAGGCCCGAGAGGTCCCGGGTTCAAATCCGCTTGCCGTGTCACCGATCTTGTGCCCTTGGGAAAGGCACTTTACACGACTTTCCTCACCTAACTCAGGTGTAAATGAGTACATAGCTTCGGCTAGTGGCAGTGACAGGCCTTTGTTGTGGTGACAGGCCATAGGGGCATGTTCGGGCATGACGCACCCGCCATGACACACGAGTCAGGGGTAGGAGGAACCCCTTACATCCTTGGTCGGAAGTCCTCCTAGGAGACGGAAACTCCAAATAACAAATCTGCATCTGCTGGGGCCGTCTTACACGTTGCAAACAATTGCCCCTGTAGGACTTAGTGCGCCAGTGGACGAGAGGGTGGTGGAGAAGGAAGTGCACACCCCTCCTTCACCTTAAAAAGTGCAGGCCAGGCAGACGGGTCGCCTTAAACCCACCCTGTCTGCCTACCATTGTCTTCCGAGACAGACGGATGCCAAAACAAAACAAAAAAAAAACAAAGGTGCAAATTATGCCCTCAATTTTTTTCTTTTAAATTATGATCTTCCAGTTTTGAGCATTGTGTTTTTCAAAACCCAATAGCCAAAATTAAGATGGTTTAGCCTTTACATGCTTTTCTCCTGTGAGGATCAAATCCATGGTTGCACACCGCAGTAAATTTCAAGGCGCTCGTTTTTCACATTAAGACTCTGGGGCTCGGAAAAGTGGCAGGTTAACGCATTGCAGAGACGTATGCACTCACCTTCTAAGTGGTCTGGAATGGCAGTTATTTTCTCGGGTTACTTACAACGCTGGATAATCGTGCCTGGCATTGATGGGTTGCTCGCTTGGCTAAATGCGCTTTTGGCGTCTGTTGGGAAAGTGGCGTATGGATTTTTGCACGCTGCGAGTTTCCAAATGAAAGGAATTGTCATTTCGACAACACCAAAGTAGTGTGAATAACTAAGGCCATTCTTACATGGCTTCTTGGCTCTCAGAGTCATCTTGGATTTTCTTTGATTCAAAAGAAAAGATCACAATATATCATTCTGGGCACATACATGTACACGGCACTATACTAAATGCCTTTAAGTTTACAAGGATTTGATTTTGAGGTAGGGAACACAAAAGTGTTCACGTTGATTTTTAGTTGCAATTGGTGGTTGCAACAATAGGGTAGGTGTGCAGAAAAGAGAAAATACATGTTTGTTTTTTAAGTTTGCAATGAGTCTGAAGAGGGTACCACAAAAACGAACAACAATAAATCACTGAGAAAGTTTTACCATTTACAGTATCAATGAAGAAAGTCGTAAACTACCAAGTCAATAATGGGCATATGGAATAAATAATCTTGCCAGTGAAATCTTGATAAATGTTAAACATGGGTATTCATCATTTGCTGGGATCTTATATGATGTCTTCCATTGTTGCCTTATCATGTAAGTGTTGAGAATTGATTTTCAGTTTTGGTGGATGGATGGACGAATGACCTTGCATTTTTACTGCCCATGTACTGTGTCTACCTCTGGGGCTATATAAGGGATTTAGGTGGGTGATTATCGATCAAAAGCAAGTTAATGCAGCAAAAACATCACCTCAAGATGGAGTAAATGCACTTTGTTCAGTCCATAAATGCCATAAAAAGATTTGAAGCAAGTTAGATGCAAATTTATGTGGCAAAACATACCAGGTATTGGAGTATAATGCACATTTTATGCCATAAATGTTCAAAAAGATCTGGAACAACATAGATCAAAATTTTTGGACCGTTAAATGGTGTCTAAATCTAAATTTTCTTTCGTAAATGTTACAAAATGATCTGGAAGAAGTTTGATCTAAATTTATCAACCGAAGCATTGCCATGAACTGACCCGGGATAAATGTAAATTTTTCTCCGTAAACTATGGGTGAGATCGCAGGGGTGGATACCATCTGTAATGGTATCACTGGTTATCTTGCTTAGTTTATCAGGATGCCTCCCACACTAATTCAGCTCTGCTTGTCAGAGGGAATCTTATTCTATCAATGATCACCTTTAATTCTGGTTCATATACTGTAAATGTTGAAATTTTTGTGATGTAATTGTTCATGGTTTTCTTCCCTTCAAACTTATCAAACCCACAGCAAACTCCCAGAAAATTAAATCCTGCAAACGTAATGGTATTTACTGTAAGGGTAGCTTTAATGTCAGACTTTTGTACTTTGGACATTTTATCACAAAGCTTAAGTTTCATTTTGCTTGCAATATGTGAAAATGTTAGTCACTGTTTTTTTCAGTCAATTTTTTTGGCAAAATTTTAAACCCAAATTTTGTGTACCATTTGTCCATATTTACAGAAATTTTGTTGTACAATTGTAGATTTTTTTGTCTGTGTCTGCATTCTCTACTTGAATTTCCTGTCTATCTATTTTTCATTCTATACGTAAATCATGGAACAGCTTTATGCGTGCGAGTGCCACATAATTCTGGTCATGGCACGGCTGGGTAAGCCATCAAGCCAGCATCATTCCATTCAGGTCCTGAAGTAGTGGGCGGACGGTGTGATGTGATTTTAAAAGTATGACGTAAAACTGACTATAGAGACCAAAGATTAACCCACAGCTTCTGGGTATTGGGAAAACACTTAAGCGACTGTGTGGGAGGACTGTCAGTGAAGGCCACGATTTAAGTGGCATTAGAGAAATTGGCATGTAAAGATGCTTTTTCCTTTCTGTGAGCAAACTAGAGTTTTTAGATGTTCTGCTGACATTATTAACAGGTAACCTGTCGCTATATACCTACCTATATAGTCCCTTGAACTCTTGGTCGTTGGGGGGACAAGGTAGACACTCTAAATTCAATACATAGTTGGAAAGTCCTCTTCAAATAAAGTTGTTATGTCATATTTCTACAGATAAAAGTAGTCTATACATGTACAGTAGAAGCCAGGTAATTGCACAATGGATAACCGCACACTTCAGAATCTGTTAATTGCATGGAATCTCCAAATCCCAAACTGGTACGGTCCAGCTGGATAACTTTGCATTATTGCACCATCCGGATAATTGTATGAAACACGCAGGCAATTGGGATGTGCAATTAGACGGCTTCTACTGTACATGTAAATGCATTTCCCTGTTTTTGGTTTTGATTAGACTGATTAGGAAGGGATTGCTGTTGTTCCTAAGGGTCATTTAACAGTACTTCTCCAAGAGTCCTTTGCTGATTTAGGTAGGTTTGAAGTGCATGCATGGTTAGGGTGGCATCAACAAGTCAACGTCAAGATAGACTGATTTCAAGATTGGGCTTAGAAGGTAGAATTCAAAGAAATGTTAGCATGTGGCCTACACCCTACTAGTACAATGTATGTAATTTGGAAGGAATGAGTTTTTCAATTGTAACGTAAGCACTATTTTAGGGCTACAATGACCTGCCTGTCTTAAGACAGACCATTTACTGAATCTGCAAATGGAGAGTGTCTTTGCTGGAATATGTATTTCATTGCCCTTACGTGCTTAGATTGTATTAAGACTGGTGTGTAGGTCTTACAGTATTCAGTTTAGGTCAGATCATTTTCTCTGAGGTGCCATTCTTACAGTATTTTTAAAGGTAGTCACAAAGACTTTTTGAGGCTGTATATAGGGTCAGTGGGTTGTTATCCACTGTGTCTTTGGCATGATATTGGAAGGCAGAGCCCATTCCTCTCTTTCTTGTACCATATTTGACCTCCCCAGATGTCAGGTAACCCATTTACACCTGGGTATAGTGAAGAAACTAATGTCAAATTCCTTTCACGAGGTCAAAATGCCCTGTCTAGTTTATGCTGGGAATTGTATGAACACTTGATTCCTTGACATTCCAGTAGGTTATGTTTATGAAGGTTAGACATCCAGGTATACAATTCAATCTCTACAACTGGATTAAAAAAAGAAGGGAGGACTCCAAATAGAACTTTCCAGTACATGGGACCCCGCTTTGCATCACCAAGGACAATAAGTTTTATATGGAACAATGCTAACATGGTTTACTTTTGAGTGACCTTTGCATACGATCCTTAAAAGTTAGTGAATTGACATGTTCAACCAGTTGTTCTAGTTAGCCATACTTGTATTGAATTGTTCTACCAGTTCATTCTAGTGACGCTGAAGAAGAGTGATGGATGTCACTCAAAATATCATACATCATATCATACTGACTGAAAATATAGCACACATCATAAATTTGTGCCTTCTATAGACCTTCACCTTGCACAACAAATGAAGCAATTCCTTACCCCCCTCTAGGGAGAAATGCTGATGCATTGGGTCCAAATGGTATTGCTAGTAATCAGCACAGCATTGTTCTATTCTATTGATCTCTTTGGTAGAGCTGCCCCTTGTGGTAAGATCTTTCTGGTGAAAAGTACATCTTATGAGCCTCTTAAGTGACCTTGGCCATGTGAATTACTGAGACAGCATGCCCTTGAGAATCTGTGCTTAAGCAGGGCTCGAAGTTAACTATGTCCCGATGTCCCGGGGCCACTAAAATTTAGGCCGGGACAACTGAAAAATCTTTTTGGGACACTTTTGGGACAATAGGAAAATAATCAACGAACCAACATCATGATCTCCCCGCGGCAGGCTTTTAGCTAGCAATGCGTACAGCCGTACAATGTACGGCCTTCGCTAAGAAAATCGCAAAATGTACGCCCTGTTTTTTGGATATACGCCTTTGGTACGCCCTTATTTTCCCCGGAAACTTCGCTCAAAGTTCAAAATACGCCGATTCCGGCCACACCGAGCCGCCATTTTGGGTGATTCTACCTCAAGTCTCGCGCAACCTCGCACTCACTCACATCTCGCGAATCGCGAGAGTCGCACCCCATTGGCCATTTCGGCGTGACGTATCGCGCCCGGGCTCCATTATTGGTGGAATACCTGATATCCCCGCTGTTTTCGCGGGAAAAATCACGCAGGAAAGCGTAAAAACTTTGATTTGTCAGGGCTCCAGACTAACTTTTTGGCCTAGGAGCACTGCGCTCCTAACTCTAAAAACTTAGGAGCACCAGCAAAAATTTAGGAGCACCACTGTAAAAATTGGTAGTAAAAGCAAAAAATCTAAGAATCATTGTTGATCACCTGGAATAGCATATTTTAATACAGTAATATGAAAGAAAAAACAGTCTTGCTTTAAATACGGTGAATGTGGTAAATACATTGATGCGGTGGTTCTTGGGGATAGGAGGACAAAAGTTTTTTTGCTACGGCCGGCTGCTTTATTCAGACTCGACTCTTGCACCTACAGCCTTGTCAGGCATGACTGTTGACGAACAAGTTTTTGATGTCCAAATAAATGAATTAATCAAACTTGCAACATAAGGATTATCAAAATGTATTCAATACTGAAACCAAGGTACACAGACAAAAAAGTAATTATGCCTTCTTATTGTAAGAACAATGAAAAATAACTGATTAATCCCAAATTACCATTTAAATTGAAAAAAAAAAAAACACAAATAAGTATAAAAGTACAAGTGTCTGACAAAATGGGTGAAATTGAACTGAAAATGGAAATAGTGCAGGCCGCTCTCCAACACCAAGAATGTTTTTTTTTCACCCTACCATTTTTTTTATAAAGGCCTACTTGTTCACTGTCTCAGGGGCTGCAACATTGTTGTCTAAAAAGTCATGTTATAAAAGTTTTGTTACTGCCTACTGGACCTCCACTTATCATGCTGTCATAGCATATCATACCATGCCATACTATATCAAAGGAGGTTATTTCCTATACATGAAATCTCCTTGGCCAAACCAAGGCTCTGTCTTCAACCTCCTTGGCCAAACCAATATATATATATATCATGTATACTCTGAAATTTCCCTATCTGTTTGGACAAACTCACAAAGGGAATACAGTAAATAAAGGTCCAGTGGAAAAACATTTTTTAAACCTCCTTGGTACATGTAATTGAAGACAGTACAGACACATGGCAGGCCTTAATGAGGTGTGACAACCCCTGCTGACCATCCCTGTCAGGGGAAGAAACTGATACCTGGCAGGGACAGCCTTTCCCTGCAAAGATTCTACTTGGCTGGATGATAAATGATGATTAATTGTAAGAGGTCGCACTGTGCGACTGTGGTTACAGATCTGGTCGCACCAGGGGAATTCTACTCGCATATGCGACCAACTTGGTCGCAGTCAGGAGCCCTGTTTGTTTACGAAAACTCGTCGAATGCCTGAAGTCATTGGTGATAAGTACATGTATAGGATTGTTTTGGAGGTTTTTTTTGCTTGTTTGTCGGTGGAATGTGGGAAAAACAACAGCTAATGTGACGATGACATACTGGGGAGGGGGGCGGTGTCGGCACTGAATTCGTAGAAAATGTTGAACGGAGGTCGCGATTTTTTCACGGTAACTTGAGATATTACTTTTGTTGCAGTCTTTATCTTTAAAATATTGATAAATGGATGTTGTTTGTTGAGAAAATTTCGCTTAATTTGCCCTTGGAACACATCTTTTCTGCTATATATTTTCAATGAATTAAATGTTTGTACACATTTTTCTGTACTGTGTAAAGTTAAAACGCTGATGTTACAGGCTACAAGTAACTTTTCAGTGCATTTATTTTCAGCTATGTTCTTAACAGAGTAGATACACAAAAGAAATATATGATGTACCTGGCAGTCCTGGCTACACTTTCTCCTCTGTTGGTTTGCAGATTTTCTTGTAGACTTCTTTAGCTTGCTGTTGTTATATATGTAACAGTCAAGTTTCACCTTTAGCAGTAAGGTTAATTTACTCTCCCTGATTGTATGTATTAACTCATGAAACATTATATTGTAAGGAATCAGTGTTATATTACTTGAAAATTACCTCATGTATTCTTTAAGCCATACCCACCTCAAATCAAGAACACATACCTCCCATTCTGAGGACAAAAGTGTTGCAGCAAAGACAAAAATTTGGCTATATTCTACTTCAAAATGCAGGAAATAGCATTTCAGAGGCTTTAAATTTCAAAATTTTCCAGGGGAAGATGCCTCCGGACCCCCCTACAATGCTCGCGCCTTCGGCGCTCGGCTCCACCGCGCAGTGCGGAGAGTACAACACATTACAGATGTACACCCTAAAAAAATTCCTAGCTAAAAGCCTGCCCCGCAGTTCGCGGTTGTCAGGCGTGCGTACTCTGACTTACAGTTGTTGTAATACATAATTTCTGAAAATAGGGTTGGGACAGTCCATCCTCACTTCGGGACAGTTGAAATTTATTTTTGGGACAATGCGGGACAGTAGGGGAAAAAGTTAAGTTTGAGGCCTGCTTAAGTTTCCAAGCAGTCGGCAATCTTCCACCAGATACAATCAAGAAAAGGTTATACCTTCTGCAGTGACTGTGCTATTCTTAGATAACTCTGATGTCAAGTCCAAATTGGAAGATTATGGGAATGGGTCTCACCACCTTGTCATTGCATTTACTGAGTTGACCAGTATGAACTTCTCCAATTTGCCCATGCATAAGGCCACACCAATCTATTTGCTTGGTTATCAGACATTTGAAGTTGAAAATACAGCAAAAACGCATCATAAAAACAGAGGGCATATGGCCTTGTGGTACGTTGAAACATCCAGTCCCCTCGATCTCAGCAGTTAAGCAAATTGCGGTCCAGACAGAACTTGAATTGGAGACCACCAAGGAAGACCAAATGCTGTAGACCAACCAAGCATTCCACGAATTCGTCTTTCGGAAGAAAAGTAAAACGGAGGTCCTGTGTTCAAGGAGGTGCCTCGACCACCTAAATCAACCTCATTACCCAAATATTGGGTACCTTACTTACTTACTTGTGCTGTGGACCTGCTGACTGAAAATACACCAGATATTATTATTATCATTATTATTATTATTATTTCAAAACAAAGTGTACAAAGACATATACATGTTCATCAGGCCCAATTTTCTTTAATTTTTTTCTACTTCAGTATATTTCTTTATGAACATTAAAGGACAGTATATTTCTTGCTTAGTTAAGAGTTGAAAAATAAAACAAAATCAGTGATATACAGCCACCCCTGATTTAGACTTTCCTTGGTGCTGATATCAAGGTGGTTATTAAGTTATGCTATCAGACCATATTGGGAATTTCCTATAGATATCACACTATTTAGGGTTAGTCCCAGCTTTTACATGATTGTTGCCTTGGGTTGCTTTCAGATTTTGGATGGTGATGTAAGGTCCGAGGCCCATGTTTGAGGGAGGGTCATGTGTATGCCTCTAGCATCAACTTTTAGTACTGTAATTGCAGAAACTTTGATGGTGGTTTAATGTCCGCGTTTTTTGCAGTGGCCGCTTCACCACGAACTTAAAACCACTGCGAACATTTTTCTACGGCGGTTAAGAGAGCACAGTGCATGGTGCTACCGCGAACTTAAAACCACCGGAAGAGTCCTTTATCTGGCTACCACGAAATTAAATCCCTGCGAAATAAAATGCATTTACAGTATGTAAAAGAACCCAACACACTTATTCATGTAATGGTGACCTGGTTTGCTTAGCTAATACACCTGAGCCATACCTAAGCCACATTGCAGAACTAGCTAACGAAAAAGCAATTTTCTTCATTCTCAGTCTGAAGTTGCACCTGAACATTTACCATGTTAACTGTCACACCACACACCCTTGGTACCCTCCATAATGTATTGTACTTGTCCAGCTTGATCAATAGTGTAAGTCTACCCTCGGCAGCCTTAATATCTTGATACAGCGTCTTGTTAAGGGTCAGGACAGGTCTTGGGATATATTGCGACTGTTACATGTAATCAGTGTGGTGACTTATGTCCCAGCGTTATACCTGATGTTCTATTAGGAAAGATTGGGTCGGCAGAAGGCTGGCTTACACTGCTCAATCAATATCTTATATCCTCAGTAAAGCCTGCAAGGTTTTCTTGATAGATTGTAGCGGAATAATCGTACAGACGGGTGAACTTGTGCCAGCATGCTGTTGTTAATCAGTTTCTGGTCTCTCCTAATATCCGTCAGGTATGATTGGGGTTGGAGGAGGCTTGGTTATAATGGATGATACTCATGAAGAATGACCTATAGTGTAAGCCCCACCTGAGGTCTTGGTATATCTCGAAGTTTCATGTTGCTGAACTTGATTTTGTATGTGAGTTCAATCAATCTTGTAGCTGTAGTCCTGTAGCAGTGATGGTATCCAGTATATAATGGGAATTCCTTGGATTATGAGAGCCCAAAGTCACTGTCTATGAATAGCTCATCAGGTTGGTAAGTCATTGAAGAACAGGATTCTTTGCACGGAACAGTTCGATGACCGTCTGTCACCTTCCTAAGGGCAATTGTGACTGGTTCACACTGAACTGCAGTATAGGTGGTGCTGCTTACAGGTGCGGTCCCAAACATAAAATATTAACATCTATACATAGTTAATGTCAGTGATATTATCAATACGGTCGCAAACATAAACATTTATGTATTATATACATGTTGTCAAGGAGGAAAAGGAAAGACGTTTACCAAATTGCTGTCTTTTGTCCAAGGAATCTTATTATTCTGGGCAAAATTACTGTTGAGGAATATCCTGGGATATGATAATGCTTGAAGGAGATCTTGACAATGAAGCTTCATTGATGGTAACAATGTCATATGTCGAAGAAGTAGTAGTTGAGACAGGAAGCCTGTTGAGTTGCTGTAGTTTAAGTGACTGTAAAGGTTTGACGTTTTGCTATGCAGAAGTTGCTTTGTCAGGAATGTTGATTTGTGTCAATGCAGTGCAGAGATCTTGTAAAGGAGAACTAATGGCCAAACTTTGTGAGGTCTCCCAATAGAGTTTGAAGCAAAGCTGATGTGTTATGCCGAAGGGCGGTTATACAGGCTATATAGATACAGAGTTCAGATGACAGTTTGTGGAATATGTTTCTTTCATACTCTTCTCAGGATCTTGTCATTTGGTGGTACAAACACGTTGAGGTGTCCATGCCATTGTACGAAGCCTTAGATGTCTGAAAGACAGTGGAGTCTGAACTTACTGTAACCGGACGTCTTGAAAAGGAAAGCTGAACTCAAGACAAGCTAAATGAGCTCTTTGTTGGGACAGAGTCATCTTTGAGATTTAGAAGTGACATACATGTACAAACTTGGATTTAATTAAGGTGACCATTGTGAAAAGAAAGCCTTATGCCTTCGTACACTGCGGAAACCGTCATCGAAAGGAGAACCCTCATGTTGCGACAAATTGAGTTGCTCCAAATATCCGAGAACATCGCCTGCTCGCTTTCCAACAACAATGTGGCCGCGGCTTCCAAGGTTGCCCAGCACGGCAACCCGGAGAGCCCGCACTCCCAGTTCCGGATCTGGGCGGGACGTTTCGGGCTAAACAACCGGACGCTACAGATCCTGGAGGAAGAGGAATGTACGAACCCGGAGGTGATCGGCGCTCTGTCGGAACACGACATACTGGATCTGAAACTGTCCATCGGACAGCGGGTGCGACTGAAGGCGTTACGGGACAGATGTACGCAGATAGGAGAGGCAGGGAAGGAGCTGACGTACTTTTCAGATGGCGGGATGACCTCGCCATCTATGTCATCATTGTCGTCGATATCGTCGGCAGTTTCCACGGCTTCCTCGGGTTGCCATGGTGACGGTTGCCAAGGAGACTACTCAAGTAGGTCATAACATCAAAGGGCAATGTTTGGTGTAGGGTTAAAAATAAAGCAAAATCAATTACATGGCCAACCCTGATTTAACCTTTCTGTAGTGCTGAAATCTTGGTGGTTGTTAAGATATGCCATCATACCATGACTTTCCCATGGATATATAACATTTTGATATAAATTTCAGTGATCTAAAAGTGCGTCAGAAGTTTTCTTCTGGCAGACACTTCTGTCCCAAAGGTTTAATTTCTCTTCGACTGTAAGTCCTAAATCTATGCTATCCATCACAACCACGCACATTAATTATACAAGTAGATGCGGCATATAAAAGCCACTTGCCTTCAATTGTGGAGCTTGGATTAATGCTGATTGCCCCTGTGTATTATGTATGCAAACTGCATGTTGATTTCACAAACCAGGTCAGAAGTGTGCTCACATAGGACAGCAGCACCTATATGTACATGTACATGTTTCATTCCTTTAGAAACTTGTATCTAGATCATGCAGAATCCTAAGAAAATAAAATGTCGTTTATTGACAAACATAAAACTCAGTTACGTGCCCTAAGTCTGAAATGTAGCCCTAAGGACCAACTCGTAAGTACATGTTTTGTTCCTATCAAAATTCAGTCTCTAAAATCAGTAATATGCCCTAAGTCTGAAATGTAGCCCTCAGGACCAACTCGTATGTACAAGTTTTGTTCCTATCAAAATTCAGTCTCTAAAATCAGTAATTGTCTGAAAAAAAAGTCTGAAATGTAGCCTTAAGAAAATAAAATGTCGTTTATTGACAAACATAAAAATCAGTTACGTGCCCTAAGTCTGAAATGTAGCCCTAAGGACCAACTCTTAAGTACAAGTTTTGTTCCTATCAAAATTCATTCTCTAAAATCAGTAAAATGTCCTAAGTCTTGAATCTAGCCCTTAGGACCAACACGTATGTACAAGATTCTATTAAAATTCAGGCTCTAAACAGTAAACAATCTCTATCAAAAATAGGATGCTGTTTTGAAATAAACATGAGAATCAGTGATGTTCCCTAAGTCTGAAATGTAGCCTTTGCATAATCTTGATAAAGACATATGAGATCCTGTCCTTTGGGTGGGCTTATATTGATCACCCAACAGTCTGTAGCCGGTAGATAAAACCCATCTTTGCAAATCCTACCATTTGGATGGTCTCGATGGGGAAGACCTCTTCTTACCTTACATTTTACTTCTCCACTAAATGTTTCTCTTATCCAGAATATGTAGCAGAAATACTTTGAAAATTTCGTTCATATATTCCATGGCTTTGAGCCATGAAAATTCCTTGAACATTTTAACCATCATTATCAGCCTTCATCCATCTACAACTAAACAAATTCAACCTCGCACCTTCCTCTGTAACTCTTTTCTGTATTGAAATCTGTATCAGAAATACTTTGGAAGTTTCAAGCATATGCATTCCTTTTAGTAACTAAAGAAATGATTATTAGTGGCCTCTGTCTGTTTATAACTGAACAAATACAGTCTTGCACATCTCTCTGTAAGTCTTTCTCTGCTTTAAAATCTGTGTCAGACATACTTTGGAAATTTCATGCATGTGCATCGGGAAAATTCCTTTTATCTACCTTTTAACAAGAAAGTATCATGCTTCGTCTTCAGTCTGAGCTTCAAATGCTTTACCTTTTAACCAAAAAGATAATCATTATGGACCTCCACCCGTCTATGACCCAACAAATGCAACGCTTCACATCAATTCTCTTTACAAATCTTTCCCTTGGAATCTGTAACAGGGATAACATAGAAATTTCATGTTTATCTTTTTAAAAACTCATTTATACATTTTAAGAATTCTTTTAACATTTCAACCAAGCAAATACAACCAAATAACTGCCTGCTCTCATCTGTTTGCATAACTCTGAACAACAAGTTTGGTCAGGAATGGTTTTTTTATCCATACAGTCAGCAATGAAAAATTACTTTTTAATGTCAAGCTCTCTTCATAAACCATTAGCGGACTAAAGGGGAGAATTGGGAAAGGGGTTTAAACATTAATTAGGGCCTAGATACATAAAAATTCAATGCAGTGCAAAGGGTTTATGTGAAACACCTTTTGCATTAAAGGTAGGAATTTAAAATGCAAAATTTAAAGAATTCCAAGATAGGCCATCAATTGTGGTGCTGTAATGACATGTGATGATTGGATAAGAGATAAGATGATCTGTAAGTTTGAAGATGACAGGTTATATTGTAAAAAGTGTTAAATGAATGCAGCTTGATAGACATCCAGGTAATAAGATACACAAGCTCACAGTTACTAAAGCAACAGTTGCTGACAAGCAACTTGGAAATTTAGATTGATGAAAATTTTGATAGTAGATTTTCAAATAGCTTCAGATTCTAGCAGGACAGATACATGTAAATGACTGCCTATGCTCACATAAAACACTGCAACAAGAGAATGTTGATAATTCTAATTTATAATTTGTTAGAAAATAAATGAGAGGCCTAGAGTTATGTACAATGTACATTTAAACTGAAAATCGTCAATCAAATCTGATTTATTAAAAATGCAGCAGTAAAAATGCATGATAGAGTATGGTGTATTGATGTGTTCAAAAAGTATATATGTCATTGTGGACAATGATCATGGATTATCCTACAATAGATTGGAATTAAAATCTCTCCTAGGACAGACTCAAACCAGGATCTGTTCTAAGACAGATTGGAATCAGGATCTGTCCTAGGACAATCTGCAATTCTACATGTACTAGTACAGATTGGGTTAGGGTTAGGTGTAGGGTTTAATCTAACTCTACTAAACTTAACCAAATCTGTACTAGTAGAATCACAGAATATTCAAGAATGGATTCTGATTCCAACCTATCCTAGAACAGATCCCAATTCCTCTCTCTCCTAATAGAGACTCCAAATTCCGATCTGTCCTAGTTAATCTGTGATTGTCCTGAATCCCAATCTCTACAATTTAATGCATTGTCAATATGTCTACTCGGTCTTGCCTGGAGGGACAATTTTTCTGTGATTTCCAGAACAAATTGGTATAAACTAAAGTGAAAAAAAAGACAAAATCATTGCATACATGTAAGTCTCTAACTAAGCTCAACTTTTTGTTGACATCGAAAATGATACATTTTCAGCAGCAAAGAATTGTTCTGGGGATAGTTTCTCCGAAGGCAGGACATAGTGGATATGCTTTTTGAGCTCTGTGCAGCTTGTGTATTCACTACTATACTTCTGTTTCAGGGTCTCTATAACACTGTGCATGCTGCTATCATGATTTGATAATCTTCTTTTTACCTTTAGTTCACAGAAATACAGAAGTTGCCATGTTGCCGTGCAGCTTTTTGAATTTGTAAACGTTTACTTGTCACTGCATGGAATGTTGAAATGATATATTTTTGATTAGAAAGTCTTGCACCAGTATCACAACCTATGAATGTCTTTTTTTGTGCCATTTAGACAAAATAGCAACCAATTTGCATTATGTGGCTTGTGGCACATTAAAAAGACAGTCTGTGGTATTGATGCAGGATATAATATCCTTTGTTTTTCAACAAAAAAATTCATTTCAGATATCCTGACTTTTACAGCGGAAGATTTTCGTTATTTTCTTGCATGTCAGGTTTGTATAGTTTAAGGAGCACTTTCCTCACTTTTGCCTGTGCACCATCTTCTTCTGACCACCACTCCTGCTCACTTTCTTTCAAGACGTTCTTTAAGACACGTCCCTCCTTAAGGAGCAGAGCCTCTCTAGAACGCTGGCATGACACCTTACCGCCATGTTTTGCAGCATTTCCCACCATTCCTCTCTAACTTGTTGCCTAGGTGATCTAGAATACTGGGAAGAAGGTTCCTTCGGCCGAGACAACAACTCTCCTTCCCATGCGCATCTCTACTCTATGGTAGGCTATTTTTCCCGTTCTTTCGACTTCCGTGGAAATGAATTTACACCGTGCATGTTTTTTCCGTTCTAGGAGAGCATGATGGGTATGACCCGCGGGGGAAACATAGCGAACTCTCCGCAGTCGAAATGTCAGAGCGCCAAAAGAAAATTATGCGATTCCGCCAAGGCACTAACGGTGGGAGCGGCGAATCCCGCTCAACGGAGGGTTCGACCGCATCCGAATTTCAAGTAAAGGATTCTGGGATAGATACAGCCTCTAGTACGAATGTAGACGACACTGATCAGACAATATCGCAAAAGGTATAACACCTTGTTTCTTGCTTCTTTTGATGTATCTGTCTGAACCTCTTTAAAAATCCACCTCCAAACGAAACCTGTCTTCCTTCTATGGTACTTTATACAAGAGGCAGTAGGAGAAAAATACCCTAAAACTCAAAATATCTGAATGTTTTGCTCATGCAAAAAATACCATGTGATAAAGTATGCTCTATATTCCTCATACTTGGCCTTTGTATTAGTTGGTGTGAAAACTTTTAAGCTTGTTTATAAAGGATATTACATTTCTTATTGTCTTTGCAATCTATGTTATTTTGTGATAAATGTTTGGAAATGGGTTATGTGAAAAGGAGTTTTATGATCAGCGGACCTGGTGAGAGAAAGAATTTGTAGCTCTATAGGATCTAAATTTGAGGAAACTGACATCAACCATATGTCTAGTTTTGACATTTTCTTGAGCCTCATTACTTATGAATTGAGGAAAATATAAAAATATTGGACTGGACTAACAAGAAAAGTTCAGTCACGGGAAGTGAAAAATGCCTACATCAAGCAATCTTTTGTTGGCATTCATGGCTTTGCCGATAAAAATTGGTTTAAAAGATGCAAATGCCAATACTTCTTGGCTGAGTGGGCAATAATGCCGTTGTTTCTCATGCCCCATTCTTGTGTGTGTTTCAAACCCGTACAGTCTTTCTTTCAAAATTTTGCTAGAGTCTATGTTTCAGACCTTTCTATCTTTATTTGTTTGGTTTTGTTAATTTTGTGTGTTTCAAACAGTTGTGCTAAAATTACCGTCCTTGTGATTGTACAGTCTTTCTTTCAAAAATTTTGCTAGAGTCTACATTTCAGACCTTTCTATCTTTATTTGCTTTGTTTTGTTTATTGTGTTATTCCTTTAGTACCTATTTTTATATTGTGTTTGTATTGTGTGGATTGTTTTTCTTGATTATTTTGACCTATTATGTCTGTGATATGTATAGTGTTTGATATCGTGTGCTCTGATTCATCATTTGAATCAGCAACATTTTGAATAGACACATTGTTATGTAGTAGTTGGAAAAGTAACCTGTGATCAAGAAAATATGCTTGACGTAAAACAGCACAATAATGTACAAAATGTATTTGTACCAAAATGTACCCAGAATGCTATCTGGTTGTCCTTGGTACTGCAATGTACTGTACCCTTGAGATGTGTACATTTTTATTATGGTAATATATGTCATAATTCAGTAAATGCACGTTTTATTTCTAAAATACGAGACTCTGAATGTGACACAGGCAAAAATCTACTGGTAAGGAGTCTCATTTTGTAAATGAAGTAAAAACTTTATAATTTGAAAATCAAAAAAACTAGACCAAAGTCTATGTAGACCTTCTGTAGTAATTAGATGATACACTCTTTTGTTTTCCACACATATTATCTCCTGAATAACAATTCTCTATAATTCACAAGCATATACAATATCTACAATAGATCAGTCTGTCACCTTCCTCAGGGCAAAAATGCCCCCCCCCCCCCTGCACTGGACCTTGTTGAAAAGCAACCTTCCTGGCTGATACAAGCAATTGAGACTAAGTTAAAGTTTGGCTCTGTAAAAACAGTCATTACCTCAGTGATAGACAGTCAATGAAACTTTCGTCTGTTGTACATAATGTTGTATCCTTGTGAATAAAAAAAATATTCAAATTGTGAAGTAGAAACTTTCAAAATAAATGAAATAAAAGATAGTATATTTAACCCCTCCATAGTGATTAGATGATATATTACTTGGATTTTTCCTTATTAACATTTCCTGTGTTGTACCCTCTCCAGCATCCAGTGTCATGGACCCCGTCCATAGAAACCAACCGACTCATCGGTCACATGATCCTCAACAAGCGCCAGAGGAACGGAACCAACCAGAAGGACTCGGGCTCCATCTTGGGTTTGAAGGTCGTGGGAGGAAAGATGACGGAGTTTGGGAAACTTGGGGCTTTCATTACCAAGGTCAAGAAGGGCAGTATAGCAGACACTGTAGGACATTTACGAGCAGGTAGGACACCCCTGTTTGTCTAATGGTTTAGTCTAGTCTTCCACATATTGTATTGTCAATTTTCTTTGTGGAAGACTTGAATCTTTTTCTGTTTCTACTCCTTGTTTAGGAGACCATGTATTTAGTTTCAATGTTAAATCCCTTATTTCAAGCTTTTGAAAATACATTTTCATCAATTTCATGTCAAAATGTTCATATTTTTTTTGACAGATCGAATGAGATTTTTGTCCATCCTGATAAAGAAGCAAATTTCTGTCCTGGGACAGATCTTGCTATTTTTATTCTAATGTATTTTCATGGCATTGTTTTATGTTGTTGTAGAATTTATTTGAAAATATACAGAATTTTTGTAAAGTCTGATGAATGCCTCTAAGAATGTACTCTAGGAATTGCAGATTTGAGGCCTACCAATCCCTAAGTTTCTTCAATTATTATTTTTCAGCAGAGTTTGTTAGACGAGTTTGTCTGGTGCACAGAGATGGTTACAACTTGTGAGGAAACAGTTGATTTTGATTTCCTTCTTAACAAAAACTAACAATATTATATTCCTAACAAAAGTGGCTGCAGTTTGGTATTTTGTCTCGCCTAACTCAGGAAGCCAACAGAAGCAATGAGGATCTCAAAACTTTAAACTAACTCTTAGTGATCATATTATTTGTTATGTAAAAAATTGCTTGGAGCAAAGCTGGTGATGTGAAAAAAAGTTTGAAAATGCTCAAAATCTGCTTGAAGTTAGAAATGCAATGAATGAACTCTTATAATAGGAGAAAGCAAGATTATAACACATTTATTTATGCTTGCATGGCTTGCCCTAACTGCCCTTTTTCTGATGTGGCAAATTAATGATGAGTTTGTGTTGAAATTTATCATGTCATGAAAAAAGATATGGAGTAGCCGTTTTGATTGTTTTATATTCTTTCTTGTTGTATATCTTGCAATCATATTGTCGTTTGCCAAGAAATCAGCAGAAAACACCTTCTTTTGTATCTATGAAGTATCAGACTAATGCTAGTTCACGCTAGTATTCAGGGATATCAAATCGACGGACGATAGTTTCAAACTACACTTATTTGAACATATTACAAGACTTAGTTGAAACCTCCGTCCGTCGACTTGATATCCCTTAATACTGTGTGGGTAAACACAACGAATATAGGTTACAATGCGGATAAAGGTGAACTACCGTTGCCAGCATTTTTGGTGCCCTTTTTTTGTGGACAACATTACTCCTGAAGCTTTAGATGGATTCTTTTGATGTTTATAATGATGTTAGTAGTTGAGAATGGTTTGGAAGACAAAGTTAGGTTCAATGAGCTACTATTGTAGTACTAACATTGATGAAATAAAATGTTTAAGACTTTGCCTTTGTTAACATCTCAAAACATGTCTTGCCTCTACAGGTGACGAAGTCTTAAGTTGGAATGGCAGTTCGTTACAGGGTGCCACTTTCGAGGAAGTGTACTTCATCATTTCTGAAAGCAAACCTGAGCCACAAGTCGAGCTAGTAGTATCCAGGCCCATGCCCATGGGGTAAGCAGAATCCCTTATTAGGGAGACCCTATAGGTTTGACAGCAACAGTTGATTGAAAGGAATAGAGAAAAATTGAATTGATACTACTGAATAGAAAACACATTTTGACTATACATGTATTTGTTGTAATCATTTGTAGTAAGGCCCAGCTCAGGCTTTCCTAGTTCAGATTTTTGGTATTTTTGTTCCACTGTTTGGGGAAATAACTGAATGTCTTCAGTATAGATGAAGTTGGTGATGAATTATGATTAAAAAGGATAAAAAGTTGGAAATGACTTCCAGAGGGATTAAAAGTCTTCCAGAGATTAAAAACTTTGCCCATTCTTACAGGGAACTGGGTCCAGGAATTCCAGAAAAAACAGGGAAATTTGAATCAAGTAAGTAGATATTTCTTTTCACTATGTGTATGTACATTTGTTGTAGTAAAAACATAGCATGTAGTACCAACAGGAATTGATTGGTGGTGCTTCTGGCATAGTCACCTGTGTTCAAATCCAAAACTAAAGACTTTGTGCTTGTGCAATGCAAGGACCTTGTTCAAATAACGTCCTTGTGCAGTGTAAATGTAATGGCAATAGCTAAATGCTGAACAAAGTACAGTCAAAAAGACAATCGATAGAAGATTGTCTTGTTTACATCATATTCTTATCAGGATATGACAATTTCTCTGAATGGAAAGAACACTTTCAATACTCTCCATGCAAGATAACATTTAATTTTGGAAAAAAGATTAGATTTTGGTAGCAACCTGACATCTTTGATTCTTGCATGGCTGTCTCATGCTTAAATTTTTTCACTCATTTAATTGTTTTGAAGGCAATATTGTTAATTTTCATTGTTGAACTGGTCGTTTTAAACTTCCAAAAATAGGTGTAATATTCTAAGAAACAAATTCCTATTCTGGGGTGAAGGAAATATCCTGACCATGGTTTCTTGAAAGTTCATCTGTGTTGGTATATTTTCCTGAATTAAAATTGAAATGTAAGTTCCAACAAAAATAATTGGACTTCCCCAAATTTTTCACTGTCCAATGCCAGTTGTTGTCAATGGTCAATGAATGTCTGTGTAATGCTACATCATGCAGATGGAAAATGACTTTGTGAGCAGTGGATCATAAGTTGTATAAAGCCATCCCACCATCTCTATTTTCTTATTTCTGTATGTCTGTCTTCCAGGTTCTAGCGAATCTCAAAAATTACCAGATGATGACACAAAGAAGAAGAGACCTTCAGTGATGATCACTTCCCCTGGCAGTCCTGGTTCAAGACATCATCCTAAACTTCAGGTGAACACCCCTTTTTCTTCATTTGGTATTGTCCATCCATGTACATTTTTGTTATTGGAATGTACCACTTTACTAAAATTGGGGAAATTGCAGAATGAGATGTGCTCATGAATATACAGATAAACCTGCAGTTCAGAACCTCTTGCAAGGTGTCTCTTTTGAGCCACAGAGTAAAAGTGGTTGTAGTGACTGTGGTTGTATTCTTTCTACTAGATCATGTTTCTTCTGAAACAGTATGGACCTTTGTTGTTCTCTCTCTATAATGCATCAAAATAGCTGTAGCCTTTTCCACAACAATTATGCTATCAGACTGTACCACTGTGCTACCAGTGGGGAGGTTGCAGAATGAAATGTGCTCAAAAATAAGATACTGAAAAATCTGCAGTTCAGAACTTCCTGCAAGACGTCTCTTTTGTACCACAGATTCAAAGTGATTGGAGTGGCTGCAGTTGTATTTATTCCTGCTAGATGTCTCTTCTAAAGCAGTCTGAACATTGCTTTTCTTACCCTGTAACCTAACAGCTATAAACAAAAAAGTATTGCTCCTAATATATTTTGAAATGATCAACCCTTTTCAAATGATGTCATGTAGTGTTTTTTAAACCTGATCGATTCTGTACTTGGTTTGTAGTTTATGTAATGTAGAGTTTGCTAAGTCATTTGATGTTAATGTTGTTATGAATTGTTTTTCCAGTTGAAACTTTCGTATGACCAAAGAGGGCTACAACTTTCTGTCACCGTACTCACAGCAGTAGATCTTCCATATAAGGAGAACGGGAGGGCAAGGAACCCGTATTTCAAGCTGCATCTGTTGCCCGATAGAAGGTGAGTTTCTGCACTGTTAATTGATTCAATGATACGTGGATCAGGTTTTTTTGAAGAAAAAAATTGCAAAATGCAGCACAGCAAATTTAGCATCACCGCCAAGTGGCAGAGATAGAGTTCTCCCTACAAGGGTGTGGCGTTTCTGATAATTTGAAGCAAGTTAAATGGAGCATTCTATGGCTTCCTACATTGTAGGGGCCAAAATTACTATCAGACAGGTCACAGTTGACGACTGGCCACATGTGATCCCTGGTCAATCAGAATTTGACGCTTGCCAGAGGATCTGCTCCCCAAGGGTAAGGGGGCACATGGCCAGGGCATGAGGGCGCAGCGCCCCTGTTCCCATGTTTAGGAAAATCCCTGCATGGATGAATGCTAGACATTCAGGTACTAAGATACACAAGGCAACAGTTACCCAAACAAATGGATAGATTTTGGACATGTTCAGATGTTTCAGCTAGTGTCCACATTTTTTCGTAACAAAATTAAAGTCAACTTAGAGTCTGATTCATCAGTATGAAGTGAGGTAGGGACAAACTTTAGTAGACAGTCCAATCCAATAAATTTTTGTCCTTAATTTTGTATTTGCAACATACCTTGCTGTTGATGTTAATGGTCTAAAATCTGCATCATTTCTTTGCAGTGAGAGAAGTAAAAGAAGATCAAAAATAATGCAAAAGACAAACGAGCCAACATGGAACCAGACCTTCCACTACTTGGATGTGAAGAGTTCAGAGTTCACAGGTCGTGCCCTGGAGGTCACCATCTGGGACTACAGCAAGGCTGGCGACCACGAGTTCCTGGGCATGGTAGGTGGAATTTTTTTTAAAGGTGGAAAAATGTATTTTTAAAATGGCCATTATACTGTGTCAATATTCTAGCCTGGAACTTATCTTATTACAGGTTTGCAATAGCAAAACTTTTATTGGTCAGAAGGATTCCATGGGGGCTGTAAATTTGGTTCGCATAATGATAAGGAAGTGACATCATTTAATAGGTTTGCTGTTTGAAATGAAAATGCTATAAGAGTCATGATATAACAGCCAAACATTTACTTGGGAATGGTTGCCAGACTATTTAACTTGGGAGCAAATTTGTTTGAATGAGGGGCCTTAAGTCTACTGATTGAAGAAAATAGATATTTGAAGGGAAACGTTATGTCCATCTTGTCTATCTATTAGTGAGTGATGTCTATGTTGCAGACAATTATACAAGTTCTGAAAAATGCCTGTATGTAAGAATTGTGTTGGTGTATGCATGTACTTCAGGTTTTGTCTGTTTGTTTGAAAGAGGAGTTGATTGAGTCTGCTGAATATGATAAGTATTACAAAGTGGAAAGCATCTTGTTCAATATAGTCATTCAATATAGTCATTCCAAGCTCTGCTGTTATCACATGTTTCCATATTAGAATAATTTATGCGTACTTTATGTGCATTACTCCGGCTTTACGTGTCGTCTGAGAGGATATCCATGACTGAAGCTGTGCACTTATTTTCACTAGAGTCGCGTGAGGAAATAGGTGTTAAGTGCTTTCCCAAGGACATAGCACTGTGGCTTCACCGGGATTTGGACCCAGAATGTTCAAGTAAACAACCCTATCCACAAGCCTACCTTTCCACCTGAGGCCATGTTGATTTGATAATACGGATGACATTTTCATTTTTGTTCATTCAAAAAATTGCCTTAGTATGAAATCTTAGTAGTTGGAAAGGTTGAACAAATGACTAAACACACTAGGTGAGGTATACCAAACTATAGTGAGATTTTCATTTTTTGTTAATTCACATCTTCTTTGACATTGGAATTTACTTTGGCATTCTTCATTAGTATCCATTTTGACAATGCAGATTTATGGCATTCAAGTGCTTGCTTTACAGCTGGTTTGTACGATTTACTGTGTGGTTCAAAAATTGTTTACTATGTGACCGGAGGGTAGCCTCCAGTGACAGAGTATTGTTTTTGTGCGATGTGATGAGTGTTCGCATCTGTATCTGTATGTTTCTTTTGCCGCATTCGCATGTACAATGTAGTTTGGCAGTTGCACAATGATGCACACTGTTTTTGTTTCAGTAGCTGTTTTTATAATCGATGTAACAGTTTTGTGAATCACTCCTAAGTCCTTCAGTATATTTGTCCAGGTCTACGTTATCTGCGCGTGTTAGGCCTTGTTGAAACGGTCAAAAATTGATGCCCGCGCAGATGTCATCCATGTAATCAAACCAACATGGCCCATACATGGTGAAAGGTACACAGTTTGACAGGCAGCCTGCGAGATTTCCCTGACAGTTGATGAACAGCTCTGTGGAAAGATACCCTGAAAGATTAGCTGTAGATACCACAGTAATGGTTAACTTGTCAACAGGAAGATGGATGGGGGGGGGGGGATAGTAGAGAAGTTTGAAAGTATGATGAATTTGTCAGATGGCTCGATGCTATAACAGCGGAAATGGCTTGCTGTTAAAACAACAAAGGCTTGAATTGTATTGATTCAATAAAAATGCAGATGTCAGAATTTATACTTTACCTTCACCAGGAAGGTTATGTTTGAAAGTTATGTTTTTTTGTATTGGCGATATGTTTCATGTTTCTTTGTTGACAGCAGCACTCATAAATTTGTGGGTAAATCCTAGCTTATGATATTTGGTACCTTGGTAGGGGTTATGTGCAAAAAAGGTCAACTTCAACAAAGGGTCACCTAGCAGCTTTTTAAGGTTCTGCAGTGAAATTTATGGTTTCGATATCTAGTGTTCTAGACTATATATATATATATATATATATATAATATGTATATTAGGATGTATATATATAATATATATATATATATATATATATATATATATATATATACATCCTAAGGTTATGATGTTTTGAGTGGTTGATAGCCCCTTGGACATGAAGAAAGTGCAATGCACATATAGGGCAACTTAATTTGCAGTTCAGTTACAGTAATTTGCAATCAATTTTTAAACATCTTTGCTGCAGATACATATATACAGGATGAGGCAAAGAAGTAAAGGGAAATTTTAGGTACCAAAACAGCAAAAAGTATTTATCTATATGCTGCCATTCTGACAAGACGTTTTGAATCCATCAGTTTAACATTAATGGATAATTTTCACAGTTTATCACAAATTTCGTATCCTGACACTTTTGTGTTATCTTACCTACACAGCCTTTCATATAAGCAGTCTTCAAATATTATGTATGGCTACGTGAGCCAAGTTTATTATACAGAAGAGTGGGTGGATACATCAAGGAAACGCAGCGGTGCCGCAATGTCTGAGTAGAGGAGAGGTGGATGTGTTTTCGTTTTCAACCTCAAAATTGGATGGACTTCTGGGATGCAAACTGGGAAAGACTATTGGAATAATGGAAATTCCAGACTTGGCCGTGCTAAGATGAAGTTTTGTTTCTTGAAAGTTGTGTCAAAGGAAGAAAACCGATGGTTGTGTTGGATTTGTATGGATTTTCCTGGCTTGAAAATTTTAAGAGGTGCTTTGTCTTGTACATAACATACCTGATGTGGGAAATTTATCCCTCTAGGAAAACAGCAATGTTTGACTTTGCAGTAGTATTTAGGCTTAGTTCAAGAGCTGATGCAAAGAAGATTGATTTGCATGGCATTTCAGATGAATGAACTATAATTGTATATGATACGTCAATGAAGGATATTTGACATCCAATAAGATACGCTAGGTAACAGTTGATCAAGTGACTGGATTTAGATTTGGTGACAGACATTCCTCACAACTTCTGCTGTCTTTGTCAGTGACTGGACCAACATTTGGTTTTACCAGCTTTTGAGCCAAAACTCTGAATTGATTTGTTAATGAGGTGAAGAGTATTCTAAGGTGGTTCAATAGAAGATAAAGTCAAGACAAGGTTGTATGCAAACAAGTTAATTAGCTCCGGTTCCTAGTGAGTACAGGAGCTATTGTTGTCTCACTGGGGTTTGCAGGCTAGGTCTTAAGTTCCAGCAGAAAGTTGATGCGTAAGCATCCTTCCCTGTTGAGGATTGATACTATCTTGAACTTTATCATTTGGTCAAAATAGCCACGTTTCACTTTGTGACAAAGTTACAAAGGAAAGAATTCTGCATGCCACTTGATGTTTGAGAACTATGATTTGATACTGCTTCGGTGTTTTGAAAAATGTAAGACAAGTCGAAAGACAGATGACCCCCACGGACAAGACGGATTGAGATGCACTTTAGTCTGGAGGTCCTTGTACTCCGCTTCATTTCAACCTAGAGGGTGTCAATAATTGATGCCCTTTCCCAAACCCATTTTACACTTGACTGAGAAGGTTCATTGCTCTTCTGGACAGTTGCCATGGCGACGATGACGCATGCCTAGTCGCCTGTTTTGCTCAGGTATTACCGACTGGAAGCTATAGATTGACAGGGAGGAAGCAGGCTATGTTTTTCACAATCTCCCTCAGGTGGTGTTTTCCGTATCGTCATGGCGACCGGATGTAGCGTGCTGAGCTTCCAACTTCCAACCAAGGTTCCCTGAGGCAACCTGTCCTTATAAATCCCATGCTGTTTTTTGGGAGAGAAAAAAATCTACCAGCAGCAGGTTTATAGTGGCAAATAAACCCAGATCTCTGTGACTTAATGTATTTTTTATGAAACACACTTGGATATAAAAAGTCTCAAGTTGTTTTCAGATTGTTAAATGCCTCTAAAACCCATTCCATTTATCTATAAACCAGGGGTTCGTACTGTACAGGTTGCACAAATTATTTATGAAACACGCTCCTTAAATCTTTTTGTTGCTGTTCACAGATAGCTGGATTTCTTACAGGTGCCTCTCAGGTCCATTTATCTAAACCTAGGTCTGTACAGTTTAGATTGTACATCAGTTATGGAACAGACTTGGATCTAATAATCTCAGACTTGGATCCAATAAATCTCACACTTGGATGTAAAAAATCTCTTGCTGTTCTTGACTAGGAGAATTTCTCAGCAGGTTTTAGTAAGTGCCATTCAGGTTCCTTCATCTAAACCCAGGTCTTTTTAGTTAGATTGTATAAATCAGTTATGAAAATTATAATGAATATTTTGAATTTCTGGGATATGACAATTCCTCAGTATTTCACCAATATAAGCACCTCTTAGGCCCCCTGATTAAAACCTAGGTCTATGTTGTTTAGATTTTATGTATGGAATTTGCTCAAATCTACCAAATCTTTTGTTTGTCATAGATAGACAAATTTCTGAGGTATCTAATTAACGCTAAGGCCCATGTGTCTAAATCTAGGTCTGCACATTTTGAAGTGTACAAATTAATTATGGAACATACTACAAATGTATGATCTAGGAAATCTCTCAATATCTTGAATATGAGAAAAATTCCCTTTTTAAGTGCCATTAATACCCATATATCAAAACGTAGCAATTTAAGGAACACAATTCTATCTAAGCAAATAACAAGTTTGCTGCACTCGTGAACTCCCATTTTTTCCAAGAGAGCGATGGATCTGGCGTCCTTACGGCCTACTTAAAGGGACAAGATCCATACCGAATCAAGTCATAAAGCCATACAAGAGATTTAGGGATATTGCCAGGGACGTGTATGCCCCATCGACCATTGGACATTGTCATTTTCTTCCTGTTGTTTGTATGGATCTTCGGAGACCCATAAAGAAACCTGATGGTCCTCTCCAGGGTGATGAAAGTGTTGGTGTTGTTATTAAAGTTTTCCAAATGTGATACTACATCTTTCCATCAGTTTTTGTTATTAACAAAAGTTTGTTATATAATATCAGAGAAATTAAGATGCTTAATAACATTTTAGTGGGGGCAATTTTTCTAACTTTTCATATGAAAAAGGGAGCCTGTGATGTCCATTCTTTCACACCATTGTTGGTAAAAAAGGGACTATTATAACCAGTAACATCCATAGCTTTGGAATACATGTACATATACAAAAAAATGTACATCCATGTGTTTTCCCTAATAACCTATCGTATGGGAAGAAAATTACAGAAATTATTTGTCATACATGTTCCTATCTTTCTGAACACTTGATCACGGTCATCTTAGAAACTCTACCTAGATACAAACGAAACATAGACTTATTTCAGAATGAAAGATTTGGCAGTCGCAAATTATATAATTTATAGGGAGTTTGTGTTGAAAAGATGTGGGTTGGAACGATGTGGCTGCTTCAATAAGACTTGAAAATGGATTACAGAGCAAAGCAATGATTCTAGAAAGACTGTTTGATTCTTTCCTTGTCACCCTGGTCACGTCTTTGTTAAGGGCAACGATATTGGGAACCCTGATACTCAGTCTTAACATGGAGGTAAGGTCATTCAGCTGTGGAAAGGTCACTGCCTTATCTTCCTACTGCTGGATTTGAATTCAAATCTCCATGATAAAGGCTTCTGATTGGTTGGTTTAAAAATTACAGTTAATAACAGAATAAGATCTTCTCTTGATCTCATCTTCATGGCTAGATTTGTTTCCAATTCTGCATGTAGATTAGGTTTATACTATTCTGTCCTGTGCTGTAATTGGTAAGGTCTGCTGGAAAAAAAGATCAATAAGTTAAGACATGAAGGGATTGACTTTTAGCCACAAATTGCAACCTAAGGTTGTTCTAATAGTTGAGGATAATGATTTAGACTACTTTGCAGTCAGTCTGCAGACAGGAGGACTGTATATGTTTTACAAAGATTACCAATAGGATTTTAGCAAAGGCAATGTAATCACTGTTCCATCAAACCAAGGAAGCCTATGGAAAAATCTTTGGCAAAACTTGTATTCTTTAACTTCATGTTCTAGAAAACAGAGCTTTGATGTATGTGGAAGATTGATTCTATACCGTAAAAACACCTTAAGGCTTCTATTTCATAGAGACGGGGGTTTGTGTTATGAATAGTTTTTTCTGAATTTTGTTGTGAGAAAATAAAGACACAAACCACCAGATGCAAATTTCTGTAGTGTTGGAGGGTACTTTCAAGTGCATGCTAAACATTCATGCTACATCATAGATTCTAAATTTATCTTTGTGCATATTGCATTAGATTTATGAGAAAGACACGACACCTAAATTTCAATTTCAGTGATAGATTAAATCTTAATCCACACTAATATCCCAGGCATATGAACAGTGGCAAATTATTTTTGCATGGTCTGTAAGCAGCCTTATTCTAGTTGTCATTTTTCAGTCAGAATTGCTACAGATTAGAATCAGAAAAGGTTATTATACTGTTGTCATTCATACTGGTCACGATTTTACCTCCGAGAAGTAGGTTCACTGAAAGGTATACTGTGGTTGCTGGAACAGGGGTGCCTAAGCATTTGCACGAACCCTATGAAATTGGTACGAATATTATGTGATACACGCGAATCACTATGCGAAAACGCACGAATATTATGAAATTCGCACGAATCACTATGCAAAAACGCACGAATATTATGAAATTCGTACGAATCACTATGATTCACACGAACCTTATGAGATTTGCACGATCCTTATGCAAAAACGGCGGCTGGGAGGAGGCATGATTTTGAGCGTTTCTACCCGTGATATTTATATTTCAAGGCATGGAATGGACATTTACCGTCGCAAAGATGTATTTGATAGCCTGTTAGCTACTGTTTTGCTTCATTTTGGCGTGTTACATCGTATTTTCCGTCGCCGCCAATCGAAGCTGCCATCTTGAAAATCCCGCTCCGTCTGTCAAGTGACCCCGGCAGTGGTTGCGCAATTTTGCATAAGGATCGTGCAAATCTCATAAGGTTCGTGTGAATCACATAGTGATTCGTGCAAATTTCATAATATTCGTGTGTTTTCGCATAGTGATTCGTGTGTATCACATAATATTCGTACGAATTTCATAGGGTTCGTGCAAATGCTTAGGCATCCCTGCGGAATATCTCAATATTCTCCGGATGGATTTGTTTTGTATTCTCACATATTGGTAGTTATTGATGTCTCAAAGATGCACAGTGATTTTGAGCACCATAGCAGTATTTTCAGGTGATTTGATATTATAGAATGACTTGTCACCCCTATCTTGACAGTAGTATGGTCCAGAAATCAAAACAGCTGTTGGTTACTTTTTACAGGGTGGATCTAGGAAGAGGTTAGAATGCTGTCTTTGTTTTTTGCCGAGTGTTATGATAAATCCGACTGGACTGTCCACGCCCAGTGTAGAACAACGTGGCGAGAACTGTCTGAACTGTCTGTAGCCGCCATGCATCAACATATGATGCATGCGAACGATTGACTGATTGTTATGATAAAAAATACCTGGATATGAATGGAAACAGGTTTTAGAGAAATTGTTAGTTTTCATGTAGAAGGTCTCAAATGCTTTTGCCCGGATTAAGGTTTGTGTTCCCCAAACTCTTGTTTTTTCTTAGCATTTGATTCTATAAAAGTGAAGCATCAGAGGACTGCAATTTAGGCCTAGGGCAGTTTCCTTTGCACAAATTTTGTTAATTATTGATACTGTTTGCCAGTGATTCTTTAGTTCACGTAAGATATCAGATTCAATTTAGGCCCAGAACAAGATGATATCAAATATCCTATGCGATGTTTTGTACAAGAAAAGTTGAATTGAAAATGAAGGCCATTCATTGTTTTTCCTCTGAACAATTAATAAGTATATCAAAGGAAGTGTCGTTTCTTCTGAGGGTATCCTATCATTTGTGCTAGAAAGTTTGTCATCTCATTTCCCTATGGGAGGAAAGAATAAGAAGATCATTAATTATTTCTCTTCTGAAAAAGTAATAGAAAAAATCATGATGCAACATTATTTGCTGCTAATGGGTTTCCTGTCATTTGCGCTAATAAGCAACCCATTTCCTGCACCAGGAAAGCGTAGTTGTGGTGAGTTTAAAAAAAAAAGAAGAAGAAAATTGTTCATTATTTCTCTTATAGACAGATAGATAGACAATAGAATTATTAAAAAACATCATTTCCCTCTTATGTGGATTTCCTGTCATTAGTGGTGAGATGAGAAAAAAATCATTCATCAGTTCTCTTCTGAGCAAGAAAAAGAGAGTGAAATTACGACGATACATCATTTCCCTCTTCTGTGGCTTTCCTGTCATTTGCGCTGAAAAAGCAACCTCTCTACTTCCTCCTCAGCTAGCTCTTCCCCAGTAATTGCTCCTAAGAACTAGCCTAAAGGCTGTACAGACCATTGGCAGGATGTTAGCAGACTCTCGTCCCTTTTGAAGAAACTTAATTTGTGCCTGAAGGCGGTAGTTGCTTGGCAATATCAGTGTTGTTATTATGAAAGGGCGTTTCACTTCTTTGTTCTTTGTAAGTCTTCTTTGCTTGCGATATTATAGAGGAAATAGAAAATTGACTACTCTCTTTTCCGCTATGTTCTTCCTTTCTGTTTCATTGAGCCCTTTATGCATGCAAATCTCAAAAAAGAGTACTGGCTGCTTTTCATTGAGGTCATGAGGGAAGGGATGAAAGGCATTACCTTAAGCAATATTAGAGTGTTAAAAGTGGAAATTTCTGGATGAAGAAATCTGTATAAAATTGATATCTACTGCACTAGACATTTTGTATTCCCACATTTACATTTAGTTATATTTCATACTTTGAGCCGTTAAAAACAGCCCAGAAACAAGCCGCGCTAGGATTCCATAAATATTGTAACCCACAAAAATTTGGCTTCGTATCATCATAGCGTCCTCATGTCAATTGCGGCATCAAATATTTGCTCCTTGAATGTTGGTATGGAATGGTAAAGAGACTTGTTTCATCTTATTAGTAAAAAGTGCCACAAAAATTGATAATTGAAGTTTTACAACCCTTGCTAATTTTGCTTCGGTTGCCTTTAACAGCCCCTGAGAAGTAGCCAAGATATGTGGTTCCTTTTAAGGCTTTTTCACAGAGTGAAAGGTGATTTTTGCTTCCTAAAATGAAGAGAAATTGCTAACAGAAAATGGGCTGAGCTTACTTCAATAGACGTGGACACCCCTGACGTTGCCAGATTGACTGTTTGGACATGAAAGGTCTGCAATACCATTCTGAAGTATTGGAAATTGGTATCATAATGATAGCAACCTCACACTTGGGTGGGAAGTAATAAACTCAACATGTGAGAGATTTCTTGGAACACACTCAGAATTCAAGTTTAGGTACTATAGATTTTTTTCTTCTAATTGGTATTTAGTTGACGGGAAGGGTGAGAGAGTGACTGTCAATCTGATCATTTTGAGAAATTAATTTGCTTATTGAATTTTTTTTACAGTATGAATAAGGGTTCATATATTTCCTTTGCCACAAGTTTTTGTGTTATTCTGTATCTGTAGCTTGTTTTTCAACATTGTTGACAACTACTCAGAAATTTTCTTTTGATTTGTGGTAGAATCTTTTTTCCCTTGCATTTTGAGAAACATAAGCACAATATTAATGCTCAGTCTGTGGAAACGTTTCCCATTGTTTACATTTTCACTCGAAAGCAGGGCTCTCTCTAGAACCCATCCCTCCATCCTGGGATGAAATTTACTTAGGCTGGACAAAAATCTGGGCTTCATAACATGAAATTGATTAAACTGTATTTAGGTATGCTTAAAATTACAGATTTTTTAAAAGCAAAAATTAACAACATGGGCTCCAAAACAATGCGTGGGGAGGGAAAATATTTGAACCTACTAAGAGACAGGGAAAAAACAGAGCATCCTTAGCCTCCAGCTTCTGTTTGGTTTGGTTTGGTTTGGTTTGGTTTGGTTTGGTTTGGTTATGTCTGGTCTGGTTTGGTTTGGTTTGGTTTGGTTTGGTTTGGTTATGTCTGGTTTGGTTTGGATCTCAAATAGTGACTAAAATTCCTGTTGAAATTTGTTTGTCCAAAAACCCATCATTTTTATTTCTGCCCATATATTTATCATGGTGATTTGTGCAAGTTACCCTGCCCTTCCTGGTACTGTTCCTGACAATGATCGTAATAACATTTCCCTTTTCCTGCACTGTTGATTGTAACCTTCCAAGAAATATACAGCAACAACCCTCATGTAGTCTAAGCCTGCGTGACACGACTGCATGAGATCTCAATGATGACAATATTTTCTCCTGTTGGACTAGCCAATCGCAACACAGCTCCCAGCATTCTAGAACGTTCATCTGCCTCCTGATTGGTCGGTTTGAATTCAAATTATATGTAATAAGATGGCAGTTAGACAGGAAGTAGGGCTGACGTCCTGCTGGCTGCCTGCCAAGAGCAAGGCATGAAGTACATAGTAGAGGGTATGCATTAGCAATGTTAGAGCAACCCCTCTAGACAATCACAGCATTCCCATCTCTTTACATCAGACCTGTGTGCTGGCCTGCATAGGAAAGGCCACATTTTCCGGCTCTCCTTCAGCAAGCTAGTGTTGTCATTTGCACCTTCAAGAAGCAACCGTCCCAAAGCTGACTTAAGATAAGACGTACTCACTGTCTTGATTTTGACACCTTCTTCTTGTGGGATACTTTAAGTTGGAGGAGGGATGTTGCCGCCAATCACCTTCGTCACCAAGGAATACATCCTTGCAGCGTTGAATTTTGTCGCTGGTGGAAAGGTTAGTTTGTTGTCTGGTGGACAGTTACAGTCTGATGCTCCAAGGAACTGTTTTGTGTTTATTTATTTCAGTTTTCTTGATCTATAGGTGGCCAATTGCAGTGACATGGAACTGCGTTTCAATGCTCTTTTGATCAAGATTATTTTTGCTCTCTAGACACACACAAAAAAAGTGGAATTATACAGCACATGTATGTAACACTTGATACTATTTAAAATTGTTTGTTTTATGTTTCAATCCAAACTTTCATTGATATCACTCTACAAGACAATCCCACATAATGGTAACTTTTTAGATGATGACAAAAACGTAGTGCTTTCTAAAGCAGCTAGATTTTGGGATTGCTCCAAAAAATATCAATTGCAGTCTTAAGAAAATATTAAGATGTCTTCTAAGATTTTGACTTTTCATATGAAATGAATGAGTTGGCAATTGGAATTATGACAAGAATGCATTTCAAAATATGTGTAATAATTCCACTGTTTGGTTTGTCTCATTCATTTTGTGTTATGGTATTTGAAATTCCAATTTGATTCATCTGAAGCTGACTTTCCATGGTTTTAACTGGATTATTTGGGGCACAGAATAGACTGTTTAAATTGAACTATTACATCACTGAATCCTGTAACAGTGAGTCATATATAATGTTCTTTCTATGAATACTATTATCTAAAGATATTTTTGGTGTTTATAGATGTGAACAAAAAGAACAATCGTGTACAGGAAGGATATTAGAACCATTTATTATTCATGATAAGTATCATGTAACTTACTTATGCACTATCCACAGATTAATAGCTATTGGTCGGTAATTACATAATGGGAATCCTCCTTTTACGATTTGTTATGTCAGTATGTTATATTGCCATAGCAGTGTAACATTAAAAATGGTAGGTCCCTTAGCCTTTTTGAGGCTGTATGGGCAGTGGGTTGTTTCCCACGATGTGTACGTTATTGGAAAATAGAGCCCTTTTCTCTCCTTCCACAGCATTTTATTGCCTTGTAGGTCAGGTAGTATATACTTCTCATTTTTACACCTGGGTGGAGTGAGGAAAGTCGTGTAAAGGTGGCATCTCACTGCACTAGGGGCACCGGTGTGGCACTGTGGGGTTCGAAAGCTTACTCAGCAAATTTCAGAGATAAAGAACAGATTTTCTAACGTATTTGGCCATCTCTTCTTAGTCATACTTTTACATTTTATGCAATATCTACATCATAAAAAAGTCGTTAAAAATAACACAACAGTGCCACAGTGAATGAACCCCGCAGTGATGCACCGGTACCCCAAGTGCAGTGAGATACCACCTTAAGGTACAACTCCGAAGGACACAGGAATGACAGGAATCGAACCAGTGTCCTCTCCGTCTCGTGTCCACTAACTTAGCCTTTTGATGCCACTTAAGCCATTAATGCATACATCCTTGAATCCAACAAGCTCTGTCTCTAATTCATACTGATAGCAATGATTTAAATCTGCCGACTGTAATCTGCGTGATGACGT
This sequence comes from Branchiostoma floridae x Branchiostoma belcheri, assembly GCA_019207045.1. Taxonomy (NCBI): domain Eukaryota; kingdom Metazoa; phylum Chordata; class Leptocardii; order Amphioxiformes; family Branchiostomatidae; genus Branchiostoma; species Branchiostoma floridae x Branchiostoma belcheri. The sequence continues at coordinate 6,359,232 of CM033040.1, read as the reverse complement.
TCATTTCATTTCCCCAAAGATTTCGGTTTGTGTGAGCCCGCACCCGACTGCCCTTTCTCTCCGTGTCTGACGATATTGTACTTTAATCACTTATGCAAGGTCACCCCCAAAGTCAATATCATCTTGTAACGGTTATTTACAGCAAGAAAAGCTGTATTGATGCAATGAAAGTACAGTGACTTTTCCACAGTCAACATACAAAATAGAAATAATCCTCAAAATTCTACTCAGGGAAATCATCAGTTTGCATATCTTTCGTACTGGTTTGTATATTTTCGTCACCCTCAAAGTAAACATCTGACCTTGGTATATTAGTCAGTAAAATGAATAGAGAATTAGACAAAGTAAACAAATGGTTCCAAATTAACAAATTATCCTTGAATGTCAAGAAAACAAATTTCATTATTTTTGCAGGGAAGAAAAAATACAATAAGGAAAATGTTAAAATAGCTATTAATAACACACCAATTAATCAAGTTACGCACACGTGTTTCTTAGGTGTCACCATTGATGACAAACTTACCTGGAAAAAACATATTGACCTTATTTGCAAAAAAATCTATAAAAACATAGGTATTGTCAGAAAAATCGCAACGCTACTATCTTCTAAAACATATATGATATTATACTATAGTTTACTATATCCCTATCTTGCATATTGTAACATCGTATGGGCGAGTACATACTCCACATCACTTAAACCTCTACTTCTTCTGCAGAAACGCTTCGTCCGAATAGTCTCAAATGTGTCGTATACATTCCCTTCTGCATCTTTGTTTCGTAATTTAAAAGTATTAACTATATATGATATAAACAAACTGCAAAGTTGCCTTTTTGTTCACAAAACAATTAATAGTTCTTGTATACCAAAGCAATTCCAGAACCTTTTCCATCACAATTCAGACCACCATCAGTACCATACCAGACAGTCTAACCATTTAAAACAGATACAAGTAAAAACACAACAAAGAAAGTTTTCCATGCTGTTCAGGTGTCCGCAAATCTGGAATAGTTTAAATGAAACCTTACATCTTAGTCATTCACCATCCATCTTCAAAAACCTGTTAAAAAAGTCATTATTAGATAATCAAACATTTAATTAATCTCCCATTCATTGTCAGTTGTTACTTTTCTTTCAATGTTATATTCTTATTACATCATTTCATTCATTTCGCCGTTATGATATTGCATTAGTTATCATTTATTGAACTATTATGATTTATTTCCATTTTGTTAATTGATATAATTCTTTTGGTTACATTATTGTCTAATGTATAATTTTTCACGTCTATTCAATCTTGTTACTTTGGAGGAAGACTTTGTACAAGCCACGAGGCTTTTATCTTCCCCCCTGCATGTACTTTCATCCTTTAATTTGTTTTATGTTAACTTTTTTAATGATTGTGCAAAATAAATAAAATCAAATCAAATCAAATGTCGTAACCATTATTTACAGCAAAAGAAGCTGTAACAAAAAGTACAGTGACTTTCCTACAGTCAACATACAAAATAGAGATATATAGAATAATTCTCAAAATGCTACTCATTATCAGGGAAAACCGTTTTTTTGAGTATCTTTTGTATTGAAATAGCAATCTTTTATGCATTTGCGTTTTTTTGCAGTCATTGTGAAAGTTGCCACATCTATGGGTATAATCAATCTTCTAAATATATATTCATACATATATGGCTTTGAGTTTCTTGGAATTTGGATGAAAAAAAACAACCTTTCCACTAAAATGGGAATTGCTACGTGACCGTTAAAAGACTAAACTTAGATTTGTCTAGACATTGATGTTATAATTTGAATACGATATGCAATGTTATATATAAGTGTGATTCAAAGGACAGGAATTCAAAGATATTTGTAATCTATGAATTTTGATGAAAGACTCATCAAATCTTGGTCAGGAGTCACAGCATTCAGTTGAAAGAGGGCAAGATAGCTTATGAAATTTGCAAATTTCATGACATTTTGCCCGATAGCTTTCTAGCTTTTAAAAATCTGTAATTGAAAAATATCATTGTCCTTTTTGAGGACATTCGTAATGTATTCTGTTGCAAATGAAGTCTTGTGAAATGTATATTGAATTACAATGACATCTCAGAGTGGGTAAGAGCACCAGAAAAATGTGTGCTTGATTATAATAATTCAAGGCGTCATGTTAACAATTGTGCAGCAATCTATCACATTTATTGTGACATATTAACAACATGGATGATTATATGACGTTAAATCCTACTTGATTTTTAATCAAATTATGTTGTAACATCAACTCAGGATCACCCTCATAATTCCTTAAGGTAGACAGTAATAAAAAAAGTATTTACAGCGATGTACTAAATGCTGCATCCAGGGTGTATGACACGCACACTCCATACCTCCAGGTGTCCAAGGCATTTCTAAGAAGGCCTTTGTTGATGACAATTTTTTTAAAAGATAGCAGTCCTAGGAGTTGTGTTAGCATTTTATTCTCTTGGTCACAAAACATTTTTTAGAGAAATATCGAGAGATTTTGCCTATGGGAACTCATTTATGAATTTTTAACGGAAGAATTTTTGAAGAAAAAATGTATTCTGTCATATATTAATTTTTCCTTCTTTGTTAGATTTGTATATGCAGGGAGGTCTTGTTGCTATCTTGATGTATGAAATGTGTCCAGATACTAATGTGGTCACCATAATAATAGGATGATGATGATGAGTCAGGCCTTTAGCCAGGCATGTGTCATGGCATCATCTGGTCACGCTTTTCTTTAACTAACAAGAAATTGGACGCACTAGACACCCTTACACTGGGGAGAAGATCCTCTGACAAGCATGAAATTCTGATTGACCAGGGATGCCACTAGGTCATTTGTGGTCCCAGTCTTCACAATCAACAGTGGACCGTGGCTTAACGTCCTGTCCTAAGGTACATGTATGGTGCATGCTGGGTGAGTGTCACAGCCGGAATCAAACTCATGGCTTCTAATTCCAAAGGCAGGGCTGCTAACCACTGGACTACGCACGCTACTTAAACGGACACAAAAATATGCATACAAAGTACCCTTCTTAAGAACCGGATGCCTAATTGCCTTCACTGACGCACCATGGTCGAAACTGTTTTTAAAACATTGTCGGTCTCTGCGTGTGCCTAGAGTGAATCCTTCCATCAACTTGTCCTTTACCTGACAAGGACGTGACATTGAGAACGCTACAACTGGGTCATATATTATGTCTCGAAGCACTTGGGTGGAACGTGTCTATATTACATGTATGTTCTGGCTGTGAACGCTTTCGATATACGCCTAAAAAGCAGTTATTCAAGAAACTGGATAATGATATGATTTTGGAAACGTTGAAGACATTTCAGACAACCATTCGGTGTCTTTCGTCAGTGACACTGGAGAGATCTTGTTGGAGAGAGTTTGAAAACCTAGCTATGAATTGATATGCAAAAGAGATCTAGTTGTAGAACTATAATTATATAAATCAATATGCAAAAAGGGGAAGAAGACAAATTTAACATCTGATTGTTTTCAAAATCATGTTCAGTTGCTTGAGGAACTGCTTTTTGGTGTTTCTTCTTACCTGGATGCCTAACCTTCATCGACAAACACTCATGATAGTTCAGTGTTCGAGTTTATAATCATGGCTAGATTGCCATTGATGTGTATTGTAAACCATGCCTTACAAATTTCATATTTTCCTTCATCTGATAAAAGGATAGGGCTTACAGTTTGATCTCATCCTATCAAATTTACAAAGAAACCCTTTTGGAGTTGCTGTGTTGAAAACACTGGCTTGGGCAGGCACACGGGAGATAAGAAATGAAAATCATGTTATTCATGTATATTTTCCGTTTTAAAGAAGGATGAGCATAGAATGACTGAACTTGCATGGCTCAGTGGGTGGTAATGGAAATGGAATCAGAACGATACCTTTTAGCTTTTAAAAGCTCTAGGTAATTTTTTAAAGGATAGTATGTAGGTAATTGTTCTTAGCGTAGCTGCAACCCCTTGAAAAATGGACGCTCTGTCACTAAGATGTGAGTGGGGTTTTAATTTCTTACCAATATGGCCGTAATCTGGTGAAAAAGTAGGTGATAGCACTAAAATTTGAGGAGTAGGGTCACGTCATATTGTATGTTCTATGATTTAAAAGATATTGTGCTGAACTCTTAAACACATACTTAAAATTTATATAGAATTTGAGAGAAGGTCTAAACCATGATATATGTATATATAGAAAGTTTGAGAAAGTGAATTGATTGAATTTTTCCTTTCAGGTCTCTGTTCCATGTTGATACAGTTTCACCAACCATTGAAATGAATTTGGCACAGTAATGCTCAAAGTGTCATTACAACCTTTTCATGATGTGAAGTGTGGTTAAGTTTGCCACTGCCTGATACATACAAAGTTTGTAGGCCACCAACTCAGTTTGTCAGCCCCTTTAGTAGTGCACTATGATTCCTTATTGATTTCCTGGTGGCTAGGCCTTAGTGGTGCTCAAAGTTGCCACTCTAACCATCACTTCTAAGCTGAAATGGTTTAATTGACTCTGTCCGGGGTGCTGAAACTTTTGTAGCACTCATTTAATGGCCATCACATTTCTAAAATTAGATCTGGCTACAGCATTGGCCTAAATCTTTTGCTTGGAATTTTCCCATAAATACAGCAAGGCTATATAGGTTTATTCTATTTAATGATAACTGAAGATTGCATTGAGTGTTAGCCAAAAGTCAGGGTTTTACACAGTTAGGTTGGAGCTTGTTACTCTCTGTTACCCATTGTGCAATAATGACTGTGAAATCTCAGATTTAGAAAAAAAGTAATAACACCAAAATGGAAAGAATTCATTAATACACTCAGACATAAGCACAAAAATGTACCTTGGCACTCGCAGTTGGAAAAAAAATTAGACTCTCGCTTTCCTTGCAGTCTTATACTTTCATGATGTCGTCTTGCTAAGATCTTACTCGAGTTCAAGAAGCAAAGAGAAAAATTGTTGTGGCCCTAGTTGAAATGCAGCCCCCATCATTTGATAATGGAGTTTCTGATAGAGGTTAGCCTGTCATGTGATAGCCAATCTTTCCTTGCCATGGCTGCAGCTGCAGTTATTTGACCGTGATCCAAACTTCACCTAACCCACACTCTGTAATGTCTGGCTTCAGTAAAACATGACTAGAATCATAATTGAACCAATGTGAGGTCCGGAATCAATTTTTTTACAGATTTCTCTTGACCATTTCTTTATAACTGGCCCAGATCCTACCTAGTCTCTCGTTGGCCAATGTTATTGTCACTCAGTAAAACCATGTTGATTTGATTATATGGATGACATCCTCTGGTAATCTCAAAACTGATGCGATAAAAATAAGTTCTGCCAAAAATTTGCCGTCAATCTGCGTGGTCAGGAAGATTGAGCATATGTAGAAATGACTAAACTCACAGTATATGCACCGTAAACTCACAGTATAACACTGAATGTCTGATATGTCTGACCGTTTCCAAAATCACATCCAGTTGCTTGAGTAACTGCTTTTTGGCTTATTCCTGGATGAGTAACTGCTTTGGGCCTTATTCCTTCATTGACATATCACAGTATGTTGTATACCAAACAATAGATTCTTCATTTTCGTTCTTTCACATCTTCTACTTTAACTTTGGAATTGACTTTGGCATTAGTATCCATTCCCAATATCTTTTTGCAAGTTGCAGCATAGATTTGCTTATTTTGCATCATATGTATGATTTCAGTTTGGTGAATAACCTTTTTTTTAACAGACTAAAAATTGATGTGCACATGGATGTCATCCATATAATCAGATCAACATGGCCTAAAATCAAACCTTAGATATTTCATATGTATAATGCATGTTGTCTGGTTATTCATTTCTTTTATTATTCTCGAATTGTCGCTTGCACTATAACCTTTAGAATACTATTTTAGGCACCCAGAATATGACAGGATCACCAGTGGTTGGTTTATTATATAAGCTAGGGAAATAGATTTGGCATTTGTTGACAGAGAACGTGCATGACATTCTTAAATCCCAGCCACAAGTCTGGGCACCTAACCTTTTCCTGTACTTAGTTTTGTCTTATATTAAATCCACTGTTGCTGTTCACCTTTCCCTTTGTGGCTTTACCGATATAATATTGACATTTTGTAAGCCTACTTTGAGGTGGTGCCTAAGGATATGTTAGCATTGACCTTTGCCTTTAAGCCAATTGCAGAATGGACAGACTGGTACCTAAACGTATTTTGTATTCTTTTCACAATCATGTACTGTGAATTCATTTAAGTTTGCGAGGATTTAATTTTGCGATAGCGGGAAAAAGGACTGTTAGCAGTGGTTTCAAGTTTGCGGTAGCACCATGCACTGTAGTGTCTTACTGCCATGGATGAATGTTGGCGGTGGTTTTAAGTTCGCAAAGCGGCCGCCGCAAAAACCTTCAACATAAAATCACAGCGAATGTTTCTGCACTTACAGTATGTTTCTTTCTGTGATTTCTTACCCAAATCATTGGACCTACCCAAATTTTCAATTATCCAACTTTTGTCTCTGTCAAGGACTGATCATGAGCAACATATATGTTGCATTTTATACATTCTCCATAGAAAATTATCTTAATCCACTTATCTCTCCTTCTTTGTTGCCTTTTTCTCCATGTTCCTCTTTCCTTCTTCTATCCTTTTTCTCTCTTTTAATTCTGTTGAATAATCTGTCATCTTTTATTCTATCTTTTCCCTTGATTTATTCCTTGCTTTATTTTTCTCTACTTCCCTCCTTCCATGTCTCCAAGTTTTTCTCCTACCTTCATCCTCTACTCCTCTATTTCTTTTGCATAATCTGTCTTCTTTGATTCTATCTTTTAATTTTTTCTTTTCTCCTTCATACTTTCCTTCTTTTATCTTTTTCTCCTACCCTCATCCTCTTTTTTTCTCCTCTATTTCTGTTTAGTAATCCATCATCTCTTGTCCTGTTACTCTTGATACTTTCCTTTCATTTTCCTCCTTCTCTATATACTTCCCTTCTTCCATCTTTCCATATTTTCCTTCTACCACAATCCTCTGCCTTTCTCCTCTATTTCCATTGACCTTTCATCCTGTCTTTGCCCATGCTTTCTTCTCCTTCTCTAATTCCTTCCTTCCTTCCTTCCTTCCTTCCTTCCTTCCTTCCTTCCTTCCTTCCTTCCTTCCTTCCTTCCTTCCTTCCTTCCATCCTTCCTTCATTCCTTCCTTCCTTCCTTCCTTCCTTCTTTCTTTCCATGTTTCCCTTCTACCCCCATCCTCTGCCTTTCTCCTTTATTTCTGTTGACCTTTTCTGCTGTCTTTATTTGCCCTTGGCTTGTTCCTTGATTTCCCTACACACCCCTCACATTTATTTACAGCCAAGACAGACAATATTACATGTACCACGCTGCCTCCCTATATACCCATTCTTTCTATTTAATGGCATTCTCAGACATGTAATATCGTCCTTACATCAATCCATATCAGTCATGCATACAGATGGGACTTGTGGCCATACAATTCATGTCGCTAGCTGTAAGGATATACATACACACATGTATACCAGTCATTCTCAATGGAGGTGAAGCAAGGGGCTAGCTAGTGTTATTGCAATGTGGCTTTACTACTGCTTATGTAATGGCCCTAGCACACTGTCACCCCTACTCTTCTTGATAAGTGTGTTGGGTTCTTTTATGTGCCTAAATCTCCCTCATACACAGAGGCACGTTTACGAAATATGGATGCTGACAAAAGATAGTACTTCATGTTATCAGAAATGACTCTTTCCGATGTCAAACATTTTGAATAACTTGTGTATGTGTGTAATATTATTACCTGGATGTCTAACTTTCATCAATGCTTTAGTACTGAAAATGCCCTCAAGTTTGTGGGGATTTAATTTTGCGTTAAGAAATAAATGGAGTGTTCACGTATGTATATAGGTTTAAAGATCGTAATTCCGCGATAGTCACGTACTGTACAGCAATGGTGGTTTTTATTTTGCGGTAAAGGGATAACTACAAAATTGGCAACCTAAAACCACTACAGAATTTACAAGAATTACAGTACATGATGTATGATATGTTCTGGTATGTATTAGTGTTTCAATGGGCGACTGGGTCGTATCTTCGTCTGTACGTCGTTAAAGATGTGACACGATAAGGCCTGAGATATAGCACAACGTAGCCGAGGTTATGATACTGTTGCCAAGAAGTCATCACACTGGCATCATATTTCAGGTGTCCTATCGCCTGTGATTAAGTTTGGTGTCAAATGTCGTCACAATCACTACCCCGAGTGCGTCAATGGCTACATCGTCCGCATGGCAAACAGGAATGGCTTGGCTTGTCAACATGGCACCAGGGTTCTAGCCACCATCCGTCCTTTGGCAGAATTTTGAGCTGGGTACAGACGCCAGCATCTGTCCTTCCGTCCTTTGACAGAATTTTGCAGCTGGTGACGGAAAAAAAAATTACCCATTTCGCCCTCTGTGACGAACAAAAATGTAAAGATAAAATGAAACTGTCTCTCTTGTTTAATTTTCAAGCAAAACAGATGCTGTTGAACAGCTTAATCAACCAGCAAAATTTATATCTCAAAATGAAGGAAATAGTATTTAAGAGTATCTAAATTTCAAAATTTTGAAAATTGAGGGGACGGAAAATGATTTCAGGCTAGCTACAACCCTGGTATGGACAAAATTTTGCCCATTCCATCCTCTGTGACAGACAAAATTCAGCATGTAAAGATTTTGATTGAACCAAGCATTTGCCACACAAAATAAAGGAAATAACATTTTAGAAGGTCAGATTTCAAAATTATCCTTGTGGAGCATACTCCTGGTCCCCTTTGGACTTACATTCAAAATCCAGGGGACAAAAAAAATTGTCAGGCTGGCTAGAATACTGCAATTCGCAATCTGGAAACGTATGTGACAAACTAGATGCTGGCATTTTACAACAGTAATAAAAATGTCTACGCCGTATGGGTTTCCGCAAGTTTTTTATTGAGTTATGCAGCACGAATTGAAATGCTATCAATTTTGTGCAAAGGTTTACCGCGAAGAGGTATAAGGGCAACCTTGATTTGCTGTAACTACACTAGGAAATGTTATCACTGTTTTATAGCTTAGTCATGTGGCTCACTATATAGAGCTATCAAAGAAGGAATGTTTTATCCTTGTGTGCAGTTGATTGTAGGACGATAGGAATATGGCTGAGGCCGGAACTTTTTCCATCCTATTCAGCAACACTGTAAAGTTCAATTGTAGCAATGTCAGCCCCAACCTGGACTTGTTGTATGGGATTGCATTATATTTGTTCGTCATTTTAGATGGTGACGTAAAGGCCACCCCTCTTTTGAGGAATCTTCAAGTCTAAGGCGTCACATGTTTATGTTAAAGAACCCAACACATACATTGTATATCGAGTAGAGTATATTCCTCTACTCTGGTGTCCTCTGGTGTGCTTGACTAAACATGCAAGCCGTAGCATATCTGCACTGTACAACTACATGGAACAAAAAAGGTGTCATGCTTTCTGGTTAGTCTGAGGTTCAACCTTTTGACCATGCAGAAAGATGTACAAATGTACATAAGCATGTAGTGGGCTTATTTTTAGTACTAGGTAAAACACATTTTGCAATAGTGATGATAACTTTCTATGCCTCTGATTCAATGATAATAGTTAATTTGCAAGTTCTTGCCTAAAGGCTGATTGCAAGGTAGAGGCATGGGAGACATACATGTGACAAAGACAATGATTGACATTATTGGAAAAAGAGACTATACTCATTAAGTGCTATTGTTGGCTATATCAGGTTTGGTTTGGCTTCTATTTTGGCAGCAGAGGAGTACAGTACATACATACATACTTAGTACATCTGGTTTACACCGGTGAGGTACAATACATAGTACAGTTTTTCCAGTATGATCTGTCTTTCGTGGAAAAAAGCCCTACTGTTTGATTCTACGATTTGAAGTTTGAGTGATTTTAAAAGAAAAGTGGCTGTGAAAATTGGGAAAGGTCGTGATGGCTTCTTTAATAAATTTGGTTCTTTCATCGTGATGGAAGAAAATATAGGGAATAAAAATGTGTTTTGTCTTCCACTGCTTTAGACGTCAATAGACATTTCTTGTCACTTTCACAAAGTACTGTTGAATAATTCAAAGAGATGTCCCTTGACAGACTTTAATGAGTATCCCTCTATTGCCATGTAACTCTGTATGGAGTGGACATTGATTATTGATACCAGGAAACCTTGAAAGTTGCAAACTTCAGGAGCAAACTCAAGGATTTCCATTCAGTGTGTCAGATTGTGTGTCGTAATCAGCAGCGCTTTGTGCTCGGGCCTAAGAGGTCCCTAGTTCAAACCTGCCATGTCATCGATCATGTGTGGAAACGCACTTTACGCAACTGTCCTCACTTCACTCAGGTGAAAAATTAGTACCTAGCTTTGGCTAGGGCCATCCCTTGGATAGGACATTAAATGGAGGTCCGTGTTCGGGGAGAGCCACACCTCGAGCTTGTTTAAGAAGCCAACACTTAACAAAAAGAGTAGGGTTCCTTCCCTGTACATGTGTGATACCTAGGATCAAAAATTACAGTGTGGTCTCTGGGTTGACATCTTGCAAAAGGTGATAGTCACCTGTTATGTCAATCCTTCCACAAATGTGGTAAAACTGAATGAAAAAAAATAGATAAAGATCGTTATCTACAGATACCATCTAAGTGTGGTTAGTGACGGCCTCTGGACGGGAGTTCAAATCCTGACTTTTCTTACTTAACTGACATGCATGCTTGTCGAAAAGAGCTAGGTCAAGTTTCCCCAGTACAACAAACCTGTGAATATTGTACATGGTGTCTGTTGTCTCTGTCTGTATCTGTATCTACGGTATATAGCCGGTATAACCTCCGTGTCATAACCACGATATCACTTTAAGTCCTTTTTGTTTTGTTTTGAAAAAAACATTGATATGGACATGGTCCGGGCAAGTAGCCCGCGACGATGATGATGAAATGAACCATAAAACAAGGTAATGACTTCAAGTTGATAGTTAGTTTAAGACTGATGCACAACGATGAGCAAATCCACAGGGTGAAATGATGCGTGCCAAATGGCCATGTTTGATAATGGACCCACCCCCTTGGGGAGGGGGCCTGGCCTTTTTCAAACAAAAGAGGGTGTAAGATGCATTCAAGGAGCAAGACGGAAACTATATTAATAGCACTCCATAATCTCATTGTTTTGGCATTTTAACCTTATCCAGGGAATGCTCTAGTAGTCTTTGGCATGAGATTTGTATTGGTCCTGGTGTTAGGCAGTAGAGATAGTTAAGACCCAAATCAAAAGAGCAATCCATGTGAACTAATGTTGTAAAGGTCACAAAATCACATTTGTTGTGTGAGTGAAGCCAGTGTGGATGATGGAGAGAAGCTTATAGAAGAGCTGTGCTATGAATGGGATGAAGGAAGGGAATAGGAAATCAGAAAGCCACCTCCCAGGGTCTTAAGATAAATACTAAAGAATCTGCATCTATCCAACACCCCAAGTTATGCATTTACCCATATCCTGTGTGAATTATGCTGTGATCAATGTAACTTTTTTTTTGTAACTTGGCACTAAGTGAACTATAAGTAATGTTTCTGTGAAGTTTGCCTCACTCTGTGCTTTTACCGTGGACAAAGTATTTTATACCACTGCTACCGCATGAAACTAGACCTAATAACTTTTGGATATCATAAGGAATAGGAATGGCATCTGAAATTTTCGGTTTCCTGTAAAAATCATAAAAGGCTGATTTTGCCACTTTAGTTCCTGTTTTCAGGCAAAAAATACAGGTAAAAATGCAGAAAACATGACCTCTACACATGTAGTACCATCATAACAGAGTAATAGCTGCAGCAAATTGAGCAATATTTGATGGTCACCTTGCAAAAATCGAACAACAGTGCCATTCGTATTAAAGAAATGGTTGCTTTGAAGAGGAATCTTTCATGAATAACAAACAGAAGATCTAGCTATATGTATATATATATATATATACATAGCCTAAGGACATTGTCTTTTTCATGTGCCTTCCTTTGATGATAAAATACTCTGATGAACTAGTTGATTAAATGACCTTTTCACAAAAAGCTACACTACAAACTAGATGTTTTGTGCCGGAGTCACATGTACTGGCCATGTGATAAACACATTTGAAGTCATGTGCCGATCTTGTAATATACATGTACATACCCTATTCCCTAGGGGCAGTTTGATATACTCAGTGTAGGTGGACTGGGCTTTGTTGTGTGGCATTTGTGTGGACTCTTTGACAGCTTTGAAATCCGTAGGGCTTGTTTTTGAAGGTCTTTTTTTCCGGGAAATCTTAGCGTAGGTCTGTGACTGAAGTTTGCTAAGATTAGTAGATATGAGAGTCGGAATCAATGACAATGTTGCCCGTTAGCAGTTGTTACATCTGTAGCGACTGTTATTTGCACTTATTGGATCAGACATTGTGATGTCGGTGAAAATCAACTTTCCTTACAGTTACTGTAAATTTCAGTTTAATTCGCAGGGATTTAATTTCGTGGTAGCGTGACAAAGGACTTTTCGTGGTGGTTTTAAGTTCGCAGTAGCACCTTGCAAGTAGTCTCTTACTGCCATGGAAAAATGTTTGTGGTGGTTTTGAATTCATTGTAAAGAGGTCACCGCGAAAACCTCGAACATTAAACCACCACGAAGGATTCTGCATTTACAGTTAGTTCAAATAATCAGAAGTTAGACATCCTCAACATTCTACAAGGAAGTTCTGTCAATGTACAATCAATCTTTGCAAGGCTACAAACAATTGCAGTACTGCAGATAGTCAGTAGGTGGCATCAGTGTGACAAGAGCATTTACATGACACGTACAGCCATTGTGTTTTCTGATAGATTAAATGCTAAAGCAAATATTATGAAAAACAGTAATGGAGAAAAAATGTTGCGCAGTCCAGCAACTTGAAAAATTTTGTAAGGGGACACTTCAACAATATAGGACACTTCAGCCAGATTATGATTATAAAAATGCTACCGCAACTGTTTTTGGGTTACACACCTATGTTCGCACAACCCCTAATTCTAAACCTTATGTTGGGGTGTTGGAACGTAGGTTTGTTCCCTTCTACTTTTACTATGTCCAATTTACCATTTAGTGATTATATTTCATCTACTAACTGGCAAATAGGTATATTTTTCTTGCATTTATCTGTTGGATGATATTGTTCTCTACTTAAATAGTTTTGACACAAGCTTCTCTGTGCTTTTTACCAATGTTGAACGTTGTATCCAATACAATCATACTTCATAAAATCTAATGCAAATTGACCTCCGTTGTTAAGGTCCAAATATATTGGCCTTGCATTACCGTTATTGATAGATATCCAATATGGGACTGTATTAAATGATCTATGCCTTAATAACCTCTGACATGTTTAACAATAACCGCTTTAGTAATATATGATGAATTGTCCTGACCACGTTTGTATTGATTTGCTACAAATAGAAAGTCCGCCACAGCAATATTGAATTGACTATTAAGCCTTCGGAATGATAGTCATTTAGTGTTGGTTGAATTAGCTGCGTTCTGTTTATATTGCTGAAAATGCCAATAGATGTAACGTCCATATGTTATAGACCATTGAGTTTTTAAAAGTCTTTACTGTATTTAGAATTACAACAGTTATTCGGAAAGACGTCTTCATTATTGGTGTCTTAAAAATGTGTTGATCACCTGGATTGACCCCCGTAGAAGGGGCAGATGGGATACGGTCATGTGACGAGGCCCTGGCATCACGCCAATGTTATGGCGTCTGGCGGCGTACCTGTTTACGAGTCAACTATTTAATAGTCAAATGTACGGACAGGTAGGGCGTAGTTTAAGTACAGTCTGCTGGTGGAAGATGGGGGGAAGGAAAGAAGGAATGAGAGGAGGATGGAAGGAAAAGGAAGGATGTGGAAACAGCTGGTGACCTCTTGGCTGGATGTCTGGGACGGTTAATGGAATTGGGGAGGGTCAGGAAACCGGGGGTAATGATTTTGCTTGATTGGATGGCAATGCAGATGGATAGTATACGGCCCATATGTGCAAGTATAGAGGAGGGGGTTGGGAACAAAGATGGGCCGTCATTTAAGGCTGCTTGAGTCGTGAAATTTTAGAAAGGTTAGCTATATGTTGGGCTACGGGGGCTTATAGTCTGTGACTGTGTGATTGTATAACCAGTTGGTTGGGAGGGGGGCATGGGGCTCGTATGCAAGCATAGAGGAGAGGGTCAGGAACAAAGATGGGCCATCATTTAAGCCTGCTTGAGTCATGAAATTCTAGAAAGGTTAGCTGTGTGTTGGGCTACGTGTGAGTCTATGACTGTGTGATTGTATAATAAGAAAACCAGTTGGTGGGGAGGGGGGCACGGGGATTGTATGCAAGTATAGAGGAGAGGGTCGGGAACAAAGATGTGCCATCATTTAAGGCTGCTTGAGTCATGATATTTTAGAAAGGTTAGCTATATGTCGGGCTACGGGGGCTTATACATATATATATAGTCTATGACTGTATGATTGTATAATAAGAAAACCTGTCGGTTGGGAGGGGGGCATGAGACTTGTATAGACATGTCTGGTTGTTGTATAATGTTCAGGATTCTAACCATCATAGCCGATTGAGTCTTTATGCCATATTTAGCATTTCAAATAGAGTTTTGAACAGGTCATCAGGACAATTTATATGCACAAGTCCATAACAATTTTGTATGTCTCTCTAACTCCATTCACCTTCTTTGTACATATGAATAGAGAAACAAAATGAAATAATGTCCATGGGTGAAATGTTTTCAAAATCATCCACGCCTTATGTGGCCTCATAAATATATTCATGTTGAAATTTATGTGTCACAATTAATGACATTTTGATAAGAAAAGGATTATTCTGTGAAGAAGAGATATGTGTGCTCAAACAAGTCTTCAGCACAGTCAGAGGTCTAGGGGTTACCAGAGCCAAAAAATTGAAGGAAATGTTTTGAAAATAGAACATCCTATTAAGAGGTATCTAACGCTAGTTCTCCTTTATCCGTGGTGTATCCTATATCCGTTGTTTTTCAAAACATGTTATTCCAGGATATTAAGTCGACCGACCATCAAATTGCACTATTTTTAAGATACTGCAGTTTAAAACCACCGTCCGTCTGTTTGATACCCCTAAATATTAGTACCCTCTTTTGAAAAAAAAAAAACAGATATAGGTTAGTCTACGGATAAAGGTGATCTAGTGTTGCAACTGCCATGCATCATCACTTGATTCAAGGTCCTATTTGATTGATTATACTTATCATTCCTTATTTCACACCTTACATTTTGTGAACTGAATTCTAACCTTCTGTGAATTGTTTCTAGGTGTTGTTGGATCTGGAAACAGCGCCATTGGACGATGAACAACACTGGTACGTGCTTGACCAGCGTAAGAATGCCCTGCCCCCGCCCAGCCCCACACGGAGGAAGAACACCACCCCCGGGCGCCACGCAAGCGTCCTCGACTTCTTGGATGAAGGTGAAGTTTTCTTATGTTAGAAATGAGGCTTAAACTTTTAAAATGTACTTGATATTACAGTCAGATCTGTCCTGGGGGCCACCTCTGCATAAGGACCACCTGTGTTTAGTGATCCCTTATATCAGTTTTCCATTGACCTTAGAGTTACCGGTATGAATCCTGCCTGTAGCCACCACATGTCTATTGTGACCAGTGTCATGCCTGGGCGGTGATAATTTTTTTAATATAAATAATGTCCTGGACTGAGTGATAAGTTGCTAGCGCATTTAGCATTGAAACATGTTTTCTCTGGTAGTATAACATAAATGAAATACAACACGGTGTATTCTGCACGACGCTAGGTTGTAGCCCTCCTGTGGGCTTGATCACCCTCGTACATTCAGCCATCAGGCAATCTTATCCATGGTCAGGCTGGTACCTCTGGTGATACTGACTACACCGCATTGTTTATTTAGTTACTATGAACCATTAGTAAATTTGTGTGACTGTGCCAGTTGTTTTAAAGCCATCTCAACCAAATGTATCTAGCCTCAATTGTACCCCTCCATGCCATCTCATTTCCCTTTGTACAACCTCATCATGTCTTGTGACTAAGTCATCATCATCATCATCATCATCATTTCCAGAAGCCAGACAAGAGTACCTCCACCCCCCACCTCCACACAAAACACCAAGTGACAGTGATATTTCCGACTTTGACTTTGATGTCCTGTGCTTTCCACCAGGTGACCCTCGGTTCTGTCCCCTATAGTTTGTCCTGTCCTGTCTAGTGTGTTACAGCTGACCCATGGTTGTTACAGCTGCCCTGTGGTTGTTACAGCTGCCCCGTGGTTGTTACAGCTGCCCCGTGGTTGTTACAGCTGCCCCGTGGTTGTTACAGCTGCCCCGTGGTTGTTACAGCTGCCCCGTGGTTGTTACAGCTGCCCTGTGGTTGTTACAGCTGCCCTGTGGTTGTTACAGCTGCCCCGTGGTTGTTACAGTTGCCCTGTGGTTGTTACAGCTGCCCCGTGGTTGTTACAGTTGCCCTGTGGTTGTTACAGCCGCCCCGTGGTTGTTACAGCTGCCCTGTCGTTTTTGCTGATGAATTGTATTTGTGTCTCTGTTGCAGGGCTCTTAATGTAACTTAATGTGATATTGTTCAAGTCCGTTTGAGTCTTTTCTCAGTTGTGAAGAATATTCTGTGGGCCATCTGGCTCCTACAGAAATAGTGGTAAGTATGAAATAACAGCATGGCTGTCTCGAAGACCCACCACTTCTTGTCAGGACAGAAATTTACTTGTTGGGACAGAAAATGGTTCTCCCCTGCATTCGTAAAAAAAATATCTGAACTTCATACAAAAAATGTATTTTCGTAAGCTTAAAATGACAAATTACTTAACAATGAAAAGTATCATAACAGGCTTTCAAACAATGACTTCGATAGAAAAAAATTAAAGGAGACAGCCCCATATGACAGGCTTTTAAAGGAGAGTCTTGATGCCCAAGCTGTCCAGGTTACGGACTTTATGCACAAGTACATGTGCTTAACTCTATAAGGATCTCATATGGAACCTTTAAGACTAGTTTCTTGTTTGCCTAAATCATTTATATAATGTGTTACCTCATACACTAGGAGCTGTTATAATTTCAGATGTTGACTGGGGTCAGTATTTTTAGATGTTGACTGGTGTCAATTTTTACTGTTTTTATTATGAAAGGTCTTATGCTAGTGCAAGATGGGGATTTCAGTCTTTACCATTGCTAACCTTTGCCCTCTGACCCCACAGCTGAACTGGCCAATGCCGGAATGCGGAGGGATGATGTCAGCATGACCAATTCAGGCTACGGCACCATCATGGACTACGGTCGTAACCCTCACCACCACGCCCGGCGCCGGTCTCACGACATGGACATGTACGGTCCTCCAGGAAACAACAGAAGAGGGCCGTCGGGCTCCTACAGAAATAGTGGTAAGCTAGAAGTTAAAACCCCTCTTATATCTTTCAGTGCAGATGGGCAGTACCCTTATTAGTGTCTGTAGCTCCGTAAATCAGGTTGGTAGATCAGTTGATCAATTCTTCGCTACACCCTACCTACCTACCTACCTACCTAGTCCCTTGACCTCCAGGTTGTTGCAGGGACAAGGTAGCCATGATGATAGAGAGTTGCCTCCAAGTTCGTCTCTCCCTAGCCAGGGTTATCCTCTCCTGTAGGCTAAGGGATGTCCAGTCGTTCCATAGCCTTCGTTACACAGCCTTCTTTAATTCTTTTGATGACTAGATAGACTCAATCATGTTCACACATGTTTCCACAAGGGACCACATCCTTGCAGCTATGTCACAAAGCGGCAAGGATGCTTAACGAACGGATCATGTTCGAGAACATTCCATTACTTCACAATAGTATAGTTTAAGTTCAGATTGCTCTGACTCTGTCTAGTTCATATCGCACCGGTAGTATTTGTTTCATTTTGTACTAATGAAGGCGACAGATGGTCATCGAAGTGCTAACTGAAGAATTAAAGAAGGTTGTGTAACAAAGAAGACTTTGTTCAACGTGTCTGTAGATGTTGGACCACTACATAGGCCACTACAGTAGATGGCTAGTCCACTTAGTAGTGATTAGTGACTGTTCAACTTCTACTTCAAGGCTTTGGTATGATCCAAGCAGGGTGAATGCAAGAGAAACACTTTACTTTTGATCACCCCATACCTCGATTTACCACAGATTTATCACAAGGAAGCCTGCTAATTTTATTTAAAAATTCTTCTCAGGTCCAAAGCATTTACTGCTATCCAAGTGCATGAAACATCATGTTTTCCATTAGTTTTTGGTACGGTATACATAACCTTACATCCATGTTTTCAGAACCATGGACATGTTATATCCCTAGAAATCTAGACATAAATGCTCTTCAACCTAAAGTGTTGTGATGTAGATGATACCAGATGATGTTGAAAGAATTCAAAAGAGTATAAATGGTACAGATATAACTAACACTGCAATTGTGTTTTCAGCACCAAGGAGATACCCTATCTCTTATACATCTTCAACCTAAAAGTATTCTAATCAAAATCATATAAGGATTTTTGGATATAAAAACATTGCAGCCATGTTTTTGGTACCATACCTTATACCCAAAAATGCTTCAACATGAAAATGTTGTAATTTAGGTGATTTCAGGATTTTGTACAGAGTATATTTGGGACTCACTCACACTGATGTTGGGACTGATGTTAGGAAATCGTGCAGCCATATTGCCAGTAGCAGTTACATCAAACCTGAAATTCTTTAAACTAAAAGTATTTCAGAATATTTACAGAGAATATTTATAGGATAATTTACAGGTTGTTTAACGATATTTACAGAGAGTATTTGGTACAGATGTAAGAAAAACATGAAGTCAGGTCTTCAGCAACAAGGGCACACCTCAAACCTAAGAATCTTCAACCTATAACTATTCATTTTATTTTTTTTGGTGATTTCAGGAGTATTAAGTACAGATATAAAAACCCTACAGTCATTTTTAGCACCAAGGACATGCCTTATTATATAGGTATTTATTTGCTACAAAGTCACATTCTGTCAAACTATCAATATTTCTGTACTCGAAATTTAACATAAATTCATAGGAAGAGAATTATGTACATCATTGTTATCATCATAGGAACCAAAAATGTACCACAAGTATAAAGTAGTATTCATTACGAAAATGATAAAGATGCCAAGAAAATTTGATTGTCTGTATAAGGAACATCTGGGGAGACTAAAGATGATCAAGAAACCCAGAGCTCTATACTAATGTTATTTACATCTATCCATTGCAGTAGTCTGACCGATTTTCAGTAAGAAATGCTGCATTTTGAGTGCATTGCAGTACAGCACAGGCTAACCATCCTGTTGCTTATAGTCTTTGTTTCTATGTGGACAAGATGTACGTTGGAAAGTATCGGGAATTTCGGAATATGTATCTACATGACATTGTATATCTGTACTGTTTAGCTGGTAAAGTCACCCTTTGATGTAACACGCCAGCTTTTCAGGTACGTGGCGCCAGCTAGTTTTATTTCATCAAACGATCGGTCACACCCTACCTTTGCATACCTGTAAGCATTCTTTATAGCTTTCTGGTGAAGATATTCCTACAGGAAAACGACGGAATTCGGAGTGCTTCACTAGTGTTATGTTATCGACATGTATATCTGACTGGTGTTCATGTCTTGGATTCCGCAGTGAGTAATTTACCAGACGAGTATCCCCGCCCCCACCGCGGCAGCAAGCAGCTGGACGATAACCTGCCCGTGCCGGACCAGATGCCTCGCAGATCCCGCTCAGCCTCTCCTGTCAGTCACACAGGTAACCATAGTTATGCACATCTTCTACTAGAACCATAGTTACATACATCTTCTACTACAACCATAGTTACATACATCTTCTACTACAACCATAGTTACATACATGTACATCTTCTACTAGAACCATAGTTACATATAGCTTCTACTAGAACCATAGTTACATGCATTTTCTACTACATGTAGTAAAAATTCTCACTCAGATGATCTTTAGGTTACTTTTTTGTGCATCATGCAGAGATGTAAGGCCATTTCTCTGTATTACTAAGCACGTTGTTTCTTCTGCAAAGACTGAAATGAAAATACTTTAGAAATACCGCTTGTGCTGGAAATTTGTTGTGTTACTTGTCCCATATTTCATTACTTTGCCATTTTTGATATATTTATACAACTTATCTATTTCTTTTTAATTTCTCAGATTACTTGTATCAACAAGAGCGCCAAGCAGACATGGCTCGCCAGCGTTCGCCATCCCGTGGCTCGGCACGATCGCGCTCTCCGGCGCAAGACTGGAGGAGCGACGGTCGTGGGATGTCACCGGATCGGATGATGGGCGGGACGATGGACCACCCCAGGAGGTCACGGTCACCTGGGCGACAGTCGCCATACGCCACTGGGGTCAGTTTTATCATCATCATCATTGCCACGTACAAGATACTATAAATGCATTTAAGTTCGCAGTGATTTGAATTCGCCGTAGAAGGAAAAAGGAATTTTGCGATGGTTTTGAATTTGCGGTAGCAATATGCACTCTACTGCCAGGTAGAAATGTTTGCGGTGGTTTTAAGTTTGTAGTGAAGCGGCCACCGCAAAAACTGTGAACATAAAACCTTTGCAAACATTTCTGCATTTACAGTAGATGATAGATAGATATCTTACTGATTAAATCCTCACAGTGCCATACATGGTACAAAGTTGTGCATTATGAAAAAATGAATGATAATAGAAATACCATGTAAAATACTGCTGTATTTTCCATCTAGTGTACAAAGTAAAGTGTTACAATTGTGAGGTGCACTGTCAAAGTACTGTACCCATGTTGTAATGCAGAATATAGAAGAAAGTGTCTACTAGGTAAATTTGGGAACTATTTTTCCTCACAAAAATCAGATACAGCATATCTCCACTATTGTTAACTCATATGTGATGTGTTAAGATTACATATTATACTGTGGTGCGAACAACAGAAACTGAAATATGTTGAGCCAGATGTGACAAATGAAATCAAGTTTTGTCTGCTTCTATGGTTACAGCCTCGACGTGGGTCAAAGTCCATGTCCCAGCCCACCTCCCCGACCCATGGGATGCGGGATCTCTCACCAGGGTCAACACCCAACACGCCTCGCAAGCGTCAGCTCCCGCAGATCCCCATGCAGTCGAGAGGTCTGTCTGATAGTAGTTACTGCCTTGTGCAAACTGATTATAACAGCCCTTTTGTATGACACACTATCTTTGCAAGCACATGTGGATATTACCATGAACTATCTGTCACAATGAACCTTTAAGTTAATACATCCAACTTCAAGCATTGTTCAAAGCCATCTTTTGAGGATGCCCTTGCTGAAGTTGATGACAATGAACCCCACCCTTTCTAAGAAAAACAACATTCTACCAAGGTCTATTTTCTAGTGTATCAAAAAAAATAATTTTGTAATTCTTGGTCCTTTTTCTTCAGGTCCTCCAGGACCCATGGACGAGCGGACTCGACAGGTGAAACTGAGGATGGACGAGTACAAACGCACCACTAATGCCGGCATGGAAAGTCCTGCCGTGGTCAGTTGTTATGTACAGTTGAAGATTTCCTCTCTTTTTTTTTTCATTATTTCTTTCATTAATGTTCAAACAACATAATATTATAATTCTGATTTTAAAGAACCAACATGTTCTTAAGTGTGTTAGCGTACTCACTGTATATCATGTATTTACTGTATAACAAGCTCCTCACTGTTACTAATTATGTGTACTGGTAATTTGTATTAATTAATAAAGGGTAAGCCACTTGTTGGTTTTGCAACTCCAAAACTTTTCATCTTCTATTAATCCTACTAAAAACCCTCTTTAAAAAGTCTTATTTTCTGAAAATGTCATATAAAGAGTGGGTCAAAGATACCTGGGAGTCTGTATTAAACAGGATGTATTTGTCTCTATTGAATCTGAAATTCTTTCTAACCTAGAATTGAAATTTAGATTGTTTCAGGATATTTACAGTGTATAGTTGGTACAGACATAAGAAAAACACGCAGTCATGTTTTCAGCACCAAGGGCAAACCATAAACCTAAAAATCTTTGACCTAAAACTATTCTGATTTAGATGATTTCAGGATTTTTTACAGAGTAGTTGGGACAGATGTAAGAAACCCTACAGCCATGTTTTCAGCACTAAGGGCATACCTTTCACTTACATAGGTATATATTTGCTACCCAGTAACAAAAAAGTGTGGTGATATCAATTTCTTCTATATCTAAAGATGACATAGTTATAGTTTAACTCTTCCTAAAAGGCGATCTCTCTCATAATGTTGTACATCAATACATAAAATACGAAGCCTCTTGCTGAAGGAAAGTTGTCTTGTTTCAGACACGAGTACGTCGGCAGAGCCCTGATGCTGCTTCAGTGGACAGTGACATAAGCGACGTGTCGGAGATGTCACGCGCCAGCACCGTCTCCAGAATCAGCACCACCAGCGCCCCGTCGGTACAGTCTGAGCGATACTTGCCTCGTAACGAGAGACACGGAAGACACAGGTACCTTTCTCGGTGTTTTCTTCAAGAAGCTGCATACCAAATCAATGGAAACACTTGTTTCTCATTCACATAAACATTCTCATTTTCAAAATTTGGTATTGATAAAGCACTAGCTGAACATGCAATAAATGAACTCAGTGTCAGACAGAAAAAGTGTTCATCATTTGCTTTTGGCATTGAAGGAAGTTTCCTTTATCAAAGCAAACCATTGCTTTCCCTCAAAATCTAAACCTGTACCACTTATTGGGATCCAAAATCTTAGGTGTTTGAGAAACTAAGTTAACATTGTTTGGTTATTATGATATTAGACTAAGCATACAGTGTCACATTTCTATATGTTGATTGATAAGTTCTCTTGAGAAACAAAGCAAGTCAACAGGAATCTTGTAGTGCTCTTACTAACCCTGCTCATTCATTAACAAACTTCTACATAACACTAACCCTCGCGCATTCAAACTGCATCTCCCTTTTCACCTTTGGATCTCTATATGTAGTTAGTCTGGAATGTTGATGCAGGATTGTTCTTGGAACAGAGATTTTGCTTTTCTTAGTTTCCCAACTAACTCCGTGCCCAGTGGTTTTTACAAATTGAAATGTAGAGTTCCCGATCGTTGTGGTTTGCATTATTTTTGCATGCCTACACATTAGGATTATACAGTTTTAATCATATCATTGTTTGTAGCATAGCATGTGGTACAGCAGTGTCGCCCCCCTCCCACCATCCCCATCCATGAACATAATTGTATGCATGTTTTTTGTCAGTTGATTTGAAATCATTCTGTGCATGAGGGAACTAATCAAACTGCTTGTGATGAAAATCAAAATAGAAGAAATATAGCACCTTAGACATCCATCAAATGACTCACAAATTAACTATGATATAATTGCAACTTTACTTCAACTGGCTTGTATTGTACCAACCAACCTGATTTTGCATCAACAATTTATACAAAATGTTTGTTGCCTACGCTTCATTACCAGTGCTTGATTAATGCATGGTTGATACAAAATGCACCACACAGTGTTAGTATTACTTTGAAATTTAGTCTTTTCTCATATATCTGTAATGACACAATATAAGCTACATGTACATGAGGCTAGCACGTCATGAACTGTAGTTTTTTAGTGTTTCCGTTGCTCTTTCACTGTTGCTATTCTACCCTGGGGGCCAGACTCAACAGGCCAGCACCCTCCCAGCTAACACTGTCCAGCCGACAACATCCAGCATATTCTTTACAATTAAGCCTCCCCCACTGGTTTTTTTTTCAGTAACGGTCCTGAAAATCATGGATGAATTTGGCAATGTGTTGGGGGTAATAAGGCCACATTAGTCAAATTTGTTGGTTCTCATTTTTTCCTTACCTGGAAAAATGCAATTATGGAAAAAAGCCTGAGACCCAAGATTATGCCTTGGGGCACCCTCATTCAAGGAAAAATAAATTGTCATGGCCTTGAAAGAAAAATCATGTTTGGCCCCCAGGGTTTTGCCATTCTGGTGTTGCTTCACTGTCTGTTGCTTCAATGTTGTCATTTCTGCCTCTTCCCCCTGCTTCCCTCCCATGGTGCATCTGCAGAAGGCATGACTACAGAAGTCAAAGGTATTTAATATGTCAAAAGGTCTCAGTCTTGTACAGTTGTAGTGTGTGAAACTGTGAATGTACAATCAGTGACATGTAGTTTATCATGGTGAGAATCGCAAATCCTGAATGTCCAGTCTACAATGATGCAAAGTTGCATGAAAAACCCATACTTGCATCTGATCACACCTTTTTACAGTTGCATATTGATGTGCCATGGGACAGCTTTAGGTCCCTTCTGGCTGTTTTTACACGTGTTCATCAAGGCCCTCAAAATCAGCTGTCTCTTGATATGTGTAATTCAATTGGGAAATGTACCTACCCATCAAACCAGGTATAATACATGCTGAATCCCACTATGACCCTGCTAAGTACGTTGTAGGTAGAGTGTTCTCAATGTACTTAGCTACCATATTAGGCATTGTTTGTCCACTTTGCTGCATTCAAAACATACATTTAAGTATTCTTGACATAATGATGCCAGGAGTATGCCATATCAACATGCATTACTGCTGAACAGTAGACTAGTGTTACATGTACTGGATGTGTCTGTAGACTACAAGTATGTTGACTACTGTTAGGTATGATAGGCTATAGTGTAGTACAGTCTACAGTGCAATCCAGCCTTACAGTATTGTTACACAGTAGAGACCATGTGACCATTTCCAAACTCCACCATGTGTAAAGAATTTCTCTGGGGACAGAACTTCTCAAAAGTTTTGCTTAAGTACTGCTCTATCTGCATTATATATTCATCTCCTTCATCACTCTTTCATTGCCTCTCTCTATGCTGAACTTTCTCCCTCACTTTCCCTTCTTGCAGTGTGGAAAACACACCCATGCACAGGTACATGTACTTTCACTTCACTCTTTATTCTTATCTCATACACTGCATATACATGTACAGTACATGTATACAATTTTCTTCATTCATCCATCATATTCCATCAATTCTTATTCATTTTCTGTACATTGCTCCTTTTTTTGTTTAAATGCGCCTTGTAGTTTCAGTATGTGTAAGTTGTATTGCATAATACCGGAATTTTATAATACACTGTGATCTCAGGTCTAACACCTTATTTAAGTTGCCAAATATGGAGTGTTTTTATTAATGATAAGATCTCACATAACATTTGGCAACCACAAAATAGGGTACATCACTACCCTTTCAAAAAGGTACACAGCAATCCAGTGTACATGTAGGCCCTACCAGCAGAATGCATGTCATGAGGACTTCAAACAATAGGCTTAGATAAGGACTCCTTGTGTCATAAAGTGGAATAAATGGCCACTAAGCCTTCACCACCTCTTGCTGTTTATGCCTGTCAAAAAATGCATCAAAATTTCCCAACAAATAAAATTGTTATAAAGACAATAAGCTATTTCCTCTCTCCTACTATCCACCCATGTTTCAGGCCCATGTGGGAAAATAACTCATACTCTGCAAGGTACACTCTCTTTTACAATCATCCTTGTAAATACTTCAACTACCT
The DNA here is from genome assembly GCA_019207045.1 of Branchiostoma floridae x Branchiostoma belcheri. Classification (NCBI taxonomy): domain Eukaryota; kingdom Metazoa; phylum Chordata; class Leptocardii; order Amphioxiformes; family Branchiostomatidae; genus Branchiostoma; species Branchiostoma floridae x Branchiostoma belcheri. The sequence continues at coordinate 6,333,518 of CM033040.1, read as the reverse complement.
TAAAAGTTAATAAACTGCAGATTTGTGATACTTTAAAATTGGAAAAAAGTGAATTTATTACTTAACATATTCTGAACCTCATTTTGCTGTCATTCAGCCATCACTTCATTCCTTCCATCATTCATGTCATTTTTTTTCATTGTCATGTCATGTCTTTCTCACTATGGCTTCACCTAGTGTGGAGGGTACACCCACTCACAGGTATACAAATCACATACTTTCACTTATTTACTTTCACTTTCTACATGTATTTTTCTCCATTTTCTTCATTACATTTACCTACCTTCTCTAAAATATTCATCATATTTTCTAGTTAATTCCATTCATTCATGATCATCCATATTTCACTTTTACTGTTTATCTCAAAATTTAATCAAATGAAGCAAACTAAAATGGAGCTTTGGTCACTTTCCTTCCTCCCACAACCACCTGTTAGGCCCATGTGGGATAATACCAGTTCATATCCTACCAGGTACTCATTTTTTTGCCCAGTAATTTTATACAAAGAAGTTTTGAGTCTGACTTTTTGTTCCTTTACTCCAAATTTTCCATTTCTTCCATCATCATGTTGTGATGGCCCATAATGTGTTTGTTTTCCAGTGTTGAAAGCACACCTACTCACAGGTAGTTTCACTTCTGTCACAATCCTCTATCACCTCCTAGCACATATTTCCCTTCAAAATTTGTTTCAACTCTAGTTTAATCTTTGAACAGTGACTCTTGAAAACAGATAAAACACGTACCTCAAAATTTCTGATGTCTGCTCATTACATCTTGATTGCAGAATGGCCTAGTCTCACGAGATCACAAGACTAGGTCCGAGACTAGCGTTGTTACAACTCTGTAATGAAAATGACTAGTCAGAAAATGATGTTTAATATTAAAACTTAGTCTTTGAGTCAGTAACAATACAGTACTGCCACAATTTTAGTTGTTATCTACCCACATTGCAGGTCCATGTGGAACAATACTGGCACTGTCAGGTAAAATACTTCCCCCAAAGTCATGTAAAGACACTCTTAATAAAATCGGTTAATGTAGGATTTTTATCACTTTCTCCATCTTTTTAATATTACCATCCATCAATACATGTATTTTTCATATTATCATTCATTTATCCATTCATTCTGTCATTCACTTATGTCCATATATGCAGAAGAGAGGAGTCATATATGGATCCCACAAGGTGATAAAATTAGTCAAAATGAATAACACCTTTCAATGGATTTTTTTGTGAAATACATGTTTTGATAATTGAAGTAATATTCTTCTCCTGAATCATTTCCACTTTCATCCTCATTTTTCTGTCCATTTATGGATCCATTTTCCTCCCGCATTTCTGCATAATCAGACGAGGGGAGCCAGTTCGAGAACAAATATCAACAAGGTGTCAAATAAAAGTCATTTCACTGATCATGAATTCCTCCTAACATGGGGGGGGGGGCTGTGAACCTTCTGCTTTTTGCTCACTTCAATGAATTTTCCACTTTTTCAAATATTAAAGTTTAAATAAGTTATCTGCACTATATATATATATTGCTATATATATATTAGCAACAATTTAGTCTTCAATGGTACTTCCCCACATTGTAGGTCCATGTGGAACAACACTAGCACTGTCAGGTACTCTCTCCCAACTGACAAACTACATGAAATCTGTCAAGCAACTACATGAAATCTGTCAAGCAATATTTCTGTCTATGGAGCTCTTACCTCCATCAGACTTCATTCTCTCATTCATTCTCTCATTCATTCATTTATTCATTTAATCATCCATTCATCCATCCATCCATTCATTCATTCATTTATAATCCATTAATCCATTCATTCATTTCCATATCTACAGAAGAGAGGACCCATATCTAGAACCAACAAGGTGACAGAACTCCTTCTTGTAAAAAAAATCACCTTTCGGCAAATAGCTTTTTTAAGAACAGTTCATTATTGTTCTTAAGTTATAATTATTTCAAGTTGAAAATTTCATAGATCCGGAAGTTCTTACCACTTTTAATCCAAATTTTTCTGTGTATTCATCTGTAATTTTTGCTCTTGCATTTCCACTTCTAAGCAGACAGGGGGAGCCTGTAAGAGAACAAATATCAACAAGGTGTCAATGTCATTTCACTCAAAATTTCTAGTAATAATTGATTCTTGCGCTGTTTTCCACTGAAATTCTTGTCAGCTTTCCACTTGATCAAGCCAATCATTCATTAACTCATAAAATTATTATCATTTTAGTAGAAGACAAGAATATGCCAGGGAATCTGCTTCAACAAGGTTCTGAAATTCAGACTCCTCTAGCTGATTACTGCTAGATTTCATTTGTAATTTTTATGGATTCTTTGTATAGTTGACTTTCATCCAGTCATTCATCAATTCATCCATTCATTCAAATCCCCCATTCATTCATCCATCCATTCATCTCTTCGTGTATCTTTTTATACATGTCTGCAGAAGGGAAGATTCTACTAGAGAACCAACATCAATCAGGTGTTGATACTAGTCTCTTTTTACGCTCTTACTCTCATGTTTTTCAAACATCTGTTCACCTTTCATGAACTAACCAACCAATCAACCGGCCAATCAATTAACTAATCTATCAGTCAGTTTTCTAACTAATAGGTCAAGGAAATGAAATTTTGAATATTCAGTCAATCAGGCATGCAGCTAGTTTGCATGTGGAAAATAATTTTCCCATTCTTACAGTCAGAGAGCAGAATTTCACAACAATCGTAACAGTTGACTCTTTGCATATGTCAAATAACATGTCATCAATATTACTGCTAGTAATAAACAATTTTCTGTCCAATATTTTTGCAGAAGACAGGAGCCAAATAGGGAACAAAATTCACAAAGGTGTAACTTTCTTCAGATGAATTACACATCAATTTTTTCAATGTTTTCTTTAAATATTTCTGGGCTTTTTTAAACTTAGAATTCCATACTTTTAGTTATCAACAATTTTGGAATTCATTGTTTTTGCAGAAGACAGGAGCTGAATAGGGAACAAAATTCACAAAGGTGTAAATTTATCTGACAAATTTTACATCAATTTTCACAATGTTTTTATGCATATTTCTGGGCTTCTTTGTCATTGTAACTCCATACTTTTAGAAATCACCAATTTTGTATTCGATATTTTTGCAGAAGACAGGACCCAAATAGGGAGCAAACTTCACAAACTTTAAGGTGTCAGAATCATTTTTGCTGAATCCGGCAACAATTTTTACAATTTCCTTTTCATGTTTCTGCCTCTACTTAGGCTTTTTCTTTGTCAGAATTTCACATACGTTATTTTCAATAAGGAACAATTTTTTCATCCATTATTTTTGCAGAAGACAAGAGCCAGATAGAGAACAAAATTCACAAACTTCAAGGTGCTAAGATATATCATCTCTGAATTCTTCTGATTCAGAATAGTTTTTACCATCTTCATTCCTTTCATTTTGCTTCTTATTTTTAGAATTTCATATCATGAATAATTTTTCCATTCATCATTTTTGCAGAAGACAGGAACCAGATAGGGAGCAAAAACCACAAAGGTGTCAGATTTTTTTCCACAAACCTTCCATCTAGTTTCAAGTATATGATGTCTAAATGTATCACTTTTTGCTACCTTTTACAGTTCCAAAGGCCCCTACCAAAGAAAAACAATACACAGAAGAGTTATATGATAAATATTTATTATAACAGAATGTTGAAAAGTTTATATTCTAATGTAATAATGAAAGAAAGCATGAAATTGTCCAGTTGGTCCAAATGTTGCATCAGGCCCCAATTTGTATACACCCTTCATGCAAATTCATTCTAATTAATCCACACATTCATTCTGTACTCTACTTGTGTTTGTCATTCCATTCTGTAGTCTAGAGGAGACAGATTCTTCAAGGTACAATGTTTTCATTGTTCTCATCTCTTCCCTTTATCTTCCTCATCATTTATCCCATCATTTATATTTGAGGTTCAGTATGCTTAAATCCTGTATATCGGTTCATAGTGCCAAGAATGTTAGATATCCAAACTCCTCTAAAAGAATCCAAGATACAAATTTTAAAGCCTAACAGACATGGGTTACCAATCAGTAATGACTGTAAACCTTTTAATTCAACAAAAGATATGAAGGAATGGTTTAAACTTTTCTGGTTAATGTGTCCCATAGAGGCATTGTGTGTACAAAGTGGCTGAATTCTGCTGATCTAGTTAGATGCCAGTACAAAGGTCACTCTCAAACAATGCTGGATGCCAGCTCTCATGATCATGTTAATACAGTTCCTTCTTTTCTTCATCTTAGGAGTCTTTTCTTTCTCTGTAGGAGAAATCAAGTTCACATATATCAGATAATTGTATATCTTCTTTCAGCTTATATCCAAAATGATACCTAGCATCGTAAATGCATTCTGTTCTCTCATATCTTGTCTACAGGTCGGAAAGGGAAAGATTGCATCCTCCTAGGTACACACTCACAATTTCACATTGTACTCTTTCATTCTGAATAATCTATTGTTTCTCTGTACATCATTTTCAAGCTTTTCTATACATTATTCCTATTGAAAGTTTCCACAAATATTTCCTACTCTTTGTGACCTTGCAGGTTGAAAGACATTGAAGGGCAACACAGGTGCTTACTGGACTTATTTTTACTTTCAAATTTCTTACTAATAAAGAGCTCACCGATTATCCCTCTTTCTCTCACATTTCTCTTTGTGTCATTTCTGCTCTGGGCTTTCTCACATGAAGTAGATTTTCATGCCCATTCCACATTCATTGAAGTTACTGGCATTTTTTGCCTTTAAAAAAAATCAGAATATACCATTTTTGGGACTCAGGAACATGCATATCAATCTGCCATGTGAGAAAACTGCTCAGGGCTTTCCTCACATTGCTCTCTTCTTCTACAACTCTTGCTGCATCTTATTTCTCTCTTCTCTCTCTCTCTCTTTCCCTCTCTCTCTCTTTATCATCCTGCCCACATCTCCATCCATCCCTCCCCACCAACAGTGTGGATTTCTCCGACACAGTCAGGTATACCTCTGTAGTTAGTTACTCAGTAGAGTATCCTAGCTTAGTGCTGTTTGCATAGACATGTACGTATGACTTCCATGCAAATTTTGAGTTTTAGATGTTAGCAACAAAATGACAAACTTGCCTAGTAGTACTTAGATGTAATACAGTATTTTAGCCCTCCATCTTGACATAATTTCATAAAACTTAAGAATGATACTGTGCTGATCAGACCAAGCTCTAGGCTTGTCATGATCTATTATTTTATTGCATGTTAGCAGGATTGGTGATTTTTTTGTGGTAAAAATGTGGTACTTACCACCTTATGCATGCATTTGCTGCCCCCTGTCAGTTTCCTCTAAAAGTGCATGCTCATTCCTCTACCATATTACTACTGAATTTGCGGGTAAGATTTCAATGGTTTAAGGTAGATTTGATTCCATTCATAGGAACATTCCCTTTCTTAATACAGATGACAAAATATGCTCAGGTCATCTATTATCAATATTTTGTTTAGAACGTGTGTAATTCTGGAGGAAGTGTCAATTCAAGAAATTAAGTAGAAAATGAGACGTTTTACTATAATTTAGGTCAAAAATTGGTGAGAAAATACGGTCACTGCTAAAACACATTAAAGAAAGGAAATTATCTATTTCACAAATCAGTCTACACCTAAGGCATGCATTCTAAACAATACTAAGCTTTGATAGAATTCTTTCCACAAAGTCACCAAGTTTTCTCATACAAATGAAGGGCAAGTCCCTGGTCTCGGGCCAAAGGTTTGACTAATCCCTGTAGCTACTTTTCACCTTAAGTACATCAAGATGGATCATGAGCCATAACATGCCTTTCAGCTGGATGATACTACCTTAAGCCTGGTGTCTACGTGCAGAGGTGTTAGGCTTAAGGAAAATATGTTGTGTTTCCAGTTACCTGATTAACCATAGCAAAAATCTGCAGACCAAACCTAGCCTTTTTTAGAGTCAAATGCTATAGCATATATTTTTTGTTTTGAAATTAGAGTAATGAAAATATTGTTGAATATGTTTTCAGCATTTCTGTTGCAAGGGTTAAACAAAATAATATGAGCAACTCTCCAAAACTAGATAGGTTCCCTTGATGTGTTGATATCCTGCACATTGGTATCTGTATAGTAATGTTGAAAATACCAGTGTCTTTACAATGTTGTGTAAACTGAATTCATTACATTATATGACTGAAATCTGGGGGGGGGGGAGAGAATACCTGCCTACCAACCTACTGTCTCCAGCTTTAATTTTTTAATTTTTTTTTCTGTCCCACTCTTTGGTTGGGAGTCAATTTTGTTGATTTTCCTTGTAAAATCTGTCATCTTAAGCTTGCAAAAACACATTTTCATCAATTTTATGCACAAATAAAGTTCAGATTTTGGGGATGGATGGGGTGTCCCAACAAGCAAATTTCTATCTCAGGACGGAGGGAAGGGTCCTGGAGACAGCCCTGCTATACAACTATTTTTTAGTAGTGTATCATAGTGGAAACACAACATTTTTTTCCTAGGCCAAAGGATAATGTATGGATGGCATAGTAATGGATGGGGAAGATGTGCAAAGAAGATAAGTCCTGTTGCTTTTGGGAAGGGATTTGTATTCTTTGTTGCAACAGGTCACGGTGCATAACTCTTTAGCATGTTTTAGAAATTAGTATGGGCAGGGGCATGTATCACACTTTGGTGCGGAAGTCTTTTAAACGATAAATGGCCTGGCAAAGTACAGTACCTAAGGCCACACCAATTTAATTCCTTGGTTCACAGATTTTTCATAAAAAATATGGAGCGAGAGGGCGAAATAAAAATGAAAATAAGAATTGTAAAATGGTTGGGGTAAAGGTAAGGGCTAATCCAAAACATAAAGAATAAAAAGTTTTCAGCTTGAAAAAAGTACAAAAACACTATTACTGTACAGTAACAGCACCTGCTCATTGAAAATTACAAAAGTAGTGTCAGTTTTTATGTTTGCTGCACCAGAAAGTTGGTGAATGGTTTTATTAATGGTGAAAATTTGCTGAGTGGTAATTTTTTTTTTTTCCAAAAAATAGGAGCGAGCGAATCTGTGAACCAAGAAATTAAATTGGTCTGGCCTAACTGTCGGTTATAAATATGAAGTATAATTAGGCTCTTGTCTATGTAGGAGATTGAAGGTAATTCAGATGCACTGGAAACAATTTGTATATTGATAAAGCATAACAATGACAAACAAACAACAATTCTTAACAAAGATCGATGACAATGGAACTAAAGTCTTTACCAATAGTTTCAGAAATTAGTATCACACTTTTAGTGGAAGCCTTTGGAATAATAACTTGTACCTAAATTTTGAATTAACATAAAATAATTTTTATGTACTTGAATATGATTATATAATATAGTACCCTAAGTTCAGAACAAAAGGCAACAATTGATAGAGACCATAATTATTATTGACAATATGAGAGGAGGATGTGAAATAGGAAAAGTATGTAAAAATCAAGACAAGCTTGATATTAATGATTTAATTTTTGTTGTGTGCTTGAGTATTACTGACAGTTTTCTTGTATATTGTGTTGCATATTACTTGGATGTCTGCATGCAACCTTGCAATTGATTGACATAATCCAGTAATGAGTCGCATACTTGTGAATATTTCTCTCGTTACACCAGTACCTAGTATTAGTAGGCTTACGGTACTGCATAATGTTCCCATCTGTCTTGTGCGCTATGGGTCCTTCCTGCCGCTAGTGATTGCAACATGATGCAGTCTGCCTTTATCTGCATTAGCCGGGGACGCTCAGAGCTGCTTTGCCCAGCGGCTACGCTGCGTTAATGGACGGGAAATTCTGCAGGAATACAAATGATGCACCTGCACAGTGAAATTCTGGCTTAACTAGTTTATTTTCTTGGTTCACAGACTTTTTAGTGTTAAAATTTAGCATCAGGTTGAATATAAATAGATGAAAACAGAGGGCTTTGCTGTACAATGTACCAACAGAGAGAAAAATTCCCGGAGTGCCAGTGACAAGGAGAAGTGAAATTTTGAAAACACTAAGTTTATCTTTTCCTGGTTCTGAGACTTTTAAAGTAAAATTTTAGGCTAGGTAGACTGAAAAAATGACTGAAACAGAGGGCTTGGTGGAAACCTTGCATCTGACTGCCGCTATGCCATACTGAAGGGGGGGGAGGTATTGTGAAATAACAATTATGCACCAGCTTCAACAATCGATAATTTGGCTAGGCTGGTTTTATTTTCTTCGTTCTCAAATTTTTGCAGGAAACTAATCAGCAATATAGACATGTAAATGAAGAAAAATAAATATTTATCCTGAGATACCTTCAATAGAGTAGCTTTGACAAGTTATATTCTTGTCGCACAGTTTCACTTGATTTTCAATTTGAGATATTTTAGATTAAAAATCTAGCAATAGGTACTGTAATGATAAAAGCAGGGGCTGTGAGGTAGACATTTGTCTTTTTCTAATCTGAAACTGATGTCAAAATTCATTCTTTGATGATTATTCTGTGCAGGATTTGATAGAAATCTAATATTACTATACATTTGATATGCTCATTGCTTCAGGGAGTCGTATCATCATCTGGGAAGGCCATGTTGATTTGATTATATGGGTAACATCCTCTGGTAACCCTGAAAAGTTTGTTTGATTTGTTTGTTCAAGGATAGAACCTTTTTGGTTTGTTTGAACCTTTATTTATGTGATGTGAGTGTAACATCCATTGGCATAATACCGGTCGGTTTACTGCAATTTCTCAAGCAATGCTAATTTGGCAAATGATCAACGCATCATTTTCTCCAGTTACATGTTGCTGTTACAGCTTACCTTTGCCACTTCTTCTGTGTAGATTATTTTGTCTCTCTGGTCCTGCTAAAAACATAATATCGTAATTGGAACACACCGCGGAATTGCACGGAGAACGGGCGCGTGGTTGGAAGGGGGTGCACTATACCGGCCGAACGAAACACGGCACAATTAACTGCCGCTATGTACCTTTATACATCCTCTGTTGTTCCTTTCTTTCCTGTTAGTAGTTGCACAAAACAAAAATCTGCATGAGCATACAAAAAGTCATGAGAAAATGGGCGTATACTGACAAGAATTTTCATTTAATTTTGGTCCGTCACAACCGCTATGACGTAAAAATTTACTGCTGGCCGTAGCATTAAAAATGGCGGGAAAATGGCGGCGTACGTTCAATTTGACCCATTCAGCCGTAGATCCGGGCGATGATGCAACGGTTCCTCACACTTTTACACGAGTTGTAGGTCACCAAAAGAAATTCAAGATTGCTGTTGAATCATGCTCGTCTTGTGCCGTGAGCACATGTGATTATTATCTACAAATCTGGCGATGAACGTGACAGTGTGTTTGTCCCACGACAAGCTCGCCTGCCCCGAAAATGACCTGAAAACTTTTGGCCTTGTTGTCTTCGAATGCATTGTTATCGATGCTTTGTAAATGATGTATTGGACACCTAGATGTCTGAAGTGTGCATACCTCAGAAATAACTATTGTTGCATGTGTAGATCTCTTTAAGTTCCACTATTTTTAATCGACCGGTATAAGGCTTATGACCGGTATTATGCCAATGCATGTTACATCAAAATAATAAAAATGTTTGGCACATCTTCCATATGAAATCTAAATGGTAAGAAAAGTTGAATGAATGATTAAACACACAAAGTATGGTATACCACTTAACAATAGATTATTTATTTTGTTCTCTCCCATCTTCTTCTTTGTCTTAGGCATTCCATGACATCACTTTTCAGTTATATGTTTTTTTGCAGTCTACAGCAGCTGCTTTGTACAATTTACAGTATGGTTAAAAACTTTCTTTGGAAAAATGGCCAAAAATTGATGCCATCCATATAATCGCATCAACATGGCTTAAGATACAAAGGAAGCTTAAATATGTAATCTTCAAAGTCTTAGAGATGAGACTCAAAGAGCCAGAAGTGAAACGTTACAACAAGATAAACAATGCAATGAGCTACTTCAGCCCGAGGCAGTGTGTGGTAATCTGATGTGAGGGCCGACTGCTCGTCATAAAAACTGTTGAAAGCATACCTTGGGACATCTTGGATTCTAGATTGTGCTGGGAGAGAAGGAATTGACATTCAAATGTTGTGCAGTGTGCTGTTGAAATTTCAGCGAACACTGGTACTGTCGGTTGTTTTGGCCATACTATATACTACATTACCTAAAATGTAGTAAGCTACATTGTGTAAAATACATAAAGCTGAATGTTGAAAATAAACCTTCTTTTTGTTGAGGCTTTTGGATACTCAATAAAGCCAACAAGGCAGAAAAAAAAATGAGAATGTGTTAAAAAAAATAATAATTTAAATAAAATTACCAATATATATTTAGTCAATCCTGTAGCCAAGGTAGCCATGTACATGTATGTCTTAAACTAGAATAAAAACCTAGCTTCAGTGTGCAAAAAAATTAACATTGGCATAAGGAAATGGACAAAGTTATGAAAAATTACATGAAAAATTAACTCATGGTAAAATTCAAGGAAACATGGCATATAAGCATGGAAATATTAACAAAAACATCCTTTTTATGGTACCATGTTTTCTGGCACACTTGTTGTAGAGGAGCAAATTTGCATATAACAGGCAAAATTCAGCAAAATACTTGTCAGATTACATACTCTTTTTATACCACGATTTCTTTCCTAGCCTTAGGAATTTCCTTAGCCTCCAGCATCTTGTATTAATAATGCCCCATGCCATTGCAGCTCTAGCCATAGCATTACCAGGTTAATGCTGACATGTGCCTTCCTCACAATGTGCTTAGATCATGCATTATTCAGGTAAATTCCAACAAGTCAAGGCCCCTGGGTCACTGCAATGTGTCCACCTTGCAAAATCTTCCCCATATGGGAACAAGATGGGAGTAAATTAAATGAACAGTGCTTCTACATCAGGGCTATTTCCCTCTCTCCCTGGACGGAAATTGCTTGTTAGGTTGGACAAAAAATTTACATTCTACATGCAAAAAATCTGAACTTCGTAGCATAAAATTGAGTAGAATGCATTTTTCTTAACTTGAAATGACAGATTTAGTCATGAAAATTAACAATGTGTGGAACAGACAAAACTCAAAGCTGGAACAATCCTGTTCTAGATGAAGATGAATTAAGATATGAGTCCATACAGACCAATTAAAACTGTTGTGGATTATTTGCTATGTAACGTACATCCCTCGGTTCACATTATGACAGCAATGGGAGAAGGATTAGCATTTCACACACATCAATTAGCATAAATGCAGATTCAAAGCAATGGGAGAAAAGGGTGTGAAATTAGTAATTTTAGTTGAGATTCATGTCTGATTGATATAAGAAATTTGTTTGTGGAATTTTTTTAGTTGTCGAGGGAGATGTTATGAGTTCATGGTATGAATCTTCTATAATCTTATGATGAATGACCGCTACGCTAAGTACACAAAGTAGGATTTTCCGGTGTGGCAGAAATATAAGACAGTGTCAGACTGGATTTGAAAACGCATCCATATGCCCAGAATGTAACCTCTTCTTATTTAGCATTTCCGAATGAAATTAATATTAAGTAGCTTTCCTGTCGTTTTAACTGTCGTTTCCAGAAATCAAGTCATGTCAATAAAAGATCTGACAATTTTAGGAAAATTATGACAAGGAGGACAGGTTTGAGACTGAGAGGGGTAAATTTGGGGATTCTGGGGAGATAATAGCATTTCAGGGTAAAAATTGCATATTTCATGAGTCAGAAGGAATCCAAGATGGAGGCAGAGGTAAATACAGAAGACAAGGATGAGGAGGAAGACACGGTAACCAACCTCCACGCCCGGTTACGGGTTTCTCGCAGCCTGTCCTTAAGGTTCTTAAGGAGGAAAGACAGGTAGAGTGATTACTGTAGTCCCTGGTTTTGGGTTGTTTTTTGGCGAATTTGCAATTTCTTTGCTTGCTCAATCTGTGCATGCAACAGGGTGATATTTGACAGCGGGGACGGTAAAAATAACGATTCTTGCTGTTCTAAAACTAGCATGTTATCTTTGCCCAACGTATTCACCGTTTTGATGAGATATAGGACGACATTCGTCATGTCAATGCCATTTATTGATATCGGATATTTGCACATTTAGGGATATTTGCACATATTTTGCTGTCTGGAAGATACAGGCACATGTACAAGATTTTTTCAAGGAAATTATATCTGCAAAGCTGTCGTCTTAGCTGTGAACATACAGATTTTTTTTTATTGAGGGTGCAAGCTTAGGGTCATTGATCTATTAGTATCTATGGAATATTCATGTTCAAGTTCATCTTAGCATCTTGCCACTGTCAGCAGTTAAAACTCAATTTCATCTACTGCATGATATTCTGATAAATTCTAAGCTGACAACTTTTATGGCCTTGATACATTGGTAATCGTCCATATTTTATACATATTTGATAAGCTATTGAGGAAATTAAACTGGTTTACTTTTTTCATTTTTCTAATTTTTCTTTTAGTTCCTGATTTGAACTCATAAGGTTAGACAGCATAGAAAAGGTTCTGAAAAATATTAAAATGTGCTCAGTAAAGAAGAAAAATCTACAGGTATAAGGGTTGAAATGTCTAGATGTCTAACACCTGAATCCAGAGGTGTACTGTAATGGATTACCTTGTTGTCTTTATTTGAATCTCTCTGAGATGATAATCTTTTTTATTGCTTCAGCAGATGGCTTTCTTGTCTTAAGCTGAGACTAGCCTTTCTGACTCGTAAAGGTAGAAATAGGATGACATCTTGTTTATTGTTCTAGGGAATATCTTCCTTATGACTTGTTAATGTATCATTAGATGAGTTGTGTTATGTTGAGACCACCCTAAAATTTCATGTAGGAATGTCATTGTCGAGGCTGGCGCGTACATTACGTGCGTAACGACAGGTAAAACCGGAGGAACACCAAACCCCGGGGGACTCTATTTAAGCACAAAGAGCCAGCAGGATTCCCCATCTAGGGTACATTAAAGGACTGAATATGGCACAGATTGATGGTTCCTGCAAAAGATGCATGGGTAATGCCTGTAGCCATCTTTAGGGGATGGTCACGGCCAAGCTAGTAGAGTTCTATGTTTAACATCGTCATGTTATAGGTAAGATTTTTCAGTAGTGTGTTTTACATTCATTTAAGATCGTTTACAAGGTATGCAACCTTTCTTCCTGAAGTGGATGGATTAGATTAGGGGGCATTTTGCAAGAACTGCATATGGGGGGGGGGTCATTCCAGTTATAAAAAATGGCATATTTAATTAAGATAGTGAAACATCAGACAATTTACAAATCTATCCAGTTTCTTACTACCTTCCTTCAATGAAATATTTTAACTTCATTAGAAATTTGACTCTGATAGTCATACCACATTTTCTTGTCATATCCAAATCTGTAAATCTTGTAATACCTTCAAAATGCATCATTCCTATCCATAAAAAATATTTCAGTCTCTCCATACTGTGGCTTATTACTTACGGTTTGCTCATTGTTTGACAGACTTCTTTCTTGTGTTTTCATTAATAGATCAAATATTATGTTTGAATTCATATGTTCAATCTATTAGTCAGAAACTTATGCCTTAGGCTTTTTACAGTCATTAAAATATGTTATTATGGAATGTTTTATGTTTTTGAAATTTCAGCATTCGTTTTCTGGATTATGTGCAGGTTCGATGTCTCATTTTTAGGGTGGCTATTTCAACCTCTGGTAACCTCCCCTGACCTTGAAGTCAAGGACAAGAACAATCTATTTCACCTCCATGCTTTTGCGAGTGGAAACTATTGCTCACTGCATGTTAACACAATCTGCACAGCTACCTACGTTACTGCAATCATTTCTGGGCCATTTATCTTGCCATGAGAAGGTTCTCTCTCGTTTGAACTTTCAGGAAGTAATACATGCCCGAGCGCCTCTCAATTTCATTACTTCCGAATGACTTCAATGTGGAGAGAGAAATCTGATTCTATTAGACCAGGGCTGTTTCCAGTACCTGTAATACTTAGGATTTTTAGGAATGGTAAAAATTTTTACCTCAAATATGAGAACTTCACTACAGAAAATTGATGATGATTTTTGTAAACTTATGATGACAAATTAAGTGACGGAAATTAACAACATAGGATCCATAACAGTGAGTCTGATGGTAACAAATTTAAAGCTGGAGACAGCTTTAGTTTGGTACAACCCTTTGGTGCATGAGTCTTACCCTTTTTTGGCCAAGACATGAATGTTGTTTTCATGGACTTATAGAAAGCATTAATCCTTCTTTTTGACCATATTTGGGGTAAAACCCAATTCTGCAGAGTAAGTTTCATCTGAAATTGATGCTTCATCAAATAGGTTTTCTCTTTTTACTTTAAGCAAATTTGGGATAAAAGTCACCTCAACAAAATTCCCACAGAGTACACTCTAAATTAATCTGAAGTTTCAATGCTCTTTCATAAAGTTTGATCAATGAGGTTTTTCAGCAAAAATTCTTCCAAAAGGCTTGTTATGTTTGAAAAGAAATGTTACAGATTGACTAGTAGTACATAATCTTGAATGGCCTAGAATTTTTTTTGTTATTATTCCACCTTCACATAACCATCATAATGCTGCATGTTAGCATGTTGTAGCTTATGTTTGCCAAGCAATTTGAATCACTTTTACACCATCCTACTTTTGCTTAATATGTTTTGAAAATTCATTTCTTACAAAAATAAATTTTATGTGTTGCAAGTAAGACTTTAGACTGTACTTTTTTCTAAACAGAATTCGGTATCTTTTGACTTGTTGTGTTGATTCTGCTATAATGAGTAATATTTTATTTTTGTTATTTCCCCACTTTTACTTATTTTTGCAACCTGACCATCTCAATGTTATAATACAGAGGACAATAGTCCTAAATTTTCATGTTGAATACTTGGCTCCAATGAAATTCAGTGTTGCAGAAACTGTCCAAAAACATTTGCTATCATGATATTTGTAATTACATTTGTACTTGCTTCAATTTTCCAATCACTTTTATTCAAGCTTGAACTTTTTTTTGCATTCCACTCATTTTGGGGGAGTCTATGCTGTTAGATTCCTCATTTTAAGTTTATAGTACTTTTTTCTCAATTTCATGTCAAAAAGGTTCCAATTTTGGGGACCAACAAGTAAATTTTTGTTTGTCCCAACCAGAATATTTTGGATCCAGGATTAAGGGAAAGGTCCTGGAGACAGCCAAACTTTTGGAACCTTCCAAGGATAAATTTCCAAATCCTGTCCCATTTGTTATAAAAAAAGCTCTAAAGAAAGCCATAAACTCGTTGTCTTTGAACTTGAGAGTGGTCAGCTTGTAAAAGTGTTGCACGGATCAGATTTTACTGCACTGCACCTTTTATGCCGTTAACGGCTCACTGCACGATAAGGTAGTAAACTGGGAGTAGATGGCAAAGGGTCATCTAAGATAGCCTGGTATCCATTTTATTTTAGCTCCAATTCACTCTTCCGATCGCTTTTACACAGAATAATCTGGCACCCATTCCTATGTAAAAGTTGTAGCCCTTATATTATTTTAGGGTATCAAACATCTCATTTAGGAATGTATGGAAATCACACTCCTAAATGCATGGTCAAACCCTAGAGCTAGCTAAGGAGAAGTGTACAACTTTGAGCCAATCAGGTCTCCTATATTTTATTCAAATGCTAATTGTTTCTGTATTAAGGGGTGCCAGAATATTAGGTACAGGAGGAAAGGACTTGGGCAAAAATAGAATGGATACCAGGCTACAGCAAGGCCGACGCACCCTTAATTTTGTGTTGTCTTTATGTTTTGTTGCAGTACCGCTGGTAGTAGTGCCCGTAGAAAAGATGCCCTGACTCATACCCCCACTGACCATGAGATAAAGCACAAACTCAGAGGCCTCACGCCTCAGAACTCGGTCGCAAACCCAGACAAAAAGGGGAGGAGAGCCGATGCGATTCTTGAGGAGTTTGAGGCCGAGGAAACCGAATTGATCCCATCTTCTAAAGAAAAGAAAAGTCGGAAGAGATCCGGGCTCTATGCTTGCTTTAAACCCAATGAAGATGATTAATGACAAGAGTTAGAAAAGCTGGAAACTAAAAATTGGGAAAACTAGCTGTATTCATGATAATGAGAGAACTTGGTGATGATCGTCTATGCAGTTTAGTAGTATGTGATGTTGAGAAGTTGATTAATGTGTTGTGGACTTTCAGAAAATATTGGTCCATTGCCACACAATTTTTAAGGTCTTTGTTATGTCGACAAAAAGCAACCCTTTATAGAATAATTTGTTTGCTGGGAACCTTGTTTTCCCGGTTTCTTGCATTGAGCCAAAAGAACATATCCTTGAAGAAAAAGATGACGCAGCCGGCAAGATACATGTACGTGAACAGAATACTAACACAAAAAATCCTTAGATCAGAAGGAGTTGTCCCAAATAATTGCAAATTTACAGCTTAAATGAAAGCAAATGTGCACAGATTTCCAAACACTTGGAAGATGCTCATATAACTGTCAGGATTATGAATTACAGTGTGAATATGTACAAAGTTATTACTTTATAGGCAGCTGGTGATAAATATTTTGGGTTGTTGATGAGTGATGTGTATTTAGTTTCAAACTTTTCTTTGCTGTACATATAGATTTGGCATTTATTTCTATTTTAGCTAGCTTTTGAAATTTGCTCTTCTCTTCAGAAGTTTGATTTTGTTGCAGAGTTAGTGTTACAAACTTGTTCTACATATCACAACACATGTACAAAGTTGACTCTGCTTTTTTTCGTTTTTATTTTAACATCGAAAACATATCATATTAAAGCCACAATTAGAGTATTGTGATTAAGAATAAATGTTATAATTTAGCAAGATGAGATATGGTCAGTAGAAGTACAATTTAATATTCATGTAAATATCTTCTTGCCAGTTTTTGGTCACTATGTCTAATTTGGTGATCATTTTTGATAAGGTCTTTAATTAGATAACTTAGTGTTGTATTTTGGTTTGTTTATTTCTGATTGTGCAATTTTACATTTACAATTTAGAATAATGCAGCTCTGAATATGTTTCAGGTTACGATCATGACATTCATATATAAAAAGGGAAAATTATGCAATCTAAAAAGGAGTATGTTGTTTTGAAATGATACTTCTAAATGTTTTGCATATAAAGCAGGTACATATGACTTGTGCAATCAAAGTATATTTTAAATTTTCTAATATAAAAATAAAGGAAACCACACTATCATTTTACTTTTACAATTGGCTCAATACATGACAAGTGGCATTAGAAGCATTTCTGATCAAACTTAGACATTCAAATGCTAGAATATTTATTCTTAAATGACCTTGACTGTGGAAATTTTACCACCAAAAGTATGAAAATATAGTTACCTCTTGATTTTGGCTCAAGAAAGTTTCTGACAAAATCTCCTACATCTTAATGTGCAAGCCTCTGTCAGAGTCATTTAATTTGGTAAGTTAAAACAAATCAATTAATGCAGGCTAAGATTCCACTGATCATGTCTAGTATATAGCAGAAGCATGAAAACTACATTACAGTTATTGGTTTTAATACTTTCCTCAATGATATTGTGTCATAGAAAAGATCAATCAAAATCAGTGTCATTGAAAATTATGTCATAACCATCTAGAATACTATGTAATAAAATATTTCAAAGCTGATAGACAAACATGAAATATATAAAGCACAAGCATGGTCTTTATATATCAATTAGGTTGGTAGATAGGACAATCTGTTATGTAAATATTAAACCTTAAACATGTATATGAAAACAGAGAAATATTACATTAATATATTTGCATGCATTTTTTGTGTTGTGTCTTGTGTATGATTATGTCTTGCACGTTGAAAATGTTATTTTTTGTGTTTTAACAAAAAATAAAGTATCAGCATGTCTCTTTGTTTCCTTTGTGATTTTTTGTTGCTGTCTTTCTGTTTACTCTTATATAATAATGTAAAATCACACATGAAATTTATTCTCAATCATCCTTATCATTTTGATATTTGAAAATGTTATTGTAACTGTCTTCAGTTTGATGATATGTTTTAGATATTTTATTGTCTCTTGAGACAAATGCTACTGTTACAGTATCTGCAAAACTTATGCAAATGTTTTTATTGTAATAGTCCATTCAGTATTAATATGAATCTGGTGACATAAAGGCAAAAAGTTATTCCAACTTTTTATCATTAAAATTCGTAGAACTATCTTTACAATAAATGGTGATGATACCTGTATGCATAGGTGAACGGCACTCTGTCAAGTTTAGGTAAAAATAGGTGGGACCCTTGCACTCATCAATTTTGATTATGGGATAGTTTACCATTAGAGTCACAACTAGCAATCTTCATTAGAAATTTTATTTCACTCTTCATACATTTTGACAGCCTTTTCCGGTAAACGATGCATCAAATCAGTCATCTCCAGTAAAGCTGTAGGATCAATTTTTACATGACATTACTCACGACTGGTAAAATAACTAATGCATCAGGCATTGATTCATGGCATCAATGTAGCTCCAGTAATGTGTAAAATCGAGTTATTGCAGACCATTGGATAATTGTGCTTTACAGAGCCTGGGTTGAGGTTTAGGTAGCTCACACATCTCCAACAACTGAAAAATGAAATGTTCATGTCTTTGTGTGCAATTGTACTTTTCATCTTTAAATTTTGCCATCTTAAAGTCTCAGCACAGAGCTAAGTGCATTGATAAACTGAAGACATCAGCAGGGCTGTCTCCAGGACCCATCCTACCATCCTGGGAGGCAGATTTTCTTGTTTGGACGGAGAAAACTTTCACCCATCCCTAAAAAAAATCTGAACTTCATAACAAGAAATTGATAAAAATGCTTGCTAAGCTTGAAATGACTGCTAAAAAGCAAAAATTATCAACATGGACTCCCAAATGACAAATGGAAATGAAAGAAAAATAAGCTGGAGGCAGCTATGATGAGAGAGAGAAATCGCCATTCTTCTGTGCTGAGTGCCTGTCCTTGGTGCTGAACAAGTGAACATGGTTGTTCTAAGGCAATTTGCTCATCAACCTCCCAGAAAGTGTGAATTAAAACAGATTTTACAGTCTTCAGCTGTTGCAGACTGCAAATTTAGGCATATGTTGTGACCTTGCTGTTTTTGATTAATATTAGTCCATTGTTATTGGACCTTATTGTATATGGACACTCATGCATATCTTACATTCCAAAGTAGTTTAGGATTAGGTATATGTCGGCATTAGGAATGTTCCCTTTGATATTCAATTTCAAGTCTTTATAGAAATTATAAACAACTGGTAAGTAATAAGAATTAAACAAGAGATGTTATATAATATTGAATGCTGAGCCTTTTCAGTAAATATAAAGTCTAACCTATAACAACTATTTTGTCATGCTTTTTGTAGGGAATTTTTTTATGACTGAATTTTGTCCTTATAGTAACTACAAGTAATTGATGGCAACAAACGATTTCTTATTGAAACTATGAAAGTACATGTATAGGACTAATTTGAGTGGAAGAAAAAGAGGATATCTTTTGTCACCATTTTCCTCACACAATGTACAGCTAGAACATACCAGAAACGTTGCTAGAATCACCATTCCTTTTTTAAGCCACCATCTAGAACACAACACCTTTACTTTAAGCAAAACACCTAGTCCAGCATTGAGAGAATGATGACCAAGAACGAATTTTGACAACATTCTAAAAACTTGAGTATGAAAATCTGTAACGTTCTTCGTATCTACTTGGTCCAAGCCCCTGTTCATGTGGCATACCAATACCATGTTCACTCAAGTCTGTCGAACTAAATGTCTTGTTCGTGGAAGTAATCAGTTCAGGTCCCAAAAACCTGACTTTATGGATACCAACTGTGTGAGCACGTACATTAATTTTGTCCAGTCTCCCTTCAAAGAGTAATCTTGTTTGTACTGATAGATGGTGAGGGAAAGTTGCCAATGATTGCTTTTCACAATGATAAAACATGTAAATCCTTCACTTTTTCACAAGGTACTGCAATATTCAAATTTATGTTTCCATTGACTTGAAGGTGTTGACGGGAATGTTGACTTGAATGAGCATGTGTAATAAAAAAGAAGTCCACACTAGATGATTTTTTTAACTTCTTCCAATTATGGAATTTTTAGAAAATCTGGTTTTTAGAATGAAAATTGCTTGGCCGAATGATAAAGCAAATAAAGTACCCTGTATACCCTTGACAGTCCACATTCAACTAATTGACATTCCGACATCCTGGGTCAATCATAGGCTTCAACATGTCTTTTAGCAATGATGCTTTGATGTACAAGACTTAGTGTAAAACCAAAAGGGTCCAAGTAGTGTAAAAAGCAGGGATAAAAATGTGTCATATGAGGACTTGTGCACAGGTAGAACAATTTTTTTACTTGATGGTTGCCCATGGAATGCACCAGAAAGATAGTACAGAGGAGATCAAAACTATTATACATTTTAACTTTGCAAATCTTATAACTACCTTCAAAGGTGTATAGAAGTTTGCCACTTGGCTTCCATAGTAACCTGGTTCCAGGAAAATAAGAAACAAAGAACATGGGTCAAAATGATACTTCTGAAGTACTTGACTTGTGTAAACATTCTAACACCATTGGAATTGACTGGACTTTCACAGGTACCAAAGCAATTGACTATTTAGTTTCTACAGTACAGAGGAGTTACACATGATTCATAAGTGTGCAATTTGTTTAGTTAAGTTGTTACGAGGCTTCCATTAAACTGGCTCCAGGTAAATAACAAATGGGTCAAAATGCCATTTATTATATACTTGTACTTGTTTTAAGATTCTAACACCTTTGACAGGTACCAAAAGAATCAACCATGTAGTTTCTACTACACAGAGGAGTTACACATGATTTGTGAGAGTGCAATTTGTTTAGAGGTTGTTGCTTGGTTCCCATAGTAACCTGGCCCCAGGCATGCGGCACCCCCCACCCCCGGGCGGCTCGCGGTTCCCGACCCGCTCTACCAGCAGTGCGGAGATGTACATGTACGACCGCAACGACGGCAGCGTGTCCGACACGGCCGTCTCTTCCATGGACAACCGGCGGCGGATGCGGAAGACATCGACCAGCAGCAAGATGATGGCCTTCATGGGACTGTCGAGAAAGAAGAGCTCCAGCACCTCCCAGCTGTCTGCTACAGGTAAAGAAAATAAGCTTTTTATACATGTATATGTTTTTCTATGTTTAATCTGACCTCAGCTTAGCAGCTGGGCTGACAAATTTTCATCTGCCAGGGTACAGCACTGAGGGGGCATTAGGGACCGATTATCACCCAGCAGGACTGAATTGCAAGTGTCTGGAGCGAGCTGCCATTTGGCGCCACTCAAGTGACCTCAATACGACAGTAATTGCCCCAGGTGTGGCCAAGTTTGTTTTGAACTACTCACACTGCTCCATCGCACGTGTGGTGGGTTCTTTAACATGCCTGGGATATGGCTTTCCCCAGACACGGGACCACAATTTTACATCCTATCTGAGGGATGGCCCTATCCAAAGCTAAGTACTCATTAGTGAGTGAGGAAAACCATGTAAAGTGCCTTTGCCAAGGGCACAAGATCGGTGACACACAGCCAAATTCGAACTTGAGACCTCTTGGTCCTGAGGCAAACACGCTGCCACTGGGCCACGCAATCTCACACGCAATCTCATATTTACCTCCATGGCAGAGAAACATATTGTTTTTGCTTCCTTTTTTTCTCCTTCTTCTTCTCCAAACAAATTAGGTCAATGACCTAGAACAGACAGCTGTTACCATGGTTTCTTGAAAAGTAGCAAAAACCTGTGGTGTTTGATTACATCCTGTAGCAAGTGACAGGACAGAGCTGAAGGGGCTGGTCACTATATATATAGAGAGAGAGATTCATTACAGGCAGATTTATATTGATAACAGGCAGATTTTCAGCTCATAATGGCATTGATTTGTTTGAATTTAGAAATCTGTGCATGTAACTTCATTAAAAAACAGCTTCATTGGTATCAATACAAAATTACATTTATCAGAGTACATATTGTATGAAGAGCAGGGCCAACATTCAATAATGTCATCTTTTATCAATTATTCTGTTGTGTTTTTCTCAGATGCTGGGAAGTCTCCTCGCAGCGGCTTGTTTAGTCCAGCGTCCATGCAGAACATCGGACGCCAGGCGAGCACAGAGTCTACCGGCAGCCTCAGCTCTGACTCCTCCAGCATGACAGCGTAAGTTTTACTATGAAACATCTTTGCTAAGCATCTTGAGAACTTCTAACAGCATTCTGAGATCTTTTGAAACTGCCTTGAGATCTTTTCAAAGTATTTTGAGATCTTTTCATAGCATCTCCAGATCTTCCCAAGTCATCTTGAAATCTTTTCTGAAACTTTCTAATAGTCAATGAAGTAGCTTTTCAGTTTGTTGTTATTGTGCACATAAAATAATGAATCATGTAGTGACAGCAATGAAAAAATAGCACACAGAGGACCCAGAAATTGGTGTTACTGTGCAAGGCTACTCGAATGTTTGGTACTCATCTACTATCTTTACATAGGGATACATAATACACATGTGTCACTTTTGGGTGTGTCAAATCAGCTTCTTAGTCAAATCGACATTTTGCATGGTATGTAGGGTTGTACTATTATGTTCCTTGTCAATGGTAAATCTTTCATCAGTTTTTTGTGCAATGCAATGGTAGTAGATAATAAAAACTGTCCCTATATATACATGTCTAGATAGATGTAATTTGTCTTTTCCCACTTTGACACAAAACAATGTCAGAGTTTGACAATGATGATAATTGTTTTTTTTTCACTTTATAGTTGTCTGCTGTTTACTTTTGCACAATCCAAAACAATATCATTTTTTTCCTGTCCATGGTACTGAATGCCAAATTCTATTGGGTTTTCCTGTCCTTGGTTCTGAATGCTGAATTTTCCTTTAAGTTTCCGTGCCCTTGTTACAGAGTGCTGAATTTTCATTGTGTTTTGCTGTCCTTGGTGCTGAATGCAAAATTTCCATTGCGTTTCTCTGCCTTAAGTGCTGAATGTCAAATCTTCTTTGGGTTTCCCTGCCCTTGGTGCTGAATAACAAATTTCAATTGAATTTCCCTGTCCTTGGTGCTCAATGCAAAACTTCCACTGGGTTTCTCTGACATTGGTGCTGAATACCAAATTTCCATTGGACTTCCCTGTCCTTGGTGCTGATTGCCAAAATTTCCTTGCGTGTCTCTATCAGAAGGACAAACTTCCACCAGGTAGCCTTATTCTTAGTGCTAAATGCCACAAATTTTCATGCCCTCTTCTTTGTTCTGATACAAGAATTTCATCTGGGTAGTGGTGTCCTTGGTTCATTGGGTGGCCATTTGTTTGGTGCCAGATCATCATACTATATCATCTTTAATGCTTAATTTCCACTTTTTCAGTTGAACACTATATCATCTGATTGTCTTAGGTGCTGTTGTTACTAGTATCACACATGTTGATATGGTTTTAAGTTGTTCATGATGTATTTGTACATGTACATTGTCACAATGTCATGTGTTCACACCCAATAGATTTGTCCCCTTTGTGATCCATTGTCCTTTGTAGCTCATGCTCCATTGTTTCATGTTTCTCCATCCATAATTAATTTCACCACACCATTGTTTCCCTTTAATAGTTTCCTCAAGACATATCATGTTAAGACATTTTGGGTGTTGAAATTATTTTTTCATCTGAATAAATAAAGCACAAAGTAAAAGATAGTTATTAATTTGGTTCTTAAATTTAAGTCCTGAAAACAGGCTTCTTGAGACTAAGAGGCTCTTAGAGACCTTGAGACTTCATAATTATCATTTAAACCATCTATTGCCAAACACATTCATTTATTAAGAAATGAGCAATGAATAATATGTTTGAAGCAGTAGTCAGAACTCACACAAGGCTCATTGATCAAGATCCCTTTCTCTTGAATTTTAGTTCAACTTTTCTCTCTCATTTCCTAACAAGACTAAATCGATCTGCCAAGCAAACCATGAACCCTGCCTAACTATCTGTCTTGTTTTTCTTGTCTGTTTAGTTAATTCTGACTAACTGTTCAGAGGCCACGTCCATCCCATAGCGAATGATTCTTCAGCAACGTTTTATCTTTTGGAAAGGCTCAAAACACATTCCTCTTGGATTTTAGATTAACTTTTCTCTACCATTTTTTAACAAGACTAAAATTGATCTGCCAAGCAAACCACAAACCCTGCCTAACTGTCTTGTTTCCTGTGTGTGTTTAGACTCAAATGTAGACTCAAACCTGCTCATTTAGTACTGAAAACCAATTTTGAAATCTTGTCTACCATGACAAACCCTGCCTAACTAACTGTCTTGTTTTCCGTGTGTGTATTCTGACAAACCTAAAAACAAGACGAAAAAAGAGTGATGATCTGCGAAGCAAAGCAGGAACCCTGCCTAACTAACTGTCTTGTTTCCTGTGTGACTGTGTGTTCTGACAAACCTAAAAACAAGACGAAAAAAGAGTGATGATCTGCGAAGCAAAGCAGGAACCCTGCCTAACTAACTGTCTTGTTTCCTGTGTGACTGTGTGTTCTGACAAACCTAAAAACAAAACGAAAAAGAGTGATGATCTGTGAAGCAAGCCACAAACCCTGCCTAACTAACTGTCTTGTTTTCTGTGTGTGTATTCTGACAAACCTAAAAACAAGACGAAAAAGAGTGATGATCTGCAAAGCAAAGCAGGAACCCTGCCTAACTAACTGACTTGTTTCCTGTGTGACTGTGTGTTCTGACAAACCTAAAAACAAAACGAAAAAGAGTGATGATCTGTGAAGCAAACCACAAACCCTGCCTAACTGTCTTGTTTTCCGTGCGTGTTTAGACTCAAATGTGGACTCGAACCTGCTGATTTAGTACTGAAAACCAGTTTTGAAATCTTGTCTACCATAACAAACCCTGCCTAACTAACTGTCTTGTTTTCCGTGCGTGTGTTTAACACCGTCTGACTCCCACCCTGCTCTAACCACCCTGTCCTCGTCTCTCCTCTCTCCGCAAACTTACAGCGTGTGGTTCCCATCTAGCTTGAGGCTGGACGGTCCCATCAACGACTTTCTGGACGGGCTGGGGCCAGCCCAGCTGGTGGGGAGACAGGTGCTGGGCGCCCCCTGTCTGGGGGACATCCAGGTGGGGCTGATGGATCGTCGTGGACAGCTGGAGGTGGAGATCATCCGGGCGCGGGGTTTGATTCCCAAACCTGAGGCCAACGTACTGCCTGGTAGGAACCATGTCTTATTACTTCATTTAACAGTGTACATATCTATATCGCTGTCAGTAGAGTAGTAGGGTCTTTTTTGCTTCTTGCATTTAATGATTTTGTAGTAGCTATAACGCTAGTTCACCTTTATCTGCAGGGTAACCTATATTCGTTGTGTTTACCAACACAGTATTAGGAGATATCAACGGAATGGACAGTGGTTTCAAGTTGTAATATGTTCAATAGATTGTAGTCTACAACTGCCATCGGTTGATTTCTTATCCCTAAATACCCAGTTCTGAAAGCAACAAAATAAAGGTTACCCCGTGGATAAAGGTGAACTAGCGATAGGTTTTTTGTTGTATATTTTTCAGCTGCTACTGTGATGTAGTGAAAAAATATCGCACTGATTTAGATTCTATGCTATGCAAAGTTGTCAGTCATACATAAATAGGAATTTCATTTAAATTCATCTAGGAGTTGCATGTAGTTTTATTCACTTTTTGGTCAGCTTACGAGCTAGGAATGTGGGAATAATAAAGCATGACATTACATTTTCCTTATGTTACTCCATGTTTTATCAACTAAAAACGTCTTCTTCGCTACTTGTTTTTAGTCATTTTGTAGTAGATTTTAAGTTGTATATTTCTCAGCTATATATTTCTCACTTGCGAACTATAATTGCACGGATTGAAAGTAGGTAGAATGCTTTTCTTTGAGTACACATAATGACAGTACCTCATTGATGTTACTTTATTGTTATAACAGGTTACAGATGATAGAAACGCAGCTATCAGCTTGAATTAATACAGTTATAAACAGGATTTAGCTTCATTAACACAAATTTCTTCATTAATATAACCCAGGCCATATTAGTGCCCACAGGCTCCATTTCCTCCCTAGTCCTCCCAAATTTAAACATAATGGACTCTTCCGTCCTTCTATCACAACGCAACTCAGCGGCCGCTGAAGTTCCAGGTGGGTGAAGTGCATCCTGGGTATAGAATGCACCCTGCATGACGACCTTGAATGCCTGCCAATCAATCAACTACTAATACTTTTGAACCAATCTTTTTTCACGTGAAATCTAGACTCCCTTTTGGTCGCACTCAATGTGATAACCTCCACATTTTCCTATATTTCTACATTCTATAACCAAACTTGTCTTTAATAAGCAGCAAGGATGAAACCAGTAAAGCATGAACTAATACATGATGAAATAGTTTCAACTAAACTTCAGAAAACTTCATAACCCCTGAAAACTTCTGTATTATAATTACCCTCTGCACTCTCTGTGGTTAATTAAAAGTCTCCTTGATTGCTCATTAGTCCACATACAAAGGAAAAGTTAAAAGAATTTCACCAAAACTAAGATGATATTACTTTCTACACAAGAATTGAAATTATTGCCATTGTTAAGGTTGCTATTATTACTACATGTGTATAAGGAATCAAAATAGTGGGGAGGGGGGTGTAAGATAGACTTTGAGACAGAAGCAGAAGAGTGATGCTTTTCGCTTGACAAAATAGAGGGAAAAGGCCATCAGGAGACAGAGCCAGAGGCCACATGACTCAAACAGCAGCAGAAGAAATCAAAGTCAAGTCAGCAACATCGCAAAGTTATCTGTGTCCCAGTCTGTAAAGGTTGCCTGGACTGAACAGGAAAACTCTAAAAGTATATATGATAGTAGCATGTCATATATATGAGTTTGAGAATTACATCAATGCAACAATTGCTATCAACTTTTCTGAGTCAGGATTGGAGCGTTACAGACTTTATAACATATTTATTGCCCTATCCAGATCATACTTTATCTTTATCCCGGTATCTTTAGATAAAATATTTGTTGGAGTTAGTTCTCTGGAGTGAACTCAGCCTCTCGGCTTCCACAGGAGTGTACAGTCAGACCCAAATACCAGCAAAATAGGAAGACAAGCAAACAAATGACAGCTTATGTTGATCAGAAGAAACACTGTAAGTGCAGAAATGTTTGTGGTGGCTTTATGTAACTACAGTCTATGGCGCTTCCAAGAACTTAAAACCACCGCGAACACTCCATTTTCCCACTACCGCGAAAGTAAATCCCCGCGAACTTAAACGCATCTACAGTATTACAGGTTGAAAGACAACTTAGGGGTCTGAGGCGCAGTATAGGTACTTGCATAGGGGTCCAAATTATGGCTTAGGGGGTCTCAATGCTGATATTGTGCTAGCTAGGACACTGATGAGGTGATTTTATCCCTTACAGCTCCATATGTGAAAGTGTACCTGATGGAAGGGAAGCGGTGCATGGCCAAACTAAAGACCAAGACAGCCCGCCGCACGCTCGACCCACTATACCAGGAACAGCTGGTCTTCCAAGAGCCTTTCAGGGGCAAAATTCTACAGGTCAGTCCATGTATTTTTTTTTTAAATTAACAGTCATTGGTGGGAGACCAATGTGCGAATGTTGGCACATTGTCGCACCAAATCCATAGTGTGCATTTTGGCACACAGTTAAACATATTAGACAAAGAGGCTCGGTGGGGATCACTCCACTGTCAGGGTAAATCGTGTAAAGTGTCTTTTGCAAGGGCACAACGTCGGGGCATGGTGGGTATCGAACTCAGTTACGCCACACTTTTGCCACTAAGTCCATGTATTTACGACAATGAAGGGCAGACATCCATGTACATGTAATAAGATATGCCAGATAGCAATAGCAACTGGATATGGTTTTGGAAATTGAGCAATTGCTAATTTGCATTGTCCATGTTTTTCTGCTACCATATCTAAACATGCATACTTCTTTATATCTAAGTTTTTCTGTTGTTGTATCGGTTATGCTGTCCTCTGGGAAGCCCAAGACCAGTGCGAGTGTGCAAAAAAAAAAGTTTGGAAAAACCGTTACCTTCATCGTAAAATCTAAGTAGTCCGGAGGGTTGAGAATGGTATACCAAACAAAAGATTCTTCAATTTTGGTCTTTTACTTGTTCATTTTTCTTTTGGCATTCTACAACATAAGTAATGCTATTCTTTTTCAGATTTTTTTCTTCAATATTTGGGACATATATTTGCTCGTTTTGCAGTTGCATTGTGTGGTTTATGTGATGGCTATGTGCATGCAGTATTGTAGAAAACATTTATTTGGGAAGGAAAGACTTTGAGACTTGAAACAGAGAAAGATTTATGTCTTACATATAATCAAACTAACATAGCCTCATAACGCATGAAGAATCTTACATGATTTGTGTCCATGTGGCAGATCACAGTGTGGGGGGACTACAACCGTATGCACGAGCGCAAAGTCTTCATGGGTGTCGCTCAGATCGTATTGGACGACCTCGACCTCTCCACCATGGTGATTGGCTGGTACAAACTTTTTCCTACATCCTCATTGGTCCAGCCAGCGACATTCGGACCACCACTACGACGTGCATCAATGACATCACTAGATACAGCGTACTGAGGGCACCCTGCCCTCCCCTTCCCCGTAGTGGTAGCATCCTTACCTAGAGTGGTTCAACATAGCACAGTGTTAGCGGACAGGACGATAGAATAGATACATATGGGTAGAAGAACGGAACAAAAAGAAGCATTTTTACAATCGTCTTATGAAAGAGATGCATGTAAAATAGTCGACTTCCACTGTCATTTTCTAAATGGTACTCAATTTGTTTGAATATAGAAGTTGATGAAGAAAGAAGAACTAGAACATGGTCAGACATTGAAAAAAACGCAGTAATACCTGTCAAACTATTAACAACAGGTCTGTTTTTTCTTGTTCATATTCTTTCTCTGTAGAAAAGCTAAAGAAAATTAGATATGATAGAATGTAGGAAGACAAGAAAGCCCATAACAATTAGCAACATGAATAGTTTTAAGTAAACTGAATATTTATTTACTTTTAAGAGAGATTTAATGGAAGCAATGAGATCGCAAGTTTATTTATTTATATCCTGCTTTCATATTTCTTGAGACATTAAACTTAAGTTTGAGGACGAAACTTCAGAAAATGATGTGATCAGTGGAAACTATATAGTAAAAAAATTCAGAAAAAAATTGAGCTGACAATCTTAGGAACATGCTGACCATGTTTGACTAAATTATGATATAGGGAGAGGAACACCAATGCTGCCAGCTGCCTATCATGTTAGGCCTAAGAAAACTAATGTTATGTTTCCGATCTCACGGTCCTGAAAAAAATTAAACTTAGTAGGTAGTTGTTGTTTTTTTAAAACTGATTCAACAAATGCAGTCATAGCGTTGTAAAAATAATTTTCAATATTTTGTTTTATCTCGAACAAAAAAGTACAAAGTTTACCACACATTTTTACATCTTATGTTCAAAATGCAAGTCTGTTAACACAGTGTGAAAGACGAGAAGTCCGTTTTGATGTCAGATGAAAAGTTGGATACCCCCTGCCAAAAATGGCTACAGGCTTTTGCTGGGGTCAATCGGTTAACAGGAAACATAACATTTTCTTTCCTAGGCCCTAAATGATGTACTAAAAATTTAATCTCATTTGTCTGTGACATTTAGGAAAGCAGTACTTTGTTGCAAAACTGTGTGTGTGACCTAACATGAGACATATGAGATCCACAACTTCCTCACTTAGGCTTTTTTTGGCTTCAGGAGAAAGCCTTGTAGTATATTATTCCAGTTTTGAGGCAAGCGAAGATGCCAAGTTTCTCTCTATAAAAGGTGACAATATGAAATTGCCAACTTTGCTCTTTTTACAGTCAGAATCTCACAATCTACAGGTTTTCTGGACTTCATATCTTCCAATTCATTTTTTAGTTGTAAGTTTTCTGCACTGCTACTATTAGTTTATTTGAGTTAAGCCTCAAAATTTATACAAAATCATATAAAACACTTAACCGAAATGAATAAAATGACTCATAATTGGAGAATCAAAGTTAAAACAAAATATTACAATTTTAAGAGTTTTGAGCTATCTTGGTGTATTTCATCATGTATGTCTCATGCTAAGTCACATTCAATTATGTATTCTAATATAGTTTGAGACCCTTTATTTTGAAAGTAATTGCAATAGTATGTTGAGCTGATAGGGGGCATTTTAGCCTCATTTGCAGAGGCATTATTGCCTTTGACAAGACTGACATTTTGTTATGTATTTTCCTTGAGACAGAACTTTTAACAGAAAATATTTTACTTATATATACATTTATATCCTACTTTCTTTTACTTTAATGTTTTAAATATCTTAGCTATTTTATACTTTGACATGATAATAGATTTGAACATATTTTTGGTAAGTTTTTTTGTTGCCTTTGTTGTTAACATTGTTGATGGCAGTGTTATAGAACACAGTTGCAGTTGGAATCAGAAAAGTTAGGATCATCCAGTGCAGTATGAAATGATGATGATGTTTTCTCTGTTTTCAGTGTTAATTTGAAACACCAAGAGTGCATATATGTACCATGGAACGTAATATATAACCCTTATTTATTTATCAGAAGGGACCTAGTGCAAAGGCAATGCCTGTCGTTCTAAATATGATGTACATAACTTTGAAATTTTTACATGGGAGGGGCCATAAGGTTGTCCCACCAATGTAGTAGTATTAAACAGTATATCCAGCAGTGCAATGATAGGTAAGGACTATATGATAAGTACTTTTTATTGATTGACCAATATGCCCACGGGCCCAACTCATATATCAAATATATGTGTATTCATTGAGCTACAAACAGGCTAATTTGTATACGCAGGGTGGATATAGGGAAGTGTGTAAAGATGATGCAAAAAATCTGTTTCGTTGAAAAGCAGTAAGACTTTGATTGTATGTTATCCTTCCTTATAAAAAAAAGCTGACCTCCCCGTTGCATGCAGTGTAATCTTCCAATATACATTTGTAATGTATAAATTCAAATCGTGGGGAGACAGCGAGGGTCAAGTCCATTCTGAAGCAGAGGGGTGAGAGCGTAGACATTATAGACCTCATGGTAGCATCTCCACCCCTCTCTGTATATGCTTATGGTAGATTCCTCCTCATCTGGATAGTGTGTTTGAGATCATCCTACTCCACAAGAAGGGGGTGTTTTTCTCCTGCTCTGTATTGTATACCCTAGCAATAAGTCAACATTTTGGTTCGTTCTTCTGTGGATTCAATGAAGGTTTTTAAACTCATTTTCTCTGTATATAGAAGACGGACATGCAAGGTTTACTGTTAACCTTGCCAATGGAAATGATCATGTGACCAATCACATGAACATCATGTGACCATCACAAGGGTAAACCCGATACTATGAGAACTGATTTCTATATAGCGTATAAGTCTTGAGTTCTAAGCTAAGCAACTGTAGTCAGACAATGTTTTCGAAAGATTTCAATGACCAGTCAATAGCCGGGGTAGGGTTAAAAATTGTGGGGGACGAAGATTTTGCCGCAACATACATATGACAGTAATATATCTATAAATATATACACGTGTGTAAATGATGATAATAGGTTTTCACTTCTTGAGAAGCAAAGTTTCTCAGATGTACTGCGGAAGGAGTTAGGGAAAATTCTATGCAGCGTAACGAGACAGACCCGCCAGTGCTATACTTACAGATATACCCCTCTAGTTTATGTAAGGATGACCCTTATACCGAGACTTGTGTTATATATGAACTCATGACAATGTAATGTTTAAACCTTCCTTTATCATTGCTATAATCTGTTCCTGCTGCCCTGTACAGTGGGGTGCTGAAGAATCTTGTAAGAGCGACTTGTCCATGCAATATGCACTGCTTATCCTCCACTGTTCTTATAGGGTAACATCTTCAATGTTCTGTTAACAGCTTCTGAAGCAACACTACAATTTGAACGTCTCGGTTAGACAGCATCTTGAGAAATAAGGATTGTGTATGTTTCCTTTAAGATTTATGTGTCAATAGTGACACTGCTAGAAACATTTAAGCATTTCCTTGGCGCTCTTACGTTTACTGTTAACACCCCCATTGTGCTTTTCTTGCTTCTCTCTTGAGTGCAATATATGATAGTGTTTGTGGAATAAAGTTTCATATTATAGTTGATAGATGTATGCACTTGCCAAGTGGGGGTGTCAGCAGGTAATGTAAGAGCAGCGCTATGTGTTACAAGGAGTATGCCCTTCCCACAAATGTATACACCCCCTGAAAATTCTGCACCAGTACTGCATGAGACAAGTGTGTTGTACCTTGTACCTGAATTAATAAAAAATTCTAAGTCTACATTGCCTTGTGATGCGTTTTTAATCCTATATTATATATATAGATGATATTTTAGTGACAAAAAAGCTTTGACAAGCCACGAACCAATTAGTAAAGAACGTCTTAGCTATAGAATTAAGACTTCTATCAATGAATGGGTCTACTTATGTATGATATAATGTACATGATTAATTCCCAGTATTTTATAGTCAGAAATAGCCTCAATACCAAAACCCCCAAAGGAGCCCATCGCTTTAATCTGCAAGCAGAGGTTGGGTCGCTGGGATAGTAGAGACCAGGATTTTTACTACTAGTAGCTTGATCTCTTCAGGCGTAAAAATTCTGGCTACTACTATCCCTGCAAGCCAACCTCTGATTGGAGAATACTTCTCATTTCCCATTTGAAGTCACGAAATGGCCAATAGAATGAGACTTAATGATCAAGTTAGGAACTTTTCTAAACGGATGCTTTAAAAGGGGCTGTGATAGGGGATGAATGTCCACGTTTTCAATAATGACACTAATGACATTTCGTGGCTTCCTTCCTCTCAGTGTGTGTACAACAACTGTACATCCAAAAACAATGACTCAAACAGACTATACATGTACCATTATGTAACAAAACAATAAATCCAGCAATGATGCTTCTACACTAGTCAAACACATGACTCCAACAACACCAGTACTAAGAATTGATAAAACACCAGTGCTAAGAAATCTTCAGCACTGGAAATGAGTGCTGATGCCTTTCCAGTAGATCATAGCGGGTAGTACTTGATGTATAAAAAAACTCAAACCAAGACACCAAAGTTGTGTTATTCAATTATGATTATAATTATAATTAGATGTACATGTATCTATAATGTATAAGTCATATAAATTACAAATAATTAAAGGTTCAAGAAGCTCGAAGTGTTATTTTGTATTTGAAAGTGGAGATATATATGTATAATTAAAAAATTATTGTAAACAACTTTATTGTGTCAATTTGTGTATGGTTGCGATAGATACAGCCCTTTTTTAATGATTTTGGGTGGCCCTGAAAAGGGCCGGGTTTCATGGAGACTACTCAGCTCGCCTCCTCGTTGTTGTTGCTGTTGAAGAGGCGCCGTTGAATTTCAAGAAGGATGAGGTCACACATGGCTGCTATGGGGTCCTGCGGGGGTTGGTAGTCTTTGATGTGGCTGGCTATTTCACGGCGAACGTCGTCCTGTTGGAGTATCTTGACAGCCATCCCTTCCTCAGACAGCTTTTCTAATAGGTCGTGCACGGCAGGCCGTACCTCCCGCCACAAGATGGCGGATTGGTCGATGTGCAGCTGGTCTCGCACGGCTTGCTCCTTGCAATTGGTGACATCCCGCCGAATACGCCTCCTGTATTCACCCTCCGTTTCATCTGGTCGCCTCGTACGTCGGATGTTTCTCAGACCGTCGGGAAGTCTCCCCGGCATGGCCACGGAGCGGCACCGCTGGTAAGCCGGGCTGTGTTCCCTCCACAGCCGCTCTGCTTCCTTGTAGGTCGCCTCGAGCGAACCGTACCCACCTTCTGCTTTTCTTTTCTGCACGTTGTCTCGGAAAACCACTCCCCACTCCTCTGTTGACTCGTACGCAAACACCAGCTTGGTGCAGCGGACCCGCACGCTTTTAGTGACGCATCGGTGATAGACTTCGTCCGTTACCGGGACCCGAGGCCTGACGTGGTCCGGCAGACAACTCAGCTGGTCATCGAGCATCCCCTTATAAAAGTTACTCTTTGACCGCTGGACAAGGATTTGCACGTAATCATGCAAGGAGTCTTCTTTCCTCCTTGGAGGAAAAAGGCTGCTTACACCGGACTTGCCTTTCTTGTTGATCATCGCAGTACCCATGTCGATTCTTGTGAATTCAAATGGTGTGAGATAGACTGACCCATCTAATTTAAATACATTGACTCATGAATATTCAAAAACGTTAGCCAATGAGAAACAAGATGTGGCAGTCAATATGTGCGTCTCCCACGTCCGCATACCGTACCATGATGCTTTACACTTCTTTTCTTCATACAAAGAAGAGTCAGAGTCAGACAACATACGCCTGTGTTATCTTCGAGGCAAAGAATCTGTGTGATTGTACACTTTACGCCGAATAAGTCTGATAAATTTGTTTCCGTCACAATACTCACCGTCGACTATTTTTGAAAATTCTACCATACGTAGAAACTTTACCATATAAGTACAGGAACTATCATTGCCTTGTGTAAATAATCAGGAAAACTTCCAACCATAACCACGTTATTGTCTGCTGTAGGAACCTAATACTAAAATTTAGGGTCACATAACGTGTTGCATCTGTAGAAAAATACGACACTGTTTCCGTATGTAAAATAAATGTTTTCTTTCTTGAACAACAACAGTGCCTTCTTTGTCTATGTGTGAACCACTAGCATGCTGTGTGGTAGTAGTAGACTGGTTTATTCAACAAGTATGACAAATTAAAAGCGGTCTTGCAGCCCGAAGGGCTAAATTGCACTGCTTGACAGTCTTTTTGTACATTATTTTACACAAACATGATTATTGGATAGACAAATGCGAAGTATACAACTTATTACAATTTCAAATGCAAACCATTAATACGTAACACCGTCGTTAAAAGTAGATTAGAACTATTTACACCACAACTGTGTGAGTGTTGTAACCAAGAAATAAGTGTGATTACAGTTCAGTTCTAGTATGAACTTATCGTAGTTTCGGGGCAAACGCAAAGGATAGATAGAATCTGGCGACTAACAAGTGCATTATCTTTTAGGCTACGAAAACTTCTTCATACACAAAGAATAGTTTGAGTCAGGCGACAAATAGGTGCGTTATCTATTAGACAAAGAAAAACTTCTTTTCTTTAAACACAAAAGATAGAGTCAGGCGACTAACAGGTGCGTTATCTATTTATAAATTTGAAAGAAAACTACAAACATGTATTTTCGGCATACACAAAGGATACTCAGACAACCTACGTGTGTGTTATCTACTTGTATTAGTCTTCATACACAAATGATAGTTAGCGGCAGGCGACTTACAGGTGCGTTATCTATTAGACAAAGAAAATTTATTTTCTTTATACACAAAGGATAGTTAGAGCCAGGCGGCTAACAGTGCTTTGTCTATAGTATTGGGCAAAGAAAACTTCTCTTTTTTATACACAAAGGATAGTTAGAGACAGACAACTAACAAGTGCATTATCTATTAGGCAAAGAAAACTTCTCTTCTTCATACACAAAGGATAGTTATAGTCAGGACGTTATAACATGTGCGTTATTCATAAGACAAAGAAATCTTCATACACAAAGGATAGTTAGAGTCAAGTGACTAACAGGGTCTATTACTGTATTAGGCCACACCAATTTAATTTCTTGGTTCACGGATTTTTTCATAAAAAATATGGAGCGAGAGGACGAAATAAAAATTGTAAAATGGTTGGAATAAAGGTAACGACTAATCCAAAACATAAAGAAAAAAAGTTTTCAGCTTAAAAAAAGTACAAAAACACTATCATTGTACAGTAACAGCACCTGTACCCACACTTTAAGGAGCTTATAATATAAAGGCCAATTTGCTACACCAGAAAGTTAGTGAATGGTTTCATTAATGGTGAAAACTTGCTGAGCGGTAATTTTCTTTTTTTTTCCAAAAAATAGGAGCGAGCGAATCCGTGAACCAAGAAATTAAATTGGTGTGGCCTTAGGCAAAGAAAACTTCTTTTCTTTATACACAAAGGATTGTTAGAGTCAGGCAACTCACAGGTGCGTTATCTATTACTATGTTATGAAGGATGTACACAAAGGATGGTTAGAGTCTGGCGACTAACAGGTGCTTTATCTATTAGACAAAGAAAATTTCTTTTCTTCATACACAAAGGATAGTTAGAGTCAGGCGGCTATCAGTGCTTTGTCTATGGGGCAAAGAAAACTTCTCTTTTTTATACACAAAGGATAGTTAGAGACAGACAACTAACAAGTACATTATCTATTAGGCTAAGAAAACTTCTTTTCTTCATACAGAAAGGATATTCATAGTCAGGAGACTAACAGGTGCGTTATCCATAAGACAAAGAAAACTTCATACACAAAGGATAGTTAGAGCCAAGTGACTAACAGGGTCTATTACTGTATTTGGCAAAGAAAACTTCTTTTCTTTATACACAAAGGATAGTTAGAGTCAGACAACTCACAAGTGCGTTATCTATTACTATGTTAGGAAAAGAAATCTCGTTTTCTTTATACACAAAGGATAGTTAGCGTCAGCCGACTAACAGGTGCTTTATCTATTAGACAAAGAAAATTTCTTTTCTTTATACACAAAGGATAGTTAGAGACAGGCGGCTAATAGTGCTTTGTCTACTGGGTAAAGAAAACTTCTCTTCTTCATACACAAAGGATAGTTAGAGACAGGCGGCTAACTGTGCTTTGTCTATTGGGCAAAGAAAACTTGTTTTCTAAAACTTCTCTTCAACGTAGCTTTATTGAAGAATGTCTTGCTGGACAGTACAGGGAATCAGATGACACTATGTTTACACAGGGCTGACTACATATAGTCTCACTTTTCTTAGACATTTGTGGCTTATTGGTCAAGTCGTTTCAACCTCGTTGAAGACCTGTAGAATATAACTAATAGAACAAGACAACAACAAGGTAACCACAAGAATGTAATAGAAATGCAACAAAACAAGATCATCAAAGTATGGCAGAAGAAAAATATAACCTGGTATCCAGCCGTCTTATGGCTCCCGATTTTTTTATCCTTTCCGTATTTGCGGAGAGGTCAGAAGAGACTCAGGAGCTATAATACGGCTGGATATTAGGCTAAAAAAAGAAGGCTGTTATCAACTGGCTTTTAGTGAACTCCTTAATAAATCATAGATTGTGAATATGAATTTTGATACACGAGCTAAACAGTTAGTAAAAGATGAGCTTTTTGTATACATAATGAAATCATCTGACAACATTGTACTGCAAAAACTCTGTGAATTCATATACACTTGTTTCAAGAAGAGGAAAGAGACATGTAAATTGTAGAATAGTATAGCATTACATATTTGACTATTTTGTAAACAATAGATGTACTTATAGTGTAGCATAGCCTTAGTTGTTCTGTCTCTCCCACTGACACTGTAAAGATTCTTTACAGAAACGTTTTATGTAACTACTGCATTTAGCCCATATGGGCAAGGACATGCAAATAAAGATCATTGTCATTGTCAATATCTCAGTGAACTACCTAGCAAACCGTATAACTATCTAACATTCAACCTATGATAACTAGAACCACCTCGTAAACTAAACAAAATAACCTTTAAAACTATTCAACCTTTAACCTGTAACAAAACTATTTAACCTATAACACATACCCTACATCAAAATGATCTACAAAACGAGTTTAGGAATCAACAAACTCTAAACTTTTTTTTTCTTTTCAACAGAACATTCTCACTGGATCTCTCATCTTTTAGCTGACTCAGAGAAAGGACCATTACATCATCTTTGTGGCGTACTAGTCCTGTCATTTCAAACGTTTCTGTACATTATTTATGCAAACAAACAAAATAATATAAATGCAATTAAAACTAAAAATAAGAACTATAATTATATAAAAGTTAGTTAAACTAAAGGCAAATTAACGAAAGTTGATATCAACTGCTGCCTATTAATGAACACTTCAGAAACATATTGAGTATTACTTCAGACAAAAGTACCCAGTAAACCAACAAAAGTAAACATATATAAAGTTACAATATGAGGAATCAACAAGCTATAGAACTTCTCTAAACTAACTCTCTCCTCTTACTGTTCAAGAATAAAGATGTAAATAATGTTGCGAGCACTGTTTTGCTTCAAAAGTGCAACTTGTTTTGGTTTGCATTCATACTGCAATGGATAAAGATACAGTTAAGATGTAACATACTTGTCACTTAGGAGATGCATATACCAAACATGCAGAAAGGAAAAAAAAAATAATACTTCTTTAACTTTGTCTTGGCATCACATGATGGTCTTCTGGTTAACTGCCTACACTGGTAAAAAAAAGTCTTGTGCACAAATTATTCTGCTTGCTCCTCTAACATCAATACAGTTATCACATTGTGCACCAGAAGACCTTATCAAGCTTATGGTAAAAAATTGTTGTGCTTAACAGTATGCAAAAGTAGTCGTTACTTTTGAGTGGGTTTTAATCATGTGAGTCTTCAGATTACTCAACGTACTAAGTTGCCTGCTACACTCCCCACACGTGTAGGGTTTCTCACCCCGGAGTCTGCATGTGTCTCTTCAGGTCACCCGCATACCGAACTGCTTGCTGCAATCTTCACACTTGAAAGGTATTTTTCTCCTACATGAGTCCGCACTGTGTCTCTTCGGAACAACCTGCTGACAGAACTGCCCCCTAAAACCTCTAAGACCTGTTATGGTTTCTCCCCGTGTGAGTCCACATGTGTGTCTTCAGATTACCCAGGTGACTGAACTGCCTGCTGCACTCCTCACACCTGTAGGGTTTCTCACCTGTGTGAGTCCGCATGTGAGTCTTCAGAGTACTCAGCTGACTGAACTGCCTGCTGCACTCCTCACACCTGTAAGGTTTCTCCCCTGTGTGAGTTTGCATGTGTCTCTTTAGAGCACCCAGCTGACTG
The DNA here is from genome assembly GCA_019207045.1 of Branchiostoma floridae x Branchiostoma belcheri. Taxonomy (NCBI): domain Eukaryota; kingdom Metazoa; phylum Chordata; class Leptocardii; order Amphioxiformes; family Branchiostomatidae; genus Branchiostoma; species Branchiostoma floridae x Branchiostoma belcheri. The sequence continues at coordinate 6,294,387 of CM033040.1, read as the reverse complement.
AACTGCCTGCTACACTCCTCACACCTGTAAGGTATCTCCCCAGTGTGAGTTAGCATGTGAGTCTTCAGATTACCCAGCACGCTAAACTGCCTGCTACACTCTTCACACCTGTAAGGCTTTTCACCTGAGTGAGTATGCATGTGAGTCTTAACATCACCTGGTTGACTGAACTGCTTGCTGCACTCCTCACACCTGTAAGGTTTTTCCCCTGTGTGAGTCCGCATGTGACTCTTCAGAGTACCCAGCTCATTGAACTTCCTGCTGCACTCCTCACACCTATATGGTTTTTCCCCTGTGTGAGTCCGCATGTGAGTCTTCAGACGAACCAGCTGACTGAACTGCCTGCTGCACTCCTCACACTGGTAAGGTTTCTCCCCTATGTGAGCCTGCATGTGACTCTTCAGACCACTCATTTGACTGAATTTCCTGCTGCACTCCTCACACCTGTAGGGTTTCTCCCCTGTGTGAGTCCGCATGTGTGTCTTCAGATTACCCAGCTGACTGAATTGCCTGCTGCACTCCTCACACCTGTAGGGTTTCTCCCCTGTGTGAGTCCGCATGTGAGTCTTCAGATTACCCAGCTGACTGAATTGCCTGCTGCACTCCTCACACCTGAACACCCTCACACCTTTGCATCACCCGCTGGACTCTTCCCCAAACTCCTCACATCTTTCTCCTTGCCAGGTGACAACACTGTTGGCAGAAACCCCTGCTGCTCCTCTCCTGACGTCATCCACACCTTGTACGCTCTCTGTCGTTGTCATGTCAACAATATCTGGATCAATGTCTGTAACAATGAAACAAACGAATTTCAAAACATGGGGTAATATGTGAAGTAAACAGGTAGCATAGTATAATTTGTGTAGATAAATCCATGTCGGTAGTTTTCGATGACACATGCGGCCAATGTAATCAAGAGTCTGGTCATATTAAAGGCTTTCCTGGAAACAGAAAATAACCATCATTGGAAGCAAAATGTAAACAAAACATCTATTAAAATTCAAATGACATGATTCAAAGTATGTAAAATTGCTAATTTAGTCTTATTTTGAAAACATATATCATATCTATCATAACACTTTGTTTATTTTCAAATACTTTACAGTTAGCCAATAGAAACGCATAGAAACGGGAAAGAATACCCTAGCAACCGACTGCCGTGTTAACTGAAAAGTATTTCCCGCGACATAAATATATGCAATTACAGTAATTGGACAATGGACAGATACAGAACAAACTTTGTGTCTGTGGTTTCTCAACCTATGGCGGGATGGAATCCAGATGTGGAAAATTTGGCGGGAAGTTCTGGTACTGGGGCACACGCAGGGGGTTACAGTAAACATAGCCGGACAGCTAGGACAGCTCAACGAGTCCCTACACCATTTACTAGTACCAGGATCCACGTCCTTTAGTACGTTAGCTACAGTGGACTTCATATACGGTGCATAAGAAATCCACAGGTTTACGATGAGATGGTCAACGCTTGCATGTTAAAAAAACCCTTTCCTACCCTCACAATCTGTTTACGTTTTCTACTCCCCTGTCGTCAGCTTCTATTGAAAGCTAAACATAGCGTTACAGTTCGAAACAGCACCGATTAACTGATTTCCTTGTCCAAACTCCGACAAGCCGCTGCACTCAAACAAACAGTTTGGACTAAATGCTAGGCTAAAATATCACTGCCAATTAGCTTGGTTTTGAAAACTTTAACAGCAAACCCACGACCACCAATATATGTTGTATATGATGACACTTTTCTATTTTCTTACCTCAGGGAACTTAGCTTAGTTGATACACAATGCTGTGGAACTCCTTTTCTGAGACAGGGGTCGCTTAGAAAAAGGAAGAACTTCAAGAAGAAGACAAAAACGGCTCAAGACTTGAGGAGGTACCAAAGACGACCCGTAACCTTGCGGACAGGAAATGGCAAAGCGCCGACCCGGAAGTATATGCTTGATGGAGGTCAAATTCTTTTACCTGATTACCCAACAAATGTACACACTTTAACTAATTTAACAGAGTCAATACGTGTTGATTGACCTTGATACTAGATTGATGTGTGAAGGCTTCTGTTTGTTTGTTTGTTTGTTTATTTTGATCTCCAGAGGTTCCTTAGTTATTGCTCCGAAAATAGGTACGCAGAAACAAACAAATAAAAAAAAAGATACACCTCCATATTTAACACGTTAGATAATTACACATTTCCCTTTGTACATTTACACAGAAATATCGATATCCCAATGCCAAATTGATACGTACTTTGAAAGCTGGCGACTCAGATCAGGTTTCCTTCATGACCTGTTGTCTGGTTTTGCTATATTTGTACTGAAAGTACATATACATATGTGCATGTTGTAACGGCAAACTTGCTGGTTTGGTAAGGAAAGATTAGAAGTATGAATTGAAATGTGTCACACACTGTCTAAATCACGCCACTGTAAATACAACATATGTAAATCTCCCTGGTAATCATGACCATCAAGAATGGTGGACAGTACATAATGTTTTGTGGTGACCCCCATCTAGACCCCATCTCACGTCGGCTTGTTGACTATTCACAAAAGAGGTCAAGGAATGAAGTTTGCAGACTGATCTCCTGTTGTGACCTTCCCTTTTTGCTAGCTATTGGATTATTAAGTCACATATTAGGTAACAGAGCTCAACTTTTTGTCCTAAAGAAATGTCCTAAATTTATTGATGAGTGTATGCAGAAATCAGTTTAAAATTAGCACACACACACACGCGTACACACAGACACACAAACACACACACATGCGCGCACACACACACACACACACACACACGCGCGCGCGCGCGCGCACACACATGGAAAAGGAACTCAACATCTATTGAGAAAGATGGAAAGATCCTTCCTTTTCCTGTCTGGCGAATAAAAGGCCCCGGATAACCGCAATAACGAAAGGTGACTCCCAGACAATCTTTAAATTGAATGATTTATCCGGTATGCTGTATAGACAGACTTATTAATGGGAACTTCCCAACACGCCGTTGTGTGGACTCGAAACACGATCAACTGCGTCAAAGGCAAATTCTTGCAGTTTTGGACCCTGTTTCGATGTAAATTTTTGCTGGTACATGGTACTTAGTTACATATAAATCAAACTTAGCCAAAACACCAGTACCATACTTCAGTGTAAAAGCTACAAACTGAAAACGTCATGTCATTTTTTCTATTCAAACTATAATCGACGTTGTCGGGATCCTTGTGGATCAACGTTAAGATTTTATCATACTACGGTCGATGAAGTTTGTTGGTATTTGCATATATTTCCAGCCAGGAAAAATAACTCCACATCGATTGTGAAATATGGAAAGTTACTGTCCTAAGTAAATACCATTTTCCGCCCGGCTTGTGAAGGGTGTAAGTACATTTTGTAATTCATTTTCTGACCGAAATAATGAAGAAAGGAAGGCCGTTATGGAGAAGGGTGGTTGGAAAGACAATTTCCCAGTGCCCTAAGGCAATATCCGATCGATGTGCAGTGTAGACACATTAGTGAGAACTTTCCTTCAAACCATTTTATAGTTCAAAACATGATAAACTGTTGGGAAGACCGATCTTGTGGTTTTGACCTTGATTCGATGTAGTTTTTTTGCTGGTATCTAGTCACATATAGAGTCGTAAGTCGTAATTAGAACATGTTATCATAAGTTCACCTTTATTCGCGGGGTAACCTATATTCGTCAGGGTATTTAGGGATATCAGGTTGACGGACGGTGTTTTCAAATTTCCATGTTTCCAAAGAAGATTGCACTTGATTCCTAAATACCCTGTTTTTGAAAACGAAAAACGAATATAGGTTAACCGCGGATAAATGTGAAGACCGCGTGGCACAGTGGTATTGTGTTCGCCTCGTGACCGAGAGGTTGCGGGATCGAACCGCCTGCCGTGCTGCCGATCCCTGCTTGGGAAATACACTTGGCCCACCCAATAACAATAACATAACAACGTTAGACGCAGAACTCCGATGTCCCCGGTTCAAACCCTGTCATGCTACCGATCTTAGCTCCTTGGGAAATGCATTTCACGCGAATTTTCTCACACCACACAGGGGTAAGAATAATTACCTGCCTTCTGTTTTAGAGGTAAAATGCAGTGAATGAGAGGGTTGGTCTCTGCCTTCCAATGCACCTTTCTCACACGGCGGCCATGATAGATCGAAAACGAGGTCAATGAGGCTAGGCAAACAGACAAATTTCTAAATCAGCTCCCATTTAGCTGTCCCCTAAACCACACAGATTTTCACAATGTAAAATCAAATATTATACTTAGTACATTATAACTAGTTTTATTTACTACGAGATGTAGCAATTTAGAGTAGCGTAGACTGATCCCATGGTCCCTTAAGAGATGCAAAATAAAAATAAAACATAATAATGCAAATATCTGACAAACATGCGGTCATTTTCTTATACGTCAATTCCCTAATTGCCTCGTTCTTTGAACTGCTAATTATGATGAACAGTATAAGGCTTTTGTTTGCCACATTGGCCTCGCATGGAAAAAGTTGTATACTGTGCCCTACATACGGACAAGGTGGATACCAACCCACTGCGAGTACGGCTTCAAAATTCTCTGGGAATACCGTTACCTTTTTTGTCATATAACGTTACATTCAGATAAAAGAGCTCAATTTACAGGGAATGGACAGTTTCTGTCCTGATGTATCAAAGTTCTGTCCTAAATACTCTCCCAGCCACTCTGTGACATGTTTTAGTGTAAATACAGTTCCTCTTCTGTTGAAGAGAAGGCCCAGGGGAAGGTAACACGGGAAGTGACTGGACGTCTTCCAGACAAGTTAACAGTACCTTAAGGCTGGACGTCTCGTAGACAAATTAACAGTACCTTAAGACTGGACGTCTTCCAGGCAAGTTAATAGTAACAAAAGGCTGGACGTCTCCCAGACAACTTAACACTACCTTAAGGGGATACAGGGTGATTTATCCGGTGTAGAGGACGCTGGTCTTTCCTGGTCTAATGTATAAACTCCAGACAATATCCTTTCCAACTACAACTACTTTGAGACCGGACCTCGTGCCGCGGCTGTATATAACGGTGTACGGAGTGAGTGCCGAAGCAGTCTGCTACAAATCGGTGACAACGTAACTTTGCTTTCTGCACAGGTCATCATTCGAGAGTTCATGCCATGGAGCAAGATGACCAGGTTTTCTAGCTTTTACTTATCTAAAACTTTCCTTTACTACTAAATTAATAACGTATTGTAGAGATTTTATTCAATTTTTGCTTAGTGGTAGTGTTTTATATTAGATATTGAACAGTAGATTGCGTAGATTCCATTGTTTTTGTGACTCATGGATAGTGCAAACCTACATCTGTTGAGAGCTAGAAAGTTTGTGGCTAAACATGTGACCACGACCAGGAGTATTCCACTGTGGAACGTGGCAGATGGTTAAGAAGAAGCGACGATAGCTTACAAAATGTAACCATGTCAAAAATTTGTTATCTAGCGATTTACAGAGAAACTATAGACGGGTAACTACAGGTTACCCTGGTACCCTGGTTGGCCAAATCGCGTGTCCCATTTATTTATATGTTTATATTTGTCTACAAGACTCCGGGATGGCCGAATAGTAAAAGGGTACTTTGGCCAAGTTAGGAACAAAAGCCTAGCCTATTGGTCTAGGAGTGAACTGTCCGGCCGGATAGCTGATAGCTGGATAGACTGCAAAAGACTTAGGTCCTCTGGCAGCTTAATTTGGCCAAATTCTTATCTTTTTTCATCCACCTGATACGTCAGTTTGTTTAGAGAACAGTGCCTTATATTTTTATGCTTCATATTACCACCAGTTCCTTGTCTATAATCAATGGGGATTCGGGTGATAATTGTTCTTGCCTTGGCGGCTTGCATTGCCCTGATCCGAGGCTGTTTTCCCAACTGCACAGTAGCAGACATTGAGAGCTGCATTTACGATGATCTATCATGGTATAGACAACTACATTACATATACAACCCCCCTGCAAACGTGAAGGACTCTCCGTTACACAGGTCGTGTATCTTGTGCACAGAACCAACAGAACCTTCAGCTGACTTGCATGTGGCCAGTGTTTCATACGATAGAGGTAGTCCCATGTTAGCTGTAAGGGGCCATTCATTTGGAGTGTTATCAGTACAAGCGCTTGGTTCCTGTAATATGACTAGAGTAAGATACCTTAGCCTTGTTGAAGGAGGTATCACAGACTTGGAACCGGAGAGTCTTGGTGCGTTTCTGAGGTTGCAGCTTTTGGCCATAGATTACAACAACTTGACTCACATCAAAAGAGATTGGTTCACAGAGTTAAAACCTCCGGATGAACTGCTTATGCTGTCTTTGTCACACAATAATATCTTAGACATTGAGCCCAAAAGCTTTGCAGGGCTTACGTCATTAGGAAGATTGATACTAGAACATAACCTGTTACGGTTTGCTAGTCCTGAATGGTTCCGGGGGTTAACGAATTTGATCGCACTTAACCTGGCCTCCAATCGTCTACAGAGCCTCCCCAAGGAAGTGTTTGTGTCCCTTGTCAAACTTAAGATGTTAGACTTGAGATACAATGATTTCTTATGCCTGCCCAAGGATATCATTTGGCTACAGAAGAATCGTTTTACGTACTATAGTCTTGGTGGAAATAAGTTGTTTGGTGTGCATGGTCGACTTCACCAAACAATTAAATGGGAAGCCATTCTGATGTCAGATTTGTCTTGGGCACAGGTTAGGGTTACAGGTCTTAGCAATTGCACGCACTTTACACGTGATAAGCACGCAGAGAACACGTGGCTACATTACGATCACACGTGGACACAAGGCGTGGAGCTCAAGGTGAATTATGACTTTGGCTGTGGACTACAAAGTTACGGCAAGGAGGAAGTAACGGAAAGCAAGGCCTCTCGGTCTTCGTACGTCGTCATGGCCGTGATGGAAGGGAACCACAAGGGACACAACAAAACCGTCACTTTCTGGTGCAAGCGGTTTTGGTTGGGCACAGAAACGGCCAGTGTAAACCTCGCCTGGAACAAAGAATCTACCATACAGCTTTCTGCCTTTACTGAGAAAGAATACGACAAGACGTCACTTGTGGTTTCGTTTATAGTCAATCCCGCCTCACCTATCAATAAGGTCGTCTCAGGTGGCGAGAAGATGATACAGAAGAATGTGACGTGCGTTCTATTTAGCGGGAAGGAGACATTCAGGTCTTCCTTCGTCGTTACAAGGCCAGAAGAGTCGGACACTAACGTATGTCAGACTAGCGGAGATCAAGTTCGGACCAACAACACTGGTTCTGCCGTCGATGGACCACGGAAGAGTAACAAAACGGTCGGCAACAAGACAGCTGATATCGGGGACAACAAAGACGTGAATCTGACGATGAAGAACAGCACGGAAATTTATGTCAACGTAAAGCCAACTCGCCTGGACACGCCGACAACAACACGACCTCTGCTCAACCAAGGCCGACGTGAGGTGCCATTAACTATCATTCTGTCGGTCTCCGCGGGGGTAATTGTTGTGAGCGCAGTAGTTCTCATCTTCCTGATGAAGAAGTGGCGTCCCCGTCGTCATGACGACCAGACCACTGAGGAGAATCACGAGAACTCCGGTGAGATACCCACAATCGATCATTCAGCCCGGTCTGTGATCTCTATCAGCCGTTGGGTGATACCAACTGGTGACCATGACAACGACGGGGGTGCAACCGCTGATGGTCCAGCCTATTGGGAAATTCCAGACGGCTACTTGAACTTTAACAACCCTGGATATCAATATCGGCGCTCCTCGCTGCCAACAGACGAGAATCCCTACTGGCAGATTCCAGACAAGTACTACATCTACCAGAACACCTCACGGCAAGCGAACTGGCGCCCGTCCTCCCTGCCTCTAACGTTTAACGTCAGGTATGAAAACGTCGTCCAGGACGAGAACGTCGAACGCTGGGAGTGGCAGCCTTCTGACCTTGATGCCCAAGACGAAGACGAGGACGTCACTACTTTCTACGCAGCAGGAGCGGAGGTAGCGCTTCCCGAAGTAAGAAGGATAAGAAATGGACATTCCAACTACGGAATCCAGCTGTCTAGATCCATGTTGGACCTACATAGAGGTGGCAAACAACAGAAGAAAACACACGTCATCACGTATGGAAGATTTTCGGTCAAGACGCAAAATCCTCTGGCAAGAGGGGCCTATGGCACCTGGCGGATGACCTCTACGGTAAAGGCAAAGGACCGAAAGATGGCGGCAGGGGTGGCTTGGGGGGTCACTGGATCTCATAGTCAAAGCAGTACAGCTTACGAGCCTGCAAACAGACTTGTACCCGGTAGAGGAAGGAGCCGAAGGTTTGGCGAGTATGGCTCAACCAGGAGTGTTCTCGTCTCAAGATCAGCTGGTGAAGTCTTCAGCACATACCAAAAATGTGGTGATGTCCTTCCTCACAGGTCATGGAGTCAGGTTATGCACTCGTTTGATGAAGTCGCGTCTGAGGCGTTTGTAAGATTTTTAACAGGGCGCCGTCATAGTATATAAAGAAAAAAGTCTGTGTTTGGGTTCAGTGAGATGCTAACACAACAGCAAGCACAAAGAATCCAAAAGAGTTCTTTCATTCTAATTTGAGAGAAACTAAAAGAGAAAACCCCCGAGATGAAAACATATTTGGGACACGACTCCTTGACGAGTCTGCATGTTGACTAGAACCTTTTCGTTGTACGAAGATCATTTGACCACCACCCCAACGTTGTAGAATATTACCATTATGTCACTTACCCATCCCCTAAGTCATCATGTTACCTCATATCCTTTCATCAAAAGTATTGAAAAAGTTAGGGCGCCTTCAACAAATCCGTGCTTCACACTTAATTCCATCTATCAGTCGTCGAATCTGAACACTTCTCTGGACCTTTTTTACTCTAAATGATATCTTTATCTTACTCACCTAGATTTTTTTGCAATAATATTCCGTAATTAATACAAGTAATGCAGTGGCGAGGAAGGCAGCCATCCGAAAGTCTGTGTCACCTTTCAAGCGAAAATCTTTGAAGATAAGGGCAAATTTGTGACAGGAGAAAGAAAAAGAAAGAAGCAGAAACATTACGAATACAATAGTTTCTCTCGGTACCATACTACGGTATGGTGGAGTGAAAATGATAAGGGCAAAATGCCCATTGGTTTTACGAACCCTGATCTTCAATGATTGGACTGAACAGATGACTCTAACAGAATGAGCGGTCCTGGTGTTAGGAACAACTGCCGCCGTACGCACAGGTGAGTAGTAAGGCTGTAAGCTTGCTGGTGGTCTGTAGATGCACCGAAATGTTAGAGTACGCACGCTAGCATAGCCTGCAGTTCAGCCTTCTTCGTTTTTTTTCCGCTCCCAAAGGTCGCTGTTGGCGAGTAGCGACCTTCGGGAGCGGAACAAAGCGAACAAGGCTGGACTCCAGGCCACGTAAGCAGGATGTGGTATGAATGTGTCTAGACTTGTTGATTATAGCACTGAATAATCACGAGCGTCCTTGGTGAGTAAACAACAGTCCTGAGTCTGTAGTCACAGCATAGTCAGAACTGCCACATATTGTTGTTATTGTTGGCATCCCTGTAGTGTCTAGTAGCACATACATTTCCTCACTGTTTCAGTAGCAGGGTATATTTGTACAGGGAGGGGACTTTTATTCATATCATATTGTAGTGATGTTTCCTCACTTGAAATGAACGGACTCATGTAGCAGCTCCCTATTATGTATGTTGTACCATGTATGTAAACATTGTGTATATAGACTTGTAGACTTATAATATAAGACTCATATGGACTTAAAACGATGTAAACTCTTGTAATATACTTTGCCCGACCCTTGCCTCTACCATTATAACCTCAATGAAAAGCGGCTTGCAGGTCGATTTGAGCTTTCGTGAATAAATAAAGGTGCAAGCAAGCAAACAAACAAACAAACAAACAAATTCATACCCAGTACCTCCTTTATTCTCCCGTTTGACCATTCTATGTCCAAGAGACGAGAAGCTCCAAGCTGAACCTATCTATGGGTGTTGTTCTAGACCCCATGTTCTAGATTATTTATTGAAGGTCGACTTTAATACTAATTGTGTATAAACATGTGTATATCATGTGCACGTTACGCTCACAATGGTTCAATTCCTTGGAATTGTATGGTTATAGAAAAAAAAATAGAAAAAGGCTTAGTGGTGGCCACGAAAAAATGTAGACACGTTACTAACGTGATGAAAGTGGGTTTAATACTGGTAGTACTATGTAACTTAAGTTCTAGTAGTAACAGTGGTAGTGATACTAATAGCTGTTCCTGTAGCAATTACAGCATAGTTGTTGTGACTTTTGTAGTATTAGCATTAGTAATTATAATACATTTGTGTAGCATTATAGCAGTAGCTCGAGTAACGAATGAATGAATGAATGACTACCGAATTTGTATGATTTGACTGCGACTACTTGAAAAGTCATTTGACTGAGACTACCAGAATTAGACATATGACAAATACTACCAGATTTGAGTCACTTTACTCAGACCACCAAATTTCAGTCACTTGACTCAGACCACTAGAATTGAGTCACTTGACTCAGACTACAATATTTGAGTCACTTGGCACATATCCATCTAAAATGACAAATTCAGTCAGCATGTTTGAAAAATACGATTTTTGCATGAGTCAATGGACGCAATATATTGTAAATTTCAAACTAAGAACGTCTTAATCTCTAGGAAACTAGCCATAAATTCTGATATTTGGTAAAATGCAATAATTTGAACTTAGTCATAAAAGGGAAATAAAATGGATTTTCACTTATTTTTGGATCATGTGATGGTGATGGTATGTAAAAGAAGTGGAGAAACAATCCGGAAAAGCATAAGAGATGGATTTTGATACTATCAAAGTCTTTGCTCGATGGCAATGGTAATATCTTGATATCAAAACTATAAAGCAGAAATAATTTGAATGATATTGAGACTCCAAATTTCCCTGAGCCACTATTTGTTCATTCGTATATGCTCTATAACATTACATTCGGGGAAATAAGAAGAAATTTCCCCAGAAGCAGTCAAAAGTTGCATCCACCAAATGAAGCATCCAAAAACAGCCGAATCAATCCAAAAACATTGTCAATTTCCTTTTTTGTATGTATGAAATGAACCCTGCAGATATAGACCATGCTGCGGCAACTTTGTTTTTTTTTTATTAGTGGCGTTAAATGTAAAACACAGAAAACGACATAATTCTTTCAAAGATAACAAATGTCCCTGGAAAAATAAAATGAAATGAAATCACAAGGTTCCGTGAAGGTAAATTTGCGGTACTGGCCTTGGTGCTGATAGCTCCATCTTGTGCAGACACTTTTCAGATGGATCGCTAGAGGCCGCTGCTGTATGGTACTGGTCGAGTCTATATAGCTAGTGACGTGACAAATCCGCGGTCTAGCAACGACCTCTAGTTATTCTTTTGCAAAATACAAGGACATTCATGACAATCACTGTATAGAGTATTATTGTCTTTACCCTAGACATAAAAATGATCTGTTATATGCACAGCCTTTTCTTTCTATAGAAAAAGGCTCGATTTGAATTCAAGTGGAATGAATAAAAAGATATGAAATACAGCTGCATAAAACTTTAACGCTGTAACGTTAGTTAATGCGTAAAATCGTGTTCTAACACTTCTGATGATAAAAAACACACGGCTTCAAAATCAGGCTGGTAACATAACAGTACTCGTCATATTTTGGTTGATTGACTTAATCAATATGCTTGGATTCTGTAGACACATCAATGTAAATCTGTAACGTCGTCCCTCATATGTTCACTAACAGATTTTCTTACCCTCTTTTCTGTAGCATGTTTATGTACCGATTTGTATACAAGTGTAGCAGCAATATCAATGTACATTTATACATCAGAACAAATATACTTGTACTGCAATGTGCCATGTACAAACTGTCAATATTATTTGAAAACTTCACAGAACCTTCATATGGTGAGAGTAAACTTGGAATATTAGCAGTTCACTAAAGCTCAGATTGCATATTTGAACATTAACAATTCGTTTGAATATGTTATAGAGATTTACAACTTTTACGGATACATTTAACCAAGAGATGTTCAGAAGCACTATTGTAGACGTCATTCCAAAGAAGCTGATAGCCTGGCACAGAATATATCGTAAGGCCAATGATCTGAAATAGCCTTGAACAGGACTGACAGCGTGGCCATTCAAAATAAACGATATAGTATGTAACACACGTAAACGGAAATGGCATTGAACAAGCCTGACTGTGTGGTGAATCAAAATGATCAAATAGCCTGGAACACGTTTTGCTTCTAGGACATTCGTAATGAACAGAAATAGCCTGAACATGTTGGTATTACGAAAGAATTGACATCCTGGAACGAAAATGACAGTGTGTGGAACTGATAGCCTGGAACAGGCCTGACTGTGTGGCCATTTAGAGGGAACTGATATGATAGCATGGAACAGGCCTGTCTGTGTGGCCATTCAGAAGGAACTGATAGCCTGGAACAGGCCTGACTGCGTGGCCATTCAAAAGGAACTGATAGCCTGGAACAGGCCTGACTACGTGGCCATTCAAAAGGAACTCATAGCCTGGAACAGGCCTGACTGTGTGGTCATTCAGAGGAAACTGATAGCCTGGAACAGGCCTGACTGTGTGATCATTCAGAGGGAACTGATAGCCTGGAACAGGCCTGACTGTGTGGCCATTCAGAAGGAACTGATAGCCTGGAACAGGCCTGACTGTGTGGCCATTCAGAGGGAACTGATAGCCTGGAACAGGCCTGACTGTGTGGCCATTCAGAAGGAACTGATAGCCTGGAACAGGTCTGACTGTGTGGCCATTCAGAGGGAACTGATAGCCTGGAACAGGCCTGGCTGTGTGGCTACTAAAAGGGAACTGATAGCCTGGAACAGGCCTGACTGTGTGGCCATTCAGAGGGAACTGATAGCCTGGAACAGGCCTGACTGTGTGGCTATTCAGAGGGAACTGATAGCCTGGAAAAGGCCTGACTGTGTGGCCATTCAGAGGGACCTCATAGCCTGGAACAGGCTTGGCTGTGTGACCAATTAGATGGAACTGATAGCCTGGAACAGGCCTTGCTGTGTGGTCATTCAGAGAGAACTGATAGCCTGGAACAGGCCTGGCTGTGTGATCATTCAGACGGACTTCATAGCCTGGAACAGGCTTGGCTGTGTGACCAATTAGAAGGAACTGATAGCCTGGAATAGGCCTGGCTGTGTGGTCATTCAGAGAGAACTGATAGCCTGGAACAGGCCTGGCTGTGTGATCATTCAGACGGACCTCATAGCCTGTAACAGGCTTGACTGTGTGATAAATCATTGAGAACTGATAGCCTGGAACAGGCCTGATTGTGTGACTATTCAGAGGAAACTGATAGACTGGAACAGGCCTGACTGTGTGGCCATTCAGAGAGAACTGATAGTCTGGAACAGGCCTGGCTGCCGGGCATATCCAGAAGCTACATGTTCTTGTAGCTTGTCATGGCCCAGAACGTGCAGCTGTTCATAAGGAACTGGAAATCTGGAACGGAGCTGATAGACTGGAACAGGCCTGACCGTGGGACAATTTATACTGATAGCCTGTAACAGGCCTGGCCACGCGGCCTATCAACAGGACTACTGATAACCGGGAACAGCATAGACTCGAACATTAATAATTACATGGATATCATATCATTTTGTTCACATCAACATTATCGTATATTGTATTGTCATTGTTGTATGACTTTATTGCGTGATGAAAATCTGTGTATTTCATATCATTACACATTAATAAAAAATCAATTCTTCGGATTTTAACCGGAACTCGCTAATCCCATAGTGATCTGGGGTCAAAATTACAAATAACATGTTTAAAATAATGTATACATCTGTAAAATCTTGTCTCATTTTCTCTATGTATTGTATTGTATGGTCGTTTCGTGTAAATTGTATGCTATACTGAATCTAATTATTGTAGAAAAAGCAAATGTGAATACATCCAATTTCGAAAGATTAGAAGCATGTAATAAATTGTAGTATGAAGTGTTCAACTTGGTAAATGACATTGTGGAAAAACTAAACTTTACGTAACCAACACCAAATTTTTAGCCGACCCCGTCAGCCTTGTTCACGGAATGTAATAAATTGTACTTAGTGGAAACCTAAGTGTCTATTTTTGTATTGTATTTGAATGTATCAATTAATGAATGAGCGAACAAACGAATCAAGGGAAGAATGGTTGGCTCATTAAATGAACGAACAAATGAATGAAATAGGAAAAGCACCCTTGCCTTATTTTGTATGAATATTTTCTCAGACCATGTAGCAGCATCCTCTGTCGATCTATATGTAAAGTGCATGCAAAACGTACTATTGTTGCTTGTTACAGATATATCGCTGGAGGGCACAACTGTGTGGTCTTTATTGTGTTGCTCAGCACAACCATACGTTAACAGTAGGAAACGAAGCGTCAAGAAGAGTAATGATGCTGTGATCTGATTCCTAGTAGACTCATGTAGCTACGTAACGTTTTTGCTAGACAGTTAAAACTTGAAAGGGAGTTTATTTTGGTAATTGATACCAGCACGTTGTTCGTGACAAATGCCACCGCGCAACTGTACTACATCGCCCATAGAAAAGTATGACGCTGCACTTTGGAGCAATATCGCAAGAGGCCACTGCTGTGCGGTCTACTTCGGGTTGTTCAACAGGTGTTAATCAGGTTGACGATCAATTTGCTTTCTGATAGAACAGCTATCGTCTAGATTGAAGACACAACTGTACGCTAGGCCATATCTCTAATGTCGCTGGATTTTTAATTCTATAGGGTGACGCAGCACTCAATGACAGATAATTTTTACACCAGTATTGATTACATGGCAATATTTACGACGCAATGAAAAATAACAAACTATTGGTGATGTCGAACATTCTAGACTGTCGTATTTTTGACCGGTTTCATAATTTCGTTTGAAATACAAGAATAATTGACTCGAAGGTGATGACGGTGTTGTTATGAAGTCTATCAACATGCAACCAACTACAACAGCGCGTTGGTAGAATACTTTGTACTGGTATATGATTGCCTGAGCGCCCTGAGGGCAAAGACAGACCATGCAGCAGTGACATCTAGCGATCCATGTGCGAAGTGCAAGGTCGGATGTCAATGTAAGCACTAATCTAAGTGGGCAACTTTTGGAATAGGCCTAGTTGTTTGGCCGTTCACAAGTATACTCATAGACTGGAACATACTCGGCTGGGTGAATTTGTGAATGATTTTAGCGATTTCATTCAATAAAGTAACGTGTTACAGGATGTTAAGTCATAAAGATAATGATAGAGTCGTTGTAAAGCTGTGGTAGTGACGTCCGTGAATGATTTATTGGCTTATGTCATAATCGATTATATCTATGGATAAGCATAAATAAACAAGAGTTGACAACACAATGTGCAAGTTTTGACAACAAGTTTGTATAAACTCTGTGTGCCTGACAAAACTCAAGTATTTTACACAGATGAAGAAGCAGATAAAAGAAACTCAAAGATGTATTCTTTTCTATCGTAATTGATAATAGCAATACTGTAAATGTAGAAATTTTTGCGGTGGTTTTATGTTCGCGGTTTTTGCGTTTCCAATTCACGGTGAATTAAAACCAACGTGAACATTTTCCATGGCAGTAAGAGAATACAGTGCATGGTGCTACCGTGAACTTAAAACCACCGCGAAAAGTCCCTTTTTTTTCGCTACAGCGAAATTAAATCCACGCGAACTTAAATGCATTTACAGTATATGTAGATCATAATCTTCACCGTGCAAGACTTGGCACAAGTACTAGTCATGACAACATGTATTTCATGGAAATGACTTACAAAGTTAACAGTTACATGTATTCTACATACAATAATACAATGTGCAAGAAAGTAAGATGCATCAAACGAGTAAATTTTTATCTGACACAATTGATAACATATGAAGGAATGAAATTTATCATTCAAAAATTGGCACAGGCTTGATACAAGCGTTGACAACAAGTAATCAACTTGCAAAGAAAATGTGCTCGAAGTCAAATATATGACTTACAAAGTGTACATTACATGAACAAATGCAAAATAAAGTAAGATACATACAACTAATCGTTTCTAGTGCACCCATTCCTATTTCTAATACTATTGATGTTGAACTTTACCGTTCAAGTGTTGTTACTCAATTCATGTTTTGACAACGTGTACATTATATTTTGTGAAAATTCTAAATGGCGTACAAAGTGTATTCTACTATGCATACAATGTACTTAGAAAATAAAGTACAGTCAGCAAGTCAATCCTTTCTGACGCAATTGATGATATCTATAAATAGATAATATATATATATATATTTATATATATATATATATAAATAGATAAACCTTACCATGCAAGAGTTGGCATGAGTTACAAGTTTTGACAACAGATATTCCATACATGACTTACAAAGCATATTAAAAATAACATACATTCAACAAGTAAATTGTTTCTGACATAATTGATAACAGTTACATGTACAAATAGATACACTTTACTGCACAAGAGTTGGCATAAGGTAAAGTATTTGTAACAATTCCAAAGGACTTACAAACGAAGTGTATTCTACAAACAATGTACAAGAAATCAAAGTACTTGCACATCCAAAGTTTAAGAGGGTAGAGAATGTAGTCACTGCAAACTTGTTAGACGTCAGGGATCCAGAGAGATTATAAAATGCAAAGTTAAGCCCTGTATCCAAAGGAAAATATCAACTTATGTTCAACATGCAAAGAAGATTTACTCGGATGATTTTCAGCGAAGCCCTTCAATTTTCTTTCCTTTCTTTTCAGCAATTAGCTCAAATTGTGTAATAGTTCAGTCTAAGAGCGTACAGCCCCCTTTTTGATAGCTTGTTAGTGACCATTGATATCAAAGTGAAGAGATGTACAATGTAATCTGTGGGTTTTTCATTTGTACTGTATATATTATGAATGATTGATGTACCTGCGTTCCTCACTAGTATTTCTTGTAATGACGATCTCCTAGGGAACCAAGCGACAGCGAAAAAATCACCATGCGTCATCATGAACCATGGTGATACGACTAGATCACTTTGCGAATCCTAGAAATGTTTTAGGACTGCATTTTGAGTGGCTGATTCAGTGTAGGAGTGCCGGTAAACCACTTTATTGTTGAAGGTAGAAATGATTTTTACCGTATCATAATTTCCCTTAGCAAGATAAGGGTGACTTAATACAACTCTTATACCGATGAACTAAATTTTCATGCACTAGGGAAACAAAATTCATGTAGTTGTCATGTAGTAGTAGTCACTGTAGTATCCAATATTTGATCCATATGTTTTGTGATATTCAGTGCTACATTTACATTCAACGACAAGCTTTTCAAGTGTGACTACCTAAATCACAACACTTTATGACATAACTCAAAGCCTACAATGTGGGTGAAATGTTTTGCAATAGTAGATGGTTCAAATCATACCTGACTGCGAGGTTGCTAGACAAATACAAGAATGCCAATTCTACTTCTAGTCCATGAAAATATTATCTGGCAGTCAGGTGTCCTGAAAGAACGAACAGAATTCAACCTTTCTGACAGTGAACTAAAAAAAATCGGGACATACGTGTGTATACGTAGTTTGACATCATGAATGCAGGGATAAATATTAATTGGTGTGAAAATTGAATTTAAGTTTGTTTTGGTGAAACATCATTTTGATGGTCACAAATTTAGATCTACTGCATTTTGGTTGCTTGCTTTTGTTACCTAGTACTTGTACTTTCCTCCAGGACAATTGATAGGAATCTAAACTCTATGTAATTTGATGTTTCCTTTTTCGTGCAATAAATTTTGTTACCCAGTACATGTACTTTCCTCCAGGACAATTGATAGGAATCTAAACTCTATGTAATTTGATGTTTCCTTTTTCGTGCCACAAATTTTGTTACCTAGGAGATGTATCTTCCTCCAGGACAATTGATAGGAATTTAAACTCTATATCATTTGATGTTTCCTTTTTCGTACCACAAATTTTGTTACCTAGTACTTGTAGTTTCCCCCAGGACAATTGATAGGAGTCTAAACTCTATATCATTTGATGTTTCCTTTTTTTTATGGCACAAATATGTGCATCTTAGTTTACCTAGTCATTTTCCGATATTGTTGCGCCGATAATAGAATGGCAAACATTTGACAGAAACTCACGTTATGAAGTTAAGCATACGGTCCCAGATATGCTTGTACCCCTGGCGAATGTTTTTGTTCATGACGCCGTATACGATTGGGTTCAGGGCACCGCTCACTGAGGCCAGCAAGTGGCCGACAGTGAAGGCCTCACCAGGGACATAACTGGAGAACAGTCCCATGAGGAAAATGGGCAGATTGCATATAGTGTACACAGCAAACAGCATCATCATCATTTTGGTGATCTGCCTTTCGGCAGCGCTGCTGTTTTGTGACTTGCCACCCGAGACAACGTGTTGCTTTTGTTCATCTTTGTCTGCCTGATCTGACACTGTAGCAGCATTTAGGGTGATGCCTTTGGGTCTATATGACTCATTGTGGTCATTATCGTTTTGTTTTTCATCGCTTGATGGGGATTTTTTGCCCTGTTCTTGTTTACCTGTGTCTGCCGCTGCAGCGACAAGGTCGGTGCCTTTAGGTTCAGCTGGCTCTATGCAATCTATGCCTTTTGGTCCGTCAAGGCTTGATGAGGAATTGTCATCCCCTACCAATGTTATACCCTTCATATCTTTTAAAGGCTTTGTCACCTTGGTGATACATGTGCTTGCAGAGGCACCGGCGGTATCAATTTCCCCTGGTACGACCTGCACTGCCAAACCGGCAGAAGGGCCCTGTGCATTAGCCTGGACTCGGTTCTTACTCTTCCTCACATGGTTCTGGATGAGGATGTAAAAGACGAGTGCTGCAATGTAAGGGAGCATTAAGTTCAAAATGCCTGGGGGAATCTTTGCCCAGAGGTTGTCAGAATTTCCCAGCGCACACCGTTTCAACTTCGGGTCGACTTTGACTTCCTCAATGAGGTAAAGAGGCAAGAATGAAACGATGGGGACCAACCATGCGAGCAAGAGCATGACAACGAGGGCAGGCGTGGAATTGAGACGTGTACTGTGGGTACAGATCTTGAAGTAACGCTGAAGAGCGATACACAACATGTGGGCTAGTGATATCCCCCACAGCACTGGGGAGGCATAGCCCATAAGCCAGCACAGTGCTGCTGGGGGCTCCCAATGGGGGTTAAGGATTTGATGGATCCATAAGGGGGAGAAGAAAGTGGCGTAAAGGATATCTGCACAGCCGAGGCTGACCAGGGGAACGTTGACCAGTCTCCGTAGGGCCGGACGTGCCCAGATGGTCAGTATGGTGAGGAGACCACCAACGACAGTTAGGACAATGGTGACTGTAGGTCAAAATTGATAATTTTAAATTGTCAAAGTGAAAAAAAGTGGTTAGACCTAGGAAAAATATTGCATTTCCTGTTTCAGTCCTGAAAGTAATCGGGGTCGGTAGGTAGGGATCATCTTCTCTTTTTTTTAGACTTTGGCCAATACATTTTAACAAAATAAAACTGAAATGCATGAGGTCAATGTCAAACTTGAATTTTGTGCAGAATGATTACAAATCTATTAATACATTTTTCCTTCATTAGAGAGGGCAAGCAGTTTTCTTTTACTTGAATAGGAAGTATACTGAATAAGAATTCTGACTGAAAGCTATGTGACTTGACTGCCCACCCTGTTGGTAAACAGGAAACATAACATTTTTTAGGCCTTAACAGGCTCAATCTCATTGAAATGTGCAAAATGCTGTTGCCACGCATATTACAACTTGATATGAAGCAAATTACAGCAACATCAACTCCTTCTTTATTTCCCCATAATTTTTTACAAAAAGTACACCACATCAACATTTGTCTTGGTTGCATGGCTTGGAAGAAATTGAATTATCACTATTAAAAAATCGCCGTCCTCTGAGAAGACAGGAAGAATTCAATCAGCAGACGAAAATGTAACAATCAAACAAAAAATCTAGATTAGATCGTGGTATTTTATTTTACTAATCAGTAACAAATAGAATTCAAAGTAAAGAACCATGAACCATGAACTGTCCCTCACAGGCCATTACATAATTTTGGGCACCCTGAAAACTAATTCACCTTCTTTGTCTTGTGCTTTTCTGATTTCATAACAGTTTTCTGCAGGCAAAGAAATAAAAACGGAGGAAACAAAATGTCAAGACACCGCATTGTACAGGAAAACGGAAGACAGAAAAATAAACTTACTTCCGTTGGAGACAACAAGAATGTACTCTCCAGCAGTAGGCATGGCAAAGATTGGATCTCTTCTGTCGTCCGTCGATTTTGACGCTTACAAAACAGCCCTGTATGACACAATGAAGGATTGCTGTTTACAGTAGTGAAGCCTGGAAACGAGGAAAATGATTTTACTGTCCAAGAACAAAACATGGATGTGAAATCTTTTGTCAATCATCTCTCTATGTGTGTATGTGTGATTAAGTGAGTGATAATGAATGAGTGAGTGAATATGTGTATCTGTGACTGTATGTGTGAGTGAATGAGCTCATTTGTATCTAAGTGTATGTGTGTGCGTTAGTAAATGAGTGAGTGAATCTGACTGCTCTCATGGAGAAAGCAGAAAGCAGTTGAGAAGGATGGAACCACAGGTAATGAGTTACCCACCTGTTGCAATGTCGAGACTCACTCACTCAGCTCCGCTTGCTCCTGAGAGGAGCGTGGCGCCTCGGCAAACAGATATCCGGACCGTTCTGTCGCTGTTAGCCACCCAGGCTGCGGCGATGGTGAGGCCGGCTGTCTGCTGCAGGTCGTTGGCCAGTTGGTCCAGACAAGTACGCCTAGGTCGTCCTCTGGGGCTTGGTTCTCTCAACAGGACGACATGTTCGGGAGGTGGTTCTGCCCGGGCAAGGTGGCCAAAGAGGCGGAGCCGGGCAGAGCGGATCTTTTGTCAAAAACGGCGAGAACTTCGCAGAAACGCTAGCAGCAGCTGCACTCCTTGGGCAGAGTGAGCGATCAAACAGACGTGCTGAGATCGTATAGACCAATCACAAACCCTTTGTCCCTTCACTGAAACCACTTTAATGAACCGGCGTTAGTTTTTATAAAAGAAACCCATTGTTGAACGAACCCGTGCCTTGACTGTGGTTACGCCATGGCAACATGCCGGAGATCCTGAGTACATTCTCATTGAATCAATCACGAACTCATTGTCCCTCCATGCACACCAATATAAATGGCAATTGATGTTAGTTTTCATAAAGCAGAAAAACAAGACTTAGTGGCCCCAAGCTTCGCCATGGCAACTGCAACTGCCAGTTCAATGACCTCATACTATGGAGTAATGATACGATACATAACTAAAAAATGCTCAATTCTGCAAAACTGGCATAACGTTACAGTAATTGTCGAATATGAAATCCTTAAGCATTTACTCATTAGACATGTCTAATTAGCCAATTTCACATAAATTCATTATCTATTATGTATTTAGAGTATTCTCCATTTCATATGCATAACCTTTTGTACATGTGTATTTTGTTATTACAGTACTTCAATTTGTCTTAAACTTTGTTACTGACAGAAACTGCAGGCTGAAATGGCTCTTATGAGGTATACGAATCCGACAAGATGCGAAAACCAATGTCGTGAAAGTTACATTTTTTTAGAAAGTACCAGCACGTGTATAGACAAAATGCAAACATTTCATATTATCAAGAATATATTGAAGATATATTGAAGAATGGCTATATCTAGATAGATAAATTTAGATAAACAAAACAAAATAAACAAAACACAGGATGATAATTATGGTGTTTTAGGTAAATTATGAATTGCCTTTCATCGATCCCAACTTGATATAAAAAGGATCCGAGACGAAAGCGTGTTTGTTACTGACGGAAATTGCTGTTGTTACAATTGTTTGATTGAGGAAAAGTAGGTTTGTTGTTTCTTTAATTTTGTAAAATGAATAAAAAAACTGCCATTAAATGTGCCAATAATTTCTGTAACCAAATAAGTTTGTAGCCTTAAATTAGTACTCAATGACCGTAAGTCATTTCTTGAAACCCCCAGCGAAGTGGGTGTTGGCTGCCCTAGCAACACATAGCAACGACCTTTGACCCCAAGTTACCCCATTGTTGACTAATTGCCCCCTCCTTACCCCGTGTGAAAACATCCCAAGAGGGGTTCCACAAGGCCAAGTGAGGTGTTACCTGGAAACCCGGGGTTGTGAAGGTTTGTTTGAGACAGTACTGTCTGGGAATGTCAACATGATGTGTATTGAGCATTAACTGTTTCATATGTAGTAGATTATAAAGTCACTGCTAGATTTTTACTCTCACCGTCCTCCAATATCTTAGAATATGTAACGTTAAGTTACAGTATAACTATTGTATTGGGCAGATTTTAAGTGTTATACCCTCTTTCGTAGGTTTCTTTCTGCCAGTAGTACAGTCTGGTTTCCACTAAGTAACCGCTACGTAACCACTTTCATATAACATTACCCGCCACCCCCACACACGGCCCTACCATAACTGAGTGTCCAATTGCTGCTGTTTATAGAAGTAAAATGAATCATTTTTGAGGTCATATTAGCATCAATGCTCCAGGCTTGAGTATTAATAGAATAGCTCTCAAAAGAAAGCATCCACTTGCATTTAATTGGTTTAGCTTTGGAATCTGTATAAACCCACTAATTAAAATAATTTTAGACACCAAAATGCATACAAGAATGTAGCCATTATGTTTCCCCCAAAACAAAGACTTCGGATATTTTCTTGTTTGCAAGTTACTGACTTGGTACTTTATTAACAGTATTCTAAATTTGTCTTGTTAGATTTGCAGTTCTTTGTGTTTTGATCAACTTGCCAAAGCAACTTTTTGAATATTTGGAATAATTATATATACTATGTTGTATTTGGAAGTCCATCATTTGTTTAAAAGTAACTTCAGATACTCGAATGATGTTTGTTTATTGTTTGTCAAACCAAACCAAACCAAACCAAACCAAACCAAACCAAACCAAACCAAGGCAAGCTGTGTCTGGCACATATACCTTGCCAGGTAAAGGTGTGAACAAGTCGTGAAATTCCCATTGTTCGCCTATGAGAGCCTGGTGTCCTACTGTCAGGGAGTTGTGTAAACAAATTAATTGGCCATATTGTTCCTTTTTCAAACAAACGTGTCACATTTCATCCTTAGAGTAGCCCAAACTTGCAATTTTGTCATTTTTTTTCTTTCTTAAAAGCGTCAGCTTATGCAATATTTTCATTTGTCACAAAAGACATGTATGGAAAGTACACATGTTGCACCTCAATGTTCAGGATGGCCCATAGTTGTTCCTTTTTTCAGTTACTTGTCATGCTTGCATAGATATTGCAAATGTACCATTGTTCATATTATTTTGATCATATTAAAGAATATCTCTGTTAAAATCACACTAGTGAGTGTGGGGCACGTTGAATATTGTAGAATGCTCATTCCTGAATACATGGATACCATATTTGTGTCACAAATATTTTCCTGGGGCTAGCACCCTGGGCCTAAAAGTGATAAAATATAGCTGTGCTTATCATATTCATATTTTCATATCAATGAGCTTTAGGTGATATCTGTATGGTCTGACACCAATTTATGGGTATTGTGCTCCACTTACTGTTGAAAATTCTGGAATATAGTGAGCCAAGAACAATATAAGCACATCAAAGTTGATGGGTCAGTTAATTAGGCAGGAGGGCCATAAACTGACTTACGGTCATTGAGTAGATGTAAATTACATTATTATGAAAATCTGCTTCTTCAAATGAGATCTGCAATTAACTTTATTGAAGAAAACTGAATGACATGTAAAACAACAAATGAACAGAACAGAACAACAATACAAAACAAAACAATAACGGCTATAACCTAAAAAAACACCTATAACCAGAAAAATACAAACCAAAGACCGTACTTCGCTACATATTTACAAACCCAAGATACTAAAATAAGCGTCTACGCACATTACTAGACAGATATAACAGGTATCTAAGAGCTAAAGTGAACTACGACATGTACATTGGTACAGTCAATGAACAATGCTAAATTACTCAAGGACCAGGTATATCCAAGGACCGTGGATTGATGAACTCCACAGCTGTGGAGTTCATCACTATGTTGATGAAATCCATAATGAACCTCCTTGATCATAACAAACATACTTAGTCCGTTTATAGTGTATCGCATACAACTTACATATCCTGCATTCTACTTGCTACATGTCATATATGCGGCAAATATCAGCGTTATTGCGCCTATTTTGTGAATTCAAACAGAATCAAAATGGCGACAATGGAAATATGATGCTATCCCAGCAGCCATTGCAGTTTGTAAGCCGACGATTTCCGGAAAAGTATGACCGACCAAGAATGGTCTGACAAAGATTAATTAATATGTTTGCTATGTCGATTCTTTTGACCTGACGTTGGCACCACATGGTATGCACTGCAGCACGTGATACTAGTAGTCGAACGCAGCGTAAAAAGAAAATAAATCACTCAAATTTATCGCCTCTTTCGCAATGACTGATGGGATAGCTTGGGTGCCATTTTATTCCTTTGTTTGCAGTCACATTTTTGTTCACGAACAAAATTCTCTCTAATTATGCATTTAGGAATTCAATATGTGTAGCCAATTAGCCCTGTTTTGAAATATGGCTGGTAGACTACCAACAGTTTGATAAACGATATAACGACGTCGTTCTTTTCGTTATATGCTAAGTTTGGGATACCTTGCGATCAAAATGCGTAAATAAACTGATGATATGGTTATGGGTTCCCATTTAGTCCCGGGGTCTCACTACAGTGTCCCGCGCAGCAAAGAAGGCGCATGGGTGGTAATAATCATGTATGTATCTATGTGTGTATGTACCTATGTATGTATGTGTGGTGTGTATATACACATGTATTATTCAGTAGGGCCGTGAGATTTTTATGGGGAGTAGCTTTTACAATTATTTAAGGATTTAAGTCCTCCTTCTATCACTAAGATAAACTCTCAAGAATTTTATGATTGAGATCGCTACACTGCCTGAAATATTTTTTCTCAGAAATTGTGCCTGGACAGGAAGGAGGGCCCCAATGGGGGGGTCCCGACAACGCTCTACGCTAAATTCGTTGGTCATAAAGTAAGAAACAAGGACTCTCATCACTAATGAGTTGTCGTGGCTGGTTAAGACTATATTTCCCTAAAACAAAACACGAACATATTTCAATATATACTATGTACGATATGATATGTACTATGTACATACAGTAATATATGTATAGATCTGGTATCTACAAGGCTGTCCTGATGAACCCGTATATATACGGGATGCACATATATGATTCCTGTAGGTGGGTCCAGTAAATACAGGTTTGTGGCATTTCTTACCACAGGAAACCGCATTGATCTGGAAGTCTGCAGCAGCAGCACAGAATAGGTCACGTTTTACTGATCAGATTAAACAACCAGCTTAGGAGGGTTAAATTGACAAAAAAAGTCTGAGCAGGACAAAGGATCACAAAGGTCATAAACTTAGAACATGCGAGGGCAAGAGAAGTAGTATGGGGATTACGACCCCTATATCCACCTACCAAATATCATCAGGATCAATCAAAGGCGCTTTTCGAGTGATGATGTTCACAGACAGACGGAATGACAGACAGACAGACAGACAGACAGACGTACAAGCCTAAAACATAACCTTGCCATTCTGGCAAAGGTAATAAATATATCTACCTTCGAAACGCACTTTGAATACGCACAAAGCTCGCTCCAGGCGCGTAAGAAAACGCCAGGTCAAGGTTTCGGGTCAAAGTTCAAATCTGACCGGATATCTGTAATCCGCACTGAAGGCCTCGTTCCGGTATTACTCCGCGGGCGGGCATTCAGAAGTATTCCCTCCGAAATATGAATAGGGCCCCAAAATCGTGTAATTATGTAGACGATAAATTGCCTTATATCGCTCCCATGTCATATCGAAGGATTTGAGATGAAAGGTTGTGTATTTCTGACAGGATCGGGTGGAAAAGTTTCGGCATTCGGGCGATTCTCGGACGTGTACGTTTGTTTGTCCTGAGTAATGTGGTCAGCGGGTCACTGAAGGAAAGCCCCACTTTCTGGATAGTATTTATGTGCAGTTATAGATGTTATAAAAATCGATCCACCGGTCAGATTTTAGGGAATTTTTTTTATTGAGTACTGGATAAGTGCTTTTTCAATAGAAATTAAAACATCTCCAGTAGAGCTGTTTCTTTATTGGATTTTCGCCCATTAAAGTTGCATTTTTAAGCACTATTGTAAATGAGGCAACAAAAGTCCGGTATGAGGCCTTAAGGTTCCGGTTCGAATTGCGAAGGAATCCGTGAATATAAGACGCAAATCATAGTAAAACCCCTAACGCACATTTTGTTTGAAATTTCGGAAGTCCGTTCGTAAGGGGTCGCTTTTTTGCGGTTACCGAAGGGTTCGCTTACTGGTTAGCGGTTATCCCCCAGGTGAGCCTTCATTCGTATGTAGAAAAGTTACAAAGTAATTTTGGGTACTCAAATCACTTTTTACCTTTTGCCCACGGGTTTTACTATGATATTCAAGTGTTGAAAGTAACGCACATTTTGTTTGAAATTTCGGAAGTCCGATCGTAAGGGGTCGCTTTTTTGCGGTTACCGAAGGGTTCGCTTACTGGTTAGCGGTTATCCCCCAGGTGAGCCTTCATTCGTATGTAGAAAAGATACAAAGTAATTTTGGGTACTCAAATCACTTTTTACCTTTTGCCCACGGGTTTTACTTTGATATTCAAGTGTTGAAAGTAACGCACAATTTGTTTGAAATTTCGGAAGTCCGATCGTAAGGGGTCGCTTTTTTGCGGTTACCGAAGGGTTCGCTTAGCGGTTAGCGGTTATCCCCCAGGTGAGCCTTCATTCGTATGTAGAAAAGTTACAAAGTAATTTTGGGTACTCAAATCACTTTTTACCTTTTGCCCACGGGTTTTACTATGATATTCAAGTGTTGAAAGTAACGCACATTTTGTTTGAAATTTCGGAAGTCCGATCGTAAGGGGTCGCTTTTTTGCGGTTACCGAAGGGTTCGCTTAGCGGTTAGCGGTTATCCCCCAGGTGAGCCTTCATTCGTATGTAGAAAAGTTACAAAGTAATTTTGGGTACTCAAATCACTTTTTACCTTTTGCCCACGGGTTTTACTTTGATATTCAAGTGTTGAAAGTAACGCACATTATGTTTGAAATTTCGGAAGTCCGATCGTAAGGGGTCGCTTTTTTGCGGTTACCGAAGGGTTCGCTTAGCGGTTAGCGGTTATCCCCCAGGTGAGCCTTCATTCGTATGTAGAAAAGTTACAAAGTAATTTTGGGTACTCAAATCACTTTTACCTTTTGCCCACGGGTTTTACTTTGATATTCAAGTGTTGAAAGTAACGCACATTATGTTTGAAATTTCGGAAGTCCGATCGTAAGGGGTCGCTTTTTTGCGGTTACCGAAGGGTTCGCTTGGCGGTTAGCGGTTATCCCCCAGGTGAGCCTTCATTCGTATGTAGAAAAGTTACAAAGTAATTTTGGGTACTCAAATCACTTTTTACCTTTTGCCCACGGGTTTTACTTTGATATTCAAGTGTTGAAAGTAACGCACATTTTGTTTGAAATTTCGGAAGTCCGATCGTAAGGGGTCGCTTTTTTGCGGTTACCGAAGGGTTCGCTTAGCGGTTAGCGGTTATCCCCCAGGTGAGCCTTCATTCGTATGTAGAAAAGTTACAAAGTAATTTTGGGTACTCAAATCACTTTTTACCTTTTGCCCACGGGTTTTACTTTGATATTCAAGTGTTGAAAGTAACGCACATTTTGTTTGAAATTTCGGAAGTCCGATCGTAAGGGGTCGCTTTTTTGCGGTTACCGAAGGGTTCGCTTAGCGGTTAGCGGTTATCCCCCAGGTGAGCCTTCATTCGTATGTAGAAAAGTTACAAAGTAATTTTGGGTACTCAAATCACTTTTTACCTTTTGCCCACGGGTTTTACTTTGATATTCAAGTGTTGAAAGTAACGCACATTTTGTTTGAAATTTCGGAAGTCCGATCGTAAGGGGTCGCTTTTTTGCGGTTACCGAAGGGTTCGCTTAGCGGTTAGCGGTTATCCCCCAGGTGAGCCTTCATTCGTATGTAGAAAAGTTACAAAGTAATTTTGGGTACTCAAATCACTTTTTACCTTTTGCCCACGGGTTTTACTTTGATATTCAAGTGTTGAAAGTAACGCACATTTTGTTTGAAATTTCGGAAGTCCGATCGTAAGGGGTCGCTTTTTTGCGGTTACCGAAGGGTTCGCTTAGCGGTTAGCGGTTATCCCCCAGGTGAGCCTTCATTCGTATGTAGAAAAGTTACAAAGTAATTTTGGGTACTCAAATCACTTTTTACCTTTAGCCCACGGGTTTTACTTTGATATTCAAGTGTTGAAAGTAACGCACATTATGTTTGAAATTTCGGAAGTCCGATCGTAAGGGGTCGCTTTTTTGCGGTTACCGAAGGGTTACGCTTAGCGGTTAGCGGTTATCCCCCAGGTGAGCCTTCATTCGTATGTAGAAAAGTTACAAAATAATTTTGGGTACTCAAATCACTTTTTACCTTTTGCCCACGGGTTTTACTTTGATATTCAAGTGTTGAAAGTAACGCACATTTTGTTTGAAATTTCGGAAGTCCGATCGTAAGGGGTCGCTTTTTTGTGGTTACCGAAGGGTTCGCTTAGCGGTTAGCGGTTATCCCCCAGGTGAGCCTTCATTCGTATGTAGAAAAGTTACAAAGTAATTTTGGGTACTCAAATCACTTTTTACCTTTTGCCCACGGGTTTTACTTTGATATTCATGTGTTGAAAGTAACGCACATTTTGTTTGAAATTTCGGAAGTCCGATCGTAAGGGGTCGCTTTTTTGCGGTTACCGAAGGGTTCGCTTAGCGGTTAGTGGTTATCCCCCAGGTGAGCCTTCATTCGTATGTAGAAAAGTTACAAAGTAATTTTGGGTACTCAAATCACTTTTTACCTTTTGCCCACGGGTTTTACTATGATTTTCATGTGTTGAAAGTAACGCACATTTTGTTTGAAATTTCGGAAGTCCGATCGTAAGGGGTCGCTTTTGCGGTTACCGAAGGGTTCGCTTAGCGGTTAGCGGTTATCCCCCAGGTGAGCCTTCATTCATATGTAGAAAAGTTACAATTTGAAAGTAATTTTGGGTACTCAAATCACTTTTTACCTTTTGCCCACGGGTTTACTTTGATATTCAAGTGTTGAAAGTAACGCACATTTTGTTTGAAATTTCGGAAGTCCGATCGTAAGGGGTCGCTTTTTTGCGGTTACCGAAGGGTTCGCTTAGCGGTTAGCGGTTATCCCCAAGGTGAGCCTTCATTCGTATGTAGAAAAGTTACAAAGTAATTTTGGGTACTCAAATCACTTTTTACCTTTCTGCCCACGGGTTTTACTTTGAACTCAAGTGTTGAAAGTAACGCACATTTTGTTTGAAATTTGTGAGATCAGACCAATCGTAAGGGGTTACTTCCATAGCGGTTGTTCCGTTATTACGGTTCATGCTGTTCAAGATTATCTAGACTATTACTGTCTCAACATGTGGTTTAGTAAGCCAACAATAAGTTGGACCCAGCAAGTTGAACTTAACCCACCATTTCGCTCTGTTTCAAGTTGTGGCTCTTGAGAGCATATAAATTCATTAGTTGCAGCTACAAGCACACGCCCATGATTATCGTCGGGTTATTCCTATAGCCGACATGTTCAAATGGGTGGGAAAGTATCTGAATGTTACAAGAGTCATCTAGCCAGGTCTCAGTTTAACTAGAATGTCAGGTTTAGTTTGATCTACCAATGTTTCAAGTTCCACATTCTTGTTCCTGAGTGACTGGAAGTTAGCATTCGTAAGGGGTAGTTGATCGCTTTATTTGGGTCAGGATTTAGGAGAAGAGGCAGCCAGTGGCATACCTGGGAACTGTCACTTAAAGGGCTGAATGGGTTTGAGTCAGACTATGTTGAGGAGTCAAAAAATGTGGTCGAGAAATTGGGTAGGCCACAGTTTAAACCCCAGGACACGTTGGAGTTACCTAGGTATCACATGTATGAACTAAGACCCTGGCAATTTGGTGGAACCATCACACCTTCACCAAGTCCTTTGTGTTTAAGGGGTCACTTTTTTGCGGTTACCGACAGGGTACTTAGCCGGGGAGCGGTTATTTCCCAGGTCGACGCCTTCATTCGTATGGAGCAAAGTTACAAAGTAATTTATGGGATACTCTAATCATTTTTGCATGTTTCAGAGAACGGGTTTTACTTTGATATTGATTTTGAAAGGGACGCACATTATTGTTATGAAATTCAGAAGTCCGATACCAGTATGGGGTCGCGTTTTTGCGGTAAACAAGGGTTACGCTTAGCGGTCCTACGGTATCCTTAGGTGGGCCATATCCGTAGTAGAGGTTACTGAATAATATTAAGTACAAGTAATTTTTACCTTTTGACCACGGGTTTTCTTTGACATTCAAGGTTGAAAGTAACGCACATTTTGTTTGAAATTTACGTGAAGTGGGATCGTAAGGGGTCCGAAGGTGGCGGTTACTGTCAAAGGTGGACGTGCGGTTAGCGGTTATCCCCCCCTGAGAATCATTCGTATTTTGAGAACTAAACAAAGTCATTTTATTTCAAACCCAAATCACTTTTTACCTTTTGTAACCGGTCAGAGACTTTGATATTCAATTGTTGAAAGTAACGCAGTTACTAGTTTGAAATTTCGGAAGTCCGAGGGTAAGCCATGGTGAAGCGTGCGGTTACCGAAGGGTTCGCAGATGTTAGTTTTTATCCCCCAGGTGAGCCTTCATTCGTATGTAGAAAAGTTACAAAGTAATTTTGGGTACTCAAATCACTTTTTACCTTTTGCCCACGGGTTTTACTTTGATATTTCAGTGTTGAAAGTAACGCACATTATGTTTGAAATTTCGGAAGTCCGATCGTAAGGGGTCGCTTTTTTGCGGTTACCGAAGGGTTCACTTAGCGGTTAGCGGTTATCCCCCAGGTGAGCCTTCATTCGTATGTAGAAAAGTTACAAAGTAATTTTGGGTACTCAAATCACTTTTTACCTTTTGCCCACGGGTTTTACTTTGATATTCAAGTGTTGAAAGTAACGCACATTTTGTTTGAAATTTCGGAAGTCCGATCGTAAGGGGTCGCTTTTTTGCGGTTACCGAAGGGTTCGCTTAGCGGTTAGCGGTTATCCCCCAGGTGAGCCTTCATTCGTATGTAGAAAAGTTACAAAGTAATTTTGGGTACTCAAATCACTTTTTACCTTTTGCCCACGGGTTTTACTTTGATATTTTAGTGTTGAAAGTAACGCACATTATGTTTGAAATTTCGGAAGTCCGATCGTAAGGGGTCGCTTTTTTGCGGTTACCGAAGGGTTCACTTAGCGGTTAGCGGTTATCCCCCAGGTGAGCCTTCATTCGTATGTAGAAAAGTTACAAAGTAATTTTGGGTACTCAAATCACTTTTTACCTTTTGCCCACGGGTTTTACTTTGATATTCAAGTGTTGAAAGTAACGCACATTTTGTTTGAAATTTCGGAAGTCCGATCGTAAGGGGTCGCTTTTTTGCGGTTACCGAAGGGTTCGCTTAGCGGTTAGCGGTTATCCCCCAGGTGAGCCTTCATTCGTATGTAGAAAAGTTACAAAGTAATTTTGGGTACTCAAATCACTTTTTACCTTTTGCCCACGGGTTTTACTTTGATATTCAAGTGTTGAAAGTAACGCACATTATGTTTGAAATTTCGGAAGTCCGATCGTAAGGGGTCGCTTTTTTGCGGTTACCGAAGGGTTCACTTAGCGGTTAGCGGTTATCCCCCAGGTGAGCCTTCATTCGTATGTAGAAAAGTTACAAAGTAATTTTGGGTACTCAAATCGCTTTTTACCTTTTGCCCACGGGTTTTACTTTGATATTCAAGTGTTGAAAGTAACGCACATTTTGTTTGAAATTTCGGAAGTCCGATCGTAAGGGGTCGCTTTTTTGCGGTTACCGAAGGGTTCGCTTAGCGGTTAGCGGTTATCCCCCAGGTGAGCCTTCATTCGTATGTAGAAAAGTTACAAAGTAATTTTGGGTACTCAAATCACTTTTTACCTTTTGCCCACGGGTTTTACTTTGATATTCAAGTGTTGAAAGTAACGCACATTATGTTTGAAATTTCGGAAGTCCGATCGTAAGGGGTCGCTTTTTTGCGGTTACCGAAGGGTTCACTTAGCGGTTAGCGGTTATCCCCCAGGTGAGCCTTCATTCGTATGTAGAAAAGTTACAAAGTAATTTTGGGTACTCAAATCACTTTTTACCTTTTGCCCACGGGTTTTACTTTGATATTCAAGTGTTGAAAGTAACGCACATTTTGTTTGAAATTTCGGAAGTCTGATCGTAAGGGGTCGCTTTTTTGCGGTTACCGAAGGGTTCGCTTAGCGGTTAGCGGTTATCCCCCAGGTGAGCCTTCATTCGTATGTAGAAAAGTTACAAAGTAATTTTGGGTACTCAAATCACTTTTTACCTTTTGCCCACGGGTTTTACTTTGATATTCAAGTGTTGAAAGTAACGCACATTTGTTTGAAATTTCGGAAGTCCGATCGTAAGGGTCGCTTTTTTGCGGTTACCGAAGTTCACTTAGCGGTTAGCGGTTATCCCCCAGGTGAGCCTTCATTCGTATGTAGAAAGTTACAAAGTAATTTTGGGTACTCAAATCACTTTTTACCTTTTGCCCACGGGTTTTACTTTGATATTCAAGTGTTGAAAGTAACGCACATTATGTTTGAAATTTCGGAAGTCCGATCGTAAGGGGTCGCTTTTTTGCGGTTACCGAAGGGTTCACTTAGCGGTTGGTGGTTATCCCCAAGGTGAGCCTTCATTCGTATGTAGAAAAGTTACAAAGTAATTTTGGGTACTCAAATCACTTTTTACCTTTTGCCCACGGGTTTTACTTTGATATTCAAGTGTTGAAAGTAACGCACATTTTGTTTGAAATTTCGGAAGTCCGATCGTAAGGGGTCGCTTTTTTGCGGTTACCGAAGGGTTCGCTTAGCGGTTAGCGGTTCCCCCAGGTGAGCCTTCATTCGTATGTAGAAAAGTTACAAAGTAATTTTGGATACTCAAATCACTTTTTACCTTTTGCCCACGGGTTTTACTTTGATATTCAAGTGTTGAAAGTAACGCACATTATGTTTGAAATTTCGGAAGTCCGATCGTAAGGGGTCGCTTTTTTGCGGTTACCGAAGGGTTCGCTTAGCGGTTAGCGGTTATCCCCCAGGTGAGCCTTCATTCGTATGTAGAAAAGTTACAAAGTAATTTTGGGTACTCAAATCACTTTTTACCTTTTGCCCACGGGTTTTACTTTGATATTCAAGTGTTGAAAGTAACGCACATTTTGTTTGAAATTTCGGAAGTCCGATCGTAAGGGGTCGCTTTTTTGTGGTTACCGAAGGGTTCGCTTAGCGGTTAGCGGTTATCCCCCAGGTGAGCCTTCATTCGTATGTAGAAAAGTTACAAAGTAATTTTGGGTACTCAAATCACTTTTTACCTTTTGCCCACGGGTTTTACTTTGATATTCAAGTGTTGAAAGTAACGCACATTTTGTTTGAAATTTCGGAAGTCCGATCGTAAGGGGTCGCTTTTTTGCGGTTACCGAAGGGTTCGCTTAGCGGTTAGTGGTTATCCCCCAGGTGAGCCTTCATTCGTATGTAGAAAAGTTACAAAGTAATTTTGGGTACTCAAATCACTTTTACCTTTTGCCCACGGGTTTTACTATGATTTTCATGTGTTGAAAGTAACGCACATTTTGTTTGAAATTTCGGAAGTCCGATCGTAAGGGGTCGCTTTTTTGCGGTTACCGAAGGGTTCGCTTAGCGGTTAGCGGTTATCCCCCAGGTGAGCCTTCATTCATATGTAGAAAAGTTACAATTTGAAAGTAATTTTGGGTACTCAAATCACTTTTTACCTTTTGCCCACGGGTTTTACTTTGATATTCAAGTGTTGAAAGTAACGCACATTTTGTTTGAAATTTCGGAAGTCCGATCGTAAGGGGTCGCTTTTTTGCGGTTACCGAAGGGTTCGCTTAGCGGTTAGCGGTTATCCCCCAGGTGAGCCTTCATTCGTATGTAGAAAAGTTACAAAGTAATTTTGGGTACTCAAATCACTTTTTACCTTTTGCCCACGGGTTTTACTTTGATATTCAAGTGTTGAAAGTAACGCACATTTTGTTTGAAATTTCGGAAGTCCGATCGTAAGGGGTCGCTTTTTTGCGGTTACCGAAGGGTTCGCTTAGCGGTTAGCGGTTATCCCCCAGGTGAGCCTTCATTCGTATGTAGAAAAGTTACAAAGTAATTTTGGGTACTCAAATCACTTTTTACCTTTTGCCCACGGGTTTTACTTTGATATTCAAGTGTTGAAAGTAACGCACATTTTGTTTGAAATTTCGGAAGTCCGATCGTAAGGGGTCGCTTTTTTGCGGTTACCGAAGGGTTCGCTTAGCGGTTAGCGGTTATCCCCCAGGTGAGCCTTCATTCGTATGTAGAAAAGTTACAAAGTAATTTTGGGTACTCAAATCACTTTTTACCTTTTGCCCACGGGTTTTACTTTGATATTCAAGTGTTGAAAGTAACGCACATTTTGTTTGAAATTTCGGAAGTCCGATCGTAAGGGGTCGCTTTTTTGCGGTTACCGAAGGGTTCGCTTAGCGGTTAGCGGTTATCCCCCAGGTGAGCCTTCATTCGTATGTAGAAAAGTTACAAAGTAATTTTGGGTACTCAAATCACTTTTTACCTTTTGCCCACGGGTTTTACTTTGATATTCAAGTGTTGAAAGTAACGCACATTTTGTTTGAAATTTCGGAAGTCCGATCGTAAGGGGTCGCTTTTTTGCGGTTACCGAAGGGTTCGCTTAGCGGTTAGCGGTTATCCCCCAGGTGAGCCTTCATTCGTATGTAGAAAAGTTACAAAGTAATTTTGGGTACTCAAATCATTTTTTACCTTTAGCCCACGGGTTTTACTTTGATATTCAAGTGTTGAAAGTAACGCACATTATGTTTGAAATTTCGGAAGTCCGATCGTAAGGGGTCGCTTTTTTGCGGTTACCGAAGGGTTACGCTTAGCGGTTAGCGGTTATCCCCCAGGTGAGCCTTCATTCGTATGTAGAAAAGTTACAAAATAATTTTGGGTACTCAAATCACTTTTTACCTTTTGCCCACGGGTTTTACTTTGATATTCAAGTGTTGAAAGTAACGCACATTTTGTTTGAAATTTCGGAAGTCCGATCGTAAGGGGTCGCTTTTTTGCGGTTACCGAAGGGTTCGCTTAGCGGTTAGCGGTTATCCCCCAGGTGAGCCTTCATTCGTATGTAGAAAAGTTACAAAGTAATTTTGGGTACTCAAATCACTTTTTACCTTTTGCCCACGGGTTTTACTTTGATATTCAAGTGTTGAAAGTAACGCACATTTTGTTTGAAATTTCGGAAGTCCGATCGTAAGGGGTCGCTTTTTTGCGGTTACCGAAGGGTTCGCTTAGCGGTTAGTGGTTATCCCCCAGGTGAGCCTTCATTCGTATGTAGAAAAGTTACAAAGTAATTTTGGGTACTCAAATCACTTTTTACCTTTTGCCCACGGGTTTTACTATGATTTTCATGTGTTGAAAGTAACGCACATTTTGTTTGAAATTTCGGAAGTCCGATCGTAAGGGGTCGCTTTTTTGCGGTTACCGAAGGGTTCGCTTAGCGGTTAGCGGTTATCCCCCAGGTGAGCCTTCATTCATATGTAGAAAAGTTACAATTTGAAAGTAATTTTGGGTACTCAAATCACTTTTTACCTTTTGCCCACGGGTTTTACTTTGATATTCAAGTGTTGAAAGTAACGCACATTATGTTTGAAATTTCGGAAGTCCGATCGTAAGGGGTCGCTTTTTTGCGGTTACCGAAGGGTTCGCTTAGCGGTTAGCGGTTATCCCCCAGGTGAGCCTTCATTCGTATGTAGAAAAGTTACAAAGTAATTTTGGGTACTCAAATCACTTTTTACCTTTTGCCCACGGGTTTTACTTTGATATTCAAGTGTTGAAAGTAACGCACATTATGTTTGAAATTTCGGAAGTCCGATCGTAAGGGGTCGCTTTTTTGCGGTTACCGAAGGGTTCGCTTAGCGGTTAGCGGTTATCCCCCAGGTGAGCCTTCATTCGTATGTAGAAAAGTTACAAAGTAATTTTGGGTACTCAAATCACTTTTTACCTTTTGCCCACGGGTTTTACTTTGATATTCAAGTGTTGAAAGTAACGCACATTTTGTTTGAAATTTCGGAAGTCCGATCGTAAGGGGTCGCTTTTTTGCGGTTACCGAAGGGTTCGCTTAGCGGTTAGCGGTTATCCCCCAGGTGAGCCTTCATTCGTATGTAGAAAAGTTACAAAGTAATTTTGGGTACTCAAATCACTTTTTACCTTTTGCCCACGGGTTTTACTTTGATATTCAAGTGTTGAAAGTAACGCACATTATGTTTGAAATTTCGGAAGTCCGATCGTAAGGGGTCGCTTTTTTGCGGTTACCGTAGGGTTCCCTTATCTGTTAGCGGTTATCCCCCAGGTGAGCCTTCATTCGTATGTAGAAAAGTTACAAAGTAATTTTGGGTACTCAAATCACTTTTTACCTTTTGCCCACGGGTTTTACTTTGATATTCAAGTGTTGAAAGTAACGCACATTTTGTTTGAAATTTCGGAAGTCCGATCGTAAGGGGTCGCTTTTTTGCGGTTACCGAAGGGTTCGCTTAGCGGTTAGCGGTTATCCCCCAGGTGAGCCTTCATTCGTATGTAGAAAAGTTACAAAGTAATTTTGGGTACTCAAATCACTTTTTACCTTTTGCCCACGGGTTTTACTTTGATATTCAAGTGTTGAAAGTAACGCACATTTTGTTTGAAATTTCGGAAGTCCGATCGTAAGGGGTCGCTTTTTTGCGGTTACCGAAGGGTTCGCTTAGCGGTTAGCGGTTATCTTCTTCTTCTTCTTTTCTACTGCTCAGCCCCCTTGACGGGGATTAATAGCAGTGCGCATGCTTAGTTAGTTACAGGTGAAAGTAACATACAAACATCGGGAAAATAGAGGTAACACAAAGGAACATAAACAAATGAAACTGTGGGTGCAAATGACAAGACAAGTGAATGTGGTGGGTTAGTGTTATTTACATATGTACAAGGACGTGTAGGGGCGACTCAATGCAGCAGGGCCCTCCCAGTTCAGTTTTGAACTGGGAGAGAGACCCCGCCTCCGCCACACCAGGCTCAAGTTCATTCCACTCCTGGATGGTACGAGGGAAGAACGAGAGCCTATAAAAGTTGGATTTGCTCGCGATGGCCTGCAGCTTGAAAGCGTGGTTGGTGCGGCGGGAGCATCGAGTCGCCAGGACCATTTTGGACGCGTGTGGGACGGAAATGTTGTTATGAATGATCTTGTACATAGTTGTAAGCCTGGCATTTTTCCTTCTAGTTTGTAGGGACTGCCAGCCCAGTTGGTTTATAAGTGTAGTGGCAGAGCTTGTATACTGGTAATTGTTGGTGACATACCGGGCTGCTCGACGCTGAACCATCTCGACCCGCCTCACCTGATCTTGGGTGTGCGGGTCCCACACACTACAGGCATATTCCAGGTGTGGTCTTACCAGGGCCATGTAGGCCCTCTCCTTTGCCGTCGTGCTGGCAACCCGCAGGCAGCGTCTGAGCATGCCCAGAGTTTTGTTGGCCTTTGATGTTATGGCGTCGACGTGGCTGCCCCATGTGAGGTTGGAGGAGATGGTGACTCCAAGGTATTTGGTGGTACTTACCTTGTTTAGTGGATGGCTGTGAAGGGTGTATGTGTGGGTGATGGGTGTTTTGGACGATGGTATGGTCATAACCTCACACTTAGATGGATTGAATTCCATCAGCCACCTTTGTTCCCAGAGACAGATGTTATCTATGTCTTCCTGTAGCTTGTTGCAATCAGAGCTGTCATGGATAGGCATCTGCAAAATGCAATCATCGGCGAAGAGTCTCACCTTTGCATTTGCAGCGTGTTCTGGGAGATCGTTTATGTATGCTAGGAAGAGGATGGGCCCCAACACTGTACCCTGGGGAACGCCCGAGGTCACTGGCATAGGGTCCGAACGCTCTCCATCAAGCACAACCGTTTGGGACCGGCCCAACAGGAAATTCTGTATCCAGACAAGGGTGTTCCCTCGGACACCGTAGTACTGTAGTTTGTGTAGCAGTCTACGGTGTGGGACTTTATCAAACGCTTTCGCGAAGTCCATAAAAACGAGGTCTGTCTGGATTCCACTATTCCTATTGACAGCCAAGTCATCTGTTAGTGAGAGCAATTGGGTCTCACATGACTTGCCGTGGCTGAAACCGTGCTGGAGGTCATACAAAATGTTGTTATCCTGAAAGTGTGTCATCGTTGTGCTGGCAATAATGTGTTCCATTACTTTGCAGCAAATGGATGTGAGCGAGATTGGACGGTAGTTTTCTGGTTTGGAACGATCACCTTTCTTGTACACAGGGGCTATGTTAGCCTCTTTCCAAGCCTCGGGCACAATGCCGGTGTCCAGGCTTCTCTGGAATATGACCTGGAGGATGGGACTGAGGACTGAGCTGAGTTCCTTCAGGACATGGGCATGAACTTGATCTGGCCCAGAGGCTTTATGGATGTTTAAATTCCCCAACAGTTTGTCAACACCACTCACCTCTATTTGGATGTCCTCCATACAGACATGAGGACTAGGTCCTAGGTCTGGCAGGGGGTCATCTGAGGGCTCATTGGTGAATACAGATTGAAATTGTTGATTGAGTAGGTCAGCTTTAGACTTATTGTCTGACACCAGGGTACCATTGTTCCTAAGATGGGAAACACCAGACCTTTCTGACTTAATGGATTTAAGAAAGCTCCAGAACTTCTTGGTGCCTTGCTTTGCAGAGGGGTTATTGGTGTTAT
Source organism: Branchiostoma floridae x Branchiostoma belcheri (assembly GCA_019207045.1). Lineage (NCBI taxonomy): Eukaryota > Metazoa > Chordata > Leptocardii > Amphioxiformes > Branchiostomatidae > Branchiostoma > Branchiostoma floridae x Branchiostoma belcheri. Next base: position 6,255,231 of record CM033040.1, on the reverse strand, counting down.
CACTAGTATCTCCTGGTACAGGTATGTCAGTTATAATAGATTCAATGTACTGCCAGTAGCATTCCTTTAACTTTTTCTTGATTTCTTTTTTATACTCGTTCAGCTTGTCTTTTCTCTCAGGTGACTTTTGACCTAGGGTCTTTCTGTAGTATCTGTCCCTCTTCCTCATTAACCGTTTAAGGTCAGGAGTAACATATGGTAAGTGGCGTTTGGCGCCTACCATTTTGGAGGGAACATATTTGTCAACACATTGAGATAATTTGGAAGAAAAAGTATTGTACAGATCATCAACAGAGGCTTCCCCCCGGGCTAAGTCAAGGAATTCAGTTTGGAAATCTTCCATCTCATCCCGGAACTTCTCCCAATTAGTACGCTTATATTGTAGGATTTTGCGAGGTTTGGCTTTTATTTTCCGAGGATGGATGTCTGCCTCTACAAAGACTATGTCGTGGTCTCCTACAGGAGGTAAGGTGTTAATTCTGTTTACACAATTATCATTGGACATGAGAACAAGATCCAAAGTATTGTCATTCCTAGTGGGCCTATCAACAACCTGTGACAGGTTCTGATCACTCAGCAGCTCCAGGAACTGCCTGTGCAGGCCCGGGTAGGCACAGCCGGGCTTGAGAACTGGATGCTGAGGATCAGACCAATCCCATCCAGGGAAGTTAAAGTCTCCAACAATCCATATGTGGTTGTTCCGTTTATTACATATTTGGTTCATGGACTGTTCAAGATTATCTAGACTATTACTGTCATCAACATGTGGTCTATAGTAAGCACAGACATATAAGGATTTGGACCCAGCAAGTTGAATCTTAACCCAGACCATTTCGCAGTCTGTTTCAAGTTGTGGCTCTTGAGAGCATATAAATTCATTAGTTACAGCTACAAGCACACCCCCATGATTATCGTCGGGTCTATTCCTATAGAAAACAGACATGTTCAAATGGGTGGGAAAGTACTCTGAGATGTTACAAGAGTCATCTAGCCAGGTCTCAGTTATAACTAGAATGTCAGGTTTAGTTTCCTCTACCAATGTTTCAAGTTCCAGTTTCTTGTTCCTGAGTGACTGGAAGTTAGCATTCACCAGGCGTATAGGCCTGGTAGTTGATCTTGCTTTATTCTGGGTCAGGGATTTAGGAGAAGAGGCAGCCAGTGGCATACCTGGGGAACTGTCACTTAAAGGGCTGAATGGGTTTGAGTCAGACTCGATGTTGAAGGAGTCAAAAAATGTGGTCGAGAAATTGGGTAGGCCACAGTTTAAACAGACCCAGGACACGTTGGAGTTACCTAGGTATGGGTACATGTATGAACTAAGACCCTGGCAATCATGGTGGAACCAACAGTCACACCTGTCACAGCAAACTCCTTTGTGTTTAAAGGTCACTGCCTTTCCACATGACCCACATGGGTACTTAGGTGGCCGGGGACCGGGATTTGTTTCCAGGTCGACGGCTTGGGACATGAGGACGGAGCAGAGATACAATAGGCAGAGTCTATCAGATGTTCTAAGGATTTTTGCATGTTTCAAGAGAATGCCAGTCGTACCGAAATTGATTTTGAGCCAGGGAGTGGGTTCATTGTTATTCAAACTCAGAACTGGATACCAGGATGGCGGCGCGTTGCCGCCGGTAAACAACAAACATGGCGTCCCAGTCCTACGTACCTTACTTGGGCCATATCCGACAGTCGAGGCCTGAATACTATTAAGTACAAGTAATAAGAAGACAACTGACCTGGAGATCGTCAGCGACATGCCGGCAGGAGACGCTGGAGGGTTTGCACTTACGTGAGTGGGCCCCAACGGGCACCGAAGGTGGCGAGTCGCTGTCAAAGATGGACGTGCGTGAGCTCGCCCTCCCACCCCTGAGAATCGGGCGGTGAGTTTTGAGAACTAAACTATCTGTCACGCTTTATTTCAAACCCAACACACTTCCAGATGTTTGTAACCGGTCAGAGACACCCGGGGGAGACAATTGGGGCTGGGGAGAATTAGTTACTAGGTGAAAAAGGGGAAAGGAAGAGGGAGAGCCATGGTGAAGCGTGCGGCGGCGACGGGCATGCGCAGATGTCGTTTTTTATCCCCCAGGTGAGCCTTCATTCGTATGTAGAAAAGTTACAAAGTAATTTTGGGTACTCAAATCACTTTTTACCTTTTGCCCACGGGTTTTACTTTGATATTTTAGTGTTGAAAGTAACGCACATTATGTTTGAAATTTCGGAAGTCCGATCGTAAGGGGTCGCTTTTTTGCGGTTACCGAAGGGTTCACTTAGCGGTTAGCGGTTATCCCCCAGGTGAGCCTTCATTCGTATGTAGAAAAGTTACAAAGTAATTTTGGGTACTCAAATCACTTTTTACCTTTTGCCCACGGGTTTTACTTTGATATTCAAGTGTTGAAAGTAACGCACATTTTGTTTGAAATTTCGGAAGTCCGATCGTAAGGGGTCGCTTTTTTGCGGTTACCGAAGGGTTCGCTTAGCGGTTAGCGGTTATCCCCCAGGTGAGCCTTCATTCGTATGTAGAAAAGTTACAAAGTAATTTTGGGTACTCAAATCACTTTTTACCTTTTGCCCACGGGTTTTACTTTGATATTTTAGTGTTGAAAGTAACGCACATTATGTTTGAAATTTCGGAAGTCCGATCGTAAGGGGTCGCTTTTTTGCGGTTACCGAAGGGTTCACTTAGCGGTTAGCGGTTATCCCCCAGGTGAGCCTTCATTCGTATGTAGAAAAGTTACAAAGTAATTTTGGGTACTCAAATCACTTTTTACCTTTTGCCCACGGGTTTTACTTTGATATTCAAGTGTTGAAAGTAACGCACATTTTGTTTGAAATTTCGGAAGTCCGATCGTAAGGGGTCGCTTTTTTGCGGTTACCGAAGGGTTCGCTTAGCGGTTAGCGGTTATCCCCCAGGTGAGCCTTCATTCGTATGTAGAAAAGTTACAAAGTAATTTTGGGTACTCAAATCACTTTTTACCTTTTGCCCACGGGTTTTACTTTGATATTCAAGTGTTGAAAGTAACGCACATTATGTTTGAAATTTCGGAAGTCCGATCGTAAGGGGTCGCTTTTTTGCGGTTACCGAAGGGTTCACTTAGCGGTTAGCGGTTATCCCCCAGGTGAGCCTTCATTCGTATGTAGAAAAGTTACAAAGTAATTTTGGGTACTCAAATCGCTTTTTACCTTTTGCCCACGGGTTTTACTTTGATATTCAAGTGTTGAAAGTAACGCACATTTTGTTTGAAATTTCGGAAGTCCGATCGTAAGGGGTCGCTTTTTTGCGGTTACCGAAGGGTTCGCTTAGCGGTTAGCGGTTATCCCCCAGGTGAGCCTTCATTCGTATGTAGAAAAGTTACAAAGTAATTTTGGGTACTCAAATCACTTTTAACCTTTTGCCCACGGGTTTTTTACTTTGATATTCAAGTGTTGAAAGTAACGCACATTATGTTTGAAATTTCGGAAGTCCGATCGTAAGGGGTCGCTTTTTTGCGGTTACCGAAGGGTTCACTTAGCGGTTAGCGGTTATCCCCCAGGTGAGCCTTCATTCGTATGTAGAAAAGTTACAAAGTAATTTTGGGTACTCAAATCACTTTTTACCTTTTGCCCACGGGTTTTACTTTGATATTCAAGTGTTGAAAGTAACGCACATTTTGTTTGAAATTTCGGAAGTCTGATCGTAAGGGGTCGCTTTTTTGCGGTTACCGAAGGGTTCGCTTAGCGGTTAGCGGTTATCCCCCAGGTGAGCCTTCATTCGTATGTAGAAAAGTTACAAAGTAATTTTGGGTACTCAAATCACTTTTTACCTTTTGCCCACGGGTTTTACTTTGATATTCAAGTGTTGAAAGTAACGCACATTATGTTTGAAATTTCGGAAGTCCGATCGTAAGGGGTCGCTTTTTTGCGGTTACCGAAGGGTTCACTTAGCGGTTAGCGGTTATCCCCCAGGTGAGCCTTCATTCGTATGTAGAAAAGTTACAAAGTAATTTTGGGTACTCAAATCACTTTTTACCTTTTGCCCACGGGTTTTACTTTGATATTCAAGTGTTGAAAGTAACGCACATTATGTTTGAAATTTCGGAAGTCCGATCGTAAGGGGTCGCTTTTTTGCGGTTACCGAAGGGTTCACTTAGCGGTTGGTGGTTATCCCCAAGGTGAGCCTTCATTCGTATGTAGAAAAGTTACAAAGTAATTTTGGGTACTCAAATCACTTTTTACCTTTTGCCCACGGGTTTTACTTTGATATTCAAGTGTTGAAAGTAACGCACATTTTGTTTGAAATTTCGGAAGTCCGATCGTAAGGGGTCGCTTTTTTGCGGTTACCGAAGGGTTCGCTTAGCGGTTAGCGGTTATCCCCCAGGTGAGCCTTCATTCGTATGTAGAAAAGTTACAAAGTAATTTTGGATACTCAAATCACTTTTTACCTTTTGCCCACGGGTTTTACTTTGATATTCAAGTGTTGAAAGTAACGCACATTATGTTTGAAATTTCGGAAGTCCGATCGTAAGGGGTCGCTTTTTTGCGGTTACCGAAGGGTTCGCTTAGCGGTTAGCGGTTATCCCCCAGGTGAGCCTTCATTCGTATGTAGAAAAGTTACAAAGTAATTTTGGGTACTCAAATCACTTTTTACCTTTTGCCCACGGGTTTTACTTTGATATTCAAGTGTTGAAAGTAACGCACATTTTGTTTGAAATTTCGGAAGTCCGATCGTAAGGGGTCGCTTTTTTGCGGTTACCGAAGGGTTCGCTTAGCGGTTAGCGGTTATCCCCCAGGTGAGCCTTCATTCGTATGTAGAAAAGTTACAAAGTAATTTTGGGTACTCAAATCACTTTTTACCTTTTGCCCACGGGTTTTACTTTGATATTCAAGTGTTGAAAGTAACGCACATTATGTTTGAAATTTCGGAAGTCCGATCGTAAGGGGTCGCTTTTTTGCGGTTACCGAAGGGTTCGCTTAGCGGTTAGCGGTTATCCCCCAGGTGAGCCTTCATTCGTATGTAGAAAAGTTACAAAGTAATTTTGGGTACTCAAATCACTTTTTACCTTTTGCCCACGGGTTTTACTTTGATATTCAAGTGTTGAAAGTAACGCACATTATGTTTGAAATTTCGGAAGTCCGATCGTAAGGGGTCGCTTTTTTGCGGTTACCGAAGGGTTCACTTAGCGGTTAGCGGTTATCCCCCAGGTGAGCCTTCATTCGTATGTAGAAAAGTTACAAAGTAATTTTGGGTACTCAAATCACTTTTTACCTTTTGCCCACGGGTTTTACTTTGATATTCAAGTGTTGAAAGTAACGCACATTATGTTTGAAATTTCGGAAGTCCGATCGTAAGGGGTCGCTTTTTTGCGGTTACCGAAGGGTTCACTTAGCGGTTAGCGGTTATCCCCCAGGTGAGCCTTCATTCGTATGTAGAAAAGTTACAAAGTAATTTTGGGTACTCAAATCACTTTTTACCTTTTGCCCACGGGTTTTACTTTGATATTTAAGTGTTGAAAGTAACGCACATTTTGTTTGAAATTTCGGAAGTCCGATCGTAAGGGGTCGCTTTTTTGCGGTTACCGAAGGGTTCGCTTAGCGGTTAGCGGTTATCCCCCAGGTGAGCCTTCATTCGTATGTAGAAAAGTTACAAAGTAATTTTGGGTACTCAAATCACTTTTTACCTTTTGCCCACGGGTTTTACTTTGATATTCAAGTGTTGAAAGTAACGCACATTATGTTTGAAATTTCGGAAGTCCGATCGTAAGGGGTCGCTTTTTTGCGGTTACCGAAGGGTTCACTTAGCGGTTAGCGGTTATCCCCCAGGTGAGCCTTCATTCGTATGTAGAAAAGTTACAAAGTAATTTTGGGTACTCAAATCACTTTTTACCTTTTGCCCACGGGTTTTACTTTGATATTCAAGTGTTGAAAGTAACGCACATTATGTTTGAAATTTCGGAAGTCCGATCGTAAGGGGTCGCTTTTTTGCGGTTACCGAAGGGTTCACTTAGCGGTTAGCGGTTATCCCCCAGGTGAGCCTTCATTCGTATGTAGAAAAGTTACAAAGTAATTTTGGGTACTCAAATCACTTTTTACCTTTTGCCCACGGGTTTTACTTTGATATTCAAGTGTTGAAAGTAACACACATTTTGTTTGAAATTTCGGAAGTCCGATCGTAAGGGGTCGCTTTTTTGCGGTTACCGAAGGGTTCGCTTAGCGGTTAGCGGTTATCCCCCAGGTGAGCCTTCATTCGTATGTAGAAAAGTTACAAAGTAATTTTGGGTACTCAAATCACTTTTTACCTTTTGCCCACGGGTTTTACTTTGATATTCAAGTGTTGAAAGTAACGCACATTTTGTTTGAAATTTCGGAAATCCGATCGTAAGGGGTCGCTTTTTTGCGGTTACCGAAGGGTTCGCTTAGCGGTTAGCGGTTATCCCCCAGGTGAGCCTTCATTCGTATGTAGAAAAGTTACAAAGTAATTTTGGGTACTCAAATCACTTTTTACCTTTTGCCCACGGGTTTTACTTTGATATTCAAGTGTTGAAAGTAACGCACATTATGTTTGAAATTTCGGAAGTCCGATCGTAAGGGGTCGCTTTTTTGCGGTTACCGTAGGGTTCGCTTAGCGGTTAGCGGTTATCCCCCAGGTGAGCCTTCATTCGTATGTAGAAAAGTTACAAAGTAATTTTGGGTACTCAAATCACTTTTTACCTTTTGCCCACGGGTTTTACTTTGATATTCAAGTGTTGAAAGTAACGCACATTTTGTTTGAAATTTCGGAAGTCCGATCGTAAGGGGTCGCTTTTTTGCGGTTACCGAAGGGTTCGCTTAGCGGTTAGCGGTTATTTTTTTTAATATATTTTTTATAATTGAGGTCAACTATTGTTCATGTACGTACTCGGGATCGACCGTCCGAGCGGGTGTCGAACGTCGACGAGTTCCGATCTCGAGCGAAGGCACCCGAAGGTCACCGAAGGCGATCAACACCAGAAAGTCGCCCTAGGCGACCAGCGAGCGGAGCGTGATTTTTCTAGGAAGGAGAGCTAGTCAAGCGCTGATGGGGGCGTTTTATGAGCGCAGCGGGTGGACATTGTCTGGTGGCTCGGCTTGAGTGCCAGTTTGCTTGTGTGGCACCACTGTGTACTAGTGTGACATTTTTATATGTATACATCCTGACTTATTGCGACCTGTACTTAGCTCGGTTGGGCAAAATTGTACAATAAAGGTCTTCATTCAATTATTAGTAAAGTATCTCCTCTTTGTTGCAGCCAACAACAAAAATTCCGAGGCCTATTGTCCATGGTCAACCTGGGTGTTCGGGGCGTCATAAAGACAATAGCAAAAATTAACACACAAAAATGTATGCAACAGCTGGTGCCGGAACAAACAATGGCGGTAATTTGTCTAAACAAATCGTAATCCAAAACCGGCAAGATTTGTTTCTGACTCATTCCGTGTAAGAAACACAAAGAAATCCGTAATAATAATTTCAGTTCATCAATACGAAAACAGTGAAGTTTCTAAATGCCTCTAAATCAATGTGACGACAACACATAGAGGAACATATTATCTTAGATCGAGGGCGTTATGTAAGACATAAGTGAGTTGGTGAGGTGGCCTTTTAGAAACAAGTTCCACTTCCACGGATCAGAAAAGGAAAACTCTCGAGCTCCTGCCGATTGTGACTTTCACTATGTTGGATATTATTTGCACACGTATTACTAAAGTTATGCTGTATCCCCTAATTTGAACTAAATGAGGCTGTAGAACATTGCAAAGTCTTGTTTAAGGATTACAAGACATAGGATTCTGGTCTAGCATTATTATTACTGACAGGTAACTTGTGTTTGAAGTGTTTCAATGCAGTCCTGATAGACTTTACCTGAAAAGATGGCCAACGGCAAAATGGATAGATTCTTGTTGTTTTCTAAAGTTAGAAATGCTGTAGAACATTGACAAGTCCTGTTTTAAGATTGTAAGACATATGGGATTCTGGTCTAGCATTATTAATACCTACGGGTAACTTGTACAGCTTTAAAAGGACGCCCAAACAGGAATGTTGACCACAAACTTTGAAGTGTTTCAATGCAGGACTAATAGACTTTACCCTAAATTGTGGCCGACGGGAAAATGGATGGATTCTTGTTGTTTTCTTAAGGAATGTTGCACAACACTGAAAAGACCTGATTTAAGATTATAAGATATATAAGATTCTGGTCTATCATTATTAACTACGGGTAACGTACAGCTTTGAAGGGTCGCCCAAACAGGAATGTTGACCACGCATTTTGGAGTGTTCCAATGCAGGCCTGATAGACTTTACACTAAACTGTGCATGTGGCAAACGGGAAAATGGATGGATTCTTGTTGTTTTTCAAAGTTAGGAATGCGGCAGAGCCTTGAAAAATCTTGTTTTGATGTTATAAGGTATTTAGGATTCTGGTCTAGCATTATAGACTACGGGCAACTTGTACAGCTTTGAAGGTACGCCCGAATAGGAAAGTTGACCACACATTTTGGACTGTTCCAATGCAGGCCTGATACACTTTATCCGAAACGATGGCCGACGGGGAAATGGATGGATTCTTGTTGTTTTCTAAAGTTAGAAATGCTGTATAACATTGACAAGTCCTGTTTTGTTGTTATAAGACATATGAGATTCTGGTCTAGCATTATTACCTACGGGTAACTTGTGCAGCTTTAAAAGCACGCCCGAACATGAATGTTGACCACGCATTTTGGAGTGTTTCAATGCAGAACTAATGGACTTTACCCTAAATTGTGGCCGACGGGAAAATGGATGGATTCTTGTCGTTCTCTAAAGTAAGGAATGTTGTAAAACACTGAAAATACCTGTTTTAAGATTATTTGACATATAGCATTCTGGTCTATCATTATTACTTACGGGTAATTTGTACAGCTTTGAAGGGACGCCCAAACAGAAATGTTGATCTCGCATTTTTAGGTGTTTCAATGCAGGCCTGATAGACTTTACCCAAACTGTGGCCAACAGGAAAATGAATAGATTCTTGTCGTTTTCTAAAATTAGGAATGCTGTAGAGCCTTGAAAAGTCCTGTTTTGATGTTATAAGATATATAGGATTCTGGTCTAGCATTATTGACTACGGTTAACTTATACAGCTTTGAAGGGACGCCCAAACAGGAATGTTGACCACAAACTTTGAAGTGTTTCAATGCAGGACTAATAGACTTTACCCTTAATTGTGGCCGACGGGAAAATGGATGGATTCTTGTCGTTCTCTAAAGTAAGGAATGTTGTAAAACACTGAAAATACCTGTTTTAAGATTATTTGACATATAGCATTCTGGTCTATCATTATTACTTACGGGTAATTTGTACAGCTTTGAAGGGACGCCCAAACAGAAATGTTGATCTCGCATTTTTAGGTGTTTCAATGCAGGCCTGATAGACTTTACCCAAACTGTGGCCAACAGGAAAATGAATAGATTCTTGTCGTTTTCTAAAGTTAGGAATGCTGTAGAGCCTTGAAAAGTCCTGTTTTGATGTTATAAGATATATAGGATTCTGGTCTAGCATTATTGACTACGGTTAACTTATACAGCTTTGAAGGGACGCCCAAACAGGAATGTTGACCACAAACTTTGAAGTGTTTCAATGCAGGACTAATAGACTTTACCCTTAATTGTGGCCGACGGGAAAATGGATGGATTCTTGTTGTTTTCTAAAGTAAGGAATGTTGCAAAACACTGAAAAGACCTGTTTTAAGATTATAAGATATATAGGATTCTGGTCTATCATTATTAACTACGGGTAACTTGTACAGCTTTGAAGGGTCGCCCAAACAGGAAGGTTGACCAATCATTTTGGACTGTTTCAATGCAAGCCTGATAGACTTTACCCAAAACTATGGCCGACGGGGATAATGGATGGATTCTTGTTGTTTTCTAACGTTAGGAATGCTGTAGAGCATTGAAAACTCCTGTTTTAAGATTATAAGATATATAAGATTCTTGTCTAGCAATATTGACTACGGCTAACTTGTACAGCTTAAAAGGGACGCCCAAACATGAATGTTTGAAGTGTTTCAATGCAGGCCTCATAGACTAAACTGTGGCCGACGGCAAAATGGATGGATTCTTGTTGTTTTCTAAAATAAGAAATGCTCTAGAACATTGACAAGTCCTGTTATAAGATTATAAGACATGTGGGATTCTGGTCTAGCATTATTACCTACGGGCAACTTGTACAGCTTTAAGTTAAAATGACACCCAAACAGGAATGTTGACCACGCATTTTGAAGTGTTTCAATGCAGGACTAATTGAAGTTACCCTAAATTGTGGCCGACGGGAAAATGGACGGATTTTTGTCGTTTTCTAAAGTTAGGAATGTTGTAAAACACTGAAAAGACCTGTTTTAAGATTACAAGATATATAGGATTCTGGTCTATCATTATTACCTACGGGTAATTTGTACAGCTTTGAAGGGACGCCCAAACAGAAATGTTGACTACGCAATTTGGAGTATTTCAATGCAGGCCTGATAGACTTTACCCAAAACGATGGCTGACGGGAAAATGGATGGATTCTTGTTGTTTTCTTAAGTTAGGAATGCGGTAGAACGTTGACAAGTCCTGTTTTAAGATTAAAGACGTGTAGGATTCTGGTCTAGCATTATAAATACCTACGGGTAACTTGAACAGATTTAAAAGGACGCCCAAACATGAATATTTGACCACAAAATTGGAAGTTTTTTCAATGCAGGACTAATTGACGTTAGCTTAAATTGTGGCCAACGGGAAAATGGACGGATTCTTGTTGTTTTCTAAAGTAAGGAATGTTGTAAAACACTGAAAAGACCTGTTTTTAGATTACAAGATATATAGGATTCTGGTCTATCATTATTACCTTCGGGTAACTTGTACAGCTTTGAAGGGACGCCCAAACAGAAATGTTGACCACGCAATTTGGAGTATTTGAATGCAGGCCTGATAGACTTTACCGTAAACAGTGGCCCACGGGAAATGGATGGATTCTTGTTCTTTTTCTAACGTTAAGAATGGTGTAGAGCATTGAAAAGTCCTGTTTTGTTGTTATAAGATATATAGGATTCTGGTCTATCATTATTACCTACGGGTAACTTGTACAGCTTTGATGGGACGCCCAAACAGAAATGTTGACCACGCAATTTGGAGTATTTGAATGCAGGCCTGATAGACTTTACCGTAAACAGTGGCCCACGGGAAATGGATGGATTCTTGTTCTTTTTCTAACGTTAAGAATGGTGTAGAGCATTGAAAAGTCCTGTTTTGTTGTTATAAGATATATAGGATTCTGGTCTATCATTATTACCTACGGGTAACTTGTACAGCTTTGAAGGGACGCCCAAACAGAAATGTTTACCATGCATTTTTGAGTTTTTCAATGCAGGCCTGATAGACTTTACCCGAAACGATGGCCGACGGGAAAATGGATGGATTCTTGTTGTTTTCTAAAGTTAGGAATGCGGTAGAACATTGAGAAGTTCTGTTTTAAGATTGTAAGACATATAGGATTCTGGTCTAGCATTATTAATACCTACGGGTAACTTGTTCAGCTTTAAAAGCACGCCCGAACATGAATGTTGACCACGCAATTTGGAGTGTTTCAATGCAGGCCTGATAGACTTTACCCTAAACTGTGGCCGACGGGAAAATGAATGGATTCTTGTTGTTTTCTAAAGTAAGGAATGTTGCAAAACACTGAAAATACCGGTTTTAAGATTACAAGATATATAGGATTCTGGTCTAGCATTATTACCTACGGGTAACTTGTACAGCTTTGAAGGGACGCCCAAACAGGAATGTTGACCACGCCTTTTGAAGTGTTTCAATGCAGGCCTGATAGACTTTACCCCAAACTGTGGCCGACGGGAAAATGGATAGATTCTTGTTGTTTTCTTAAGTTAGGAATGCGGTAGAACATTGACAAATCATGTTTTAAGATTGTAAGACACATAGGATTCTGGTCTAGCATTATTAATACATACGGGTAACTTGTACAGCTTTATAATCACGCCCGAACAAGAATGTTGACCACGCATTTTGGAGTGTTTCAATGCAGAACTAATAGACTTTACCCTAAATTATGTCCGACGGGAAAATGGATGGATTCTTGTTGTTTTCTAAAGCAAGGAATGTTGCAAAACACTAAAAATACCTGTTTTAAGATTACAAGATATATAGGCTTCTGGTCTAGCATTATTACCTACGGGTAACTTGTACAGCTTTGAAGGGACGCCCAAACAGAAATGTTGACTACGCAATTTGGAGTATTTCAATGCAAGCCTAATAGACTTTACCCTAAACCGTGGCCGACGGGAAAATGGATGGAATCTTGTTGTTTTCTAAAGTTAAGAATGCTGTAGATAATTGACAAATCCTGTTTTAAGATTATAAGATATATAGGATTCTGGTCTAGCACTATTACCTACGGGTAACTTGTACAGCTCTAAAAGAACGTTCAAACAGGAAGGTTGCCCACAAAGTTTTCAAGTGTTTCCATGTAGACCTGATATTTTCTCCAAGCAGAAGTTAGACTTCGGCTTTTTTTAAACGTTTTTTAGTCGTTTTAAAGCGAGCTTTCTATTTTGTATTGTATCTTGTATTGGCTGGCAGAGTTCAAGAAAAATGACAAAATAGAAAGTCCGATAAAAGCAAGGAGCTTTTATAAAAGCGACTAAAAAATCGTCAAAAAACAGCTGGGGCATAGATTCTTCTCCCTAGTGAGAAAACAATGGGGATTATGGGCGAGAGGGAAAGAATGTAGGTGTGAAACGCACTTTGACCGCGCGCATTAGACCGCCCGGAGGGACCATAAACCGGATTTTTCGCCGTTATCCCAGAAATCTTCGCCTTTCCACGTTTATAAATCTTGGCCAGGGTCCATAAACGAAAAATGTCGCCAAAAGGGGCAATCTAACAGCGACAATTTTGAGGTGCTAATAAATTGCCCCAGAATTGTAACCAAAAATGTCCGTTTGTAACCATTCTGCGCCAACATTGATGCAGGAAGGTGCTGATGAGAGACTCAGAGGCACGATGCAACTCGATTCAAAGGGAGCTTTATTCACACACATGTGAAGTACAAGGCGCCATGATGGAAGAGAGCGACCACGTGACCCTTAACACTGACGTCACTCAATAGTGACGTCATCACATAGTGGCGTGATTTATCTTCTTTTCCATTTCTTCTTCTTTCTGCCTTAAGATTCTGATTGAAACAGAATAAAATCTGACAATATTGTCTATTTTTAGTGATAAATCTGCAGAGCGGACATGAACTATAATAGTATTATCCATAAAATACCCCTCCCCCTGTTACAGAAATAGAAAATTTAGAACCGGTGAAGAGAAAGTAACATGACGATGTATGTGAAGGAAATTGTTGACTGATAAGGTAAGGTTTGTAGAACATAATGTAACAAATAACATTTAACATCAGATTGTGAATACATTACGTCTGAATATTGAGACAGTTGAATGGCATAAAATGTCAATGTTACCATAGAATTACCGCGTCTAGATTAACGTAACATGGGGAATGATATACAAATATAGCAATAATCAAAAAGGTTACTGATAAGATATGGATCAGAGTTCTGTTTGGCTTGTGAGTTGTCCCAGTTCAGTGTAGGGCGACGCGATCTTGGTGTTTAGCGCTCTTCTTGGCAGACGAAAAGTCAGTGGTCGCTGGTTGAGATGTTCCTACAGGCAGCTACAGTTCCGTGGGTTGGTGCTCCTCTTAGTAGATCACAGGTTACAGTTACGGGTAAAGTTCCGGTAGCAAAGTCCGTGGGCGGTCTCGGTCGAAGTCGGGTGAACCAGGAAAACATGGCGGATGTTGTTGTTGATGGACGCCGCAAACACTCGGTCGGGGGAACGGAAAAATAAGAGTTGCCGGATAAATAAGCCGAGGCTACTCCCTACAACTTCTATGAGTCCTCTGGGGGTTGTTCAGCGAAGCTCCCTGCAACTTCTATTGAAACCTCTGTGGGTCTACAGCGAAGCTCTTTGCAACTTCTATTGAAACCTCTGTGGGTCTACAGCGAAGCTGCAACTTCTATTGAAACCTCTTCAGGGTCTACGGCGAAGCTGATGCAGGGATTAGGTGTAGACGGCACGGCGTAAATTCCGACCGGGGTCTCCGCGAAGGAGGTGAAACGCCAGAACCCCTCCAAGTGAGGATCGACGTCCGCCATTGTTGTAGCTACATCCTTTTGGTTACGATTGGCCCGTTCCCTCTATTGCGACTCCTCCAGGCACAAAGTTCGGGTTTCGACATGGGTATCGTTTCCCAGCCGCTGCCACCACGCCAACATTGATGCAGGAAGGTGCCGATGAGAGACTCAGAGGCACGATGCAACTCGATTCAAAGGGAGCTTTATTCACACACATGTGAAGTACAAGGCGCCATGATGGAAGAGAGCGACCACGTGACCCTTAACACTGACGTCACTCAATAGTGACGTCATCACATAGTGGCGCTGTGTTCGTAGTGCCCAATACACATCCCAGTCTGCAGTCAAGTGAAGCCAGACTTTGTAGAAGTCAGATGAGATGTGTTTGGGCAAGGAGGTTGGAAAATTTGGGTAAACCCTGTCCTGTCTTTTGTACGTAAGTTCTATAATCATTTGCTATAAGACTCCCTTTTACATTTTTTCATATTGGCCTGTTCCTGTTGGCAGCTTGCGTTGTTTAGATTATGATTTGACAATGATTGTATAGATGCCGGAAATAGTCGTCGCTTCAGTTTACGGGCTTATAAATGTTTCCTGTTGTATAAGCACTGTAAAATGAAATACTATACATAGAGTGAAGATTTGTAAATATGATTTCATATAATTTGGATTGTGACCTCTGAGTGGTAAAACGAGTCTCCTCGAATCAGTAAGCCTTCAAGCATTTTGCACTTCAATGTTGACATCGTCAAATTATCTATATGTACATATTCAAGTAAGTCTTATGGGTGGCAGTACAAAAGCCCAGCCGATGTGCAAAGTAAACACCTGTATATTTGGTACGAACAACAATGAATCTTATCCCTTTTTTGTTGTCCAATTAGCCCCTTGTTTTGTCTTTTATACTTTATAGGAGTATGCTAAGAATATTTCTCTAAGCCTCTACAGGAGGCAATTAGCATGTCCATGTCAGATAAATAAGAGAATCTTTTCTAAACTCCAGTCAGTCCACTGTTTGTTCGCTTCTTTGGATCCGGAGTTGACGTAAAAAAATAAAGCGCGTCCTTGTTGATCTTATAGCAGGCTTGTGTGTTGTGAATATGGATGAGAGTCATCTATTTAAGTTAAATCCGTCCTCGGCACAGACACAACTATGGTCACATATAATGACGGGTCCACCATTTCCTTTGCTGTCTGTCCAGTACGGTCACTTCGTGACACATCGATTTGGTTCTTCAAAGTACCGACTAAGATTTCTAATTCTAATTGACCATAATGTTTATACAAGATCATTTGAACAGACTGTTTTTACAAACTGGGCCGATATGTTTCAACTAACAGATCACAAACTCTTTGAATCTTCTTAACTCTTAGGTGGTACATAAAGGAGGAGTTGGGCGTAGCCGTCAAACCATATATGTGAATGAATTCGGTGCTTTCACTTGTAAATTAGTTAATCGGCAGAATAATAGCGGCACTCGAGGGGAGGGGGAGTTTTTCACACTTTTTATTTTGACTAAACAGTAGAATAACTTTGCGCAAGCTTTGTATCGCTTACAACGCATATTTTGGAGAACAGTCCACAAATATTTAACCCATACATGAGCGACGTGGAATTAAAAAAAGACAGCCTTTGTCTTGACCGCGTACGAAGTCTGTGGTTTATGACAAGACAAGCATGTATGGAATACATACTTAAAATCTTTGAAAAGTGTTTGCATGCTGAATTGGAAACACGTGGAAACTTATCTGTTACATGTTGTAACTTTTTCACATAAAATCACATTCTTAGCTAGGACACCGGCTAATGTGACATTATGTGAAACACTTTCACATAAAATAACATTTTGATCTGTCATGTGAAAAAAATGTGATTTCAACTTCACATAATTTCACATTCGCCTCCGTCCAGTTTGCGGAGTAAAACCGTTTCACATCCCTTCACATTTTGTCACATTTCACATTCACATTTTTTTGGTCACGTTTTTGGGTTGTGCGATTTCACATAATCGATTCACATTTTTCGAAGGGTCACATTAATTCACATAGAATAACATTTGACGATTCACATTTTGAAAATAAATCACATTTTGGGTTTCACATTTTTCCAAAGGAAGTCACATTAAATCACATTTTCTTGGCATCGTGCACTAAATTCACATAATTTTCACATTTATGCACCTTGTAGTGTAAACTGCCAGAGTTTGAGCCCTATAAAATGCTTTAGTGCCAGGGTTGGCCGCTGACCCCCGAAAAGAGACACCCGAACTAGACAGGCCGACATTTGCTTGAGAGCAAATACAGCATATTTCAGCCATCTCCCTCCCCATGCAACAATAGACTATTCCAAAATCACCCATATGCAAAAATGGAACACTTTTGTTTAAAAGTCACTTCTACTAATGGCACTTAATGACACCCCAAAATGAATCTTACAAAATTCCCAGTGCAAGAATGGACTTTTCCAGTGTACCCCATGTGAATTTGCACAATAGACCAGTCCTGAAATACTCCCACTGAAAACATGGCCTTTTATTATGACCACGTTCTTCTTTTAATCCAATTACTTTGAGGAGGATTTCCGAGTAGATGTCAGTGGACAGTCCGAAGTTAAACTAAGCAAAAAATGCATGAAAAGGTAAAATAGACCAGTCCAAAAACACTTCCGCGAAAAAAGGAATATTGAATCATCACCCGTCTAAAACTAAATTTGAAAACATCCCCATGCACGAATGGACTCTTCTTGCGATGCCCCTATGTAAAGTGGTGCAGTCAAGAAATACATCCGCTAAAATTGGACTTGGACGTAATCACCAAAGTCCCAAAAATGGATTCACCCTCCATGTAAGAATGGACTCTTCCAGCACAACCTATGTACAATTGCAAAATAGACTAGTCAAAAAATAACCACACTGAAACACTTTGATATATCAAGTCACCAAAGTCCATAAACAAATTTTTAAAAAATGCCCCCCCCTCCGTGCAAGAATGGACTCTTTCAGTACACCCCATGTAAAATTCCAAAATAGACCAGTTCAAAAATACTCCCACTGAGAGACTTTATATAATCAACAGTCCAAAGTTCAATTTAAAAAAAATGTACCCCCTCCGTGCCAGAATGGACTATTCCAGATAACACCAGGCTCACTGATTGGCTGCCAATCCCCTTCGGGATGTTGACGTAGGCTACGTGATTGGTTGCCTCTTTAATCAAGTTACTAGCATATATAGATGTGCACATGCTGTCTTCAGGTGGGAGAGGTCAACGACCTTGAGGTGACCTCTGGCTAGTGGAAAATTACCCAAAAAATCCCCAAATATGTCATTTTGAAGTGGTTTATGCCAGAAATTATGCATGGGTCATTTGAATACATATCTAGTACATAGTGCACCTATTTACCAAAATTTAGGTCATTTGGTTATAAGACCAGGGAACAAGAGCAAAAAGCGTATGTTTTTGGTCAAACAAATGGCCAAAAAATCCCAAAATTAAGCATTTTATTGTACTGTGTGCCAAAAGTTTTATTGAATCCATGTGCGCATATGTAGATTGCACTCCTATACCACATTTCAGGTCATTTAGTTGTAAAATGAGGGTATAGGAGCCAAAAATATCATTTTGGGGGCAAAAAATGGGAAAAATCTCAAAATTAAGCATTTTGTTGTACCATATGCCAAAACTGTTATTGGATCCTTGTGGGCATATGATCAAGGCACCTGTTTACCAAATTTCAGGTCATTCGGCTGTAATACCAGTGTACAGGGGGGCAAAATGTACATAAGAATTTCAAAAAACATGAATAAAATCATTCTAAAGGCAGATATGAAAAAACTGAAAAAAACGTCTGGGGGTATTGGCCCACTCTAGCCTTGTTCCAAATTTAAAGTTATTCGGTCCAGGAACAACGGAGATAACGTGTTTTGAAGATTTGACAGGAGAAAGAAAGAAAGAAAGAAAGAAGAAACATTACGAATACAATATATTTCACCATACCTATGGTATGGCTGAAATATAACAAGGCCGAAGTCCCTAACTTCCGGGGTTCGTGCGCTACACGCGCGCAAAGTTGCTTCTTCGGGGGAATACGCTATCCGGTTATAACCGTGCACGGCACATAGGGCATGTATATGTGTGCCGGATATATCCAGTTTTGGCAGTTTGCGGTTAACTTTTTGAGACATTTAAGTTGTCTTTTCGGCATACTAAAATACATTGTAAAATTCACGGAAAGAAACACGACATATTAAGTTACATTTACAAACGCTGAAATCTTACGTAAAGGCCAGATGTATGTTTCCGATGCCTTTAATAGATCTTAAAATCTGCTGAAATATATCTCCGCCTTTAAGGGATTTATACGTATGTCTGAAACTTAGCTTAAATACTTGTTTTCGTGCTGTGGATCCTGTGCTTTCTTAGGTAGGCCTCCCAGTGGCAACAATCACGGAGGAAGGAAAGGCCTTCATCAGTACGTCAGTGAGAGTTGCTCCTGCCTGGAGAGGGAAGCGCGTCATCGGGAAGTTGGAGCAGTATCAAGACGCCTGGATCCGACAAAACCGTCCGACAGCCAGGTATAGACGAGCCACGGCATCCACTGCTAGCATCTTCACAAGGAGGCATATAAAAGGCATGCCAGAAGTTTTCTGCATGGTAAGTTAACATTTAGAGAACATTTCATGTTGTATAAGTCATCAAAAGTTTACAATAAGCATGATCACGGTTCCGAGTGCGCAAAATTGTGCCATGACAGGAATTGTGGGTTATATGTCTCGTCCATTGTCTTGATTTTCACTGCACTGTCCAGACGTGATTTGTTTGTCTCAGGGGCCGTAAACTTTGACTATTACACATAATTTCTATTGCTGCACATGTGCACTCGAAGAGGTAAGCATGGCTATTGCTCTACAGTAAAAATGTCTTACCTCATGTGAAGTACTAGATCGAATCAATCTGAAATTGAGGTCACTTTCTTCACTTTTGAGCCCTACGTAGAATACAAGGGCGGACCCAACCTGTGGTGGCGACAGAACCCCGCTCAGCTGGCTCAACTGGACACGACCAGCTTACCGGACGTCGTGCCTCTACAGACCACAGACGACGACTTCTGTACGGCTGTACAGAAATGGCTTCCCGCGGGAGCTTGCGGTGGCTACGACGGCAAACCCATCATACTGGTAGACTGGGACCCTTTCACCCTGTGCCCCGCCAATTTGAAGTTTCTACAAGCACAAAATACCATCTACATGTTGAACCACAAGGGAGCAGCAAGTCTCAGTCTTTCCAACACGTATCCAACCGCTGCAGTGAGAATGATGTCCGTTACAATCTACGCTATGAACGACTTAACCGTCCAAAAACACCTGCTAAAGCATTTAGAGGATGTAAGCCGCAGCTACAGAAACGAAGACATACAACTGAGCATGTTTGTCGGTCTTGCTGAGCTGGAGGATCCAATCCACCAGTTTTGTAGGGAAGCTTTACAGATGGAGAATCTGCTGGACAGGAAGAGTGAAGTTATCATGACTGAAAGTGACATATTCTCCAGCCACCTGTGAGAGGCCTTAAGGCTGTGTGGATTCAATCGTATGATCGACATCCTTTCGGAAACCCAAAAATTATGAAAACGGGTGAAAAAAGGCTTTGAAAAAAGCTGTCTTCATTGTGTAATATTGGTGGTCAGGAAGGGTGAACAAATGATATAATACACAGAACACGGTATACCACCCAGTGTATTCTCAATTCTTGTTAACATCATGGACTTTTGAATTTTTTTGGAATATTCCCGGGCATAAATGCTCGCTTTTTGTACCTGCTTTTCATTCTCAGAGTCTGGGTCACGGAGATAGTGGTAGTGGTAGGGATTTTTACTGTCTCGATTCCCTCAACAGAGCTTTAAGCCTAGTAAAAACCTCAAGCCCACCCACTACTGTCTCTGTGACCCAACCCCTGCATGGAGAATAACTTCGCATGCTTTGTAGAGAGTATGGTCGAAAACTTTATTTTAACGTTCAAAACTTGATGAGCACACGGATGCAATTTTTTTGACCGAATGAACATTACATAAACAGCAGACTATGTCCGCCCGTCATACCTTATACAACGCAAAGTGGAACAGTGAATTAAACAGAAAGAAAGAAATCAGTTGGTTTCAGCCATCTCTTCAACCTTCATTAGTATGACTGACCCATGGTTTCATACACGTGATCTACTTGATACGTGATACCTTTCGTAGGGAGTCGTTGTGCACGTGTTTTGCAAGCGTTGTGCACTTGTTCGGGCCGTGATAGCCTCGCCCTGTTCCCAGAAAGATGGACAGGACAGCGTGATGATGTAAACAGGCAATCATGTACAGTATTTGTTTGTTTTAGAACTGCTTACATAAGATGATATTTACCCTCAAATCTGCAAGTCATCTTGAAACAAGATTATAATTTTTCACGTCAGAAACAAGTACATGAAATGTAAAAGTAAACAAAAGTCATTTCTATGACATGGGTTACGATCTAGGTTACTTTCTACAATTTCTTTTCAGACTGTCTTTCAAAACAAATGTTATTTGTTGTATACAGTTTCATGTCGAGACATGTGCGCAGACAATTTTGGAGGAGCTGTTTCGTAGAAAAGAATGACTTATTTAGTGTCCCTTTGTGAGAACATCACATGGTCTTTACTGACCGCGGGCTAAAGTTAGATTTTTAAATGCATCGCAATATGTTGATAGGTCTGGAACAGGTATTTTCTGCCAGACATACGTTGACGATACCACACCGGCAAGCTGAGGAAGAGAGTCGGGTCCTACATCAGCCGTGCCCTTCCACAATCAGGTAACTTGCAGATGGTTTATCAATTTGTGCCATTCTAAGCATTTTGAAAACCTAAGGTCAAATATCTTCACAGTAAAGTGCTAGAGTAACTTGAATAAATATCCCATTGGAACTTAACTTGAAACACATTTATTTCATTTGTGAATGTCCCCGATGTGAAGCCGTATTCTGTAAACTGATGTACATTCATTGTCTTAATCTTAATGATGTTTAGAATTTAGATTATTTACTTGACTTGTTGTTAGCCTGTGTTCAATAACAATGTCATGGTAGTACTTTAGTATTTAATTTTGTTCAGTTGCAATAAGCTTCAGGGGCATGAATTTGCTATAAATTTATATCGTTTTATAAAGGAAAAAATTTGGGTAGCTTTTCGTGCCTGTAAATTATGAATCAATCATTGACTTAATTTTATGGATGACATCTTCTGAAGGCCCCAAAAGTAATGCGAAAGGGCGAAAAAAAGGAAAAAGCAAACAAAAGCAAAAATGCCACTAAATCACAGGATAAACCTCCAGTCAATTCTTTCCCAGGCTTGGATTGTCTTATCAATGTTCATCTCCAGTCAGACTGTAAGACAGAATCAATGTTTTTATTGCAGTTCTTGTATAAAGAGGGAACAATTACTTTTGCCCCATACCTTTACCTTGGAGAGCAGGTCCTATGGCAAGCATAATATCCAGATTGACCAGGCCGCTATTGGGTGACATTTGGGTAGATTTTTTTTATAAGAGGCAAAAATCAACGCGCGCGGATGTCATCCATAAAATTGAGTGGCCTTATTTGTAAGAAAAGTTTATTCTGTACCTCTACCGTCATCAAATTAGACTGTATGTTACAATTAAGGAAAAGTTTCATATATTCATTAATCTATTCTATGTTTATCTGTTGTTATAGGAGACCTTTGTCTGCAGAATATGATAATACCGCTATACAAAATGGAATCCGCAACTTGCCTTTTCATTCTCTTAACTCTGCTAACAATCACTGTTGGGAAGACCGTTCATTATACCGGCCGTAACTTGACGCAGGTCCCGATAGACGCCATTACACCAGACGTCTATTCTGTCAAGCTGTCAAACAATAAAATATCCCACCTGGACTCATTAAGCACAACCCCGTACATGTGGTATCTGTTTATCGACAACAATCAGGTAAAGGATTTATTCCCGCAGACCTTCCAACGTCTGGACAAGCTTCGCATTCTGGATCTGGATAGAAACTACATCGTTATCCTTCGTGACTTCATCTTTTCTGATCTTTCCGCCCTTTGGGATCTGTTCCTCTCCAACAACCTAATTTCTGCCATATCAGAACGCGCGTTCCACGGTCTGGCAAGTCTGGAGTTCCTGGAACTTTCCGGGAATCGACTTTCTTCGGTTCCCATGCAGGCAATCAAGCTGATTCCGAGTAAACAACTCTTATCAGTGCTGCTAAGGGTCAACAACATTAGTCACATACCCCAAGATCTTAAATCTGCACACCCGTCCACAACTTACCAGTTACAGGGTAACCCTTTGCACTGTAGCGATTCACAAGGCAGTCACGATGACGAGTTAAATATTGCTAATATGGATAAATGGCCCATTATTACACCTTACATTATCAACACTGAACATAATCGGACTTTCGTCGAAAGGCATTTCCTACTCAAAAGTCATCCCAAGAACTTTGGTGTTGTTCCCACTACTTTCTACGTACCTAAGCACATTTCCTTTATTCTACCTTTGTTTCTTTATGACAACCCAGTTGATTCATTCTTCTGGAACACCCCGACAGGCCGCCATTTAGTCAAACCTGCCACCAAACCGTTCGCGGTTGAAGACTTCAACGCGGAAGACTCGGGCATTTACACAAATGAAGCAAGTATGCAGGGTAGCACGAAAACATTTTATAGTGATCTGCTACTGTGCCTCATTCACCCACTGAAGGAGACAAAGGGACAAAACACGACAATTTCCCCATCCGACGACTTTTTACCACAAAGGAAAAACAACACCGACACTTGTTCAGGTTCTACAAATCAATCCTGCTGTTCCTACTGGTTAGTTTTTAAGCCTTCTTTTTATCAGAAATTCTGTGATGTTAGGAACACTAACTCACAAGACAAATATGTCGTCTTGGTCATAGTTTTGCTTGGTATTTTTATTCTGGTGGTTCTCTGTCATGCCACATTATTTTGTTGGAGAAAACAGCGAGCGAGACGAGAACACATTGGCATCGCCAGTACAACATTGCACATAGGGGTACAGGCTATGGCCGTCTGTATTCCCCATCACAGCCTGCTCATGGTGACAGATCAGTCAAGAGAAGGAGAATCGAGCCCAAACGACTTCCCTCTTAGACGATTGCGATCGCGAGAAACCCACTGGTCGGAGATGACAAAAGGAGCCACGCAATATGGTTTCCATTACGTGACAGAAGCGCACCAGGCGGACACAAACGGTGCTGCAGAGGCTCAGCTTCATCACTATGACAACGATGACGCGTCGGATGCAGATGAGGAGGCACAATATCACCAATACGCTTCTGCAGCGCCGCCCCCTCTACCGGTCTATGAGGAGACTGCACCCAAAGTGCTAGTGGAAGAAGAATCTGACCAGCCTGCTTTTCACATAGGCAATGCCGAAACTGGTGAGGAAGAAATGCCGTATGGCGTAGCCGCAGCAAATTCACTGTACCAACGGGACATGACTGCAAATCGTAGTGATGTCACAAGTGAGCGTTCGTACAGCGCCTATGCAGATAGCTGTGCGGTAGAAGGGAGCAGGATGGAAGAAAGGTTTCATGTTGTAGCAGAGGCAAACACACTTTATCACCAAGATACGGCTGCAAATTGTAGTACTCTTACAAGAGAGCACGCAGCTAGAACCACTGCATATGTCAGTGCGGCAGATCCCACCCAAACGTTAACAGTCATCACTGACATGTATATCCAGCAAACTGCCATCACACGTGACGTCACAACCACGTTAAACCATGAGTCTGTGGAAGATTTTGGCATTCTGTACGGAGGTGGTGCGGCAACTGTCGAGTAAATGAATAAACTGTCAAAGAGTGAAACTTGTGACCAAGGACATCCTCGCATAATTTTTAAACTTTGAATTATGTCCAGAGTTAGATGCGATAAACCTGTATCGTTCGTCAGTTTGGGAATTTTGTTGAATTCCTTTTTTCTTCATAAATGGGCAATTTGAAGTATTCTGTGTTATTTTGTTTCAATTAAATTACATCATCAATAAAGTAAAGTATCTTATCTCATTTGTGACTTGCCTGACTGTAGTGGTTTGGTACTGAGACTATTGCATCGAGATGATAGTCATTTTTTTTTAAATTTGATGAGTTCACTCCGTAAAAGATATCATTATGAAATTTTATGTTTCTATCTATTCAGACGGTTCACGCTGAAGATTTCCAACCAGGTGTAAAACTATAGCATTTGTCTCCCTAAAATATATCTTCGTCCTCCCAATGAACTACAACTATATATGTTTGAAACTCGACCTATTTCTACACATAGACAAAGAGATCGGGGACAGGGCTCCCTTGGAAATCAGTCTGCTGACTGAAGGGACCACCCTATAAGATTAATGAATAAATAAAAATGAATAGAAACCATACTCTGATTGAGGAATTTCTGTGTCAGATACTGCATGATTTATAGCGGACAACCAGCTGTGCACGTGTTGTACACGTGTTGTGAGAGTGATCGGGACGTGATAGCCTTGCCCTGCAACCAGAAGGAGGCACGTGTAATAAATAATAGGTCACCTAGATGCAATACAACGTGTTAATGTAAATATGCAGTAACTATCTAGTTTTTGTCTTTTATCTTTGATGATGATATGTACCCTCAAGTTACATGTTATCTTAGACCAACCTTTAGTTTTTCACGTCAGAGACAAGGAAAGCCAAATAAAAATGGTTTCTTACTCAGTGCTAAGGCTAAGAACAAGGATGGATGGAGAAGACTTGTGCTAGAGGCAACCATGGTCCCCGACCCTCCTGATGAGGATGGGACTAGGTGAGATGATGAGACTGATAGCTGCAAACAAGGACTCTACAATTTCTTCTGGGACCGTCCTTAAAAACACGTGTTACTGAATACAGTATAATGGTCGAAACATGTGCCAATCACCCAGTTCCATGTAATTAAAAAGGCGCCAATTTTGTTTCCAATTTGTCAGCAGACAATTTAGAAGAAACTCTTTCGAAAAAGCAAGACTGTTGCATAAAGTCCTTGGGGAAAACATCGCACTGTTATATAATTGAAAAATGATGACACCGCAGGCAAGATGTTCGCTTGCGGTAGATATGATAAAGATATGGACATTTGATGTCTCCAAAATACATCACGACATGTTGCCATCTATGGCGATTTCTTTCATTAGCTAAAGTATACTGGATGTGAAAATTTAAAAAAATGCAACTTTGTAATCAACTGAAAACACTTCAGTTAAAGGACCAGGAATACAGACAACAAAGATTAACTTTGAGAGCATTTATTCCTTTTTTTTTTTCAAATGAACAAAACTAGCATCATATTCATCACAGCACCCAGAACCATTACAAAATGGTGTGTTTAGGTTTGTCGACAATGTGAATAACTTAACTCAGATGGCAGATGCTAGAACCATTTTATGGTGCTGAATAAAGTGCTAAGAATACACGTATATCACACCTAACTCTATGTGTTGTTTAAGCGTTTAGGCGTAAACTTAATTACGTGGGGATGACGTTACTCCAAAGTTCGACTCTTTGATAGTTCATGCAGCTACTCGACAGTTGCCGCACCATTCCGTGCAGGTTGCAAAAACCTTCCAAAGAAACCTAATTTGACGTAGTTGTGACATCACGTGTGATGATGGCAGTGTCGTCAGTTTGCTGGACACACAAGTCATGATCAGTCATGTCTGTTTCTGTTTGGTCCAAATCTGCCACACTGCCATATGCAGTGTTTCTAGCTGCGTGCACTCTTGTAAGAGTACTACAAGTTGCAGCCGCATCTTGGTGATAAAGTACGTTTTTGCCTCTGCTACAACATGAAACCTAGCTTTCTTCCACCCTGTTCCCTTCTACGGCACAGTAATAGTAGTTTGCAGAGGCGCTGCATGCATGCTCACCTGTGAGTGCTCTACGGTTTTCAGTCGTATCTTGGTGATAAAGTTCGGATGCCTCAACTACGGCAGGAAAACTTTCTTCTATACGGTTTTCTTCTATCGCACAGTAATTTGCAGAGGCGTGGCATTCATGCACACTTGTGAGACCGCTACGGTTTGGAGCCGTGTCCCGTTGGTACAGTGAATTTGCTGCGGCTACTCCGTAAGGTATTTCTTCCTCACCAGTTTCGGTACTGCCTACGTGAAAAGCAGGCTGGTCAGATTCTTCTTCTACTAGCACTTTGGATGCAGTATTCACGTAGACCGGTAGAGGGGCCGGCGCTGCAGAAGCGTATTGGTGATATTGTTCCTCCTCGTCTGCATCTGACGCGTCATCGTTGTCATAGTGATGAACCTGAGCCTCTGTAGTACCGTCCGTGTCCGCCTGACGCGCCTCTGTCACGCAATGGAAACTATATTGTGTGGCTCCCATTGTCATCGTCGACCAATGGGCTTGTGTCGGCCTCAAACGTCTAAGAGGGAAGGCGTTTTGGTTCGATTCCCCTTCTCTTGAGTGATCTGTCAACTTGAGCAGGTTGGGATGGGGAATACAGACGGCCATGGCTTGCACTCCAAAGTTCAATGCTGTAATGGTGGTGCTAATGTGGTCTTCACCGTCTTGTCTCGCTCGTCGATTTCTCCAACAAGATAACGCGGAAAGAGAGATAACCATAAGACTTACAAGACCGAACAGATTTAAAACCATGACCAAGACGACATGTTTTTCTTGTGAGTTAGTGTTTCTATCAACACAGAATTTCTGATGAAAAGAAGGCTTGAAAACTAGCCAGTAGCTACAACAGGATTGATTGGTAGAACTTAAACAAGTTGAATTGTCGGTTTTGTTCCTGCTCTGTGGTAAGAAGTCGTCGGATAGGGACATTGTGGTGTTTTGTTCCTGTGTCTCTTTTGGTTTGTGGAGGAGGCACAGCAGCAGATCAGAATAAAACTTTCTTCCTGATTCCCAGCCTACACCAGAGACTTCACCTGTGTACATGCCCGAGTCTTCCACGGTAAAGTCTTCAACCGCGAACGCATTGGTGGCAGGTTTGATCAAGTGGCGTCCTGTCGGGGTGTTCCAGAAGAATGAATCAATAAACTGGGGGTTCCCCAACGGAGGTAGATCAAACGAAGTGTGCTCAGGTACGTACAAGGTGGTGGGAACAACACCAACGTTTTGGTACCGACGTTCTAGGAGGAAAATCTTTTCGACAAAAGTGCGGTTATGTTCAGTGTTGATACTGTAAGGCGTTGTTTGTGGCCATTTGTCCATATTATCAATGTTAAACTCGTCATCATGGCTAACCTGTGTATCAGGACAGCGCAATGGGTTCCCTTGTAATAGATAAGAGGCGGACGGGTGTGGTAACTTTAGATCTGGGGGTATTTGACTGATGTTATTGACCATGAGTGACACTAACGAGAGTTGTTTACTCGGAATCAGCTTGATTGCCTGCATGGGGACCGATAAAAGTCGATTCCCGGAAAGTTCCAGGAACTCCAGACTTGCCAGACCGTGGAACGCGCGTTCCGATACAGCAGAAATCAGGTTGTTGGAGAGGAACAGATCCAAAAGCTCGGCCAGGTCGGAAAAGATGAAGTCACGAAGGAAAACGATGTAGTTTCTGTCCAGATCTAGAATACGAAGCTCATCCAGACGTTGGAAGGTTTGCGGGAATAAGTTGTTTACCCGATTGTTGTCGATAAACAGATAGCGTATGTACGGAGTTGAGTTAAAGGAATCGAGGTGAGATATTTTGTTGTTTGACAGCTTGACAGAATAGACGTCTGGTGTAATGGCGTCTATCGGGACCTGCGTCAAGTTACGGTCGGTATAATGAACGGTCTTCCCAACAGTGGTGGTCAGCAGAGTTAAGAGAATGAAAAGACAAGTGGCGGATTCCATTTCGTATCGCAGTATAAGTATATTCGTCAGTCAAAGTCTCCCTATCATAACATAAATATAGAACAGATAAATGTAGATTTAAATAAAAAACCTCTCTCAGTAAAATCTAATCTACTATGCATAGAAGTCGATTCCATATTACCGAGAGGGTGTTTCTTGCCTTTTGTTCTAACAATTTGGAAATCTTTGTAACAATCTAACTGTGATAAGTAACTGTTTAGAACTATTTACAACATCTATATGACGTTCTAAATGTTTCTATAGTATTCAAACATGTTAGAAACATTTCTAACATCAAATACATTATTTCTGTTAGTTTCTAAACTGTTCCAACATAGATGCATCATTTGTGATCACATGTTCGAACATGGAAACAATATGATGAAACTGGGTCAGTGGGCTGGGAAGAGGGCAATTCACACATCCCTGCCAAGTGCAGGAAATTATGTCTGTCTGCCACCTTCTCACAAAAGACTCACCAGTGTATACTAAAGAAAGTCTAAAAATACAAGAGCCAAACAAAGGACCAAGCTTAGCAGCTTTGTTTATGGGGTCAATAAAAGTTTTTATGGAGGGAAAAAATGACACAAAATGTTGGAACATGTTGGAACAATAACAAAAACACATAGATGTTTGAAACTTGTTCTAAATAAAGAGATAATGATATCATTACTTTCCCAAATGTTACAACAAATATGAAAAGGTTCAAACGTGTTTAAACTTTTATTTTGAAATGTTTGAACAATTTTGAACTCTAGTGACTGAAATGTTCTTTTACTCAAAATAGTTCAAACTTATTACAAATATTATTTCAAAACCATCTTGGTGACTTGGAATTGACTCTATATTGTACAAAATGTCCTTTTTTCATGAAGATCAATTCAAAGTCTACGTAAAACGATTTATCATCAAAAGCGGCTCCGATGGCCGATTGGAGTACTCTCCAAGCAGAGGTTAGGCTCCGGCTGTTTTTTAACGTCGTTTTTTTAGTCGTTTTTATCGGGCTTTCTATTCTTTAAATTTTATATCTTGCTGTGTCAAAACCTTTGGCTGGCGTACTTCAAGAAAAATGACAAAATAGAAAGCCCGATAAAAACGACTAAAAAACAGCCGGAGCCTAACCTCTGCTTGGAGAGTAGATTGGAGCATTTTCGAGAATAGATTAAGGCACAAACAAACAAAAAAACAAATAATTCATTTGCTTTGTAATATTTAAGTTACTGTATTACATCACGGTGGAGATATTTGATTCTAGTTTATGAAGCTTTAAGTGTGACACTAAATGTCAGAATGTGCGACCATTACCTACCGATTGCTTTACGTTGGTCCAGACTCTCCTTCTCAGCTTTCCAGTGTGAGTTACTGTTGATGTCTGTCTGAAGGAAACAGTATCTGCTCTAATAGATATATTATGATGCATTTAAAGGCAGCAAAGATCTATCCCCGGTCGTCATTGGTCAGTTAAAACGATGTAATGTTTTTATTCAAGACATTATACAATTTCCTTGCTTTTACGAAACAGTTTCTGATTGTCCTAGATTTACTGTTAACAAATTGGAAACAAAATTGGTGCCTTTTTAATGACATGCAACTGGGTTATTGACACGTGTTTCGACCATTATACTGTATTCAGTAACACGTGTTTTGAAGGATCGTCGAAAAAGAAATTGTGGAGATCTTGATTGCAGATATAAGCATTTTTTTAAATTCTCCTTGTCTCCGACGTGAAAAAATTAGCTTGGTCTAAGATAACTTATAATTTTGAGGGCACATATCATCAAAGATAAAAAAACTAGATAGTTACTGCATACTTACATTAACACGTTGCATTGCATCTAGATGACCTTTTATTTATTACACGCGCATCCTTTTGGCGCAAGGCGAGGCTATCACGTCCCGATCACGCTCAGAACACGTGCACAACTGACGAAATATATTATATATATAATATTTATATGACGAGTTATATTATGCTTACGTTGTATAATTGATTTGTTTTACTTTATCATTTGTATGCCAAGTTGTGTTAATTTTCGTTAGTACTCGATATGTTACCATTTATGTTACTTGATATCGCTTTTATGTTGCATGTATGTTTCGGGGTTGCCCCCCAGGGAACTTTGAAAAACGCCTAAATAGGCAATATGTATCCCTGGTTAAATAAAAATAAACAAACAAACAAACAAACAAATAATCATTTGACACATAATTCCTTCAAAGAGAGTCTGGAGTTCTCTTCATATCCCCGATCTCAGTGTCTGGGTGTAGATATAAGACGGGTTTTAAACATTTATAAGTGTAGCTCATTGAGAAGACGAAGATATTTTAGGGAGGCGGATTGTATAGTTTTACGCCTGATCGGCAGTCTTGAGCATGAACCGTCTGACTAAATGGATAAAAGTGGACATCGTTCACGGGGCGAACTCAGCAAACGAGAATGATAAATATTATATCAATGCAAATGTCTCAGGACCAACCACTAAAATCAAGCAAATCTCAAATGAGATACTATATTTATTTCTTTATCAATTAATCATGTAATCAAATCTAAACAAAAAACACAATGCTTCTGAATTCCCATTTACGAAGAGAAAGAACGCAATGCAACAAATTCTATTTTATAGTTTCGAACCTAACGAACAACACACACAGGTACTTCACATCTAACTGCAGCTATCATTTACAGTTTATGTTAAGATGTCCTTGGTTAGTACTGTATATCACATCTAAAGTTCTCTAGGAATAATTAAAGTTTATATTATAAGGTTATTCATTGTCACAAATTCCACTCTTTGACAGTTTATTCATTTACTCGACAGTTGCCGCAAGAAGCTGAACCTCTGTAGTTACCGTTCGTATCCGCCTGGCGTGCTTCTGCCACGCAATGGAAATTACTAGTACTAGTATATTGCGTGACTCCCATTGTCATTGCGGGCCTGTAGACTTCACTCGATCTCAAACGTCTGAGAGGAAAAGCGCTTTGGCGATTGCACAATAAAATCAATTTTTTTTTCTTCACACGCTCGCATTATTTTGGGGTTCTCAGAGGATGTCAATCGTACGATTGAATGCACACATCCTTAAGTTCTTATCTCACAGGTGGCTGGATAATATGTCACCTTCATACATGACAACTTCACTCTTCCTATCCAGCAGATTCTCCATCTGCAAAGTATCCCTACAAAACTGGTGGATTGTATCCTCCAGCTCAGCAAGACCAACAAATACAGTCAACTGTATGTCTTCGTTCTTGCAGCTGCGGCTTACGTCCTCTAGGTGTTTCAGTAGGTGTTTTTGGACGGTTAAGTCGTCCATAGCGTAGATTGTAACGGACATCATTCTCACTGCAGCGGTTGGATATGTGTTGGAAAGACTCAGACTTGCTTCTCCCTTGTAGTTCAACATGTAGATGGTATTCTGTGCCTGTAGACGCTTTAGATTGGTGGGGCATAGCGTAAACGGGTCCCAGTCTACCAGCATATTGGGTTTGCCGTCGTAGCCGCCACAAGCTCCCGCGGGAAGCCATTTCTGTACAGCCGTACAGAAGTCGTCGTCTGCGTCCTGTAGAGGCACGACGTCCGGTAAGCCGGTCGTGTCCAGTTGAGCCAGCTGAGCGGGGTCCTGTCGCCACCAAAGGTTGGGTCCGCCCTTGAACTCCACGTAGGGCTTAAAAAAACAATTCCACGTTGACTCAAACGTGCTCTTATGATCCAGTACTTGACATGAGGTATTACATTTTACTGTCAAACAATAACCACGTTTACCTTTCCTGGTACGCATGTGCAGCAACAGGAATTATGGGTAATATGTCAAAGGTGACGGCCCCTGAAACATAAACAGTGTAGTGAAAATGAAGACAAAGGACGAAGACTGTTCGACAAGCTGCCCCTGACACATAATCCACAATTTCTGACACTGCACATGCGCACTCGCTACCGTGATCGTGCTAATTGTAACATTTACGACTCATACAGCATTTCTCTAAAATAATGTAAACTTACCATGCAGAAAACTTCTCGCAAGCCTTTCCATTGTCTCTTCGTGAAGACGTTAGCAGCGGATATCGTGACCCGCTTATACCTGGCTGACGGACGGTTCTGTCGGATCCAGGCGTCTTGGTACTGCTCCAGCTTCCAAATGACGCCCCTCTTTCTCCACGCAGAATCGACTCTCCCTGACGTGCTGAAGAAGGCCTTCCCTTCCTCTGTGATTGTTGCTACAAGTATTCCTACCTAAGAAAACGCGGGAACTTAAGTATGTGTATAACAGTTATGTGTGTGCTTATGTGTGTTTGTTACCTTTGTCAAGAAGGTTATATTTTGTGTAGCGTTTGTGTGTATATATGCGTATTTGTTTGTCTAACTATACGTATACGCTAAGCAGCTACACGTTATAGTTCCTATACAAAGTGAACCAATATTGTAAGAATTGCCCTGAGAAAGGTGACTGACGGTCACCGAAACGTGGGTGAGGATTAAAAGAAAACGGTTGCGTATTTTGTATGATACGTTGTAACCAAAACTCACCACATGTGTTCCCGCCACCGCCAGGAAAACCGTGGTGTCAGGATCATCAATGAAGGAGTGAAAGAACTCCGGCAGGTAGTCGGTGTCGCCATAGATGTCCTTAGACATGCGCATTACGGCGTCGTAGTCATCGTGCGAAGCGAGACGAAAGGAAAGATTTTGACTCTGCTCTGTCATGACGAACTGGGGGAGGGGGGCTCAGTGGACTGGTTGTACTACATGTAGTTCATGTTGTTTGCCCCCGACAACTACCATATTAAAACAGGTGGCTTACAACTTGTAAGGAAACGGAGCTCTTTCTTGTCCCGGGTGAGTGACACAAACTCTAGCTGTCTTGTGTTGGAACAGAATGTCAGAGAGCCCTGTCACGGCTAGTTCTAATGTAGCCCTGCTGAAGTTCCTACAACAGGTATCGTCAGGTATAACTTTACGTGCAGTATAAAGGTCGAGTGACGTCGCGCACGTTTCGCATAAAAGGTAACTTACGGTTCATTTCACTGTGTTCGCCCTGAAACGTATAGAGTTCCACATTTGCCACTACATAATTGGTTGCCTGGCTTCAAATATTAACATGGGACCGGTCCAAATACTCATTATCCCGTTTAACAAAGTGATCCCAACAGACCTATCATATACCTGACAGTTTTCTGTTTACTTAATAATCTGTTGATGCCTTTGTCATACAACTAGACCGGGCATTTTAAGCTGATCGTATGACCGCTAAATTTTCAGAGATTAATGTAAACGAAAAATGTTATTAAAACAAATCTTAAAACATAATGCCATTATGACGTAGCAGTATGACATCATTTTGTGATTCAAAAGGCGCTATGCGAAAGTTTTCAAAGACCTAAAAAGCCCCGTGTACTTACTTGGGAGCTCTGAGTTACTTTCGCCAGATGGCAATCTTTTAGGCAGCGTCTCTATCTCTTTAATACGCACTCACTGAAACACACACACACACACACACAATCACTCACAAATACGCACTCGCGAACACACGTGCAAGTACAGACACAAAAGCACAGGCAGGCACCCCCCTCAAAACACACACGCACACACATACACACACACACACACACGCACACACACACACACACACGAGCGCGCGCGCGTTCACACACGTTTACACAAAGCACAAAACACAAAATTTCTTAGCTAGCTTCAATAATTCTTTTGAGGATGTCAGCCGCAGACACTGTCCACTTGTGGCTAGAACGTGCAAGTGCAGACACGTCGTACGTATCTCATAGCCTGACAGTGACATCGGCGTAGTTCATCTGGGTGCCAAACTCTCTGCTTTCATTCGGTGTTGTATACAGTTATGGGACTGTTCAATGTGTAGGAACGTGTACGTCATTTTCATGTGTGATTACCATACAAGACTGTTGACTTATCCTACAAAGTATGTTAATGGCTTCGTTGTTAAACATTAACCATGGAGGGGCGTGCTATATCCGAGTCAAACATGGTTGCTTTTGACCTCATCGGACAAAGTCCGTCTCTTTCCAACCGCCATTTTGTCTGACTGCGAAAAAAGAGTCGCAAAACATCTGCAGTTCCACATATCATAGGCTGAAGTGTAAACCTGCAAGTATCAATCACAATGTCTGACAAGGCTACACCTACAAATCCAGCTGCTTCCAAGGCGGCAGATCAGACAACATCTGCTGCGCTGGAGGGAGGGGTCGGGGGAGCGAGTATTCGGATCAGGGACTTAAGCCTCGCGGCTGCTGCCGTAGTCGGTGGGGTGACAGTCGGAGCATCCTATGTTGCCAGCCAAGCCACCCAGTCGCCAGTAGGCATCGCTGGTGCAGGGTTTGTAGCCGGCGCCATGAGCTTGTCAGCCTTCTACATGGGTAACAAGAAAGACGCAGACAAGGCTATACGCAAGGCTGTGGAGAAAGATGACCACATCAAAGTAGCTGATACTAAAGAAGGATCTCTCCTCGTGGACGTCAAGTTCCTATCAACTGTAAGATTTCAAACCACCTGTTTACGGTTTAAAGTGTAGGTTAGCACTTTTTGGGAGGCTAATATTGTACAGGGTTCCTAAAGGACTAGACTAGAATTGATGAAGCAATTTTCTTGAATAACTTATTTTCTGATATTATGTTAGAATATTGTACTTGAGGTATCCATTGCTCATATAAAAAGGGCTATGGATGATGAGTAAATAGGTCCGTTTATTATATATCGGTATCGGTACCATTTCGAGGTCATTCAATGCATACAACGTCACGCGATCATGTGAAGTACGATTAGGTTGATTGACGTATCGGGTTAAGGGTAATGTTTACGTTGTGTCTGCCCTTAAACGTAGCGGTCACCAATTGTAGCGTAGCTTCAAATATCAAGAAGGGACCGATTCAAAAACTCCCTTTTCCATTTATCAAAGTGCTTTCTACAAGCCAGCCCTCCTAAATATTTCTAACCTTCGCCAGATGATTGTACTTTAGATATGTATTACTCATAAAATATAGGAGTCCTTTTTTTCCTTGAGGTGATCACATAATGATAACGATCTTGCACTTCCAGACAGGCTATTGGCTCCTCCGTAAACTGAACGAGAGGCTCCACCAGGAGACAGACCGCACCTGTCTGCAGATGCTGTTGGAAGACGAGCTGATGAGGGTCGGCTGGACCGGACCGATCCAAGCGGGGCTGGAGGGGTGGTGGTTTGCGGAAGAGCAGGGGCAGGGGGAGGAGGAGGAGAAGGAGGCAGCAGGGGCAGAGCAGGAAGAGGAGAGATGGGAGTGGACTGGGATGATGGAGAAACAGGTATGGCAAAAGGGATTTTATTTTGTATTTCTAATTTCTATTTTTGCTGAATGGAAAGGGATAATGAAGGGATCATTGCAAACTTTTGCATGATTTTCAAATGATAATTATTTGTTGTTGGGGGGGGCTTTTTTATGGTTCATTTTTGTACAGATAATTTTTTGGGAAGCAGAACATATTTGATTTGAATCATGTAACTTCAACAGCAACAGCAAATTGTTGATATGAATCTTGGTAGCTTACAGTGCTGACATACTGGGTATTTGACTAGCAAGTCAATAAATAATTCAATCTTTCATAACAGCAATGCGCAACAACAACAAATTACGAACATACAGATTACTTAAGACTACTTACAACGACGAGAAATACCTTAAGATTGCAAACATTCGGCACAGAACAGCCATCACAAAGCTCCGCATTAGTTCACATAGACTCCGCATTGAAAAAGGCCGACATAACCACATTCCTCTGGAAAAAAGAATCTGCCAATACTGTAACTTGAATAAGATAGAGGATGAGTGTCACTTTATTGTTGACTGTACCTTATACAACAACGAAAGAAACGTCCTTTTTGAAAATATACAACATATGTTCCCAAATTTCCGATACTTGAATACCACGGAAAAATTCATATTTCTCATGCAATTAGATAAACAATATATCATTGATTCCATTTGTCCTTATGTTTATAACTGTTTTAAGAAGCGAGAAGAAGTTGAACTTGTACATACTTGAATGTATTAGCATATGTAGAGATAATAAGATACCTTTTTTGTCAAAATTGTACCTTATCACTAGCGCTACGACCTGTACTTAGCTTGTTTGAGCACAAATGTACAATAAAGGTCATTCATTCATTCAATAAAACTGGTACATAAGTCATACAATACCTAAATCTGGTGACACTTTTCTTTACCTTTAGTGTAAATAATTGTAATTAATTTCCCACTCTCTTTGACCCTGCAGTCAGTACCACCCAGTGTGACAACAGAAGGAGACTCAGGCCTGCCTGAAGACGTGTCGTCTGTAGCAGCCATGTCCATCACTTCAGCTGGAGAGGTGGAGGAGGGGCCACTCAAGTGGCAGAGAGCCAGGCTACAGAAGCACAAGGACTCACCAACAGCACAACGTCGCATCAAGGCCTACAGGTCCTGGGAGAAAGGAGCAGAAATCTTGACCAACAGTGGGTATACAGACCTGGAAGGAGTGAAGGCCTTGGTACAGGGATTCATGCAGTATGGCATATCATCACCAGATAACACAAGTAATGTACTGTATGATCAGTCATTGTTGAACCTGAATAAAGATCAACTGAAACAGCTAACAGCCTCCCAGCTACAAGCTGACCCCACAAACAGCACCTGTCTGCTGCTGACAGCCCTACAGCTGCCAGACGGAGACAGCCGGGTGCAGACCCTACAGCAGGTGGTTGCTGCCATTCTACAGCACAGACCTGGAGACTGGCTGTACCAACACCTGCACCACATCTACTGCGAACTGGGGTGGGACATATGGATGGCAATCCCTCATCTAAAGTCAAAAATGCTATCAAAACTTTTTATAGGGAGTGACCTACCAACTGGTGTAGCCAAAGCCCTTTCTGCCATGGCTAGTTCCCTTATGTACAAACAGGGCCATTTGGAGACTGTGTACTACACAGCCCTACTGTCTAAGGAAGTGTCTGAGACAGAAGCAATCAGACAGTTTGAGCACTTCCTCACGCTGGCACCAGAGTGTGATGCCTATGTGCCTGGCGCTCACTACCGCCTGACCACCCTGTACAGACGTCAGCAGGACAGGCAGAAGGTGATTCACCACTTAACCAGGGGGCAGCAGAGGGAGACTAACAGGCTACCTGTGCTTGGCGAGGTCCCCAGGTCTATCAAAGACCGTGCTAGAAAGGCATACGACGAAGCCATGGCACAGAAAACCTAAGAATAACAAACCAAACAAAAAACAGTTTAGGACACAATCTACAACTTGGTTGCTAAGTAACAGTGTCATTCCGTTCAGTAAACCACCAAGAGATTGCATCTGCAACCATTGTCCACTCCATATATTTTAGGAAACAGCTCATAATTAGATACCATAGTCAAGATTTAAGCAAAAATGGTCATCAAACATGTATCATTATATGACAGCACATGATGGTACAGTATCTATTTTAAAAGGTATCCATTTAGGACAGGTTATCTACATTTACTTTTAATACAAATACTCACAAACTGATGCCTTCATTATGATTGTGCCAACAGTAGTAGTAGTAGGCATCCTTCCATCTTTCCAGATGATGGTAGCGCTCTAGCGATTTTCATACAGTATTGTACTTGTGAAATTTGGCGGTACCATGTCACGACGCATCACACAGCCATTTACAGACGCCAGCAGTACCTATCTTGTATAATTGATTTTGATTGACTGGTGTAAAAGTACAAGTCTTGACACACTCATATCTGT
Source organism: Branchiostoma floridae x Branchiostoma belcheri (assembly GCA_019207045.1). Taxonomy (NCBI): domain Eukaryota; kingdom Metazoa; phylum Chordata; class Leptocardii; order Amphioxiformes; family Branchiostomatidae; genus Branchiostoma; species Branchiostoma floridae x Branchiostoma belcheri. Next base: position 6,217,397 of record CM033040.1, on the reverse strand, counting down.
ATGGAGAATGTATACGAGTGTTTATTGTTGATATGTATTACATGTAAATATATGTACACCAGTTTATTCTACGCTACAATGGAATACCAATAAGACAGTATGTGTGAGTAGCTGATCACTGACAAAAAAGGAGAACATCTATAACAGATACACCGTGAATAGTAGTTTTAGTATGACCACATAATTAAGGATGAAAATTTCCTATGGAAAGCAACAATTGTAAAGTGTATCTGGAATTAAGTCTAACTAGCTTGAGCATTAGCAAGAATTGTATGTAAACACAGAATGATGATGTTTTAGTGAATTCTGTGTTATATTGCAAGTTTGGTTAGCTTCATAGTGTTAAACTAAAAGATGAAAGGCGGTGTAGCTTACGACATGAAAATCACAGTTCCAATGATGATCGTTTTAAGAATGTGTAAAACTGAATCATTTTCACAACAGTAGGTGAAACCTGTACCCCAGTAACATCACTTACAAGTATTGACAATCAACAAGACAATCACAGACATTATCTTACAACATCCCGGTCTTCACACAAGGGTTTCTGGTCTATTCAGACATATATTGCACAGGCAGTACACAGTAAAATACAGTCCCCATCAATTATTGTCACTTTATAGATCAAGTCACTTCAATAATGCACTACATTTGCCCTATGTACCATGATTTACACAAGACTACTAGTAAGTTTAGAAATTTTGAGTGAGGGTCTAACTATGAAGACACTACAGGAAAGTTGAGTGATACAATTATCTATGCGAGCCTCCAGCCATCAAAGTTACTATTATATATCATAATGATATCAACACTGTATCTGTACATTTTGTACGCTGAACTACAATTAAATACATTCACAATTAGTCGTATTTTGCCTGATATCTTCTTTAAATGCTTTTGTCATGGCGTATTGACGGTCTAACTTCAGGGGAAATCTTTATCATTGAAAGAAGTCCACTAAACTCATAGCTTTTGCATGTCTTAATTTTGTGTAAGAATCTGTCATCAATTTGGTCTTCAACATTGAGTTGACTCCAACATAGGAACTATTTACAAACCATGCCTGATTAAAAATGGACAAACATAAAAACAAAAATTACTAATGACAGAACTAATACAGGCTTACACAATTTACAAAGCAGCATATACTCATGATTTTGCAACTTTCTGACATCCCACTGTTAAAACAAACCCACGTAAGTTTGTGAAAAATAAAATTCAGTAAAAGTCGTTGAATTCCCCATTCGCTGTTGCTCCCTCAGTGATGACTTAACACTTATATGTGGGCTCTTTGATTCATGTAGTAACCGTTACTCTATCAGAATGTACCAGCGTCTGTTGGACTACCGTTTGACAACATCAGATAGCATGTCTGGTGTTAAGTTTGTGTAAAATAAAAATCAGCAAAAGTCGTCGAATTCCCCATTCCTTGTTGCTCCTTCAGTGATGATTATACACTTATATGTGGGTCCTTTCATTGATGTAATTAACCATTTCTCTACCAGAATGTACCAGTGTCTGTTAGACTACCGTTTGAAAAAGTCGTCGAATTCCCTGTTCCTTGTTGCTCCCTCTGATGATTAAACACTTATATGTGGGCCCTTTCATTGACGTAGTTAACCATTTCTCTACCAGAATGTACCAGCGTCTGTTGGACTACCGTTTGACAACATCAGATAGCATGTCTGGTGTTAAGTTTGTGTAAAATAAAATTCAGCAAAAGTCGTCAAATTTCCCATTCCTTGTTGCTCCCTCTGATGATTAAACACTTATATGTGGGCCCTTTCATTGACGTAGTTAACCATTTCTCTACCAGAATGTACCAGCGTCTGTTGGACTACCGTTTGACCACGTCAGATAGCATGTCTGTGTTGATGCTGTAGTACACGTATGGGTAGTACTCGCCCTGTCCGATGTTCATTCCACTCAGACCCGGAATGTCCATTGGAAGCTGAGAGGAAGGGAAAGAAAAAAATCAGATTGGGTCTCTTTTTTTTTTAGCCTGAGTTAAATCACGCTCCTGGCGGCTGCCCTTACAGTTGCCACCTTCTAGGAAACCGAAAGAATCACTCTGTTTAGAAAAGCCACAAAGACTTATACCAACTTCCCCAAATTGACAGACGAACAGAAAGCCATGTTTCTCTTGAAATCGCAGAAACCACAAATTTTAGAAAAGGTGGGGCTTTTCGTCTCCCACTGCTTCCAAAAAAGAAGTCAAACCCAACCTGTTAAGAAATAGCCAACACTAGTATTAGAGTAGAATATTGTTCATGACTGTCCATTGTCACTATGTTTATACCATGCACTTGCAATTAGCCCTCGGGCACGAACTTGCAAATAAACTTCAATATGAATCCCCGCCAGCGAGATTGTGTTAACACAGGGAGGGCAAACATTTTTTTCAAATAGTAATTAAGAAAAATGAAGGAAACACCTTTCTACTGTTTCTAAATTAAGTATGTGATAAGTGTTCTATTGCCTAAAATTTAGTAAAAGATTACCTCTATTGCAAACAAGGTAGTCATCATTTGAAATTGTTTGATAAAAGTAATAAAAAAAGCTTTGCGCAAAAACATTTTCTTCCTGAACAATTAATTATCTGATCTATAAAGAATACTACCTAAATTAATGTGAAGCAAGAACATATTCTATGTTTTATACTGTACTGGGATGTAAGAGTATGATTGAAATTACTTTAAGGTTCATCGAAATGTTCAGGTATGGCTTTTCTCAAACATAGGATTAGCAGTAGTGGCAGTACTTAGTGGACAGCACAAGACTTAGTATCTGAACTTCTCAACCTGTTAGTGAGATTGCTAATTGCTAAACCAAGGCACAGGACTTGACTCATATCGCCGCTCTCACTATTATGTATTTTGTACCATGTATGTATTTCCAGACTTGTAGACTTATAATACTCATAAGGACTTTAAACGATGTAAATTGTATCTCTGTTATACACTTTGTCTGACCCTTGCCTTTTCCCTTATAACCTCAATGAAAAGTAGCTTGCATGCTAATTTGAGCTTTCATGAATAAACAAAGGTTAAAAAAACAAGGCTTTCAAAAGAAGTAAAAAATCTCACATCATCGACAGCAAAGGAGCTGCTGTCCAGATGACCATAGAGCTGCTGCAGGGAGTCTCTCAGCTTACGGTGAACCTTCTTGTTCAGCGGCTGCAACAGCATGGCCTGGAAGTTCACTGGTAAACCGTATCTGGAGCAATGGGAAAGATATGCACATTATAGAACACAACACAGGATATTCTGTATTGCCCAATGCCAAGCTTACGGTGAACCTTCTTGTTCATGGGTTGCAACAGCATGGCCTGGAAGTTCACTGGTAAACCGTATCTGGAGCAATGGGAAAGATATGCACATTATAGAACACAACACAGGATATTCTGTATCACCCAATGCCAAGCTTACGGTAAACCTTCTTGTTCAGAGGCCTGGAAGTTCACTGGCAGACCATATCTGTAGCAATGAGAAAGAATTGCACATTATACTATTTATAGAACACAACATTGGATATTCTGTATCGCCCAATGCCAAGCTTTTGGTGAACCTTCTTGTTCAGGGGCCTGGAAGTTTACTGGTAAACCTTATCTGTAGATATGGGAAACAATTGTACAATAATGTATAGCCTCTTGTGAAATGGTACAGTCATGTATGGCCTCTTGTGTACTACTCCATTTAAGGGCGCCCAGGCCCCTAACTGGAGTAGAGGCTATATGCCTAGTATGTCTCTGTCTTAGTGAATATGGCTTAGTAGAATATTTGCATGCAAAAGTGGGGTGTTTACTGATTTTGATTACAAACCAACCTGAGCACAGACTCCACAAACACACGTAGAGCCTTAACATGGATCCAGGCAGTGAACGCCTCACTGAAGTTCACCTTCAGCCATCTGACCAGGGGACCCTGCAAACACACATAAACAAGTTTTATACAGCATTCTTTTGACTTGACTTTATTCAGATCCACTTTTAGCTAACAACATTATGTTGCCAGCTATTCTTCCAGTGGTCTACATAAAATACATTAATACACGCACAACACAACATACATACATACATAACATAATATGTACATTGCAAACTATACAGCTGATAGAAAAATACAAGTTCATTTAGTTAACTGTGTTCCAGTGGCAAGCCATTTGGTAGAGGAAGCGCTTCCTTTCTGCAGAAACTGCTCTGATATAGAGTATACTTAAACACACGTGTACTAGTAGCAGCTTCTATAATTATTGTGTTTATCTTTGCATACCTGTTAGAATGCCTTATGGCATAACTAACACACCAGGTTTGTACCAAAGAGTACAAGCTGCATATCTGGACATGGGTTCAATGAATCCACTCACACTAGGATGGACCAATTCTCTTTTCAATAGGTGTGGCAGGTTAATCAGCAGTGCTTTGGGCTCAGGCCCAAGAGGTCCCGAGTTTGAAACCTGCCATGTCACCAATCTAGTGCCTTTGGGAAGGGCACTTTACACGATTTTCCTCACTTCACTCAGGTAAAATAAGTACCTAGCTTTGTTTAAGGCTGTCCTGCGGATAGGACGTTAAATGGAGGTGCCATGTTCAGGGAGAGCCACACCTTGGGCACACTAAAGAAGCCACCACACTTATCGAAAAGAATAAGGGTCCTTCCCTGTGTGAGTGGATCAAACCTTACAGTCTGGTCTCCGGGTTGGCATCTTGCAAAGGTGATAGTCACCTGTTATGTTAATCCTTCCACAAATATGGTAAAACTGAACAATAAAAAAAACACCAAAAAAAAAGATTTTATAATACGCTGCAATTTTGGAGTAAGACTTACGAATTGTTTCTTCTTGTCAGAGGCGAGCTTGGAGAGTTCATTTTTCCCAGCCGTCATCTCTTCCTCATTGTACTGGAATTCTCTCACCACAAATCTGAGAAAAAAACACAGAACACAAATTCCTTTACGCGGTATTTTTTTACGAATAGTAACTGTTACACTCTTACCACCGTATGGGGTACACACATTACAAGGTCAGGGGGAAAAATTCAACAAATGGTGACGTGTACCTGTTTTCGCGAGCATGGTGCTTGTACTCGTCGACCACCCGTGTGAACATGGTGACTGTGAACAGTCCGTGGTCATTGTCTTCATATATCTTTCTGCAAGCAAACATGAAATAAAGGCATTGTTCAATAAAAGAAATGTTCAAGGCAATCATACTATCTTGTCTGTCAAATTCTTATGATTAGTTTCAATATGTGTGACCTTAACTAATTATTGATTTCAGGTTCCCCTTTGACAGTTGTATCTTGACTTACATGTATATCATCTATGCTGAAAACAATTCAATTGCTGATGAAATGTTTGAAAAACAAAACATCAAAATTTACCATTTGAAATACTCGGGTAAGTTACGGCCTGTGATTCGTAGGAGTTTACCGGGAGTGAAAAAGGGCGTGTCCCCGCAATGTTTCTAGGGCGATGGAACCGAACATGAAATTCGAACCACTCCGTGACCGTAGTTGACCCCGCTTGACCACAACATTTGCAGAACGGTCCAATGTCATAATGTAACGTTACATTGTGAAAACAGGAACTAACTATATATGGGGCACACTAACTACTTTTGGTAAAACGTCTAAATGCTAACGGTAATAGATATTGATGAAGAATTTTTCAAATATAGACAAAATTCGATGCGAATGACAAAAAGAAGCCCCTGCGGAAGCCGCATAATGGTACCGTCCTGGCCTCGTTCGATCGAACGGCCGAACCCCCGGGTTGTGAAATGGCGGGAAAACGACAGCGGCGCTAGCAGTGGTTCTGAAGGACCGTTACCGTCACATTTAGGGGCTTCGTCCTCGGTGACAACAGTACTTTTGCTGACAATATAGGTAAATTTGCATTTGCAATCCCTTTTAAAAGAAATTTATCCATCGCTATTTGGTTTAATCATAAAAGGATTTTCTCTAGAGCGGATTATTGACCAAAAATATAGAAAAATATCCATTTTACCTATTTTTGACCCAAAAAAAGTTATGATGAACTAATTTACAACAAAATAGCGACGGGCAAACTAAATCTACTTGAGTTAATCTGTCATCCTGTGAAATATGACAGTCCAGAACGTTGTCTCCACCGAGGACAGGGCACATGAAATAAATCTGATATTTTTAACCAAAATGTGTGTTTTTAACCCCAAAAGTCCATCATATGAACAGTATGTGTCCGGTGTTTTATTTCATTCAATTACTACTAGCACCTTGTGAAATTTCATTGCAATACGATCATGCTATTACATTTTTTAAGCATATACCCATTTTACCATGTCTACCGCCGTGTCACATGCCGTAATTGACCAGAGTATCTAGAGCTAAATAAAACCAAGGTAGACTGAGGTGAAAAAGGACATAAATGTAACCATGTGTAAATATATGTAGGAATACTCAGAAAATACATTGAATTGTTTGAGTAACATGAATTGCAAAAAAAAGTAAAAGTAGGTACAGCAGCTGTAAAAGTGCATCTCACTAAATTCAAGCTTTTCTTTAATATGGCAGCTAAAATACCTGTCAGAATTAAAAGTTTTGAAGTCAACTATGATGTGACTTACTTGGAAGATCTGGGCACCACCATGTCTGTTAGTGTCTCATACTTCTCCTTCCAGTCATCATAGCATTGGCTGGGGACAAAGAAAAAAACATGCCTTTATTGGTTAAAATCTACAGTTAAATTTAAATCAATTATCAAGAATATCTAACTAAAAAAAATCAGCATTATAATTTATACATGATATTTGTATGACATAAGATATTTTGTGTTAAGGAAAACAAGTTACTGTTTCAGATGGCAAAGTTTCCGAATGTCTCCAGACATAGAAGTCTAAGGTGGCTTAAGAATGTAATAAGGACTGTAAGTTTTGAACCACCCATACCGGAAAGGACCCCTTCTCTTAATGATAAGTGTGGTGGGTTCTTTAACGTGTTTCCTCAAGCACAGGAGCAATGGGCCAGTCCCTTGCGTAGGCTCTTAGGTACATGTAGGTAGGCAAAGCAAGATATATCTGCAATTGAAGGTTGACTTACTTGGGAACCACCACTAGTAATGTCTGCAGGTACTCAGAGTCCATCACGAAGTCTTCCTTCTTCACCAGGTCTCCAAGACTTCTGGTCAACAGACTGCCACTGGGGAAAAAGATTAAGCTAGTCATCAATATCCTCCTGTGTATAACCATATCAGTATCTTTTTGTGTATTACTAACTTTATTCTGACACCATGAAAGATACTGTTACGCTGTATTGAAAATAAGCGTAATGGTCCAAAATAAGCACAACGGTAAAAACTTAATAGCGCAATGTAAATTAAGTGGCTCTAATCTTGTCCAAAGACCGTGTAACCAGTTAGTCAGCCGACACAAAAAGTCATCTGTTGGCCCTAGAATGCAAAGATTCTGTTGTAAAAGTTGCTATGAATAGAAAGTTTTCAAACTTCCTTACGTTGCCTTTCTCGCCATGGCCTGCAGGTTTCCCTTCAGGTTGTTGTAGGCCTGAGACTTGCTCTTCAGATCAGCATCTATCTGGCTCACTTGCTGCAGAGGGAAAACACACAAACACAACATGTCATGATTCAATGGAACAACCGCTGGTCATGCAAATTTGCAATGATTATTGTCTCTCCATCAAGTAATTGTAAACTACTACTGCTACTAAATACCCTCTACCAAGACATTGCAAGCCAATGGAAGAAACCTAAAGATATGTCATATATTAAAGATTTTATATACATTATACATTACTTGTTCAAAGATGTTATCTCGAGACTAGTGATGTTTCAATGTATTTATGATTCTCTACATTTTATATCCAGTAGGAAGTTGAAAGGAGCCTGTGCATTATTGAAGTTGCTGTCTATGTTGACTTTATATGTCAACTCAAGGAGCTTTTATCAACTTGGTCAACTACATGTCAACAGCATAAACAAGTGCAGCATGAAGTGTAAGCTGTACAGAATCTTGTGTTGATGATGATTTATTACGCTACAATTGCATCAGTGACAATGTATGGCAATGTATAAATAACAAAAGCTACAGTCTAATAGTAATACTACACATAAATTTTATATGTTATAACATTACAACAGTTTCAGTTACTTGAATACTAGTGGGCTATATCGAGTAGAATCTGCGGTAGGTACTAGTAATAAAAGGAACTAATTACATACATCAGATTGGGTATTTCTGGGCTACTTTGCAACAATACATTAGTCAAAACTCATTTTGGATTGGTACAGTTTCTTATTTACATGGCGTTCTTGTGTCGTACCTTGCCGATGATCTCAGAGATGTTCTTGAGGGACTGCTTGATGGGGTACTTGGCCATGTCCCACTGGAATCTCTTGATGTAGGTGGCCAAATCAACTGTGGAAACAAACAAACAAAAAACGTGACCACAACATTTAATGTACATACAAAATTTGTCCAATGCATCAAGTCATAACTCCCATAGTAAAAATGTGATGACATGGTTATCCTCAAACTATAAACACAATTATTCAAACTATATGGAAAAGAAGAGCAAAAAGACACTTCACTTCAGGCTACTAAAATGAGCCAACCTAGATGGAATGGAGGGTGTCCTAAAAAAACACAAAGTTTCCCCACCTCCATTTGCCAGCAGGTTTTCCTGCAGCTTGTCTTTCTGGTCCTCTAGCACATCACCCAGGTACTGCGCCACTTTTCTGGCAACACTGCAAACACAAAAAAGTAACATTAGATAAGCCCAGTAACAGTAATTACCAGTACTAGCCTTGGTAGTCATGACTTAAAGTTTAGGCTCACTCTTGTTGAGCGATAGTACCCAGGGTAGAAGAGATCTGTGACACAATAAAGACACAGACTACCTTGAGAGGGTAACAACGAAAGTCAGGCAAACATTTATCCTTCATCCACACCTTCAACTTAGAAAACAAGCTTTCCCTAACCCGTTCCTATGAGGTTGCAGTTTGTACATTGTACACAGGCCCAAGTTTGTACCTTTTACTTTGATCTGTCCACCTTTGCTGTTGAGTACTTTTTCAATGATGAAGAGCACATCTTGTACAATATATTTTTAATTTGGTACCAAACACTAGATGAATACAACAAAACCATTATCTTTTCTTCAATCAATCAATCAATTAATTGTTTGCTTGCATCATAAGTTGCTACAGACAGTACAAACAGTTCTCGCCATGTAGTTTTGCACTGGGACAGTCCAGTCAGAGCTGGAGAGCCCAACCCATGGAGCATATGATGAATATCTGTATGTATCTGCATGTCCGTGAAATGTCTATGTCACTTCAGTGTGTGTGTGTGTCATACACAGTATAAGTCATATAAAATTTAATCTCACCTTTCCACATAGCTGTCCAGCTTGCCCAGCTCATCAGATAGGCCAACCAGGATGTCCAGAGTACCAACCTGGAAGAGGGAACAATTCAGTTTTGTTGTAACTTAATTACTTATACATGAAACAATATATCTTCCCTGTGGTGGGCCTGTAGTGAGATTTCTTACCGCTGCCTCCCTTTGGTTTCCCTTCCCCTAGCCTGGTATCCAGACCGCCGTGCTATACTCGCTAATCACTTCTGGCCGGCAACCGATTAGCCCCGCCGCCAAACACAGCACGCGGGCCCTGATTATCTCTCGCACTCCGGCACTCCTCGCGGGTATAGTTATCAGAAACTGGATGCCATTACCTCTGAGTGCAAATAGAGACTGGGGCTTGGACCTTCCCTGGCATAAGGATTATACATTACCGCGAAAGGGCTATAGTATAGAGCGATGGACTGGTATCCAGGCTACCCTTCCCCATCAAAAGGCTAATTTTTAAGGCCTGCAGTGCTTATCATGTGGCTTTGCCACACTTTGATACCCCCTTGAAAATCCTGGTGAGAACCCTGCGTATACATGTATACGTCACGTTTACAACAGATTGTGTATGATGTACATACCTTTAAGTCAGGTATATGGAACTTGGTGTTGGCTGTGCAGTTGTTCAAGAAAATACTGCCTATACATGTATACATCATGTTTACGACAGATATGTGTATGATGTACATACCTTTAAGTCTGGTATGTGAAACTTGGTGTTGGAGGACAGAGTCTGAGTCTTGGCTGTGCAGTTGTTCATCTTCTCCCACGTCTGCTGGCAGGTCTTCTCCCCCGGGGCAGAGATCAGCCAGAACTCCGACATAGTGCTCTGGGACAGAGAATACAATTATAGCTACAGTATAACCTTCATCATGAGTTTAAGGGGCACTTTTTAGACAGACAACAGTATTATAGTTGTGCAACTGTTGTTGTCTGTGACGTCTCCGGTCACGTCTCCGGTGACTGTCTAAAGAGGATCAAAATTGTCGCACAAAGTTTTTCCTCAAATTGACAACGATAGATGATTAACAGTTTCATGACTATATAACTGTTGTAGGTCTAAAACAGGCCTAAATTCACCTTGGTGTATTATTGCATCCAGTAGTGATTTGTGCTTTATCTAAGCCTGTCCATTGTAAAATATATCAATAATTTTTGCCTGCAAAACAAACTGGAAAATTTCCAATTCATCTTCTTGGAGTCGGATTGATTAACATCATCTTATCGCTCATCGTAAAGACCTTTCATTCATTAATTAAGGGAATATGAGATCTAAAACAAAAAACAAACTTGAGACTTGCAAAACAAATTGGTCAGAACAAATATCATTACATGCTGCAAAAAAAAGGTTTTTGCTAAACAGAAACTTGCGAGCAAAAACCCAGCAAATACAGTGATGTGTGACAGTACAGTGTGACATGTACGTTTGCTGCGTATAATGGACTGCTTCACCAGCATTTAAACGCGTGTCTAAATCTCCCCTATTGCTTGAATTACACGTGTACCTTCCTCATAGACATGTAAATAATTTTGCGAAGATGGGGAGCTTCTAGACGGTGCCCCCCTCCCCCTTCTGACCGGGCGAGGTCGCTAGCGCTCGACACACCTAACATTTTCCCGATATTTGTACAAAATCAGACTCTTACCTGTAGTGTTTCTGCACTTGTTGGGGCTCAAAAGTGTCCGTATGTCGTATTAGGAAGGTGACTGTTTTCCTATTACGCCTAAATTGCTATATTTTCACAAGGATTTAAAAATCACGACCTTCTTCCAAGGGACACAAATTATCATGTGATGTGACGAGGAACATAGCGTCAGGTATGCGGACGCAGATTCGCGTCATACCGTAGTGCTGCAGTTCTGAACAGTATCGCAAGGAAGCAGGTGTAACTGGTCGATATAGCATCTAGAATTATCATAAAATCACGCCAATGATTCCATACACGTAGGAGGCTCGATGTAAGCTTTGATTCGATAAAGAGGACAATAAAATTATCTGATACTGTGGATTATATCACAGAAACAACATTATCAAAAACTAGGTATTCAAATTTTGGCTTACAATGTTGTACTCAAGAGAATCTCATGTAATGCAAAATTAACTTTGTGGTCACGGTTGTCAATGACAATATGATAGGGGCACCGTCATCCAGTACTTTTAAGACGGATTTACCTTATAAAAAGTCATAAATGTTAAGAATTGTTGCAGCCGATGGAATCGATCCGGCATTGGGAGTATTGGGGGCGACTAATGTTTAATAACGTTACACACAGCAAGGCTGGACTCCAGGCTAAATTTATCAAATTAAAGATTAAAGAACAAATGAAATTGTAGAAAACAATCAAAGTTCATCTCTATTAAAGCCACGTCTGGAATTTTCACCTTCCTCTGTCTCCATATAAGGATATAATACAACGTTATTTATCTTTTATCCTAGCCTGGGTACCATCCGGAAAGTAGTTCGCTCCGGCGTTCATTATATACTATATACAGTCGCCTCTAGCTCTGACATTCACTATACACTATATACAGTCGCTTCTCTGTGTTTCCGTCTGGGAACGCGGACCATCTTAACGTCTGGAATCGTCCAAATTTTGGACGCAGGCGCTGATTGGTCCCTACACATGAGCGAATTATGGAATGGGTTCAAGCGTTCGTTCGAACCGGTGTTCCAACACCGGACAAGCCCAACGTCACCTGCAGGAGGGCCTTTGTCATCGAACCAGTGCTCTAGAACCCATTCCTTGATTCACTCATTAACTGATTTTACCATGGGCGATAGGCCATCGAGTTTTTGTTGAAATCGCTGTTGCTATCTTTGCACGTATGTACTCAACACACACTGTATATAGTAATACCATACTGTGTACTCAGTCCATTAAATCAAATAGTAAACAAGATGCTGAGCTTGAAAGACGCACTGTGTACGCCGAGCTCCGTTTGCTGCGTCGTTCTAAATTTAGATCACGGGATAGCTCACGCAAAGGCCGACGGGAGTAGAACAGTTTCGCAGTTTGCTCGAACGCGTTCGCGAAGCCCTGCTCGAACCGATGAACCGCCAAGAGGGCTAACTTCACTAACTACATATAAATGACTGGGTAGGAAATGCTACCCGGCAAGAGCGTTACCAACAGGGGTGACCAGCAGGAAAAGTGAGTTAGAACCACGGTTCTATGGTGGATCTTGGACTTCTCGGCTTTTACATGAGAATAGTTTTCAACGTGGCTGGTTTGACCAAAGGCGATAGGCCATCGAGTATTTGTTGAAATCAGTATTACATGTACTTTGTCGTACTAAAATCAGACTTTATGAACTCAAACAGTGTGTACTCGTTCCACAGAGATTCCTGAGAATCATACACTGACTTCCACACACTCAGTGTACTCGGTCCTCTCAAATAGTCCCCAGAATCATACATTGACACACTCTCTCTGAAAGAATTCCGAGAATCATTGACATCACTGTGTACTCAATCCACTTAAAGATTCCCGAGAATCATACACTACACTATTACACTATAAAACACGCGGTGTGTACTTGGTTCACTGAAACTTTGGCGGGAAATCTGAGTCTCGCGTCTCTCTGATTGGCTAGCAATGATGTAATAGTCTTGTGCAGCAGCGACTCTAGCGGCCAGATATGGTACTGCTGGTAACGCTGTTCCCCGGAAATAGGACTTTACAAAATGTTGCATATCTTCTTTATTATTAGGTGTTGTGTCCCAAGTAATCTCACATAGCTAGTAAGTAACACCCAGATAATAAGTAGTATCGACGCGTTTTATTTCATTGCGGCCTTTCGCCGAAAACAAGGGCTTTTGAAACGGCGTTTCCTACCTATTCATTATTGTTCCTAACACCAAAGCGTTCGGAAGTCTGTGTTCGGCAAACTTCGGGTGATTTCGGCAACTGTTCGATTCTTTGGAATCGACAGTTCGTGTAACCGCTAAGTGTACGATTCTCGGGAATCTTTCCGTGGACCAAGTACACAGTGTGTGTAAGTGTAACGTTACGATTCTCGGGAATCTTTCCGTGGACCGAGTTCACGGTGTGTGTATTAAAGTGTATGACGATTCTCGGGAATGTTTCAGTGGACCGAGTACACAGTGTAACGTTATGTTTAATATAGTGTATGATTCTCGGGAATCCCATGGTGGAACGACTACACACTTTGAGTTCATTAGAGTAGGATTTTTATTACAGCAAACTAATACTGATTTCAACAAAAACTCGATGGCCTACCGCCTATGATTTTACCACCAAACGGTTTGAATGCGCACATCTCCAGACGGATAGCAGAAGCGAACATAGGAGCGAACTACTATCCGGATGGTACCCAGGCTACTTTTATCCTAGGTGTGGTCGCATAATTTACACCTGGGGTTAATGCAGTAACCAATGAAATTGCTCCAGGAACCCACCTTCAAACATTAATTCTACTGGCAAAGAGAGACATTGATCATAACTGGAACACTAGACAACCAACATGTCTTCCTCTCTGACGAAACAAGCAATAATCGTCAGACGTCGGCTGGTGGTCTGACCTACACTAAAGTGTACTACCAGGTTATCGAACTTTGACCTTTGCCCTGTATTGCCCTATCTGACAATTTTGTGAGCGTCCTTTTGGGGATCCTTTTTAATCCTAATTTGGGTGATAAAAACGTTATTTTAGAAGTCGCAGAGCTGATCACCAAAAACCCATATAGGTAAGAACTTATATTGTGGGTAACGCTTCAAGGTTGGAGCCTCTTTGACGGTAAGTAGTAGAGTGTTTGTGATCAGTATGTGGGGAGGGGGGCAGTGCATACGAGATACCTTTTTTAGACTGAAGCCCGCCATTACCAGGTTAAACATCACAGACGTTCGGTGCGTAGATGTGGATAATGCATATATAAACCATACATTGTGTAGTTTATTCTTTTCTATATACATGTAAAAAAACAAGCAGTATAAAGCCATTGGCATAACGTCACCCTTATGGTCTCATTGATGTATTACTCCGCGAGTGAGATCCGAGCCAAAAATGAACGGCTGCACGGACGCATGTTTTTAGCGGTGAGAAATTCCCTTTTAGCCAGCGGAACTGATCTCAAAAGTTAGATTGGTGAAAGCTTATTTGTAACTGAAGAAATAAGCAGGTAAAGTTTGACAGCCGCGCGCTAGGTCGGAGGTACACAGTCGTGGGCTCTGAGTGGTGCGGTTGTACGCTAGCATTATTGAAGGAAAAAGTGCCTTTTGCTGGGATTGACTGATTGTAGCTTGTAATTGCTATAAACAACAAACCTATGGATTCTAGTCATTGGCAATTTTTTTCTATTATATAGAGTAAATTTGCTCAACATAGAATGAAAAATCTGCTGACATTTAATGTAACGTTAGCTTCATTGTAAAGGCGACCAAGTAAAACACGAATTATAACATAGAAGTCTATGGGAAGAGGAAACTCATCAATGAGACCTTAAAGTCAGAGACATTCGTACCTTGCCATAAAGTTGCAGTGCATGTAGATATGATTACTGGTGTGCCAAACTCTGTAATCACAAAGTCGGCAGTTAATGTCTTCGACAGAATGTTTGAATGCGGATTCTGATTTGACCTTTATTCCTTTCTTTACAGTACTGTAAATGCATTTAAGTTTGCGGAGATTTAATTTCGCGGTAGCGGGAAAATGGGACTTTTTGCGGTGGTTTTAATTTCGTGGTAGCACCATGCATTGTAGTCTCTTACTGCCATGGAAAATGTTCGTGGTGGTTTTAAGTTCGCTGTAAAGCGGCCACCATGAAAACCGCAAACATTAATCCACCGCGAAAGTTTCTGCATTTACAGTATACACAACACAGTCACATACACGTTCTACTTGATCTTTTCATCATAGTAGACACGTGCATATCCTAATTGATCTTTCCATTTCTTATCTATTCTTACTTCCATTCCAGAGATGGAAGAATTATTCGTTGGACCTCCCATCAAACAGCTTCATATGGAACAAACTGCAAACAAGGCAGACAACCAAGAAGAGGAAGAAGAGGAGACAGAAGACACAGGATGGCAACAAGATGAACAAGAGGATGTTCAAGAAATGTGCAGGGAGGAACAAGAAGCATCTCATCCTAGGAAAGAGACTAACAACATTGTGGAGCAGACAGCAGGCACAGAACTGCAGCAGGAAATACTCAGTGTGAACTGCACCCAGCCTGAGGAGGGAGTCTCGTCACATCTACATAAACAGGCTAGTACAGGACAAGTGGGGATGGACAATGTGGGGGAGCAGGCAACAGACATGGCACTGCAGGGGGAACAGGCAAAAGACACTGCACGACAGCAGGACAATAAGAAGGTCGTTCAAAATGACAAAACCTGCAGTGTAAACAGTACTGTAAATGAGTCAGAGAGTAAAACAACTTTTCAAAGGGAGAAGGGGCCTTACAAATGTGACTGGTGTGATCACTCTTCACCAAGGAAAAGTTATCTAGACTTACACGTGATGAGAAAGCACACCGGTGAGAAACCCTACATGTGTGGGGAGTGCGGATACAGAACAGTTGCTAAGTCACACCTAACCCGGCACATGAAAAGACACACACGTGAAATTCCTGAGAAACCATACAAATGTGACAAGTGTCACTTTTCTGCTGCGCAGAAACGACTATTGCGCAGACACGTTTTGAGAAAACACAGGGAGGAACAGGCCGCAGACACGGCACCACAGGGGGAACAGGCAAAAGAAACTGCACGACAGCAGGACAAAAAGAAGGTCGTTCAAAATGACAAAACAGGCAGTGTAAACAGCACTGTAAATGAGCAAGAATTCTTGCCAGAGAGTAAAACAACTTTTCAAAAGGAGAAGGGGCCTTACAAATGTGACTGGTGTGATTACTCTTCACCAAGGAAAGGTTATGTAGACTTACACGTGATGAGAAAGCACACCGGTGAGAAACCCTACATGTGTGGGGAGTGTGGATACAGAACGGTTGCTAGATCTCACCTAACCCGGCACATGAAAAGACACACACGTGAGATTCCTGAGAAAGCACACAAATGCGACCAGTGTCACTTTTCTGCAGCGCAGAAACGACTATTGCGCAGACATGTCTTGAGGAAACACAAAGATGTGAAGCCCTACGTGTGTAAGTTGTGTGAATTCAAGACAGCTGACAAGGAAACCTTATCCGAACATAAGAGAACACACACAGAAGAGAAGCCCTACTTGTGTGGGGAGTGTGGATACAGGACAGCTCACAGTTCTTCCTTCACCCGTCATAAGAGAAAACACACTGGTGAGAAACCCTTCTTGTGTGACGAATGCGGATACAGGACCAGAGAAAGTTCAGCCCTGTCTATACACAAGAGAACTCATACCGGTGAGAAACCCTACAAATGTGACCAGTGTGATTTTGCTGCTACACAGGCATCACATCTGATAAAACATGTCAGAGTAAAACACAATGGTGAGAAGCCCTTTGTCTGCAACGAATGCGAATACTGGACTGCTGATAAGACGACACTGACAAATCATATGAGAACACATACCGGCGAGAGACCCTACAAATGTGACCAGTGTGACTATTCAGCTTCAGAGAAGGGTCAGTTCAACAAGCATATGACCAAACACACTGGTGTGATGCCTTTTGTTTGTGAGGAGTGTGGATACAGGACAGCCTATAGTGGTTCTTTTACTGAACATAAGAGAATGCACACCGGCGAGAAACCCTACTTGTGTGAGGAATGTGGCTACAGGACGGCTCATAAGTCTACCTTAACCCGACATAGGAGAAAACACACCGGTGAGAAACCCTTCTTGTGCAACGAGTGCGGATACAGGGCCAGAGAGAGTTCGAGCCTATCCTCACACATGAGAACACACACCGGTGAGAAACCTTACAAATGTGACCAGTGCGACTTTTCTGCAGCACAATCATCCCTCCTAAAAAAACATGTCAGAGTTAAACACAAAGGGGAAAAGCCCTTCATGTGCAACGAATGTGAATACTGGACAGATAACCGGACAAACTTTTCGACTCATCTGAGAAAGCACACTGGCGAGAGGCCGTACAAATGTGACCAGTGTGACTATTCCGCTTCAGAAAAAGGTCAATTCAACCGGCATATGACGAAACACACTGGTAAGATGCCATTTGTTTGTGATCATGAGGAGTGCGGATACAAGACAGCCGCTAGTGCTTCCCTAACCCGACATAAGATGACACACACCGGGGAGAAACCCTACATGTGTGGAGAGTGTGGATTCAGGACAGCTCATAAGTCTGCGTTAACCCGTCATAAGAGAAAACACACTGGTAAGAAACCTCTCAAGATTGTTTTGACTATTCTGTTGTGCAAAAATATGATCTACACCAACATAAAGTTAGACATATGGATCAAAATATGTGTAAGGAAATAGTTGATGAGTAGTGATGAAATGGTTTGAGCAACAGGATGTATAAAGTTAAAGGCTAAAGGTTTAAAGACAGTATTTAAAAAAAGCTCTAGAAGAAGTATGTTTTACAAAGTAACAACCTTAACTACATGACATTGTCTGAATACAGGGATCGAAATACTGGGTGCATGTGCACCCACGTGCACCCAAAATTGGAGCTGTGCACCCAATTATTTTCTTTGGGTGCACAGGGTGCACCCAAATATTTTATAACATTTATGTATGTGAAGATATCAAAGTATACTAATATACATCATATTCTTGGCATGATGAGATCTAAGTGTTAGAAAGATAATAAAAATGTCTGTCATGGTACTTGTTTAAGAATTTGATAGCTTGTAACTAAGTTTTATTAGTAAGTTATTACTAGTACATGTGTACTTAAATTCAAGTTGTGCACCCAAAAAGTTTTGGGTGCACCCAATTCTTTAAGCTGGGTGCACCAGTGCGCCTAATCCCAAAAATAAATTTCGAGCCCTGGAATAGAAAGTTGTGTGCAATTTAATTGTGATACAATATGTGACATATAAACTAGTACAACAATTTCCATAGAAGAATATGTTGATGGTGAAACTATCAATCTTATTTGCAATTATTTTTTTCACTCTTTTTTAGGGATTGACAAGTCATCCAATGGGCCTCCCATGAAACAGCTTTGTACGAATCAAACTGCAAACAAGGCAGACATCCAAGAAGAAGAAGAGGAGACAGAAGACACAGGATGGCAACAAGTTGGACAAGAGGACGAAATATTTCAGGAATTGTACAGTGAGGACCATGGAACATACAGTGAGGACCATGAAACGTATGATATAAACCCACCAGCTTGCTACCCTTGGAAGGAGACTAACAACAGTGGGGAACAGACAGCTGACACAGAACTGCAGCAAGAGATGTGTGTAGTAAATTGTACCCAACCTGAGGAGGTAGTTTCATCACATCTACATGTACATGTCAGTACAGGACAGATTGAAATAGACAACAGTGGAGAGCAGACAATAGACACAGGATGGCAGCAGGACGTTCCAAGCGAGGCAACAGACAGTGTAAACTATACCCAGCCTGAGGAGGGAGTCTCATCACATCTGCATGTACAGGTCCATACAGGACAGATGGAAATGGACAACATGGGGGAGCAGACAACAGACACAGGATGGCAGCAGGACGTTCTAAGCGAGGCAACTTGCAGGGAAAACTGTACCCAGCCAGAGGAGGGAGTCTCATCACATCTACATGTACAGGTCTGTACAGAGCAGATGGGGATGAACAACATGGGGGAGCAGACAACAGATATGGCACAGCAACAGGAGGAAGAGAAGGATGATCCAAATGACCAAACATGTGGTGTAAACTGTACCATATTTAATGACAAAGAAGTCTTACCTCCCAATAAACAGCTTCTTCTGGAACAAACTGAAGAGGAGACAGAAGACACAGGATGGCAACAACATGGACAAGAGGACGATCTTTTCCAGGAACCATACAGTGAAGACCAGGAAACGCATGATGTAAACCTACCATCTTGCTATCCTACAAATGACACTAGCAACAGTGGGGAGCAGACAACAGATACAGGACGGCAGCAGGATGTTTTAGTCGAGGAAACGTACGGGGTAAACTGTACCCAGCCTGAGGAGGGCGTCTCATCACATCTACATGTTAAGGCCAGTACAGAACAGGTGGGGATTGACAACATGGCAGAGCAGACAACAGACATGGCAAGGCAACAGGAGGACAAGAAGGACTCTCCAAATGACAAAACGTGTGGTGTAAAGAGTACCGTAAATGACGAAGAAGATGTGCCAACATGTAAAAGTGAAAAGGGGCCTTTCAAATGTGACCAGTGTGAGTACTCTACACTATGGAGACATAATCGAGATCGACATGTCAGGAGAAATCACACCAATGAGAAACCCTACACGTGTGGGGAATGCGGATATAGGACAGCTTTTAGGTTCGACCTATCTCGGCACATGAAAACACATACAGGTCTAAAACCATACAAATGCGACAAGTGTGACTATTCTGCTGCACATAAAAGACAATTACACAGACACGTCTTGAGAAAGCACAAAGCTGTGAAGCGCTTCGTGTGTGAGGTGTGCGGATATGGGACAGACTTTAGCTATGAGTTAACCCAACATAAGAGAACACACACAGGAGAGAAACCCTACTTGTGTGGGGATTGCGGATACAGGACAGCTCACAAGTCTTCCTTTACCCGTCATCAGAGAAAACACACTGGTGAGAAACCCTATTTGTGCGATGAATGTGGATACAGGGCCAGAGAAAGTTCATACTTATCTATACACAAGAGAACTCATACTGGAGAGAAACCCTACAAATGTGACCAGTGCGACTATTCTGCTGCGCAGCTACCATGCCTTAAAAATCATGTCAGGGTAAAACACTACGGTGAGAAACCATTTGTCTGCAACGAATGTGGATACGGGACAACTAATAGGACGACGCTATCCAATCATATGAGAAAGCACACTGGTGAGAGACCCTACAAATGTGACCAGTGTGACTATACCGCTATTGAGAAAGGTCAATTAGTGAAACACGTCATGGTAAAACACACCGGTGAGAGACCCTACATGTGTGACGAGTGCTCATACAAAACAGTTTTTAGCGCTGCCTTAACCCAACATAAGAGAACACACACTGGTGAGAAACCCTACTTGTGCGAGGAATGTGGATTCAGGACAGCTAGCCAGGCATCTTTAACCAAACATAAGAGAAAACACACCGGTGAGAAACCCTACTTGTGCAACGAGTGCGGATACAGGGCCAGAGAAAGTTCAAGCCTATCCTCACACATGAGAACACACACCGGTGAGAAACCCTACAAATGTGACCAGTGTGACTTTTCTGCTGCACAATCAACGAGTCTGAAAACACATGTCAGAGTAAAACACAGAGGTGAGAAACCATTTGAGTGCAACGAATGCAAATACTGGACGGATAATAGGACAACCTTTTTGAATCATATGAGAAAACATACCGGCGAGAGACCCTATAAATGCAACCAGTGCGACTATTCCGCTTCAGAGAAAGGTCAACTCAAAAGACATGTCATGACCAAACACACGGGTGAGATGCCTTTTGTTTGTGACGAGTGTGGGTACAGGACAGCCCTAAGCGCTGCCTTAACTCGACATAAACTAAAGCACACCGGTGAGAAACCCTACATGTGTGGAGAGTGTGGATACAGAACAGCCTATCGCCATGCCTTAATACGACATGGGAAAAAGCATGCCAGCAAAGAAACCTTTCAAATGTGATTGGTGTGACTATTCTGCTGTGCAAAAACATGATTTACAACAAGGTATGGTGAGACACACTGATTATGCTTCTCTCTGATGACTAACTCCATAGCCAATACAGATTACGTAGCCAAATGGCTACTTCAGTGTGACAAAGGCTAAAATGTTTGTTAGGAAATGCAGTGATGGAATAGTTTTAGCAACAAGGTGTTTTAATCCTGTAAGATAATAGCAGTAAGAAATTATGTTTTAGAAGTAATTGCGATGATGGAAAATTGATATCCAATATAGTTGCTCGAAAATAAAATGTGTTACATTTTCAAGTAGTACAACATTTTCCACAGAAATCTTCTTCTGTTCATGGGGAAAGTATAGAATTGTGAACTATTTCTCAGTTGTTTTTAATGTCATCATACATTATATTGTACAGTACGGAAATGAACATGGGGTAGCACTGTGTTGTTCTTTGTTTTTTTTTCTAACATTGTTTTATTTGATTTGAATTCTAGAATGACTCTTATGACGACTGTATTCTTCCCAAGTAAAAAAGTTTTGAATTATATAACAAGTTTTTTTTTTATTTCTTGTTGAACTAAAAGCTTGCACTGTTACTCACAACCCAAATTTACTGTTAGTTGTAAATAAATATTTAGAAATTGTTACAAGTCTACAAGCGTTTTGTATTTTCTCTGATGATTCTCGTCCACAACTTGGCCATTCAAAACAGAAGACATGTAATAGCCATGGCCATGACTTATTTTGGTCTTAGCCATGTATTACAGTGATAGAAAACGTTTTGCATGTATTGCATTCTAATGTTACATCTGTGAAAGGTAGTTTTGCAGAAGTTATTCCTATTTAGGTAGCTAATGGGCTGAATAAAGTTTCCAAATTCTGCATTGTCTCCTCAGTACTTGAGTCCAATCTCTAATGGTGCGTTAATTTAATTTTGATACGGTGAAGACATCTCTCCTGCTGGAAAAGGGGGGCCTTTTTGTAGGCATTTCAACAATTTAGTTACTCTACTTGTCCTGGATGAACTGTACTTGTCAGCAGCAAATCATTGACAGGCAGACGGTGTACCTGTTGAGTATCTCTAATGAAGTCCAATTGACTATGTGATAAAAGGGGTAGAGCAGTGATTGCAAAGTGATTTTGCATCTATCAGTCACTTGAGCCAAGTACGCCGTTATTTGGCTCAAGCTCGAGACTAAAGGCTGCTAAAGAGGTATGCGGTGATCTATAGTTTGACGCATACTCACACGCAGTATCAAGTTTGTAACCTCTCACCTTTGACCTGCTGGTGAGCTGCCATTTTCGGTGAAGCCGCGTCGTCTCCATTCTTCTCTGAACGTGAACTTAGTGGAATATTTCACGGAACTACGAAGTCGTGGACATCGCTGGACACCATAAACCTACAAGTGAGACATTTGGTTGTCTTAAACGCTCACTGTTTTGAGCTTGTCTATCTGTGGACTAAAATCAGAAGTCTTCTAACTTTGTTGACATTTTTTGATGGGGGAGGGGGGCCTTGATTTTTGCATCTGCATCTGCATCTGCATAGGATACCCCCAAATGACCCCGCGAGGGGCAAAAGTAGGGGGGGGGGGGGGGGGGAGCTGAGGCTCCCGGGTTAGGGCGGGCAGGCCGCCTGCCTGGCACGGAAGTGCTCAACGTTGGGAGCGCTTACAACCGTGCCAGGCAGGGCATTCCACTCGGGAAAAAAGAATGTTTGTAGATATCGGTGCGTGCAAATATGTGTTGATATTTGAAGTCGTGACTACCCCGGGTGCGCCCTTGGGCAGGCTTCAGAATATTGCTGGCGTCTATGTTAATATTATTGTTGACTACTTTATAGAAAAAGGTGAGGCGGGCGTTCCTCCTCCTTTCGGAGAGAGGGCGCCACTGCAGGTCTGAAAGCATTTGTGTCACGCTGCTAGTCTGCCGGTAGTCATTTAGGGTCACTCGGGCTGCCCTGCGCTGGACGGCCTCCACCGCCTGTATCCCTTTGTTGGTGTACGGGTCCCAGACGATGGCACTATATTCCAAGTGAGGCCGTACCAGCGCTTTGTAACAAGTGGCCTTGACCCTAGATGGACAATGGGTCAAGTTGCGCCGAATGACTCCTAGGACCTTACCAGCTTTGCTAGTGGCGTGGTTGATATGGGTGTCCCACCGCAAATCGTCGGACAGTTGTACTCCAAGATAGGGGTGGGACTTAACACCGGTAAGGGCTTCTCCACAGAGGGAGTACTGAGTTATGATGGGGTGCTTTTTACGGGTGATATGGAGGATGTGACATTTAGAGGGGTTGAACGACATGAGCCAACGATTTTGCCATTCTGTTAGCGCATCGAGGTCAGCACGGGATTTTATGAAACAAATGCTTCTTTTGTTAATTCCTAGTTCATTGGCGGGATACTCGTCAAAGTATGGGCAAACCTGTCTTAATGATGATCGCTTTGGGACAGGTGGCCATTGTATAGTATAAAGGAAAGACTGGTAAATTTGCCGCTAGCAAATATTTTTAGGTGACAAAATTATGCTTTCAGTACCCAGAGATACAGAACCACAAATTGTAGAAAAAAAGTGAGGCTTTTCGCCTCCCGCTGCTTCCCAAAATACAGAAGTCAAACTAGTTTAGAAATAGACAACACCAGTGTTCGAGTAGATCTTGCCTGTCCCTTATATATGTTTTACCCTTGTAAAGGTGTGTGTGAGTGTAAAATTTGACCACTTTTCTGCGTTGAAAGGCATTGAATTGTCCTCTGCACCTGCTTTTTGATCAATTTCCAATATTTTCTTACCTCTATTCTAGGGATGGATGACGTAACATATGGACATCCTGTTAAAGAGCTATGTACAGACCAAACTAGAAATCAGACACACATCAAAGAGGAGGAGACAGAAGACACGGGATGGCAACAAGACAGACGAAAGGATAAGCTATTCCAGGAAACGTACAGTGAGGACCAGGAAACGTATGGTAAAACCTGTTACCTATCAACCTATTATCCTGAGAAAGTAACAAACAACAGTGGAGAGCGTAGAACAGACACGAGATGGCAGCAGGATGTTCTAAGCAAGGAAACGTTCAGAGTAAGCTGTACCCAGCCTGAGGAGGGAGTCTCGTCACATCTACATGAACAGGTGCGTACAGATCAGATGGAAATGGACAGCATCAGGGCACAGACAACAGACACAGGCAGGCAGCAGGATGAGGGAAAGGATGAACCAAACTACAACATGGGCTGTGAGGACTGTACCAGTTCAGATGAAGAAGTCTTACTGAAGGCAGCTGTGCAGAGCCATACAGTACAGGAAGAGGATGGCAGCCATGTGGCAAGAAAAGCTTTCATTTGCTGGAAGTGTGGTTACAGGTCTGTTATAAGAAGTCACATGTCTAGGCATATGAGAACACACACAGGCGAGAAACCCTACATGTGTGGGGAGTGCGGATTCAGAACTGCTCATAGCGCTACCCTATCCCGACACCAGAGAACACACACAGGCGAGAAACCCTACATGTGCGGGGAGTGCGGATACAGGGCAGCAGAGAAGTACCACCTATCCCGACATCAGAGAACGCACACTGAGAATAAAACCTACATGTATGGGGAGTTCAGATACAGAATGACTGACCGTTCCCAATATACACAGACAGAGGAGAAACCCTACAAGTGTGACGAGAGCGACTATTTTGCTGCACAGAACTCTCAAGTAGGCCTTCATGCCATGGAAAAGCAAACTGATGTGAAACCCTACATATGTGGGGAGTGCGACTATAGTACAGCTGTTAAGTCTCACCTATCCCGGCACATCAAAATACATTTAGGTGAGAAACCCTACAAATGTGATCAGTGTGACTATTCTGCTGCACAGAAGGGCCAACTAGACAAACATGTCATGACAAAACACACAGGAGAGAAACCCTACATGTGCGGGGAGTGTGGGTATAGGACAGCTGCTAGATATGCCTTATCCTGACACATGAGAACACACACTGGTGAGAAACCTTACAAATGTGACCTGTGTGACTACTCTGCTGCGCAGAAAGGCAACTTAGATGAACACATTATGATAAAACACACTGGTGAAAAACCCTACATTTGCGAGGAATGTGGATACAGGACTGCAAAAAGTTCAAACCTATCCCTACATAAGAGAAAACATACGGGTGAGAAACCCTTTAAATGTGAGCAGTGCGACTATTCCGCTGCACGGAAAGTTCAAGTGAACCGACACATGATGGTGAAACATGCAGTAGAGAAACCCTATGTGTGGAGAGTGCTAGTACAGGAGCACTGAAAGTGTGGCCGAGTTAGAACAGAGGGTGAAGTCCAAGAAGGAGAACAGGCAGAAGAGAAGCTTTAAGAAGACGGGGCCAGTTAGTTCTGACCTAGGCCTATCCAGACATCTAGCCAGTCTGAAATTTTTTTCCGTCCCCTGAATTTTGATCGGAAATCCTGTTAAAGGAGCAATGATCCTATAGGTGGGTCTGGGACATGCTCTCCTGGGAAAACTTTGAAATCTAGACCCTCTGAAATGCAATTTATTCTATTTTGAGGGGCAAATTTTGCTGGTAGACCCAGCTTGGTTCAATTAATATTTTTACATACTGTCTGATTTTGTCCGTCATAGACGACAGGATGGGCAACATTTTTGTCAGTCCCAGCATCAAAGGATGGAAGGACGGGTGTGGGCTAGAACCCTGCATTATGGTGGACACAGAAATGCACTGGAGGTATCCCAACACACATGTATGATGAAAGATTCACTTGACCAATGTGACTATTCTGCAGCATGCGCACATGAAGGACAGCATCTGATCAAAATGTCTTGACAAAACAGAAAAACACTGCATGTGTGAGAAGAGGGAACTACAGAACAACTAATACTTCCTTATTGTCCATTTAGCATAGAACTAATCTACATTTTGTAATTATAGTGTTATATATAGTTATATAACGTTTATAAATTTTGCTGTTGATTTACTTTAGGTTGCAAATAAAGTGACAGGATATCATGCTTTTGTGTTTTGTACATGTTCTCTTTGATGATTCTTAAGTGCAAGTAGTCAATTGACATGACATTAGAAAATACATATATACTCGGTGCAGATATTGCCACAGCTACTATAGTCCCAAACATACCATATATCACCCTATCTATCCAGCATGCAGCAGAGATATGGGAAATAAAGAGCATATGATATGGATTGGTGTTGTATCTAAGACTTTAGTTTAGAAAGCAGAAAACTCTCTACCATATACCAGTAATGATAATTTACCATAAAGTAACCTAAAAGTAGAGGCGTCTTAAGATTACTTATTGGGTCATAAGAGTTATAGATAGAGAGAGAGAAAGGAGGAGGGAGGGACTCCCGGAGAGAGAGAGAAGCGGAAGCAGAAGAAACATCCTGAGTCTGCCACATGTTGTGTTTCTTCAGGTTAAAGGTCATATAAAATGATTCCATTATGAGATAGGGGGTTAAGTAATAATAAATGAAACGTCAATATCTTTTTGATTAGAAAAATAACGATTAAAAATATATATTCGTACACATTTGAATGTGATTATAACTTCTATTATAGTTTGGAAACGCATTAAACAAAAATATAAACTTTGATTAAAAAAAAACACCTGTAGAGTTGTGGACTCGCCCGTCCCGGAAGTGGGCGTGAGAGAGTTTGGCCTGCAGTTTACTTTGAGGTTTGTGGAGGGAAAGGTAGATTATATAAACAGATAAACATTACATTATGTAACATAGAACATGTCAAACGTATTGTATATCGTACTTTGCAGATGTTAAGCTACTTATTGAACTCTGGAAGTTCGTACGAAATATAACATTACACAATAGGGTAGAAAAAGATTACACAATGGGCCCGGGTAGATCTATTTTTGCTTCAAGGCAATTCCGGATATTCCGGTCAATCTGTTTGATTAGAATTTTTTGGCATTGTCGAAATGATGTCTTTGTCGATAAGAATTTGGAGGTGCTGTTTTATTTATAACATGTTCTTGTCAATTAAAATGGGGGGGGGGGCTATTGACAAGATTGTTTTTTTTTGGTTTTGATTTATCTTGTGAAAAACACCTCATGACCCTTTCACCCCTAACCATGCCCTGAAGACAGTCCTATAGAATAGTGCAATTAGTTTGCATTCCTGAGAGTAAGGAGAATTGTATAAGACATCCTTGCTTAAGCCGCAGTGCGACTGTTGTTTTTTTTCTCCCGCTTATAGCTCCTGCTATAAGGCTGTTTTGATTGTGCTCGAGGCACCTCCTCCAACGCCTTTTATTTGAATATTTGACTCATTGTGTACTTTAAACTTAGATACTGCTATTGGTGAAGCAAGCTTAAGGACAAGGACATTGCCAAGGTCAGAGCAGCACTGAGGCAGTCTTTAGTGACATCATGGCTGCTGCTGCATCCATGAACCTGACCTTCTGGGTAAATGGAACTCAACACGAAGGTATAGCTTAGTGCTTACTGTAACTTAGTGTAAGCCAGTTCCTAGTGTAAACTACACATGCACAATGTCGGGTGAAGGCCTTTAAAAATTATATAACTTTAAAAAAAATAAAAGTCCATGGTTCTTGTCTTGACCATTATTGTTAGAAGTCAAGGTTCCTTTATTGCGATACCCTTTAGCCCTATTTAGTATTTTGTTATGTCTCAGGCTTTCATCTTTGACATAGACTCTGATAGAGTGCACTGTGCAAGCATGCAAATTGTGAACCAGCCTCATATGAGGATGAACTGAACTGAACTGAACTGAAATGTCCATTGAAGGCATCTTCATGACTGTAACAAATCATTAATGTAACATTACTGTAGTTCATGCTTATACAATTGTAACACTGAGGTTTAAGCGCTGCCAAACTGACCACGCCAAGGGCTCTAGAGCTTTTGGTGTTGTGGTTTGCACGTCATGATTTGTAATCCACCGCCCCCGGTTCGATCCCGGGTGACGGCATGTTTGTGTAAATTTATTTCTGTTCTTACTCGCCCCTCTCAATTCTTACACAATGGTCAAGAATTTTGCATATAACGCATTTTATAACTAGCCATGGTGTATAAAAATTAACATCTTGAAATTGGTAACTGATCCTAATCTCAGAACTGTTTTTCGTTAATCTTTGCAGTTCAAAACCCTGACCCCTCCATGACCTTGAATGAATGGCTGAGGTCACAGCGTGGACTGACGGGGACAAAGGTCATGTGTGGGGAAGGAGGGTGTGGCTGTTGTGTTGTCATGGTGACGCATCCCGATCCAGCCAATGGTGGAACACTTTCCTACACTGTCAACTCTGTAAGTATGTGCTTATAATGAGACAAAAAGATGAGCCTTTGATAGATAAAAGGACACACATAATCAGGTACAAAATTGTTTTTTGTTGTTTTTTTGTTGGACAGATCTGGAAAAATTAGCCTGGTATCCAGCTATATACCAGGTTACAGGTTTAACACAGAGAGAACTGAAGAGACTCGGGAGCTATAAGGGCTGGCTATGGAGAAAGTGGACCTGGAAAAAATCAGAAGACGTATACTACATGTACATCAAACAGATTCCTTTATAGCAATATTGGTATTGCCCAATTCACATGTTTTCACGAACAATTAGGTCCAGGTTCTTTTAAACATAAGGATGTTAAATATAAGATCCCTTCTAACTTCTAAAGCATGACTAAGGCTTTGAGTTGGCTGAAGAAAACTTTCAAGAAGTTGTAATTATAGTATTACAATTTCTTCGTAGTCAAATTGAAGAGTTCCATATGCTTATTTTAACCCACCCCCAGTGCCTGTGCCCCCTGTGCAGTGTGGAGGGCTGGACCATCACCACAGTGGAGGGGCTGGGCGGACAGAAGGCCGGCTTCCACCCCATCCAGCGCCGCCTAGCGGACTTCAACGGAAGTCAGTGTGGCTACTGCAGCCCTGGGATGGTGGTCAACATGTACGGGTGGGTACTAACTGTGTTTTTTCTACATAACATATATTAGATAGCATGGAAGATAGAACGGTTACCATTATATATGATAGATATTTTTAAATAAAAGTTTGAGTTCATTAGTCGCCTGATTTTGCTCACCAGGCATTCATCTTTTTCTCAGGAAAGAGTTGCTGTCCTAAATTGGACTGCATGTAAGTTTTGGTGCACATAACATAGTACAAGTACTTTTAAACGCTAAAAAGAAAGGAAAGATTGAGCCAGCCCAGAACTTGTATATACAGACTGCATATGTTTTAATCTTATTCTATGACCTTTTAAACACATATATTGCGTGGGGTATATGTAAGATGAAACTATGCAGCTTTTATTTTCTAACTTGACCAAGTGTTTTGTTGTATTCCTTCTCCAGCCTGCTGAGTAAGAAGCCACAGCCCAGCCAACAGGAGGTGGAGAATCACTTTGATGGGCACATCTGCAGGTGTACAGGTCAGCTGCTCTATTTATGTCTGATTAGTGTCTACATTTCTTCTGCTTCCTACCATTGCTACTACTAATGTTAAAAGCCCCAAGGTTCTATCATTTTTTGTTATTGTCAGGAGGTATTGTTTTTTTTTGTGTCAGCTTGTTTTTTGTGTGTTTCACATTATTGTGACACTAATTCCCACCGGCTTCAAAAGATAAGTGGGGGCACACTGACAGGAAGTTAGGTCAAAGATGTCAGAAAAGTTCCAGAAAAGCATATCACATTTCCAGTCTTCAATTTCCTGCTAATATTGCAAGTCTGTTGCCTTATGGGAGCCAGTGGGAAAATGCATCTATCAGCAGAGTTATACTGGACACATTCGCAATAATGAATAAGACAAAACATCAGTTATGGGGTCTTTGATTTCTTATTTCTTCTTGTAGGCTACCGGCCAATCCTGGATGCTATGAAATCATTTGCCGGTGACTCTGGAGACTGTATTGACATTGAGGTAAGAAAATTATACATTCAAATACACTGTATAAAACTTCCAGACCTCAAGTGATATGATTACATGTTTATGAACAGTGGTATAAATTGTTCCTAGTGTACATATAACACATCATGTTTGAATATCTTACAGTCATTAGCCAATACTGTATGTAAAGAAAGCACCCTCAGTGATACATGTACCTTCTTGCTAAGGGAGCATCTACAGTATGTATAAACTGTATAGATTCCTCCAAAATTTAACATTGAGAATATTGATCAGTAAATTGATATTTTATTTTTTTCTTGATCTATAAGGATCTGAACAAACATCTCTGTCCTGTCAATGGACAAGCCTGTAATGGAGCTGCCACCAATGGTGTGAATGGAGCTCACCACACGGATCCGCCCCGGAGGTGTGGCCAAAATGGGGTGAGCTGGTACCGCCCCACCACCCTGGAGCAGCTCTACAGCCTGTTGGAACAGCACGGAACTGGTCAGGACCGGTACAAACTGGTCTGTGGGAACACTGCTGCAGGTAAGAAAACTGGCATAAAAGAAAGTGTGGCTAAAATGGAGTGGTCAGTGGTACCGCCCCAGAGAGTAGTCCGCCCACCCAATAACCAATAAATAACCAACCCTTGAGCAGCTGTACAGCCTGTTGGAACAGCACGAAATCGGTCAGGAGCGGTACAAACTCGTCTGTGGGAACACTGCTGCAGGTGAGATACAAGTTGACTGCAACAGTTGAAATGTCTTAGTGCCTTGCTCTTGAGGTGTGGCCCAAATGTACAAGACAGGATAATACTCAGGACAGTACACATGCAAAAGTGTGGCCAAAATGATTATATTAAACAATTGTTAAATCAATATGTTAATATTTTTCCACAGGAGTGTACAAGAATGATGGCCCCTTTACTTGTCTGATTGATGTGAAATCTGTGACAGACTTGTTCATCAACCAGGTCAGGGTAATTTAACATTAATTTTTTTGTTGTTGATAACTTTGTGGGTTTTGTATACAGGATAACTGTTGTGTGTCAATTTTGATAAATATTTGTTTTAATGATAGATAGTAGGTACAAAGAGCTCTTGACAAATATGACTTTAAGATGAATATGGATCCAAGGCCATTGATTTATTTGTTTTGTTTAAGTATTTAAGTTTAATTTGTTATTAGGGTTTTTCATATTTTTGCTTAGAAGAAATTTCTTCCATATTGTAGTACTGCAGAATAAGCTGCTCGTAAAAATTTAAGAAAGTGAAATGAAAAGATGAATTTACTCCAGATATTTTATCATGCACATTGTAGGCTGGTCCCCCACTGGTTGTTGGTTCAGCTGTGAGTCTGTCCGCCCTTGTGGACCTGCTACAAACCGGTTCAGACCAGTCTCCATCCTACGGCATACTAGCGGGGCATCTGTTGAAGATTGGAAATGTGTCAGTCAGGAACGTAAGTTGGACTTTGATGTCCTTAAAAGTTTTCAAATTGAATACATTTAAAGTATTATTGATGTATTCAAAATTCATCCATACATACATACAGACATACATAATGTACATATACAATATCACACATACATACTGTACATACAATGTCAGTCATTTTTATGTAATAAATATGGGTTTACACATAAAAATTCCCAATTTTGCCCATGGTTTTTTTAAATGATGATACAGTTGTACTTTTCTTCCAAAAAAATTGAGAGGTTGAAGAAGCTGCAAGTCGGTTGTTCTTAAAACTTTGGATATCCTTCATTACCATACACAGCTTTTTGTGCAGAAGTATTTCGTGGAAGAGACTTGCTAAAGACTTGTGGAGGGTAGCCTCAAATGGAGACCCTAAATAAACAGGGGTTTGTGCCCTAAAATCTCTTCTATGTGTACAGGTGGTCACTACTATAGAGATAGGATTCTTAAAGGTACCCAATGCAATTTTTAGAACATTGAAATCAGAAATATTCTGGACGAGACAGTCGATACAATATTGACATTTACTTCACTTCACTTGTAAAATAAATTTCAGGTCGGCAGCTGGACCGGAAACTTGATGATGAAACACGCTCACCCAGAATTCCCTTCTGATGTCTTCACTATCATGGAGGCCGCGGGGGCAAAGGTCACGGTCGGCACCCGACACGTCCGGGAGACGGTCGGACTGGTCGACTTCCTGAAGATGGGCATGGCCGGCAAGGTATCAGCAGCTCTTTCATATAGTTAGACCACATTGCTTATTGAAAATTGTTCCTAAACTGTTTGGTGTTTAGGGAGGCCCACATGTTTGTGTGGGTGACAAATGTATCTATGCAGACCTACAGTAATTGTTGTAGCTGTCCATTCCAAGTGGCTTGCATTTATCAAGTACCAAACTCTTTCTCTTAAGTGTTGAGTGCTAAACAGTGTAAGTATGTACCATTTTTTAAAGTCTATTATA
Organism: Branchiostoma floridae x Branchiostoma belcheri; assembly: GCA_019207045.1. NCBI lineage: Eukaryota > Metazoa > Chordata > Leptocardii > Amphioxiformes > Branchiostomatidae > Branchiostoma > Branchiostoma floridae x Branchiostoma belcheri. Next base: position 6,184,945 of record CM033040.1, on the reverse strand, counting down.
AAGTCTTTGGTGGATTGTAATTTTTGGTATGACCCAACTAGGGTCCAAACCCTCAACATGAATGCAAAATTATATCAGTTCAACACTCTATATTACCCACTAAGCTATTGCACAGTTAATTTCTTTGTGTTGGGACATCTAGAGTTTTGAATTGTTAAGTATACCAAAAATCATACTTTGTGATGTCTGTATACAATGAAATTCAATATACATGTAGATCTGAAAAAAAAATGAAACTTTGTATCTCTGACTTACAATAGTCTCTCTATATTCCCCCTAGCTGATTCTGAGTATGGAAATCCCAGCGGCTCTTCCAAATGAAGTCTTCAAAACCTACAAGATCATGCCCAGGGCACAGGTGAGTTTAAGACAGACAAGAAGACTCATTGATTTTTAAACTAAATGTCTATTACTGTATGTAATAAACAATCAGTTCAACAAAACAGTTTAAATTAAACTTTGTAACAGACACTCTGGATATCAAGGGTGCTGCCCAAAAGGAGCTCAGGATTCCTTGTTACCATGGAAATCAGTCAATGGTCTGAAATTGTTCCATGATATTTTAACAAAAATTTTCGTATCAAAATTAAAATTCCTCCTGATAAAGTTTTATCTAATAGGGTCTTATGCCCACCTACATTTCTGTAACTCATGGCCACACTGTAATTCGCCAGTAATAAGCACTAAAGCAGCAAGCTAGTAGCCTGAGTACAGGCTTTTAGCCAGGCATGCGTCAATGCGTCATCTGGACGCACTTTTCTTAGAATAACAAGAAATTTGATGCCCCTGGACGCCATATACTGGGGAGAAAATCCTCTGATAAGCATGAAATTCTGATTGACTAGGGATGCTACCAGGTCATTTGTGGTCACAGTCTTCTACTGTGACTCCTGTAACAGTATTTTTGCCTCTTGGGATACCTAAGAATGTACTTTTTTAACTTAAAATCATCAAAAACTCTGCACCATGAAAGGTGGATGCCCCCAGACCCCCCCCCCCCCCCTACAATAGTCACTTACCGAGACTCACCAATAAGTTTGGACTCCCTATTATAAAATCCTAGCTAAAAGCCTGCCTGAGTACCAGCCTCTGTAGTGACTGCTGGCTCAATCCTTTAATTTGCTTGCTGAAGGATTGTGCCAGCAGTCACTACAGTGGCTGGCACTCAGACTAGGGAGCTAGTCCATTTGACAACTTGGTATCTACAACTGATCTTTGTTCCTTACAGAATGCCCATGCCTATGTGAATGCTGGCTTCAGGGTGCGGTTAGGTGGACAGGACAACATGTCTGTGATGGAGAAACCTTCTTTTGTGTTTGGGGGTATCAGCAGGACTATGGTATGTGAAGCGTATTATCAAGTAAGACTAGAGAAGACATACTGTAATTCCTGATTTTTTCACTGTACTTTTAGGTTTTCACTGTGACGACTGTAACGTAAACTTATCGTTACAAATAACAAATAATTCACAGACTTTTTTTATGTGCACATGCTGCCATCGTGAACATTTAGTTCCGAGAACAAGTTAAATTTTCTCAGACCGTGAAAGTTTGGTACCGGAAAGACAAAGTGAATTACAGTATTCTACACTGTTCAACACTCTTTGTTTGTTTGTTTCCTTTCATATTACCAGCAATTAGCCCTCGGGCAAGAATTTGCAATAAACTATTATTAAGCTCTGCAGTATTGTTAAGCGTGACTTTTATATGGATTAGCATGCTACTTAAGCTTGGCTAGGATAAGTAAGTCACTACATAATAATTACACTTATCATCAAATCTGGATTTTAATGATCGCTACATACCCCAACAGGACCATGCTGTGGCAACTGAAGACTTTCTTGTCGGCAAAAATCTCTTGGAAGATGGAACGCTTAAAGGTACAGATATGGAGACAAGTATAGTAAGAAATCTTTAATTTTTTTAAAGCCATGCAACTGTATGAAAGGAGTAGAAACAGAAATAAATGAATCCTTAAAATCCTGCGAAAGGGCACCGACACACATTGTCAACAATCATAACAATAGCAAAACAAACAGCGTGTGGCTTTTACGGCCATGGACGGCGTCTCCAAGCAGCCTGTAGCTTCCACCAAGGAGCTTTTATCAGATTTTTGTCCGTCAAAGTTGACGGATTGGTTTTAAAATTTTTCCGTCACACGCAGCAAATTTCCGTCAATTGACGGAAAAACGGACGCTGGCTAGAGCCCTGCTATGTATACAACTAGATTTTTTAATAGATAACAGTCACTCCTCTACTTTGTATCTATAGGAACATTGTCAGTCCTTTCAATAAATATATATATATTACAGTTAACTGTAACACTTAGTCCTTTCTTTTGTACATGTATCTGTAGGAGCGTTGTCAGTCCTTGAGAGTGAGCTGAAGCCAGACGACTCTTCCCTCTTCTCTCCAGAGTACAGGAAGAGCTTGGCATCCACACTCTTCTACAAGGTTTGGTTAACTTTATTGGTTTATGAAAAGGACTGTTGATAGAGTTATAGATGGGTTCTTTAAAATAGTTTAAATAAATATGAACATGTAAAATGATATTTTCAAGACTCCAATTCACTGAAAGAGATTCTACATCATGTGGTCATGTTGATTAATTCTTTTATACCTATGTCTGTCTGACAGCTACCATTTATCAAGAGGTTACTTATGATATGCCAAAAAGAAGTTACTCAAGTCAAACAACTGGATATGAATGGGATTTTCCAAAATCATATCCAGTTGCTTGTCTGAGTAACTGCTTTTTGGTGTATCTTATTACATGGATGCCTAAACTTCATTGGCGCATTACTTTTAAAATTACTGTTTGATCATTACATTATGATAAATCTCTTATTTGTTTTTTCAGTTCTACCTATCAGTTGTTGGGAAGGACCACCTAACTGAGCCGGTCCGTTCCGCCCCGGAGCCCCTGGTCCGACTGGTGTCCCGCGGGGAGCAGCACTTCCAGACGAAGGAGTTGGAGTGGCCGGTCAATCAGCCACTGCCTAAACTGGCCTCCAAACTACAGGTTTGTTTTGTTTGTTTGAACCTTTGTTTATTCATGAAAGCTCAAATTGGCCTGCAGGTCACTTTTCGTTGACATCATGTGGGAAAAGGCAAGGGTCAGACAAAGTATATAACAGATCTAGACATACAGTTTACATCATTTAAAGTCCTAATGAGTCTAATAAGTCTATATGGTAAAAGAATAAATGCTCTTAGCACACAATTATGTCCAAATTAGATAAGATGGTGTATCCAAAATAAACCGCTGCTATTGGTGGCCAACACTTCAACAATGAAATTTGTGAAATGAGCACTCGGGGATATTAAGTTATTTCTAGTGTCACCTTCACTTGATTGCCATAATATTTAAATTTTTTGTCTTGATAAAAGAAATAAATAATTGAAAGAATATTAAAGACTTTGAAAAGGCTGGTGACAAAATTGTGGTAAGTTTTAACTTGATAAAAGAAACTAGAGTTCGGGGACCTCATACCTCCATGAAATATTTATTGCTTTTTTATGGATGGTATGTATGTTTATAGTTGGTTGTATTTGAGAGTAAAAGTTATATATGTTATGGGAAAGAAGTGGTGTAATCATTTAAATATCGCAAACGGGAACAAAATATAGGTGCAAAAACCACAGACAGTAACCACTCATTTTCCAAGACAGGCATAATGTTCTACATACTGGGATAAATCGCAACTGTATGATTTGTCATAATATGACATATGACAAAAACACTACTGCAATACAAGAAATACAATACAGGATACAAACATCAACACAACCAAAAGGACATGAAATATCCGACAACCAATACCTACATGTAGGATACGGGGACAAGTTGGTGCCCGATATATAATAATGCAAGTACTTACCAACACAACATCAGCATAACCCACACGGACCACAAAATCTAACAGCGCAAACGAAGTATAACACACCAGGTCCCCAAAGGCACAAGTGGCTAAATACAAAGTTATTTATCATATTCAAATTGTCCAGCATCGGGAAACAGTTGCCCAGCATCGGGAAACAGTTGCCCAGCATACTAACGAAACTTCCGGGTTACGCAGCCCAAAACAGATGTTCTAGAATGTTGGGCTGGGCAAACAGGGGCACTAATGTGCCAACTGCTACAAATATTTGAAACGGTCCTAAGCAGACATAAATAAAACTAATTGGGGTTCCCCATACAGCTGTCATAGAAATCACCTCACCATCTGCTTGCAGCTAAGCCCATTAACAAACACATAAAGCACGATGCCTGTACCAATATATCTCAAATATAGGGGTGATTTCTGACATTATTACATCGATTATAACGACAGATACGGCTTCCAAAATCTCATCGTTTCAAGCTTTTATCACACCGCACCAACACAACAAGTATGAAATTAATCCATCCAGCCGTTCTTGAGTAAACATCTACACAGACAGAGACACCTAACAGAAAATATAACCTCCATTCCATGACATTTCATGGAGGTAATTACTTAAAAGAATTTAAAGACTTTGGAAAAGCGGGCATCAAAATTGTTTGCGTGTATACTACATGCATTTCATGACAGGATGTTTGTTGTATGTTATAACAGGCATCAGGAGAGGCTGTTTACACCAACGACCTCCCTACTCTGCCTGGGGAAGTCTACGCTGCCTATGTGACGTCCACCGTGGCCAACTGTAAACTGGGCACCATTGACTCAACTCAGGCCATGGTAGGTTGAACAGTTTAGCTTGTGCTTTATTTTATTCATTGCGGTCGTATGACAGAACCCAGAGGTCGTGGGTTCGAATGCTGTCAATTGTACCAATCATGTTTCTTAGGAAAGGCACTTTACACAACTTTCCTCACTCTGTCCAGGTGTAAAAATGGGTACTTTGCACATAGATAGTGGGAGGAGATGGTTAGGCTCTGCCTCCCATACAATACCATGCCCTAGATAGTGTGGACAACAATAATCTGATCCCTGTGGCCTTAAAAAAGGCAATGGGACTGACTTTGGCTTTTTCTCTGCTATTTCATTCCAAACATTGCCACGCATTTGCAAAATGTACAGCAAATTGTTGTCTCAGTTACTGTAGAGCATTGTGATGTTTAATACAGGATATTATAATATTAGAATTCTTGTACACAACCAGGTTATACTTATTGTGCTTACGTTTTAGTGTCTTCCTCAGAGCTTCTGACTTGAGTTCTGCTTCTCACCGCTATAGGTGGCGCTTTTGCGGTGAGAACACAATCCCAAACATGGCGAAGTTTGTATCCCCCCTCGAGGGGTGTCTGATAGACACCGAAACATAAGCACAATAAGTATAACCTGATTGAGTACAAGAATTCTCCTATATTCTACCAACCTTATGAAATTATTTTCGGATGTATAATACAGTTGTAACTCTTTCTCTTCCTTTTTTTCTGTAGACCATGCCAGGAGCTGTGGCCTGCCTGACAGCCAAAGATGTTCCCGGGATCAACAACTTTGCTAGACCTATGAGACAAACAGAAGAGGTAACTAGATTACACAAAAATGACCTTTACAATTGAGTTGTCATTTCAAAAAAAAAGTAATCATGGAAAGTTTGAGCTCCTTTTTTGTAACCCACTCTATAAGTAACCTTGAAGCCCTGTTCTCATCATTTGATATCATAATAATTCTAACAAACAAAATATCATTGTAAAGGGTAATAGATAAGAATAGAAAATAATGCAATGTAATTGGTAAAGTATTCACTGAAGTCACATTTTGTGTTGATTAGATCCTGTGCAGTGGTGAGGTGCTGTATGCTGGGCAGCCTATAGCTCTGGTGGTAGCAGGTACAATGATATACATTGTGTATAATACTTGAATCTTTTTTTTATTCATCGGCAAAGGTTAGATATATACTAATGTCGTAGAATGGCAAGGTCAATTCTAAGGTCAATGAAGAAAGTGCTCAGTAATTTGTTCAACCTTCCTGACTACTTAGATTTCATAGTGAACGTACCTCTTTTTACCAAACTTGTTTTATCATTTGCACGCTTGCACCAGTCTGGTGGTTTCCAGAGGATGTCATCCATATAATCAAAAGCTACACTAAAATAACATGTTTGTAACTTATTCCAGACACCCAGTCCCATGCTGATGCCATGGCTGAGGCTGTGAAGGTGACCTACACTGACCTGAAACCCCCCATCCTCACTATCCAAGACGCCATAGCTGCCCAGTCGTTCTTCCCTGGTAATGATCAAGAGGTCATCAAGGGCGATGCTGAAGGTCAGATTCTTTATTTATTGATTCGTAGTTGTTTGATTGATTGATTGATTCATTTATTGATTCATTCATTCATTTATTTGAATAAAAACAGCGCTGAGCAGTACATATAGAATACAACACCTATCACCTGTGATACCAGCCTGACCGTAGGTAGGATTGCCCAAAGGCTGGAGGGTTATCCTACCCGCAGAAGGGCTAGTACTGCGGGTGATACGAAATACACCATCTTTATTTTCTAATATCCGGCATCATACTCTCCTGAAGAAACACACCTCTCAATATGAAAAGCTCCAAAAGTTGAGAGGATTTGGTTTCCTCAAACAAGAAAATAGTAACAACAGCAATTCCAACATCCGGATCTGGTATTCGAATTATAAAGAAAGGTGAACTTGATACACTCAAAGTGATTCAATGGAAGCCTGTGGGATAACAGTAGAACCCCATGTGATAACCCAAGTTGTCACTCAGTCCAGAACACCCATATTTAATGTGATCATGGCCCTGGTATGACATAAATACAAATTACTACACTGCTTTTGCTCTATTTTTTTTCCAAAGGTCTTTGCAAAGTAATAACTGTTCAATCTGTTAAATAAATAAATAGATAAATAAAAATAAATCCATCTCCACAGGTGCCATAGCGGCAGCCCCCCATGTAGTGACAGGGGAAGTATTCTGTGACACCCAGTACCACTTCCACATGGAGACGCAGGTGTGCAAGTGCACCCCCTTGGAGGATGGGATGGAAGTGCAGGCATCCACCCAAGCCCTTGACAGTGTACAGACAGCAGTGTCACAGGCAACAGGGCTAGCTGCACACAGGTTAGACTCTCAGTTACACTCACCCACTTACAAGTTTATCGTCTGTTGTTCCCTGCCTTACAAGGGATAGACACCTGTAGTGCTTGCTTGATTACAGTTATTCATTGATATTTCACCCAAGAAAATTGAAGAATTCTTCAATCTTTGTAGCCTTCCATTGAATCATGCTTTCTTAATGATCACTCTAATTTCAGCACCATGGAGAGCAACATACTGATTTTGCTGGAAGCAACTGTTGATTCAGAATTACAGTCTTTCAATCATCTGAAATGTGATACTTACATCACAAGTACATTTCTTTTCTTGAGGAACATGCTGAACACGGTAGAATTTGAATTAAGACTCAGATATGCCTTAGTAAAAGCCTTTGTCTAGCCCATGCTGTGTGTTCTTTCATACAGCCTAATAAATCAAATCAAATAATTATACGATGTTGTTGGTACCATTGAGATCTTATTATATACAAATGGTATTTCAGTCCTGACAACACAACCCCCACCCCAACCTTTGTGTCATCACATTCCTGTTTGTCCTGACCAACGCTCTGCTCACTGCCGATGGGCCCGTCTGTGTCTGTGAGCAACAAGGCCAGCTAGACTTCTGTAGGGCTTTCCACATGTCTCCCAGCAGAATTCCATTGTTTGATATGGTTCCTGTCTGTTCCTTCTGTGTGTAATGTAATACCATTTGTAATTGTACGTATATACAATGTACTATGTAATTACAGGGTGTATGTATCAGTGAAGCGAGTAGGAGGAGGGTTTGGAGGGAAGCTGAGCCGCTCGTGCGTCGCTGCCAGTGCATGTGCTGTTGCAGCCCTGGTTCTCAACAGGTAGGTTTTTCTTAGAAAAAAGATTGATATGATATTCTTCTGTAATGGAATCGCAGTAACTTGAAATATTCATCGTGACACTCTTTTTGTGGAAAAATATGAGTTTTGAATTGCGCTGAATAATCCTTGGTAAACTTACACAGTCTGTATTCTCTATGATTTTACATTTCTGAGCTATTGTCAGCTAATACCCATCCAGCGTAAGCTCAGGATATGTTTGAAAAAAGAAAGAAGCACTTTACGGACGTTATCGCTCATTGCTCTGCATTTTTTTGCAGGCCTGTTTGCCTTTCTATGAGTCTGAAGTCCAACATGGAGACCATAGGGAAGAGGGCTCCATACTTGGGAAAATACAAAGTAAGTCAGTTGCATGCTCATAATACATAATTCACTGTTACATCTCAAATAGCTACATTGCATACATGAAGATCATATTGTTGTTTCCTATCAGACTATCTATAATTTGTTTTCACCTCCGTTAGATAATTTCTTGTTATCAGTTAATAGTTTTTGGTAAAATTGCTATTGGATGATAGAATACCGCTCAGTGTCACTGGTTGTGGATATGGAGCATGAAATGTCTTCACCAAATGTATTGCAGATTGTACAGTATCAGTTGGTAGCATGTCATTGCATTGAATGGAGGTCCCGTGTTTGGGAGAGCCACACCCCACGCACGTTAAAGAACCCACCACACGTATTGAAAAGAGTAGGGGACCTTCCCAGTGTGAGTGGTTCAACCTTACAGTCCTATGGCCGCACCTGGGTCAAGTACTGTCGTGTTGAGGTCACCTGAATGGTGCCAAATGGCAGCTCGCTCCAGACACTTGTGACAGTCGTATTGAGGTCACCTGAGTGGTGCCGAATGGCAGCTTACTCCAGAACCTTGCATTTTAGCCCTGTCTATTGTAAGCTCATCGCAATTCAGCCCCTGGCTGCCAAGAGAGAGTAGTCGGCCCAAACAATAATTGTTGTTAATTTGTTCTTGTATTGTTTTAGGTTGGATGCGATGCTGATGGCAGGTTATTGGGTATAGACTACCAGCTGTATGAGAACCAAGGCTGCTCCTCAACTGACTCTTGTTTGGACTATGCAGTGTTTTTTGCTGACAGTGGTAATGTTGATTAGCCTGGGTACCATCTGGAAAGTAGTTCGCTCCGGCATTTATCATACAATAGATACTGTCGCTTCTTGCTCTGACATTCATTATACACTATATACTGTTGCTTCTCTGCTGTTCCGACTGGGATTCTTGACCATCTTAACATCTGGAATCGTCCAAATTTTGGACACATGAACGAATTAACGAATAGGTTCAAGCACTCGTTCGAACAGGCGTTACGATCCCTGAAAAGCCCTCCGTCCCCTTGCGGGAGGGCCCGTTGTCATTGAATAAGCGCTCTAGTCTAGAACCCATTCCTTTATTCTCTCATAACCTGACGTTAGTAACAAACGGTTTGAATGTGCAGGTCTCCAGACGGGTAGCAGAAGCGAACTACTACCCGGATGGTATCCGGGCTAAATGTTGTTAACATCGGGTCTGTGCTTTTATTATGTTTCAAATTTTGCTTAGTAACAAGTCGCAATACTAATTGTTGTATTGATTTGTGGAAAACTGTCATTGTTGAATATTTTATTTGTGTCCTATTTTCAGCCTATTTCTGTCCTAACTGGCGGTACACTGGGACAGCCTGCCGAACCAACATAGCCAGTACCACTATGACTAGGGCTCCGGGTATGTGTGCTAGCATACGTTTGTAGCTTCTTTGTTGTTGTTGTCTTTGTTTTTGTTTTTATAAACAAGTCCATGTAGTCTGATGTTACGGATGAAGAGCGGCCCAAATAGAGATCACTATAGCAGCATCTCTAGGTACTCCTTTTTCACCTGATTGAAATGAGGAAAGTCGTGCAAGAGCACAAGTTCGGAAACATGGCAAGTTTCGAAGAAGAAAAAGAACTGTTCATTATGATGGACAGTGTTTTGTTTGCCACATAGGCCTCGGTTTTGATCAATCATGGCGGCCACGTGAGAAAGGTGCATTAAGTCAACACAAACCTAACCACTCACTCACTCACTCACTCACTCACTCACTCACTCACTCACTCACTCACTCACTCATCCTTGCTGCATATCAGACTTCACTGTGGTGGGCCGTCATTGTTCTCCACAGTTTTTTTATCTGCTGCTGTCCGTCGCACCCCCTCCCAAGTGCATCCCATCTCAACAAGATCATGCTCTACAGTTCTCCTCCATATCATGGCTTGTCCCCCCTCTTTCTTCTTTCTGCTGGGCACCACTTCAGCACCATCCTGGGGAATCTCAGCCTCGGCATTCGAACCACATGGGATTGCCCCAGCCAAGGCAGCTCTCTGTATGAGTGTAGATAGTTTGGGTTGGCCGGTACAGTTTCTGACAGTTTCATTGCTGAATCAGATATGCTGTTGCCATCTAAACCTAACCACATGGCCACTTTCCCACTGTTTAGGAGCTATCGCAGCCCATTTCTTCATGGAGCACATCATGGACCACGTGGCTGCGACTCTCGGCAAGGATCCGGGGGAGCTACGCAGACTCAACATGTTCCAGGCAGGTCAGAGGTCACTGACGGATAACCCAATAACCGATAACACCATGGGCCAGCTGTGGGATGGTACTGATGTTGTTTTTTTCATTTTCCTAAGCTAATTTTCAGAGCTCATATTATAGAGTAAAAAAAGTCAATGGTTTTGTCATCTATTTGGTTATCATTGCAATTTTTTCTATTTTATATTGATGAGAAGGAATTTATTTCTCTTACTGATGGTATGATTTTTAATACAGATCTTGTGGAGTCAGCTGAGGTGCAGAGACGCAAAGAGGAAATAGAACAGTTTAACCAGGTAGGAAATTTATTGTACATCAAGATTATTTAGGCATGAATGTAGTGAACACGTTCTCGAGTTATTCTTGTCCAAAGTTTGAAATGAAGCTGCCTGCAGTTCTGACGCGCTAGCCAAACTCACAGCACTTACTCTCTGCCCCAAGAGCTATGTACCATTCAAAAATCATGACCACGGCATGTCCAGAACACAAGTTATCAGTTGAATTCACCTCAGAATGAATACTTGCATGGGAATGATACACAATAGTTTGTCTGCAAAGATCATACCAATTTGAAATTATTATTAATGCAATCATATGACTGACATAATTGTATTTTTCAGACCAACCGTTGGAAGAAGAGAGGGCTTTCCATGGTGCCTATCCGGTACCCAATCCACTGGGCGGGTATTCGCTTCACCGTGTTTGTAGCGATCTACCACTCTGATGGCTCCGTGGTCATCACTCATGGCGGTATTGAGATGGGACAGGGCATCAACACAAAGGTAACTAACAAGAGGCTCACACAAAATAGAACATAGCAAATATTAGTTGCTAACAAAAATGCCCCTGCAATTCCAGAACAAGCTGCTAGGGAGTCCAAATCATATCACTCCTTGACATCAAGAGCAATGTATAAACCAAAAATAAAATCCTAATAGAGCGTGACACTTAATAAATGTATCAGGCACTGGTGCTGACCTCTATGTTGGTTTGCTCTTCTGGTATTTACTTGGATTGTAGCTCAAACATACATTTATACGCTTAGTCTTTCTGTGTTTTGCTTGTTGTTTAATCATTCTCATCCATGTAAAAGCACCTCTAACCTAGCCTAGGTACCAGCCATGCTGCCTAGTGCTCACAGTGTATTGTCTTGTTACAACCTGAATAAAGAAATAGGTACCATCCGGGTAGTAGTTCCCTCATATGTTTGCTTCTGCTATCTGTCTGGAGACATGCACATTCAATCCGTTTGGTGGTAACATCCGTTAATTTGTGAATTATGGAATGGGTCATTAAATGACAACAGGCCCTCCCAAGAGCGGACGTAGGGCTTTTTGGGCATTGGAACACCTGTTCAAACGATCGATTGAACCCATTCCTTAATTTGCTCATGTTTAAAGTATAGGGACAAATCAGCACCTTCGTCCAAAATTTGGACGATTCCAGACGTTAACATGGTCAAGGATCCCGGACGGAACAGCAGAGAAGTGACTGTATATAGTGTATGATAAATGTCAGAGCAAGAAGCAACTGTATATAGTGCATAATAAATGCCGGAGCAAACTACTTTCCGGATGGTACCCAGGCTAGTGGTTGACCCATCTGATGAATGTTTATTCATGGATGTCACACCAGGTGATGCAAGTGGCGGCTGCCACCCTCGGGGTTCCCATGGAAACCGTTCACGTCATGGCAACCAACTCTCTGAGCGGTGTCAACAGCTCTGCGAGTGGGGGCAGTGTCAGCAGCGAGCTCAACTGTAAGGTATGTCATTCGCAGCTTTTGAATCAAAGAAACCAACTATTAGCGGCCCTTACCCTTCTGCACCATATGTACACATGTACGCCACACCTGCACAACCTCTGTGAAAATTCAAGCGTCTCAGACGGCGAAACGCCGTTTGCGACAACCGTCCAAGGCGTCTTAAATTATTGGGACGCTTTGGACGGTTACGGCGGCGGACGGCATGGGACGGGCTTTTGAACGCCCGACGAAACGTCCAAGACGGTCCGAACGGCATAACAAACGCTTGGACGCGTCTAGATTGGCACTTTAGACGCGTCCGGTCGGACGTTCGGGACGTCCGAGACGGCGTCTGAAAGCGGGCAGCCGGACGCTCCCGCGCTCCGTCGGGCGGGCCCCCCGCTGGGAACAGACGTCTCTGCGGACGGACCAGACGCCGATTGCGACGGACGTAAATGACGTAATCCAGGCTGCTGGGACGGATCGGACGCCGGTTGCGACGGGCATAAACGGCGTAATCCAGGTCGCTGGTACGGGCGGTAGCCTCCACCACGCCTTCCCACGGGGGGTACAGATCGTAAAATTCGACAGAAAATGGAATGAAAGGCCAAGAGGCTGTCATCGCTATATTATTAAAGGTTAATATCTGGGCCAAACTCCTAGCAAAATATTTTTTCTTCAAGACACAGTTTTAGTTAGTCAGGCAGTACGGTAGAAACTCATAACGGGCCGGTGCATTTAATTTGGAACGTGCGTAGACGGCTGCCCGGACGCCGTTTCTGACGCCGTCCGGTCACGGATATAATTTTATGGCCTGTTGGGACATTTAGCGTTGCCACATACCAAACAAACAAATATTCAGCCAGGCAGTGAATTGTAGAAGACCACCCACCACCGGGCCGTAAGGTTTAGCTAAAATCAAACACAACTTGAACACATTTCTTCGTAAATTGTTTACACGTACTCCGCGGCGTTTAATCAACTTTGCTACATGTACGAAATTCAATCCGGCCTTCAATCGTGTCCGCGGCTTTTTGTGCCGCCGTGCCGACACGTTACATCAGAATGGACGAGCCCACATAACATCAAGGGTAAATACTGGATGTTTGAAATTTTCTATCGTAAATTTTAATTGCACCAGTATTTGCTAAAGACTGGATATATAAATGTGAAATAACGTTAAATTTTCTACAAAGATCATAAGTCATTTTTTTTTATTTCGAGGTAGCGAACTAAAGTCTTCCGTTTCATAAGTTCCTAACCCCAAGTAGTTGGAAGAGCCGACTAAGATTTTGATTGGCACCGGCAAAATCGGTAGGTGCTATCTCATTATCTGTTGTCTAAATCTACATTTTAACAGCATTATCATTCTTAATAGAAACAACAGATATTTTTTACAAGTATTCTACAACGTGTTCATAATTCTTTTTATTTTGTGGCATCAAAACAAGATCCTAAATTTTATCATTTCTTCGCGTATGTGGGGAGGGCACCCGTAACAACAAGTCGTCGGTAAACTTTGCAACAGATGAATGTACAGAAAATTAGAATAAAATGCGAAGTATTCACTTACCGGCGCCTGCAAAGTATCGACAATCAGCTAACGGAAGAACCGCTGCTTCTTTTGACGTCTGTCACATCTGTGATTGCTGCTGTCCAAGGTTTGCTGCTTCGAGTAAGTAGTATAATTTTTCCCCTTGTCGGCGCACGACAAATAATTTTTGTACATTCTTTTTAGTATAAATAACGGATACAGTCATCGCCGTAAACCCAACCTCAGCACAATGTCGTACAAACATCAGCTGCTACGTCTAGACGTGAAGTCCTTGGTCCTTAGTGCGCAAAATTTAACAAACGGACATGAAATCCACAGAAATAGTCACCTTCTGAACATAAGTCCTGCAACCGCCGGAGTGTTCAACGGTCTGAAATTCGAATTCACCCGCTGAAATTGGCGCATGTGCAGAAGTTAAAACGTCATGTTTCCCGTGGGGATCATAAGAAAAGACGCAGCCGTCTGCCGGCGTCGGGTGACTAAGTATTTTATAGCCCCGTCAGTGGCCGTCTCCGACGGCAATGGAAGGTCTTTCAGCCGTTCGGGCGTTCACCATAAAAACTGACAGAACGGCACGGACGCTCACGATGTGTCCGTGGCCGTTTCGGACGGGAATGAACGCGTCCAGAACGTCTGAAACGCGCTCGGACGCCATTGGACGCTTGTAGACGCCGTCCGGGCAGTTTCGGACGCTTGAATTTTCACAGAGGTAGTCAACATCATACAGTCAAACCTTTGCATAGCGGCCACCTGGCCATTACAGTCACTTCTTGTTGGTCCCTTGGATTTTTTTTCCATTGACCTAAGCATTAAGAAGTAGTCTATAGTATATATATATATATATGCTTGCAATGGTATTTTGTAGTTAGCTCATATTTTTTTATGATTATTGTTGTTTTTGTTGTCAGGGAGTTCTTGAGTGCTGCCGGAGGCTGAATGAACGGATGGACTCCATCAGACAGGAGATGGGCGGGGCTCCAAAATGGGCAGAACTCATCAACATGTGTCACAGGAAGGGGGTGGACCTGTCAGAGAAATACATGTGGGTGCTACCGTCTGTTGAACAAAGTCTTCTTCATTACAACCTTCTTTTAATAATCCATAAACATTTCGACGACCATCTGTCACCATCATCAGGACAAAATGAAACAAATACTATTGGTGCGATATGAACTAGAAAGAGTCAGTGCAATCTGAACGTAACCTATTGTATTGTGACATAATTACTTGACATGGAATGATCTCGAATGTGATACGTTAGTCATCCTTGCAACTTTGTGGCGATGCATTACCGTCTGTTTTATGTTTTAAAGCAAATGATAACATGCATATACAACAGATGGGCTCAATAGATTCAGGAAAAACATCAGAAGATTTATTACATCTATTTTTTACATCAGATTGTATTTATTACATCTATTTTTCAGGGAGTACCCCCCTCCCTCTGCAGAAGGGACCCAGTACACCACCTGGGGCGCCACCTGTACGGAGGTGGAACTGGACGTCCTGACAGGAGAGCGACAGATCACACGGGCGGACATCGTGCACGACTCGGGAGAAAGGTGGGTAGGACGTAAGGGACCGTACGGCGTTTAGTGAGGGGGGAGGGCCGGTCGCCAGAGGGTCGGGTCAAAAAATTTTTGCATGGCCCTCCCCCCAGGTAAATTTTTTTTTGCTAGGCCCTCCCCCCAAGACAAAATATTTTTGCTTGGCCCTCCCCCCTCCCATCAACTTTGAACAAAAATATTCAAGACGCCAATAAAACACTGCGCTCCCGCATTTGGAAATGTGCTTTGCATCATACTTTTTCATGATTTTCATCGAGAAGCAGATCTCTCACCCCTAGTAAAAAAAAGGAAAACAGAATGGCTCAAAATATCTGCTTAATAGAGGGATAAATATCTGCTTCATAGAGGCATAGATATTTGCTTTATAGATTGAAGCTATTTCATTATTTTGATATTAAAACAACACCTAAAAAGCATTTGTACCTGAATTTCTAGTAGATTTGCGCCACGAAGCGGCGCGCGCCCCGCTCCCTAAATTTACGTATTGCAAGCTCGCGGGCCTGAGCGGCTTGACGGAAACTATTTTCAATTTACATATATTTTGGACTTTTTCTTGGTTCTGTGGTGGTAATAACTTACGGGGGGGGGAAATGAAAACCAAAACGACAGCACGATTCGACTTCCAAAACTGTAGTGGGGAGGGGGGCGCCGACGCGTGACACTGATTTTCCCACGGCGGGGTTAGACCGGTCGCCTCTCTCTACTAAGCCGCCGGCGGGCGTGAGACCGCAGACTTGCAGGAGATCTTTTAGAAATGCCACGCTTTTTTTGCCACGATTTCCTGCATTGCTTTTTTGTGGGAAAATTTGCTGGTTAGATGACATTTCTATGAAAAAAAAAAAATACGAGGGTTTCAAGTTTTTGAGAACGATGTTCCGAACACCATGTTCGGCGCCAAAGGCACGAAGAATCGCAAGGTAGGTCCGGGAGAATTTTGAAATCTTGACCCTCTTAAAAGCTATTTCCTTCAGTTTGAGGAGATATTTTGCTGACAAACAAAGCTAACTTTAATAGCATTTCAATTTAGAAATACAAAATTAAATCCCCCCCAAACACATTATCACGATGTCGGTCATCAAAGGCCGGTCACGTCAAAAGGGATCCAGGGAAATTTGCAAATATTTACCCTCGAGCTCTGAAACGCCATTTCTTACATTTTGAGGGCAATAAGACAGGGGTAAATTTTGCTGGCAGACTAATCTAGAGTTTAATAACATTTCTGTACGTGAAGAGGGTTTTCGAGGGCGTCATGCATAACCCCGCCCCCTCCCTTTCGCATTTTCACTGTGTCCCGAGCGCCAACCTTGGGCGATCCCTTGCAGAGGTCCAGAAAAAAATTTTGAAATCTTGACCCTCTGAAACGCCGTTTCTTGGATTTTAAGGGACATATTTTGCTGGCAGACCAAGCTATTTTTTTTGCTTGGCCCTCCCCCCAAGTAAAAAAAATTTTGCTAGGCCCTCCCCCTGGCAAAATATTTTTTTGCTTGACCCTCCCCCCCCTGGCGACCGGCCCTCCCCCCTCGCTAAATGCCGTACGGTCCCTAACCTCCTTTGCAGACTTCAAGGGGGGCTGGCTTTTATTTGGGGGGGGGGCATTTTCATAGTTGGCTATGGTTGAATCTAATGCCGGGAAATGGAGCTTGCTGAGAAAAGGAGTTTGAAGCGGAATGGAGTTCTAAGGCGGGCCGAGAACCTTAGCCAACTTTGAATCTCATGAACCAGCGCATACCAAATGAGCTGTACTGGAACACTCCTATCTATTCAAAATTGAGTGGTCTATGTGACCCATTTTCCAATCATTATGTCCTAAAGCCTGACCCATCTACCAAGTTCCAGATCATGCAGTTGGCTGTTTTAGGACAAATGAACCCAAAAATGGCAAAAAAATCCCAAATTCAACAATTTTCAAGAGAGT
The DNA here is from genome assembly GCA_019207045.1 of Branchiostoma floridae x Branchiostoma belcheri. Lineage (NCBI taxonomy): Eukaryota > Metazoa > Chordata > Leptocardii > Amphioxiformes > Branchiostomatidae > Branchiostoma > Branchiostoma floridae x Branchiostoma belcheri. Next base: position 6,167,670 of record CM033040.1, on the reverse strand, counting down.
TTTTTTCCCACCTTTACTTTATCTTGAACCATTACAAATGTATATTTCCTATTAATCATATTAATCAGATGATGATATATTTTTCCATTTTTCAGCCTGAACCCAGACGTGGATGTAGGACAGGTAGAGGGAGGGTTTGTGTTTGGGCTGGGGTACTGGCTCACCGAGCAGTGCAAATACGACAAGAAGACTGGACAGCTCCTCACCAATGGAACATGGGTACTTTTTTATGGAATAATGCTAGCTCACCTTTATCTGTGGGGTAACCTATATCTGTTGTTTTAAAAACAGGATATCAAGGGATATTCATGGGAGATGGTTTAAAATTGCCATAGTTTGAAAATGCTGCAATTTCAAACTATCCTCTGTCAACTTGATATCCCTAAATATCCTGGTTTAGAAATGACGAATAAAGGTTACCCTGCAGATAAAGGTCAACTAGCGTTACATACAAATACATGTTGTATTATGCCAATTTTTTTCTCAATACATGTATGTGATTAATAGTTCTGAGCTCGTATTTGTTTTGGCTTGCAATATTGCATTTTTTTCTCTAATTTCAAAGTTGTCTGCAAGTAGCAGGTTGTTCGTTTTGCTTAGTAATCTCTAATATATTTGTTGAAATTTTGCACATCCTGGATTAATTATGCAGTCTATATGTATTATTTTACAGAATTTGTTTTGAACTTTTTTTACCCTCAAGAGAAGGCTTGCCTGTTACTGTTTTCTATGTTATTAAATGATGTCTTTTTCATCAGGTTTTATCATCCAAACATGTTCTCCCCCCATACAGGAGTACAAGCCTCCTACTACCAAGGACATTCCAATTGACCTTCGTGTGACCTTGCTGCCCAACGCCCCCAACCCACATGGAGTGCTGAGGTCCAAAGGTATGGAATTACCTTCAAGTATTTCCTGGACAATGTACCAGAATATACTAATTAGTATTGACTAAGTTATCTTTGTCAGAAATGTAAACTTTTGTGTAGAAAGAGAGACTAAATATTGCACAAGTCATTAACACTAACAATGGATGGATTAAATGATTAATTAAATGATTATTTGGTTGATTGATTGATTGGTTGCTTGATTAATTACATGTTTGATCGGTTGATTGAATAAAGTAGTGACATTGAGTGTGTGAGAGTGAGTTAGTGAGAGTAAGTGAGTGAATGAGTTAATGCTTGTGTGAGTGAGTGAATGAGTGAGTAAGTTGTGGAATCATATGCTTAAGTTAGTAAGAGTTTTAACGTGTATGGCTACATCTGGAGCAACTCTGTTGTACCCTCCCCTCCAGCTTGTGGAGAGCCTCCGCTGCTGATGTCTTGCTCCGCCCTCCTGGCACTACGACAGGCCGTACGAAGTGCACGGGCTGAAGTGGGACATGATGAGTTCTTCCCACTAGGTAATAGGAACGATTCTGACAGTTTATCAATCTAATTCCTCTTGGCTATTCTAGCTCTGTTGTCTCCTTGGATCACTTCTATGCAGAATAGTCTGTCACCCGATAATAGAAAAATGATTCGTATGTTAGTATTTCATGTCTGTCACTGATGGATGTCATTTTAAACATTTGGTAGTAAATGTCCAATCTTTATCTAGTTGTGGAGATTTAATGGCCTTTAATGTTTAAGATAATCTTACAAGAAAGTTGGATGTGCAAAACAAACAAACAAATTTTGCAAATTTGCATTTCAGATGGCCCTGCCACTGTGGAGGTGTGCCAGCAGAGGTGCCTGGTGGATCCCTCTGACTTTTCACTCTGAAGGAACTGTGATTATCAGGGAAAAATATGGGCAAAGTTTGATCCTCAATTACTGTACAATCAATTTGAGAAATTAAAAAGAAACGGCTACACCATGAAATGGTAACATCGTACTTTTCACTCTGAAGGGAACTATATAAAGATTATCACAGACAGAAATATTGGCAAAGTTAATCCCCAATTAGTGTAAAATCAAGTTGAGAAATGACCACAATGAAACAGTAACATCTTACTGTACATGTAGCACGCATAGTACACATTACATCTATTGAACGATGATATGACTATTTTTGTTGAGGATATACCCTACTCAAATGCCCTGGCAAAGATGATGGTGATGTTTGGGCAATGACGGACTTACAATTTAAGTAAGGATTAGGGTTATTGTTAGGGTAAGGATTGGGTTTTAGGGTTTAAGGGTTAAGATGATCTTACAACATCTTGTAACAAATGGGTGTGAGGAGACAAAAGAATAGAACTTAACACAGTTTTGAAAATGCTCTTTTTAGAAATAATGATACATGTACAATGATCTGGAATTTTGTAACACATTTATTCTTCTTAAACATGGATATAGTGGAAAAAATGGCCTTCAGGATTCTCCATGAATAGTTTCATCAGGTTGATAACTTGAGCACCGAGTATCAATGTTCTCTGTACATAACCAATAACAATTAATGCTGCACTGGTTCACCTTTTTCCTCTAGATAACATGCATATGTACCCATTGATGTTGATAACGGTATATTTGGGGATTTTGGTAGTCCTGCTAATCTCCAAGCAGATCTTGCTGTGGCAAATGGGAAAGAGTTTAGCCGGCAGAGGAGTTATTGGCTTCGCTGTGGCTAAACTCTTTCCCATTTGCCACAGCAAGATCTGCTCGGAGATTATAGTCCTGCTGCCTTAGGGCAGTAATGACTGCAGTGATACTTTCCACTGCCAGGTGGCACTGCAGTGGGACAATTACAGTCCCTAACATATTGTTATCACCAAGGAGGTTACTTTCTTTAACCTCCTTGTTATCACACAGTATCTCATAATACAAAGGTATCGTGGAAAATTTTCAGTTTGTTTAAAATAACCAAAGGTATTCTGGGTGAAATGGTGTATATTATATTGATTGCAATAATGTAACACCTCTCAACTATATTCACAATAAAAACGGTTAAAATCAATCCTCATTGTTTGTAATAACTATTCTATTTATTGAGTATCAACAACCAGGGCACAGCGTATAGAGTCAAAGTAAAATATATAACACTGAATTGCAAGTAAAGTGACAGTATTGGAAACTTTGCAAAGGTCTGTGAACAGACCTCATATTTTCCAAAAGAGTGCATAGACGTGCACCTTACATCTGCTTGAAGATTATGTGAATGAGCATGCCCCGAATGGTCCGCTATGTTCACAGGGGGTTTGACAGATGCCCATGTGTGTGTGTCTCGTTCGTGCTGACGACACTTTCAGACGACATTTGTGTGTTTTCCTCGGTCTTTCTCTCAAAAACTGTGCCGTTCTACACCGTCTGTGTCGTCAAGATTCAGAGATAAGCTTGTCATGGGAGGGTGGCTTCACTAAGAAGCCCGCAGGCAACTGACGGCAGTGCTCGGGGTCGGAACACTTCCCAGCCGAAGATAACGGTACACTGTCCCGGTGGTGGTCCCGACGGAATAGAATTCTACAGGTTTGTGTCTTTCCTTACAAATTTTGCCACAACTTCTTAGACTATAAGTACAGACAGTGACGATAATTTCACGTAGCTGATTTTTCCCAAAGGTAGCCTTATTTTTCTGGGCAAGTTCGTAGTTCGCATACCGTTATTTGACCCTGAGAATCAAGGAGGGAGGGGGGCGATTTATTTAAAAAAAAATGTCAAATCTCTGCTCTTTCTAAAATCGTGTTTCGCCCCGAAAAAATGAAACCAAAGTCTCACCGCCCTGGCTGGCATCAGACATCCATTGTGATGAGTGGTTTTCACGGAAGCAAATCTGTAGTACTTACGTTTGCGGTGATCTGTGCGTGTAAGAATGAATTATTCAGAACGTCCCTTTGTTTGCTGGCGTCCAGCCGTGAGATGACACTGGGAGGGTGTGAGCACGGATTTACACACTTATAACGGGATCAAACCCTCCTGTAATCCAATTTTCATACCTATGACAATGCAGGCATTGTGTCTGGGTAGGAAATGGCATACTCAGGATTTTTTGATGGCGAGGATTGATCACAGACCTGCTGGTATTTTGATAGTGTCTTTATTTTATTACGAGTATTGCGTTAATGGCATACCTCTGGAAGACCACCCAGTCATTCTGTCTTCCCTCTGTCTTTCTTCTTCTTTCTCTGTCTTTTTCTTTCCTTCAATTTATTCTCGCTTTTCATTTCAACTTCTATTCTTTTCTCTATCACTTCCTCTTTCTCTCTAATTAAATTGTATAACCCTGAAAAAATGTTCTCTTCAATAAATTTTCCCCTTTCCCCAGAATTGAAACCCTGTGAAAAATGAATTACTACTCACAGTAACCAAGGAGGTTACTGTGACTTGCAGTAATGTTACATGTGTAAATACTAGATGTAAGAGTACTAAGACATCCAAGAATGAAAATTATACTAATAATATTAACATAACGTTATTTATATGGCCCCACACAATGGATATTTTTTTTAGATCTGGCTGGAGTCTCGTATCCAGGCTAAAGTTACCCAAAATACTGCAAGCCAAAACATACCCCTAGTCCATGTTTTTGTTTTGTTTTGTTTCTCAGCTAAGTTGACATTCAAAACAATGGAAAATCCTCAGCTAATACCCATAACATCAGTTATTTACCCTGGTAAGATCAGATGTCCAAATGGAAATTCCAACATTCCTAATTCAACAGGCTCAATTTCACAATAATTAATATGGCTTCTAGCTGCTTCTTACCAAAGTAATTGAAAATTGGAACATTTTTCCACATTCTTGGTAATCAGCGGTATCAACCTGCTACAGCCATCCTCAAGCAGATGTATGGGGTATACATATTGATGTGTGGATCACAGGCAGCAGTAGGCGAGTATTGTACTGTTGCAATTCTTATAAATCAAATCAATCTTGGAATGTTTGCAGTGGTTTTGTTTTTGCACCAATTCATGACACTTTGAGTATGTATTTTCTACCCCTAGACTGCTAGAATGAAATATTATGTCAGGGTTAGCCCTAGGAAAATAACTGAATTTGCAGTATATGTCCTAGTGGTGCATCTTTAACAAATTTTTTCTCATTTGGCAAAAAAGTCGATGACATACATGTATATTTACATCTACTTAGAGATGTCTTCTAAGCGGGACATTGTTCAATCATTGAATGTTGTTTATACCTACAGCGCAAATACTAGTAATAGAGTACTCTCTAAGCAGAGGTTGGTGGGAAAAAAACATAATACTAAAAGAGGTCAAGTGTACATTCCAGACTGTGAAGTCAGTGGCTGGTTTCCCTTTTGGCTGGACACCATAGTTGTGGTGACTTCAGTGATGGTTAGCTCACCGCTGAAGTATTCCTGGGTACCCAAACATGGACAGCAGACATCCCAAAACTAATCTAATCAAGGAGGAAGTGGCATCCAAATCTTATCGCTGTAAATCTAGAAATATTAGTATCGGTACAGGGTTTATTGTTATAGGTGACTATTCTTCAAGTTCAATTCAGATCCTAAGGTAGCATAAGATACATTTTGTAGTATCAAAAGCTGCCAGAGGAGTGTATCCTCTGGTAGCCAAACACACTCCTAGGTCGGCTTCACTCTTTTGACACTTTTGATACAATCTAATGCTACTGTAGGATCTGCTTGGAGATTAACTGGTGACCTCTCCGTCATTAATTCATGATGATATGAATAAAGTCATTTCCATTTTATTGCTATAGAATTCAAATCTCCACAAAAATACATGTATTTAGCCTGGTTGCCATCCTCCGCAGTGCCTCTAGCTCAATCCTTTTCAAGTTTTATTGCATGGTTAGCGGTTACTACAGCCAACGAGGTTATCCTTATTAAGTTCTACAGCGTATGTCACCCATATTTTCCCAAATAAAGCAATTGGTACTGGTAGTGTTTCATTGACATATGTTGTTACATGTTAGATTTATCCAAGGAGGTCAAAAATCAATAATTTATCTAATATTTATTTTTCTTTATTTGAGAGATAAGGACTTAAAAGAGGTGCAAATGAGTTGACAGATTAGCTAAGCAAACAGACAGATAATCATCAGTAGATTAATATCTAAATGATAGGATTGGGTCACAGGTTAATGCCCCAGGGCAAATAATCTAATCACCAGAGAGATAACAGTTACAGATAGCCATATAGGGGGTCTAGATGGAAACTTCTGATGGCTTATGACTATGTATTGACAAATATACAAATGGCATATGTTTTTAAACATATGCCATTTGTATATTTGGAAGAAGCTTAGAATGATAGTGTAAATTACTAGCTATCTTGCTATAGGAGGGCTAGGAAGTTTTTTTGTGGTTTTCAAATTCATGGTTGAAATAATTCCACAATGCATTGTGATTTCATGATTTTGATGTCGGAAGATCACTGTGAAATGGACAGAAATGATATCCCTGCAAACATCTCAAAATCTATTGAAAAACCAGGCATACTTCAACTGTTAATATTACGTCTACAATCTCCAATGGGCAATATGTTTTATATTACTGAAGTTCTGCTTTCCCCTTGAGATTCACATGTATCAGCACTGCTGTGAATTAATTCACACTTGGAGTTGGTAACTTACACCCAGACTGTAAATCTAAACCACCTGTTAAAGGGACACACTTGCCAACTGAAGTTCTATAGTAGTAGTCTAGATCTTGAAATGAAACCGTAGATATGCAGAATTGTTTCAACCATGAACTTGAAACACAGAGAAAAATACTCCTTTCCCATTCTAATACCTGTGAATTTGAGTCAGCCCTTCGGAAATAAAATTGCTTTACAGTACATTGTACAGAAGGTTGTCTGCTTGATTGTTTGTGGAAAAAAACAACTTAAAATTGCATAAAGATACATTTTTATTTTGCTTTTTCAATTCAAAGACAAAGCTAGCTCAGCTTGGCCTCAAGTATACTTTCTCCAAAGGCACCAGTTGAAGTTTGATTTATTTAGATTGATGATAAAAGGTTTGCACATGTAGGTCAACAGATGTTATGTCTTGACACAGGCCAGCAAGGGTGTGCCTCCAAAAACTTGAATTTTGTTAGAAATAGAGCCAAGGAGGAAGATGTGTTCTCCAAGCAGATATAAGAGGGCTACATTGTTACATTTCCTAATACTACAGTACTACTAGCTTCCTGTTTCTGTCACAAAAAGCCGCCTTCGGGTAACAAGTAGCTAAGAAAATTGTTATCCCCAAACATTTCTTGGTATTGTCATGTCTTTGCACACTTTGGATATCCAGGTGTTTGACACATTCCTGACAAGGCCTGGTTAAACACCTGAATGATGTGACAAAAGCAGTGAATTGTTCATTTCTGGACAAAGACTGGATTTTGGACAGTCCAGATTTGGGAGTGTAACTATAAGTCCAATTTCTTTGTAGGAAATTACAGTTCGACTTTTAAGCAAAATGATTGTGTTATTGCAATTATATGTAGTTTTACAATGTAGATACATGAAAAATTTGGTAAATTGAGATACATGTAATGATGATGTATCTCAATTTACCAAATTTTTATAGGCTACTTGTTAGCTAAAGGATTGCGGTTTGACAACACGGAAGTTAACTCGGACTAATCATGTTGACAGAGCAGTGGTGGCAGTTCTATGTTTAACTGCAATGTTTGCTGAAGGGGTGTTTCTAACCAAAGCTGTACAAACTGGCTGGTGGGGCAACATGGGCTAAGTCTATAGACTCCACACTGTACCAGTCTGTTTGTGACAGCTACCAACAGTACTGTCCAATCTGTACAACCTGTACATGTACAAGTGGCTACTCTCCAAGCAGAGGTTTGACTCTAGCTGTTGTTGTTTTTTTTCTTACGTGTTGTTTGGCATTATTGTCAGGCTTTCTATTTTGTACCATTTTCCTTATACATGTATCTGTTTAGCTGGTAGACATGAAGAAATCAGTACAAAATAGAAAGCCAGACAAAAATGCCTTGAAAAGAGTAAAAGCATCTTTAAAAAAACAGTCGGAATCTCTGCGTGGAGATTACAATGCAATTGGCCACCTATGTAATTATTAGGACCACCTTTCCATTGTGAATGTGGCACATGCAGCATCAAAATTGGTAGATACATGTTAAATCAAATTCTGGAAGTCTTACATAGGAGTTATGAAATTATGAGAAACATCAGTACTAAGAATGACATCTATCATTTTTCCAAAGACCTACATTTTTTATGTAGTACCCTGCCATACATGTATGTATGTTTTCCCTATCCCAGTGAATCAGCCCTTACGGTTCAACCCGATTCTTGGGGTTTCTAGCAGCGACAAGTACCTAAATAGGTATGCACAAGTGTAACGCTGGCTGACTTACGTAGATGTGTTACCATGGCAACAGGATTACCATGGCAACAGGATTACCTAACACTCAGTCTCACTTTCACTGCTCAGATTAGAACTCCAAATAAGGCAATACCTTGCCTGATAGAAGGTGAAATTCTCGTGCTCAGTGACTGAGGTTTCATTCTAAAGTCTATGTACATTATCATATACGGTAAGGCATCTGCATTTTCCTGTGTACTTCACTCTTCTCTTCTTCTGCATATTTTTTTATATGTTATAATACTACAGTGACTAGTTCATATTCCTATTTTCCTTGTCACTCGCTGGCAGGTTGTTATTCCAACAATGGAAGCAAAATAACAAGTCACTTTGATTATGATATGAAATTACTAAACACAAACACAGTTTTCATAATGATGACTTCTGCATTTGTATTTATTTTGGCTCAAATGCTACTGTTGACAAATTGGTATGTTCTTGATTTGCAATAACACTAACAGTAACACTACCTTACGTCGTCCATGCCTGTACAGGGCTCGAAATACCACCTGCACCAGTCCATGGGATTTTATACATAAATGTCCTATGATGCAGCTGTACATGTATATGGGTTGTTATTAGCTGCATTAACTGTTACCATATATAAAGTATAAAAGAAAAAAAATTGCAAAGGTTCCTGAACAATTTTAGTATGAATGATCCATACCTTTTAGATTCAGAGTGGTGCAGGTAAAATTTGTCTGGTGCAGGTAATTTTCAGTTTAACTTTTTCAGAAAAAAGTATTTCGAGCCCTGCGACTGAAACCTCAGTATCAGTACCTTTTCTTAAGTTTTATGATGTTTTCTTAGGTACAGCCCCCCAATGTAAAAACATAATGTATATTGGTGTTACAGGACATGTTATTTATTATCTCCCAACAGATAAGATGGGCACCAGATGGAGACTACAGAGGGCGCCTCACCTGGCCTGCCACATGGGCGGCATGTGTCAATGTCACTTGGTTGCTGTGGCAACAGGTCAGTCCAAACTTGCCCTCGCCACACACAAACTCTGTGGGTTTTGCACAGTCATGACTTTTGTTATTTGATACACACAGACCTGTTGTACTGAGTGGCATGCACACTTCCTGATTTCTCATACAGTTGTTAGCAAACAAGAAGTGATTGAGACCCAATTTTCAAGGTCAAAATGAACCAGCGATGTTCCAAATACTCTCCCATGTTTTGTAGCTTCTACCAGGCTCCACAGGTTGCTGGAAAAACAGTAGAAGGTACCTGAAGACCTTGTTTTGGCTTGCACTCGAAATTCGAGTCATAGCTGCAGCTACAACATTAATGTCTACTAGACTAAAAACCCTAGACAACAAAATGTTTGCAACTGCAACTGCAACTGTTTCCTTTATCCAGTCTTCCCACAAATTTTGAACAACTACATGTATTCAAAAAGAATGTCAGTCATTTCCTCAGTTTGATAAAATGAACTGACCACACAGAGCTACATAGAAAAATCTCTGCTGCTTATAATATTCATAAGGTTCACAGGCCCTCAAATTGGGTGTATCCAGCTCAAAGGGCCCCGTTGTCATGAGGTCATGTATGAACCCTACAGTAGACAGACAGACAGATATCAATTGCAACACTTTCCTTTATTCCAGTCTTCCCACGAATTTTGAACAACAATTAAGAATGTCAGTCATTTCCTCAGTTTAATGTTATGAACTGACCACACAGAGCTACAAGTACAAAATAAAATCTCTGCTGTTGAAAAGAAATTCACAGACCCCCAAAATTGGGTGTATCCAACCACTTGGCAGTTGATGAAAGGCCCACTTGTTATGAGGTCTGTATGAACCCTACAATTGATAGACAGACAGTCAGACACTTCCTTATCAAATTTTCCCACGAATTTTGAACAACAGTAAAAGAATGTCAATTATTTCATCAGTGTAATATGATAAACTGACCACACAGAGCTACAAAGACATCTGCTGCTTATATTTATAAGAAGGTTTAAGAAGGTTCACATGCCCTCAAATTGGGTGTATCCAACCCCTTGGCGGTTGATAAAAGGCCCACTTGTTGTGAGGTCATGTAGACAGACAGACAGACAGTGTGCTTTGTGTGGTGCTCTGGGTCAATGCCAGCAATTTGTTCCACCCTATTACACATCACAGGACTGAACCTAGCAGCACATTCACAGCATGTCCAATAGGAATCAAAAGCCATAGACTGAGATACATGATGAAGATTAGACATTCTGGTAATAAGATACGCCAAAAACGACAAGCAACTGGTTTTTCCAAAATCATATCCAGTTGCTTGTCAGTAACTGCTTTTTGGCATAGACTGAGATGCATTGTAATTATATTTGTATGAACTGCATCAATCAATATGGGAGAGTGGAAAATTTTAAGGATGTAATGATTATCATGGTTGATTGATTGATTGCTTTAATGGTGGATTGTATAGTTACCATCCAGCTTCACAATTATTTTTGTTGTAAATGAAAAAAAATATAACATTTTTCTTAACTTGAACAACAGAACATCCATTTAAAATTAAATTGCGTATTTTGTTGGAACACGTACATATCCGGTATGTTTTTCTTTCCAAAAGAAGATAGCTCTAGGCTATAAGTAAGTAACCGAGCATGTCAGGTATGTTGGGGAATGGTTACAGATAACATTGAAGGAATAACAGGACAATTTTCTGGGGTCACGACGCTGAACTCTGCATTCCTGGGCAGCTGAGTAGTAGGGACACTGGGTGACTGGTGGTGTGTCCTGTTATTTTAGCCTCATTTATAGCTTAGAGACAACCAAATATTGTACCAGGAAAGAAATAGTTATAAGTCAAGGAAAAATTCCAAATAACTGATAAATGTACATGAAGGACTGCAATATTGCATTCAAATTTCTAGGCATTACTACATGTAGTACACCCATGCACACAATATAGTGTATACGCTTCTACATTCAGGACAATTGTTCAAAGTCTACTGAAAATTATGAAATTTTAGTAAAAACATGTTATTGCTACTTCAAAGATTTAAAGATTCAGCACAGGAAAAATAAGGAAACTCATCCCTTCTGGGATGTTAGCTAGGGAGATATATTTTATATTTATTGATGTTTCTAATGGAGTGTATGGTATTTTATAGGACTGTACCATAGAATCAATCAATAAAATGTACTTGAGCTGAATGCTGAACCATTACTATTTATTAATAATGGTTTATTCAAAAGTCAGACGTCACAGTTGCCACCTTGCAGCCAACGGCTGAATTGCGTGGTAAACTACACAAGATAAAAATGTCAAGAGCTCTAGATACACTGATTAAAATATACTGGTCTAAATACACAAGTTAAAATCGTCGGTCAACGACGTTTACAGTTGATACAGTTTCGGGGTATTTAAATCACAGATGTTCATAGAATATCATACATATATATAGGATATTATCATACATATATAAAACAGTTCAAAACACAACGAGTAGCGAACACAGCGAAGGCAATTAAGCGTTCAGAAGTCTAGTCATGTGAGGAACAGCGCTGGATCTATATCTATCAGTCTTACAGTGTATAATGTCTAGTTTCTGTGATGATCGTGTCGACCTTCCACTTATTTCCCCCCGAGAAGAAGGGAGAAGGTGTCTGAATTGCTCAGATGACTGCAGTGATCTGGCGAACTTCATCGTTAAGGCTTCGCGACGGTCTTCGAGTGTGGGTAGGTCTAGTAAGTCACGTGCCTTGGTGTAGGACGTAAAGTCAGGGCCTAAAATGATTCTGCAGGCACGTCTTTGAACAGATTCGATCTTCTTACTGAGCACGCTGGGTAGTCCGGGGTGCCACACGGGGGCACAGTACTCAGTTATGGGACGGATGTAAGTGATGTAGACTGTCACAAGATCTTCGGTTGGGAGGCGGAAGTGTTTGAGCTTATGAACTTGAAGCACCAGTATTGACATTAAGTGCAGCAGATAATGGATTGCCTGACATGAGTTATGAAATACGGAACATTGAATATGGTAAAACAAATTGATATAGTGATATTAGTATATGTACCTGAACATCTTTTGAAAAATTTATGAAATAAAAATATGATTAATAGAATCCACCCCTGCCCAAATCATACAAATGGAACAGTCCGGGATCCTGGTGTTAAAAGCATTAAGCGAGGTTGATGGATAGATGTCATTAAGCTACAGGGATCTCATGTTCTGGAGTGTGCTTCCATTAAGTCTAAAAGGGTTCTTATGACGTGCTTTAATATAGCTTTGCTGCATGTTTTATTAATCATAATCATAACACACTTCAGTTCATGCCTGAAAATTCCATTCCGGTATATTGAGGTATACATATACATGTACGTCTGTGAAATTTGGTCATCATCCCTTTGGTCACCCATTTCTTATTTGACTTGAAAAATGTATGTGGCCTGTTTTTGGTGACGGATTGTGGTTGGAGCAATATTACATGTAAAAATACCATCTACATTAATTTGTACATCATTGCAAGTTACAACAGTCTATTCCCAGAGGACTTTTAAGCTGTTGTTCTGGGCTTGTTAAGGTCTTGATTTTGGACAGATAACTTCTGGAATCTGGCAACCTTTTGTTGCAACTGTATGGGACAATTTTGTACTTGATTGTGAAAATTACCTAGTGTGTTTCATTCCATGTCTACCAATAAACTAAGTAATTTCTCTCATGTTGGCTAAACAGGGATACCTACCACAACTGCTCTAGTCCAATGATTTGTAACTTTCAGTTAATAATGATGTGCATTGTTTTGTCCTGCAGTACTGCTGCTGACCACTAGATGGAGCTGTGCAGAGGTGACTATTTCTCCCTCAATGGCACTACCAGAAGCTGCCACCTCATCCCCGCTCCTACAGCCAAGTCCCACCGCTACAGTGCACACATTCAGCACCACAACTCTTGAAAGGACTGTGTCTTCTGGTTCCTTAGCATACTCAAGTTTGAGCAATCTACGTATAGAAACAAGCACAAGTGACTTAAACTTAAAGACAATCTTGAGCAGCACAGTACAATCTTCAACGATCTCAAGAAACACAGTACAATCTTCAAGTGTACAACAGATGTCTGCATCAATGACTGCATCTGTCTTTCGCAGTTCAACAATCGTTCCATCCGAACAATCGGTCTCACACCGCAGTTCAGTCTCTTACCAGAGTTCAATCAATGACCAAAGTTCAGTCTCTTACCAAAGTTCTGTCTCTCACCAGAGTTCAGTCTCACCCTACAGTTCTGTCTCTCACCAGAGTTCAGTCTCACCCTACAGTTCTGTCTCTCACCAGAGTTCAATCTCACCCTACAGTTCTGTCTCTCACCAGAGTTCAGTCTCATCCTACAGTTCTGCCTCTACAGTTTTAAATCAAACCGCAGTGATGCCCAAAGCAGGGACTTTAGAAAGCAGCACCTCTGCGTTCTTTTCGGCAGAGTCTAAGACATTCTCCTCCATGGAGCAAAGTTCTGCTTTCATACAGCCCACACCGACTATCAGCTCTACAGTGCAGAGCTCGCTAAGAACTTCTATGTCAGAATCATTTTTATATCCGTCACCATCTCCGAGTGTGGCATCTACCAGGGTAAACCCACCTCTGAGCACAGAGGTACTCCCAAGTTCTGTAAGACTTGTGGAAAGTTCAAATTCAAGTCTGTTTCCCACCGCAACGCCCAATTCCAGTGCTCTACTACCATCTTCGGAGTTTAAACTTGCCAATGAGTCTGTATCCAGTAAAGAACTGGCATCAAGTTCAAGAGCATATTCTATAGAACCCACCGCAACACAGTCATCGACAATCCCACCAAGTTCAACAACTGAACTGACAACCTCAACAGTCTCGTTTAATGCATCCGATACAATTTCCTTTTCTTCTTTGCCAACGTTCACTCCTACCATTGGGTCAACTTCGTCAGTGCTCCTTCTTTCTTCAACTGCAGTACCAAGCAGTACTCAAGTAGTGCCAAGTTTGTTCACAAGTAGACTGTCGTCGTCCGATGTAACTGTCGTACCAACGCCATCCCCAAGCCCACCTGTTGCCATGGCAACGTCCATGACATCGTCGACGAGCAGTGCGGTGTTGAGACCGTCCTCCGTTGCCGTGGTTACGAGCAGTGTTGCCATGGCAATGACTAGTAGCTTGAGCCCTAACGGTACGGGAGGAGGTATCCAGGCCCCTGCTGGTTCAGGTGGTCTGCCCCTAGCAGTGTTGGTGGGGATAGTCATCGCCTGCTGTGTGTTTGTCACTATATGTGGTGAGTTTAGCCTGACGGTTTGTTTGTTTGCTTAGTCCAACATACATTAAGGTAACAGACATTGCTAATACTACCTTGGATGCCAGTTAGGATCGGGCAGCTAGCAAGGTTATTCGGGGGCCCAAGGCAGTCAGCCCGCCAATCTCATATTAGCGATTTGGGGAGTTTAAGCCCGAAGGAGGTTTTGCTGCAAAATTGCGGGCTGACTGCCCCTGGCCCCCAAATAAACTCACTAGCTGCCCGATCCTGTCTGGCACCCAGGGTATGTCAATACGTGTTTATTTCCACCTCCAAGTCCACTTGATAAGAGTCTGAGCTTTGTGAGCTAAAAACGTTACCTGTATGCTTCAATTTCTACGGTAGTGGTTGTTGTTTGACACACATTGGCAACTGATGGAGTTTCTGCAAGACCAAGATCTAGATGTACAATATTGTTCGGAATATTGTATAGTTGTTTTCTTTTTCTAATCAAATTACCGCAGAAAATGGTTAACTTATAGTTAAACCAAATTAACATATTGCTTCCTGGAAAATGTAAGAATTCAGTTTTTAGCAAACATTCAGATATGAAAGGTACAACGTAAAAAAAAGTAAATTCAACATTAATTAGTTTTCCTAATGAACATGTAAGAAAGGTTTACATGATTTCCATCCATGTGTTGTTTTCCAGTTGTGCTGATGATCCTGCTGTGCTTTAAGAGAGGAGGCGCGTACGGAGCGGGGTCGAAGAAACCCAGCCCTGCTAACGGTGGTCTGTGGGACGATGGGGTCACACTCAGCTATATCAACAGCCATATAGAACTACCAAAGGTAAGCTGTTTAGCATAGGAGCATTGTCTTGTAGCTTTAATGTGGGCTTTCAAAGAGCTAGATGTTAATTATTAGAGTCTGGAGTAGTTCAAGGGAGGGGTTCCTCAGAGAGAGTGACAATACCCTGCCATGAGAGCTTGAGAGAGAGTGAGAGATGGTAAGGTGCATGTAAAATAAAGTTAGTGCAATGTAGCCTTTATGCAATACTAGCATAAAGTTCATCTGTGTTGGTAGAATGCATTATGGAAAAAGGTCGACTAGAATGTAGACTGCGGTAAGTCCCCATAGTTTAATTCAAGTTTTGGATATAAAGTGTTAGCAATTTATCTATACCATAGCTTGCATTTTGTGCCAGGCACACTTGGTAACTCCTGCTCTTCTGGATTAGTGTGTACTTTTATGTGGTAGTACCTGGTTAGGGTAATTCTTTAATGAAATGGAAGAATCTGTAGTATAGAAAAGTTTGAAGATGCTTAAGATTGATGTTAACTTGAAGGTCTAATTTATAACCCTATTCTCATATTGTGAAGTGAATGTATGGTGATTTCTTTGACGTGATCAAGAGGTGGATGTCATCAAAGTACTGTTTAACATTTAACAACTGCATTCCCTTCAAGTAGCAATTTCCCTTATGATCCAAGATTAGAAAACTGAAGGGTAGACTTCATCAGATTCAAACGCCTGATCTGAGAATATGATCCAATTCCAAAGACCTGATTGCTAACTGCTAATCCACCTAACATGTAACATGTTGTTATTGTTGTTTATATTTTGTTGTTGTTGTTTACACCAGGAGCAGGGAGAGGAGATGAAGTCGTTGGAAGGAGAGACGGACGACCCCACCCCGGCAGCCTTCACTAACTACGGCTACACTGATGAGTCAAACACAGTCAGCACCAGACTATAAACCTATCATCATTGTTTAGTTGTAAAGTTTAAGCTTTGTTTCAACGCAAAGTAAAGAACTCACCATCAATTTTTGGTCAAACTGCCTTCAGATGTTCGATTCGCTTCACTGAAATTCCGGAGGTTGGAAGATGATGTCAGCAGCGAATCATAGATGGCGGGAAGACGAAACTTTACAATTATGGATTCTATCAACACAGATGAGTTTTCATTCAAAAATTCTTGTCATTGTTGTTTGTTCTTAGTCTGGGTGGCTTCCGATCACTACTTCGTCTCCATACTCTTGCTGTCTTGACATTTTCAAGGTAACAAGTAAAGCGAGCCCTGTTAGTGATAGAATGGTACAGGCCATGGTGTATTTCATTCTCAAGACCATGTACACTGTAATATACTGATGAAAGTTGATTTTAAAAATAGATTATGGAGATAAAAGAACAGATTGTTCAAGCAAGCAGGAACAACGCTTATTATAAAACTTGTGCTTTTATATGTAAGTAAAATGGCTGGCCCAGAAAGGTAAATACTGTACATGTACATCTGTCAAGCATTGTAAAGCTTTGTAGTAGGTTATACGAGGATGTTGTCAAAAGACAAACACACATCTTTCACACACAACACGCCAGGGCTCTAGCCAGCTCGAAATTTTTTTCCGTCAGCCAATTCCCAGTGTCGCAAAAATCGCGAAAACACTCTTCCAGGAGTTAGAAAGACTGAACTGAGACCTTGAAAAACGGGTTTTTAATGAGATTATCGTATGCTAAAGGGCGCCGACATACTTCGTCAACAATAATAACAATAGCAAAACAAACAGTGTGTGGCTTTTACGGCCGTGGACAGCGTCCCCAAGCCGCCTGTAGCTTCTACCAAGGATTTTTGTCCGTCAAGGTTGACGGATTGGTTTAAAAAATTTTCCGTCACACGCAGCAAATTTCCGTCAAATGACGGAAAAACGGACGCTGGCTAGAGCCCTGCAACACGCACACACACATTGATGTACAATGCACACATGCAAGCACAAACACAGATGTATGTTGTGTGTCACCTGGTTTTACAGATTGAAATGTGACTTTTAAAGCTTCTTGTACATTTTTATGTAGACAGTCTAAGAGGGTTAGAAAAATATCAATGGGTTGTCTAGTACATGTACCTTGATAAAACATTTTATTAAACTTATTTAAATGGAGCTCTAAGGAAGAAGAACACACCATTTTGTTGTGCAACAGAGAGAATTATATTATTGCTTTAGAACTACTTCTGTGTACACAAGGATTCTCATTGTTCGTGCGTTACTGTATTGTAATGATATGGTGCCTATGTGGTATTATCAGGGACACATGTTTGGTGCCTTGATTTAGATATTGTACAGTGTAGAGTTTCGTATGCAAAGAACAATGATGACAATGATGATGATGCCTAAAAGCAAGGAGCTTTTTGATAAAAGCTCCTTGCTAAAAGTAAAGGTTTACCTTCGTTGTCACCACGATTGGTGACTGACTGTTGACCATGTGTAACAGAGAGCCCCCTAGTGTATAGACTTGGTAATGCAAGATTACAGAAAACTACCGTCCCACCATGAGATTGATGTTACATAACTGAAACAAAAATATTTGTGATGTTTTATGTAAAGTTTTAAGGTATACATGACCTGTATATCACTTGTAAAGAAAAATTATGAATACGTCGCTTAAGACATAATCATATTTTGATGTTTTAGCTTGCTATGAGAAAAATTAGTACTGACTGATTGTATGTAAGGATATGAAGATACGTGAAAAGAGCACGTAAAGTTTTTATCCAGTATTTCTTGTAAACAGCATATAATGTAAATGCAAGATGATTGTTGTTGACATCATAAGAGTGTAAATCAACATTTTGTCAATGACAGAAATGTTTATGTCTTTATTTGAAAGAACTGGAAAGAATTAACTCATACATGCAGTTGAAGAGGAGATTAAGTTTGTATTCACAAGCAAGTTGGTTTTGAAGTAGCTTTTGGTAATGTGGTCTTATGTACGAATCAAAAAAAGGAATTTACCATCGCGATATTTCTTGTAAAGCTTTAGTTCTTTAATTGCGTATGAATACTTACGCACTTTAACAAAAAGAGTACCAAACACACAAACGTTGTATTTCTGCATGTATGTGTCTGCACCAAAGCTTTATTAGCTAGATATAGAAATACTGGTAGATTATTTTTGTAGCCTATGTTAGTGATAAGTTACATTTTTGAAAGTCAAATACATGTATAGTGAATGTCGTTACTCGTACGCATATTTTAACAAAAAAAGACTAAAACTTCTTATGCTTCATTTGTCCTTTATTTGTTATTGTATGAAGACAATGAATTTGAGTCAAAGTCTTATTCTGATAACCGATTTTGCTGTACTCTGTAGGTCCAGTTTTGTTCAGTATTTTTTTTGTACAGATGTAAGAAAAGTTGATAGGAAATGTTTATGGAGGTGCACTGATTTCACTTGTTTTTATGGTAGAGTGATGGATGATAATGATATCGTAGCTGTGCCATTGTTGTTCCACATGATGAAACTGCAGCAGTGCCTGCAATACATGCACAAAAGCTGTGTTCACTTCTCTTTCTTTGTCCTCCTTGATAGAAAACTAGTGCTTTCACTCACATTCTGTATCAATGAAGCGCACAGATGCTGATGTCATATTCCTGACCTTGATTTGCATATCTATGGAGCTTCAGCATCTTTTTTAATCAACACGCCTCTGTATGTATGGACTGGAGTCAAGCCATGTTCACTTTGTTCCACTCCCGAAGGTCGCTACCCTGCCCCCCCCCCCCCCCCCACCATGTTGGCTACATATATTCTTCTACACAACTAAAAAGAGCAAACATTAGATTGCACACTCGAGCAAGTGACCTGTCCTTGGTGCTGAACTGTTTACTATTAAATCAAGGAGTCAACTCACTTTCTTGTGTCAAACAATGGATCTGAAATTGTGGGTTGTTCAAAACCTTGCACCTCTAATCTAATTTTTTTCAGTGTCCCCAACGTAGTTTGTATTGTATGTAATATTGCTTGATAGGCAGAATTTAGGGGGTTCTCATGTATTTGGAGGCTTCGCCACCTGCCATTTAGTTAGAATCTGCCTATGGCTTTATTAAAGACTTGGCAGTATATAGAACATCTTTTCCCGAGGAAGTCATTAGGGACGCCATCTGGCGATGGATGGTGGAAATGCCGGCGGTCACAGAGCAATGGCAAATCGGTCAAAGGTCGCATCCACCTTTGGTCACTGATCATGACCCAACCCTCCATTTTGACGTGTTGTCTACGTTACTAGCCTGTAGCGCATAGCGTAGAGTAACTCACCAATTCCTTTGCGCCGAGCGCTACACATACTCACAGAAGATCACTGTAAAATCGGTTAACCCGTGCTCTCTAACAGTCACACTGTGAAAAGGATGCCCCAAACGTTGGTACCTAGAATCCGGTCTGAGTTCCCCAGTGTGGATGGCACACCGACCCACGTGCTGAAGTGTGGAGACTTTCCGCCGGACCAAGACAAGAAAATCTTGTACCTCATCATTCCAGGTAAAGCATTTTATTGCTTCATACCAACTTCGGAAGGAAGGCACTGTCAGTCGTAGTATCCCCCTGTCCTTGTGTCTACGTGTAGCTAATACATTTATGTGCATGTAATAAACGTCATCAGGAATATACGTCGGAGGGACTAAAAATGTTGCTCCTGTTCGTCTCAAAATGTCTTCAGGTAACACCCTTGTACATCTATGCATTTGTCTACGACTTGACCATCAATGGGTCTCAAAAGAGTCAGTAAAGTCAAGGAGCTTTCATAGCCATTGGTAAAACAGGTAAGTCGGAAGTTTGGGGTAGGCCAATTTTGGGAGGTCGAATGGGTATTGTTTTTCTTGAGGGGGGGGGGGGGAGGACTCCATAACAAAAGACCCTTCTTTGAACCTGAACGTCATGCTTTTAGTACCCCTTCCTAAAGGTACGCTCCCACCGCACTTGCCTCAAGCTTGCGTCACTTCGGAAGAAAATTCGTTCTTTATCTCTGAAAGTATCTTTCAAACCCAGCAGCGACGCAAGTGCAGTGAGAGTGTACCTTAACTAGTTCATGTTCCTAACAATGTTCACCTTTTTCCTAAACAGGAAACCCGGGAGTTGTTGGTTATTACGACAAGTTTATGAGAGAACTGTACAGGGCACATGGAGGGCGCATTCCCGTCTGGGGCGTGGCACATGCTGGTCACGTCATCCTCCCAGATCACGTCAGAAGGAAAAACTCAGGTCAGTAGATAGAACTTGTATTGAACTCCTATTGTAAATTTCTTCCAACACAACCAAGTGTGACGGTGGCCAGAACTCAATAAAGACTCCAGTCGTCCGTTCGTTGTTAGTAGACTCCGTTGCAGTCTTCGGAACGGGGCTGTGTTTTTTTTTTGGGGGGGGGGGGGGCGGCGTTGGTCCGCGATTTTCAACGTTGGCTGGGTTCTCTTGTGCCGGGAAAGGGAGTTTGCCGAGGAAGGGAATTTGCTGTGAAAGGGGAGTTTGCCGTGATAGCGAGTATCCCCCGTCGCTATCACGGCAAACTCCCTTTGACCGTGAGCAAACTCCCTCCGAAGACTGCAAAGGAGTCTACGTTGTTAGTGACTATTTCTTTATTCTTTGCTCCACCTGCCTGATCCTAGACCCGAGCCAAAAGTGTCGGAGACCCCGGGCTTTCTTTTTCTTTCTTTCTTTCTTTATTGAAGATGAGACATGTCATTACAAGGGCCTGCCTAGGCAGCTTTGGGCTGGTAGCGGCAGAACCTACAAGGATGCGGACGAACATACAAAGAATTCATAATAAGAAACAATACAATATAATGCAATAAAATAATCAGTAACTATAATGTGTCATGGAACTATACAGATATGGAAAAAAGATGGTATTCCCTCTTCTTCTCAGCCAGACAGTTGACGACGTCCTGACCTTTTTAGGACATTAATCCCCGACACAGTAGGGTAAAGAATAATATATCTTTCCGTGGGAAAATATCAAGAAAGGTTACACCCGACGCGGCAAAGGATAATACAAACAACGTTAGACATATACCAGTCGTACATACACCACTTCAGCCCTCCGTGTCACCCATTCCGTGACACAAGATAGTACTCACTTCCGACGTTTGGGACAACATTCTCACTGCTACAGAGCCACCTACATCGGCTATAAGCAACACTGAGAAGTAGACCCAGCCATTCTACCCTGATATTATGGACTGACAGACACTGAAACGTCTGAAGCGAGTACTATCTTCGTTATGTTGGAATAACTTTACTATACGAGTATTTGCCACCTGATTAAACTATTTACGGATGTATTGAACTCCATGTCATTACTGGGTTTAATTATAGCTAATTAAGGTTACCGAGTCATCAATTAACTTTTCACTTTCACAACTAACAGATGCATCAAAAGGACCCTACGGTCTCCAAGACCAAATCACTCACAAAATCTCCTTCATCAAGGACCACGTCCCACGTGACGCAAACCTCATCCTGATTGGTCACTCCATCGGCTGCTACATGATGCTGGAGATCCTCAAGCGCTGTCCTGAGGTCAATGTCCTGAAGGGCATTCACCTCTTCCCCACCATAGAACACTTGAAGGAGACCCCCAATTGCAGTCGGATCATGTGGATGATGCCTTTACTCTCGTTCTTCCAATGGCTGTCAGTGTTTCTGGCGCTCTTGGTGTCCTTTCTCCCTGATGTCATCAAGCGTTGGCTGCTAAAGTTGGTTTTCGTGGGTTATAAACTTGACCAGGGGGCACTGGAAGCTAGCCTGAACCTTCTTGATCCGAATGTGACGAACAGCTGCCTGTTTCTGGGATACCAGGTGAGTCAGGTTTCTTCTACACGTTTATCTTTTTTTTTCTTTTATTGCACATTTTAACAACATATATGGATTTAGAAATATAATAAATCATAGTACAGCTGACACCCCGGACCTCCTTGCCATTCTAAAGACTACCACACCCTTACTTATTTATTTATTAAAAAATGCATTACTATTTTACATACCAACACATTAGGATTACAACATCATTGATGACACTACCTCCGCTAACGTCACATTTCAAAAACAAGGCTTAGCCGATATACGTAAAAAATATTCACATTGTCAAATAAATATGCCTACGACTATTCTCTTTACGTCATGTGTGGTTTCGTGTCTTTACATCATACTTTTCGTTCCCGAAAGCAGCCCGACCGGGCCCCGGTTTGGAAATGTGACGTAGGCCTTTCTGCATCACACTAGTTAACCCCCTCCCCAATATGCGCACACAATAACAACACATGACACTTGTATGGGGGGAGAGCGCCGCCTGGTTCAGGCGCCGCATATTTTCGAATATGCCCCGTTCGGGCCCCGGTTTGGAAATGTGACGTAGGCAAGGTTTGTTTTCTACGTCCTGCAGGAGTTTACCCAGGTGAGGGAACCAGACCTGCGCTGTATCGGTCAGCACCTGGAGAAACTCATCTTCTACTATGGCGCCACCGACGGCTGGGCACCTGTCAGCTTCTATCAGAGGATGAAGAACACCTTCCCTCAGGTGAGACAGTAAAGTGGGTCTTTCTTTTGTAGATGGTCAGGGCTCGAAATACTGAGTGTTTGTGCACCCAGGTGCACCCAAAATTGGAGCTGTGCACCCAATTTTTTTTTTCTGTGGGTGCAGGGTGCACCCAAATATTTTCTTAGGCTTATGTATGTACAATTGTCAGTATACATTGTGTTAGAAAAATAATAAAATGTGGTGCACAAGCAAACAATGGTTGGTGAAATTCACTTTATTTGTCATTGTCCACATTACAGCACCAAAAGAAACAAACTATTTAAACTTGTCAACAAAATTTTCTCAGCTTCACACATCGTACCGAACTACGAAAAACTGTCTTCCTGTTAGCACCTACCAATGCATATGTCTCCCAAAATGTCGGTAATTTCATCCTCCACTGCATACAGAAAATAAATCAAACCCAATTGCATTCATTTTAGATTAGAAGTAGCGCTAGTTCACATTTTGTTATTGTGTAATATGTCGTATTATTATCATCATTGTATTTCCATGTTTACTTGAAATTAGCCTTCTGGCATGAATTTGATTCAATTATTCCTTTGATGTCAAAAAGAAAGGGTGTTCTAAATCCAAACAGAAATAACAGTCATATATAAATGGCAAAACAAGTTGACTTTGACGTTGACTCAAGAAGTAATAGAAGAGGTTACCAGCGCGCATTATGTAAGGGACTGCATGCCTTTTTCCGTTAAGCGTTATGAGCCATTTTAAATCACCATTATTCGTTACCGACAGGATCTAATTCAACGTTAAGCGTTATTGGGCCTCCTGAATTTACCGTTAAGCGTTACTATGCCTCCTGAATTTACCGTTAGCTAGCGGCGTTACCAAAAGCACCCCCTGCAGACCCTCATGTGTGAAATGCTATGGTCGAGGGGGCAACTTAGTCCTCTCCTTGTTCTTCATTCTCGCTCGTCCAAACCGTAAGGTTATCCCTGAGCATGTGCATGATGATGGTGCTGTCTTTGTATGAGGCGTCGTTTAAGGTGTCCAGCTCCGATATTGCGGCGTCGAACGCATCCTTCGTCAGCCGACACGCTTCTTCGGTGTTCTTCGTGACCTCGTAGTGGAACACTGAGAAGTTTAGCGCCACACCTAGCCGTATGGGGTGTGTTGGCTTCAGCTCCTCAGCTGCCTCCTTGAGCGCTTCCCCGTAGGACTCCTGGGCATCCTTCACCACACTCTCTTTCTCTTCGCCCTCACTGATTTCCGCCTGGTACCGGTGGTAGTCTCCCTTCATCTTACGGTAGAAAACGTAGCTCTCCGCGAGCTTCTCGCGACTCTCCTCATCGTGCTCATCCTCCAACTCCTTGTCGGCACGGGGGATGAGGAAATTGTCGAGCAGCGCCAAGACTTCGTCGCACATCTCCTTCAACTCGGCCTCCACCTTCTCCCGTAACCACGTCGCCGCCTGTCGGTCGTACGAGCCGTCGGGTGCCTTCTGCTCCGCGGACGAGACGATCCGCCAGGTGCACCTGATTGTATATATTTCAACATATTAGTTCCTGCCATATCTCATAAATACTTTTGTTTGGTTTCTGATTTATTTCTTGATGCTAAGACAGTCAAATTTCTGACAGTTATGTTCTCTTTTGACTGTTATCATTTGCTAATCAACTTTGTAACAAACACTACCCCACCAGCGACACATTGATATGAAAATTCCACTTTTCGTTGAGTTATCTTGAGTTGGTTGTGTTGTAAATAGTGGCGACGTACGAACGAACGTTTAGTTATTTAATTTGACGTTTGATTTCATTTTTATCAGTTGTTGTAATGTTGTGTCATTTTATGTTGGGGTCTCCCCGGCCCCCCAGGAGGCATTGAAAAACGCCAGTAGGGGATGTTTACTTTCCTGGTTAAATAGATAAACTGAAACTGACCTCCGGGAGCTCGCCTTGTTCTTGTAGGCCACGGACAGCAGGTTCCTCTCCTCTTGCTGTAGTATCCCGCCCATCTCCACCACCTCCTTCATGCACAGCGCCATGTCGTGCCACCGCTCTGTTTGTTCCCACAGCTGGAATGATAACAATCATGACAGACTCAGAAGACTAAGGTGCTTTGGTCACGTTGTGAGAAGACCATTAAACACACTAGTCCACAAAGCATACTATCAAGATTTCCAAAAGCCAAGGCCACGAGGGAGACCCCCGAAGCGATGGAGGGACCAAATTGCAAAGGATATCGGACAGAGTATCAAGTTTGCGGAGATGAGTGCGAAGAATCGTGCAATCTGGAGAAATCGTACGGAGGGGAGCAAGGGGCCAATCCCTGGCCTAGGCACGTAGGCAGGTAGGCACATCAGAGATGGCAAACTTCACCCCCTTTTATACATCCCCAGTGCTGCTATTATTTTCTGATGTAATATTTAAGCAAAGCCAGATTTTATGTTATCTAAATGAAACATTCCAGTCCCAGTGGCTTCTCAGAAATGACCATTAATGTAAACAACCTCAGTTTTGTCATGGAGATAGCTTTGAAACCAAGCCAGAAAACCTGGTTGAAAACCGTTATTAAAGTTTAGCGAGAAGAATTCTGTGTATTTGATTCATTCACACTCACTCACTCACTCACTCACTCACTCACTCACTCACTCACTCACTCACTCACTCACTCACTCACTCGCGCGCGCGCACACGCACACACACACATATACAACAAAAGCTGGCACATATACGGGCACACACACACACACACACACACACACATACAACACAAGCTGACACACACACACACACACACACACACATGGACAAGACAAAAACAGTACTTCACTTACAAACTGCTTAAGGGGCATTCCTCTCCAGAGTGATTATCGGACCTTTAGGAAGGTACACAAAAAGTTAAAGCTAAGCGTCCCTTGGAATTCAGAGATTTGGTCACTTTTATAGACCATTCTGCTCTAAAAAAGCTGCTTTTATACATGGACAAATTGCTACAGAATAACCCACAAACGTTCTGATGACTTTTGTGCACACACAGTCTACTCAAAAAGCCATGTCCTCCCCCACCAGCGCACAATGCATAGGAAGAGTCCTCACGGGAATTCAAGAACACGTTTGCAAACATAATTATTTATTCTCTGAGGAATTCTAATACTCGTTTCTGGAGTGGAATGCCCCTTTAAGCTACGTACCTTGGCCAACGCCACTTTATTTGCCCTTTCTTCAGCCATTGTCGAATCTTCAGTGTTGCTGGTAATACACAACTGCATTGAAAACAACAACAGCTCAGAAATGTATACATAGAAACGCCATGGTAACACGAAGGCCACCACGGGCCTAACCCTGTTACCTTCAAATACCACAAGGGCACCACTGGCACATTAACGTAAAATACGAGTCTGTCTGAAACACCCGTGTCGACCACAGGTGTGACATAAAAGAACGTACAACATTTAAAAGTTTTTACAAACTACAATACCGCCCCCCCTCCCCCCACTGTTCTGCTTGAGGGGCGTGGCTAACACTCACCAGCTGGTAGCTAGCTAGTCAGAAAATCACATAAAACTTATAAAAACAAAGTTATGTTAATCGGATTCTGCAAAATAAGACAAACTCAAAACCAAGGCGAACAACACACAGCATTTCAACAGTCCTGCTTATCAGCAGGTACTAAGTAAGTTACATATGTCAGCTGAAATGACTATCGACGAGGGTTAAACGTCGATCGGAACTGTATCGCAAATGCCGACCGAAAACACAAGAATGACGAATAACAAACGTTAAAGGCACTTACATGTAGAAGAATGAACACAACACAGCTGACTGATGTCACAAAAACCAACCAATTCCCTACTTATAGGGAGTAGTTCTAATATGGTCAGGACGAGGACTTGCGCCTGGAGGTAAGACTGGAGATTAAAGAATGAAGGAATAATGGTAGGAAGGAGTGGAAGAACCTGTTTGCGCCCTGCAATTATGCAAACTCCAGTAATTATATATGGCTGACGGAATTTGTCCTGAAGTGTCGACTAGCTACAGTCGACTACAGTCTTTGTGTAACTAGTAATTGCAGGTGTGCCATTCCCAAATACTCATGGCCACATTTCGCGAAGAGAGTGTGCGTTCTGACTGATAGGCAGTACGTTGACTTTATTCAAATTGCGACATAACAATACAATGTGCATTTGCATCATGCAAATGTGTAACATTTTGGTAACATGTAGAAATATTTCATGAAAGTATGAGGTCTTAGGACTCTTCCACCAAAAAGCAGTTACTCAAACAACTGTCACTGACGAAAGATGGTGGATGCCCATCTGAAACGTCTGACCGTTTGCAAAATCATACCCAGTTGCTAGAGTTACTGCTTTTTGGTGTATCTTATTACCTGGATGTCTAAACTCCATCTACGTATCTAGGATTGTTGTTTTCTACTGTTGACTTGTGACAGCTAATATGTTTTTTGTTTGCTGTTGTTAGGGAGATATCCATTTGTGTGAACGAGGGTTTCAGCACGCGTTCGTTCTGGAGGGGAGTGCAGAGATGGCAGGGATCGTGGCCGGGTGGATAGAGCAAACCACTGCTGCAGAGGGTGGGAGAGCAATTGATACCTGATGATGACAAGAAACCTTGTGCTATGTTTGATGCCACACGATATTGTTCTTTTATTGAGTTTTTATAGACAAATAACAAAACTGAGAGCGGGTGAAACATCCGACGAAAATAGTGTCAACAGAAATTCAAATCTTGCGTTTTGAATTCTAGGTTTTGCAACGAGAGAAAAGTATTAACATAAATTCGTCTTAAATTTTAAGTTTTCCAACGAGAAAGAGTAATAACATAATAGCCTGATTTAATCGCGCTTCTCATCCCCGTCCTACATTTCAGGCGTCTACAATCTCCGGAAAGCGGAGTTTGCGTTACACAGGCTAATAACATAAATTCAAATTTAACAATACTGAAATAACACGATGAATAGAAAAGCAGCTGCATAACTTTAAGTTTTATTTTTCTATTGTTCGACAGAACAAAAAAGTGAATTATCCAAACAAAGGAGGTGGTAAATAAGACATAAATGATAATACTGATTCAGGATGTACGTTGTACTATGCTGTAGAGATTGTATACCTGGTAGAGCCACTAGAGGTTACTTTCTCGCCAAAGAACAGTATACGAGATTCGACCCGCTAACTGCGGGGGTGCCGTAAGATCCGGAGAGGTATTTGAAACTGCCCCTTCTATGATTAAGAAAGAAAGGAGGTTTTTAAAGAGGCCACCAAATCCCACTCTTATCTCCCCATGTTTACAGACAAAAAGAAAACCCACACATTATCGAAAAGGTGGGATCCTTCGTCGCCTACTGCCTCCAAAAAAGAAGTCAAACCCAATAGCTAAGTTTTTTGCTTTGTTTAGTTTATTTGAAATCATCACTAGAGTAAGTCACTGACTAATGTATACTGTTTACCATTGTTTGTCTGTCACCTTTTGTCACTTGCTATTAGCCCTCGGGCAAGAATTTGCAATAAAACTTTCAACTTATATACACCGGGGTCGGTGCTGTATGTGGGCGTGGCCTAAAACTGATCAGACTGCTCCTAACCCACCACTGACCTTGTTTGGGTTGCGATTAGTGGTGCGTACCTAACGCCCGGACTTGGAATTGGTCCAAGTAAAAAAAAAACCTAAATGTCCTGAGCCAAGTCCGGACTTGCAAAAAGCAATCTGTCACTTATATTCCCTTTTTTTGTTCTAAACCATCTGAAACCTCCCATAGTGAAATTTGCACTGGAAAGAGACAAAAACAGTTTGTGTTTACACTGGCTGTCTATCTTTTTCATGTTTTTTTTTTCACATTGCATTTCAATTCATGCTAACATGCAATTCTATATGCACCATCCCCCCTCCCCCTCAAAAAAATGCACATAATGCGATGATAGGTTCAGGTCCGGACTTTAAGTCCGGACCTGAACCTGAAACTGAGTTTAGGTACGCACCACTAGTTGCGATACAAGGACAAGGTCAGGGGTAAGTCCTGAATGTTTGGGATTCAAGGGGTACAAACAACATGGCGGCTCTGTGATCTGAGCTTCAACACACGTCTAGCCTCGACGACTTCTGCGAGCAACAGGTAGTAGTTAGCCTCTACCTTTACTATTATAGTGGTATAGTGGTACAATATAGTGTGAATCGGACAATAGAGTTACAATTATAGTCGCTAGGGGAGTCAATAACGATGAGGAAATAATTCCTCTGGCCGGCCTACTCCTCTAGCGTACTACTAGTGTTGTCACTCTAATGGCCACTGATCTGCGGAGCCTTGTAGAGGCTAGGTAATATAGTATTGGATAACAAGATATTTTGTAAACTATTACTCAAGACCGTCCGTCATCTTCCTCTGGGCTAGTTCTGTTAAACCCCCCTCACATGTAGCGAAAATCGGTCGGGCGACTAGTCTGCGAGCTCTAAATTACGAGGTTGTATAACTCTGACGGGAAAGGGGGGGGATTGACTCTGCCATTTCTTCGTCAGCGTCAGGGTCATCCTCGTAATTTAGACCTCGCAGACTAGTCGTCCAATCGATTTTCGCTACATGTGAGGGGGTATTACGCACCTCAGGTTAGTGTCGCTGTTTACACAAATTTAGTATCCACACATTTTTTTCCGTGACGTTTGCCTTGAATTATATTATTATAAAGTACGTGTACAAAGAATCTTCTTGTTTTCTATTAACTTACCAACCTGCTGAAAGTGTTCACCGTAGATATTGAATTAACGTTTCAACATTTGTTCAGGTACTTACTGAAGTACGATAGATCGCATGATACCCGCCTCGTCGGTCACACACACTATTATATAATGACATGGATGTGTACTTTGTGAGGGCTACATGCAACATTGAGTAGGGACTGAAGTCATGAACCGTTTTGTTGATATCTTTTTGTCCGCGAGACATCAACAAAACGGTACGTAATAGAAAGCCCGATAAAAACGCCTAAAACATCAAAAAGCCGGAGCCTAACCTCTGCTTGGATAGTAGACGTACGTTACATAAACACAAACAGGGTCAGGACCCGTACCAGTGGTGGGTCTATGACGTCATTTGCACGGTAAGTTGACAGGTAAGTTGTAATTTCAGACCAATGTGACTCCGTCATGCATAAGGGCTGCAGGCTAGGATTTCTATTGTCGTCGCTTTTTTGTATACATTACAGCTATGAACTAGAAGGGCAACATTTTCGTGAAAAAGCAGAATGTTTTCTCCTCGCAGAAAATACTACACTACTAGGCTTGCCCAAAAGTGTGTTTTAATAAAAAAGAAGAAAATCATTGAATCATTGCATAATTAATTTCTTTGCGAATGTTATGATTTTGTGCCTAAGTGTTACATAATAATGATGATGATAATATATATTACGTAATTTTTATAGTTACTGATAATATTACTTGGCGAGGCTATAGGGTTCTTAAGCTGTCATCATTTTCTCAACAACAAAGATTAGAATAAAACACTCCCCGAAAAAGAGAAGAAAAAATTTGAAGGAAAGAAAGATTTTCAAGAATGCTAAGATGGCACTACGATGGTATTCCAAAATCGAACTTTGCACACGGACAGTTGATCGGTTGCTGATTACGTCAGCCGGAACCCTTGGCATGGAACCAAACACGCTATGTGCTTACCCACCTAGGCTGCCCTTTTGACCCTATTATCTGTGCTGCATAATAATTATGTATGGCATTTCTACAGGTGTTACTGGTAGATTGGTTTCTTTGTGATCTGGGTCAAAGGTGAGCTTCGACAGACCCGACTGTTTCTACCTTTAAGTATAGTGGCCTTCCCAGCACGCCGTCTGACTTTGGTCTGACCAAGGCCACATTTACTGAACTGTGTACTTTGCGAAAGCAGCAAGCAGCACTGAGCAGGTGCGGAAGTCCATGCTTTTTCTGTAGAGTCTAAGATTATCATAAAGGTGTGTTAGTAGTCCAGGCATCAGCCTTGTTAATTTATAACCGACGAGGACATACAGCAGATGGCACCCGAACTAGTGGTAAGTAATGTTCAACAGCTCTTAGTTGCAGATCTAACTGACATGCATATTAATGACATGAAAACATGAATGTAAGTTCATCTGTGATCATCATCGAGGGCAATATCTAGATCGTATCTTTTACTGTAGAAGATGGTTGTTTTTGTGTGAGTCGAAAAGGTTCGAAATGGTCGCAAACGGGCAAAATGTACCCCATCCATTGTATATGCCTTGAAGGCTTGTTTGCCATACTAATATTGTTTATACGGCTGCGTGGGGCTTTTTTTTGGCCCATAATACACTTTTGCTGGCCATTTCTTTTTGTACTGGGTCGCTGATTGCTGGCCTTCTCTGACTGCCGGCCTCGCGAAGCCGGCTGTCAGAGAAGGCCCCCAAAAAAGGCCTCAGAGAACCTGCTATGGAGGCTAGGGCTAGTGTATGTATATTGTGTTGGGTGATGGAGGGGCTCAACATTAGAACACGTACGTGATATCAGCGAAAACGTCTTTCAGTGACAAATTTAGTCCAATTTGTTGAATATTCATGTCAATAGGGACTGTTGGGTCTAAGCTTTTCCAGTTTGGGGAAGACGTTGTTCAGTTCCCTTTTTGGCGTAAGAACATGGCTTTCCTTGTGTTGTCTGGTATTCACACCGCGGATGGATATAGCATAAAGTGGGGTCAAAGGTAGGATTTGTTCAGAACTCACATCTGTTGCTGAATAAGTTCTACAAATACCTTTTTCCTTTACAATTGTATTAACTAGACCATTATGACTTCATAGTGGCCCACAGTTTGGTTAAGGGTTAGCCTAGTTTCAATGTATATTTTTGAATCATTGTCCGTTGACATTGTCACACCTATGCCCCCATGTTTATCATACCATGTACTTGCAATTAGCTTACTGGCACGACCTTACAAATTAACTTTCTTATCAAACATAGTCCCCTATAGCAGGCCCTTACTGACCCTCTGCTAAATTATAGCAAGTGATCAATGTAATTATGATAAGGGATCTGATATGATAGTGGCTGACTAACGCATCAAATGCCAAAGGTAACCATGACCATACTTACTGGCCTGACATTGAGCATCATTAGTAAATACCACTTTTTCACGGTGTTTAAATGTCAAGTTTATTGCACAACGATTGCATCAGGTACAAGGTATGGCAAGTAACATGCATTACTAAGAAGTAAAAACTATCTACAACAGTATACAGCAGTATATTAATCTAATCTAGCATAACAGAAAATATGGCGGCATAGTGCACTTCACTTTAAAATGCTACGAGTGGCTAGTAAAGTAATCGTTACGGGTAAGTTTACGAACAAACACAGGGCAAATTTTACGACAGAAAGCTACATGGTCAGTTTATATGTACAGATCGTACAGTTCCTAAATGTAAATTCATGCCTATGATCCACAACGTTGTATTTTCTACAGGCTGATATACAGACGGGACCATGCCTGTTCATCCAGAAACTAATGGGACCAACCAAGAAGAGCTGAGGTTCTGGGTGAATGGGAAATACCATGTTGGTAGGTAATGGGGTGGCATAATGGTATTCTGTCAGTTCCTTTTGATCTTCATGGAAGCATAAATGATAATGCAGTTACAAGCCTCTAGGGATACTACATCATGGCCCTGACGTTTTACATCACACTTGTCAATTTTCTTTTCAAAACTTCGGAGTATTTTCCTTCACTGGGTTTCGAAATAGCACTGTCAAACAAAGCAAAGTGACTGGAACAATTTGAAAGCACATTGATTCTAGTACTATCCACAACATGAGCTTCTCGGCAGAACAATCCTGTGTTGAAAATTCTGATTTGAATGTTCAAAATATTGACAAAACTTTGTATATTTAGGCCCTTTTTGTGTCCACTTATGTTTGAATCAATACTGAAGTTGCTCTTTATACAGTTTCAAACCCTGACCCCTCGATGACCTTGAGCGAATGGCTGAGGTCGCAGCGTGGACTGACGCGGACAAAGGTCATGTGTGGAGAAGGAGGGTGTGGCTGCTGTGTTGTCATGGTGACACATCCCAATCCAGCCAATGGTGGAACACTTTCCTACACCGTCAACTCAGTAAGTATACATGTACATAAGGGGTACTCAGTACGTACATGTACTTCAAAGAAGATACAATGAAATGTCTTTAAATCTGTCATTCAAAAAATGAACCAGTTTTAAATCATCATTTAACCATTACGGTTAGTAGATAAACTATGCGATCTCTAACTCTCATTATTCGCAAAATTCGTAAGACCGACATAGATAAATGTACATGATTGTACAACGTGCAGTAAGCAAGATATATTTACTCTCCAAGCAGAGTTAGGCTCCGGCTGTTTTTTTAAACGTTTTTTTAGTCGTTTTTATTGGGCTTTCCATTTTGTCAGTTTTCTTGAAGTACGCCAGCCAAACCTCTGCCGGCACTGACCTAGGGGCGGAGCAAACCTATTTGATTCCATTGAAGAAAGGTGCCAGAACTCCTCCCGGTTAGGTTTTGACACAGCAAGATATAAAAAAACATAGAAAGCCCGATAAAAACGACTAAAAAAACGTTAAAAAAACAGCCGGAGCCTAACCTTTGCTTGGAGAGTAGATATATTTAGTTTGTACTTGATGTGCAGAAGTTAGGTGTGACGGGATGTTCAGTGTAATATAACCAACTGCTGCTGCGCCACGTGCCTCGAAGCTGATGTGTTACGCCGAAGGGCGGTTATAGGGGCTATATAGATACAGATAAAGATACTACACTCGCCCCATTACACCCCCTCCCAGTGCCTGTGCCCCCTGTGCAGTGTGGAGGGCTGGACCATCACCACAGTGGAGGGGCTGGGCGGACAGAAGGCCGGCTTCCACCCCATCCAGCGCCGCCTAGCGGACTTCAACGGAAGTCAGTGTGGGTACTGCAGCCCTGGGATGGTGGTCAACATGTACGGGTGAGTAATTACATGTAGCAGATTTTTACTTTAACTCTCTGACGTCAAAAGGGACTTATGTCAATAGTAGGTTTTTGGCTTACCCTCAAGTTACATGAAAAAGGAGATATGTTAGAATACAGAAGAAGAAACGTGTTGCTACGCGTACATGTACATGTACATGTGCAACATCAAAGCCAAGGGAAGGCCAATGATCACAGACTCAAACAGTTCTGTTGTATTCCTTCCCCAGTCTGCTGAGTAAGAAGCCCCAGCCCAGCCAACAGGAGGTGGAGAATCACTTTGATGGACACATCTGCAGGTGTACAGGTCAGAGGTATATTCTGGCCGTATGACAGATACATTCTGACCATATCCCATAATCAACTTAATCAATGATCGGACAAATTTGTAGATGTTATTTGAACACTCTCCCTCACAGTGACTCTGGCGGCAATACTTTAATATCGTAAGGCATTGCCGCTAGAGTCAATCCTATGTGGGAGGGTATTTGACCAAAACTTTGTAACATCGTTATATACTAGTATGCAGCTATTGCAAGTTCTCAATTTGGAACAAAATAATTTGAAAGTGTGGATGTCATCAGGTATTTTTACAACATATGTTTATAACCCTCAGGTTACAGACCTATCCTGGACGCCATGAAGTCATTCGCAGCTGATGCGGATCCAGAAAAGGGCGGCTGCATCGACATCGAGGTTCTTGTTCAATTTTGTAGACTTTATCACTAAAATGGATATCGTATACAAGATAGATGACATTCAAATCAATCAGAATGGGTCATTCTCATATATAAAGGATCGTTGATTGAGACCTCTGGTAAATTGCTTCTCGTAGTTGAACGAAATTCCATCTCTGGTGTTGCTTGAATGGTGGCAGAGTATGCGTAAGAATGCTCGTGAGCCATTTAGTCCGAAAATGCGAACTGCTCTCACATGCGTTTTCAGTCTTTTTGGCCAATTTCTACTATTTTTCCAGTGACATGTGTAGTCTGGTAGAAGCTAAGAAACTTTAACAAGAGTTTAATGTTTAATGTTAAGTTTCTGTTGACAGGATCTAGCCAAACATCTCTGCCCCACTACTGGGGAAGTCTGTAACGGTGCCGCTGTGAACGGCGTGAACGGCACACGCTCCCTGAGGTGTGGTCAAAATGGAGTGAGCTGGTACCGTCCCACCACCCTGGAGCAGCTGTACAGCCTGTTGGAGCAGCACGGAACCGGTCAGGACCGGTACAAACTGGTCTGTGGGAACACTGCTGCAGGTATTGATATGAAAAACAAAGATTGAGATATCATACTGGAATGAATATTTTCACTGATAAGGTTTTCATGAATAAGTTTTTCTACAATTACATTCTAGTGGCCAGTGACAAGATCTAACCAAAAATTCCAAACTACTTACAAATACTACATCTTCCAGGTGTGTACAAGGATGACGGACCCTACACCTGCCTGATCGACATCAAAGCTGTTCCCGACCTGCAGACCTGTCAGGTAAGGCGCTTGTAGTTTTTGGAGACTGGAACTTAGACCTAAGATTCTAAGCATCGAGCTTCTAAAGTATCTCAAAGCGTCTCAAGATCTTAATTGTTTTTTGGATGTATTGGGATATGACATCAGTGAACAATTGGTCAAAGTAATTTTCCCCTCATCAGGCTGGTCCGCCTTTGGTTGTTGGTTCTGCTGTGAGTCTGTCCACCTTGGTTGACCTGCTACAAACCGGTTCAGACCAGTCTCCATTCTACAGCGTGCTGGCGGAACATCTACGTAAGGTCGCCAACGTGTCAGTAAGGAACGTAAGTACAGTTTATGATAGTATAATTTCACAACATTATTTACAATATTTTGCATATCTAATTTGACTTAATTAAAAACACATAAAACATCAAAAAGTGCATGCATACACACAATACAAATTCTCGCTGCATCTTCGGCTGCTCGAACCCATGGCTGCATTCTTCAGCAGGTTCAAATGACCAGTCAAAACACGTGACCTTGCGGAGAGGCCAATGATTGATCAAAATCTATTGAACTGGATGTGCGAAGAAAACGACACACAACCTGATCGTTACACAAATGACTTTCTTTATGTTTTTGCGAAGGAACTACTTTGTGATTTTTTAAAATCAATTTCAGGTCGGTAGTTGGGCTGGTAACCTGATGATGAAACACGCTCACCCAGAATTCCCTTCTGATGTCTTCACCATCATGGAGGCTGCGGGGGCAAAAGTCATCTTAGGTAGGACAACAAGATTTTTTGCCTTTCCTAAGAATATAGCTATTGCAGTATATTTACCTTTTTTCAATGTCTCTATCTTACTTTGCACACATGCAACAACAATTTACCTGCCAAAGGGCGATGCTAGAAACAAAATACTACGAAAATTTAAAAAAAAATGAAATTAGATACAAAATATAAAACCGTGTTTACACAAACATCTTTGAACTTGAGTTAGTTCTCTGACATGAGATAAAAAGCTATTGACCTAAGTCCGCTTCTTTCAATTCCAATCAGATCAAAAGCTGTTTTACCGCTCTTTTTCTCAAAGGTTGGCGGGATGAATCCGAGACAATAGCGCTCACTGACTTTCTGAAAACTACAATGAGCGGCAAGGTAAGTAACGTAACAATAAGTTTAAAATCTTTGCTTATGAAATTGGGCAATAGGGGAAAATGTATCCCATTTTTTTTCAAAACTAAGATAAAATGAATTGTCCTAGCAAAAAGCAAGATTATGGATGTTTAACATATTACCGTTTTCCGATTTCCCCCAGGTGATACAATCGCTAAAGATCCCACCTGGATCGCCTGATGAGGTCTTTAAGACTTACAAGGTCGCTCCTCGATCACAGGTCAGTCCTGCAATATCTGACCTTTGATTTCTGACCATGCAGAAATCCATACAATGGTACAATGGCCAAGTGGATAGCTATAGGGTGCTTGCCTTGCATTCGGTTGGTCGTGAGCTCGATCCACCGCCGTCATGCCAAAGAATTTAGAAATGTTATACATACTGCTTTCTCTGTTTAGCACTCAGCATTTGGGATGATTATGTTAAATGAACACACAGGCCGTGGACTAAGCCTGCACAATGTTGTGTGGCCCAAGGGCCATAGAAACGTAGATGGGTGTCGCCCTATGAATCATCTGATGTGGGACTAACGTAACATGTACGCACGTGCACATACATTGAGTTTGCAATCTCGCGAAAGCTCGAACTGTACTAGTATTTGCTCTTGGAGGGAGGAGCACATTTTTTCAATTAACATGGAGAGTAATGATGGCAAGTTAGTGTGATACCTGAAGATTCAATCAATCAATCAATCAATCAATCAATCAATCAATCAATCATCGACCAATCAATCATTCGCAGACATCATAGTCTGATACCTGAAGATTGATACAAAATAATTGTGAAACGTTTCTGTACCCTCTCAGAATGCCCATGCCTATGTCAACGCTGGCTTCAGGACGTATGTCGACCGTCAGAATGACATGACAGTGGTCGCAAAACCGTCTATCGTGTTTGGGGGCGTCAACAAGAACTTGGTAACGTCCCAACACACATGTACTGATATTCCTTATGCAAAGTATTTGAAAAATGCGTCAAGTGTTTGCTTTGTATCATGAATTTGATAATTTTGTTATACTTGACGTGGAATAACACGCTTATAACTCAATTTCAGGTGCATGCTTCGGAAACTGAAGAGTTCTTGGTTGGAAAGAAACTCACCGATGCTGAAACCCTTAAAGGTGATCCTCAAGACACAAAATGTGCATCTACAACGAACTTATTCTTACCTATAGTGCTGCTCTGTGTCAGTGATTTAGTCAGCTAGCTAACATTTTGTCATCCAGCTTCAGACACTAGTAGGGCTTCTACCGTTACGGTGTACAGGTACAAAACCGGTTTTTCTTATTGGACCGGTCCAGAAAAACCGGACCTGAAAAAAATCGGTAGACCGGATGTTGGATCCGGACCTATTGGAAAATGAACAGATCAGACATTGACACGTTTGGGGGATTACCAGTCGAGAAAAATAACGAGAGCGAAGTAGGTTAGAGTCTATAGTCATTTCAAGTTTGAGTCAATCGTACAGAGGCAGGTAACTTTGCAGGATTTCAAAACGTCAATAAATACTCCACAAAACAGATTTCTTTGCAACGAAATGTACCATTGTTTCGAGTATCGTCCATTCACAAGTTATTACATACAGAATCTGGCCCAGGTCCGGACCTGGACCTGATCCTCTGGACCTGAACCGGACCTGGACCTGAATTTTCTGTACCGGTACCCACCCCTAGACACTAGTCAACAGCTTTAGACAAAGATAGAATCAAAAGTAGCTATAGCCTTTCTTTTTTTCCTACACCAGGAGCCCTCGCCATGTTAGAAGTGGAACTGAAACCGGACGATTCTGCTCTCCAGTCTGCCCAGTACACCAAACAACTGGCAATGGGACTGTTCTACAAGGTTTTATATTGGTCTAGATCTAGTACATAAAACTGGCACACTGCATTTATAATCAATACATAATTTAATTTTTTTATAAAACGCATAAACGACCGTACTCCAGTACCCACTGGTGCCTTTTTGAAACGACACACAGTAGACTTGATATGCAAATGATAAAGGATGGATTAATTTGTAAGATGCTTTTATAAGTACACGTACACCGGGCATCATCCTCAATACTAGTACATCGTCATGAATCAGATCAAATGTTGAAATCGAAACGATAAACAAAGCTTGCCCATTCAGTTGGGAGTCAAAGAGTCAGTGAGTACTAGACTCAAACATGTACATTTACTAGTGAAGTACCAACATTCAAAATTGATCTTATGGCGTATACAAGCTTATAATCACATAAAATGTACATGTCAAAATAGATAAAAGGATGAATTGATAGACAGAATCTGCCTCTTCAGTTCTACCTGTGTGCTGTTGGGAGAGACCACCTGAGTGAGCCGGTCCGTTCCGCCCTGGAGCCCCTGGTGCGGCCGGTGTCCCGCGGGGAGCAGCACTTCCAGACTAAGGAGTCGGAGTGGCCCCTCAGGAAACCCGTGCCTAAAACTTCAGCCAGGGTCCAGGTGAGTTGGGCTTGGCGTTAAGCTACTTCGTGACTCCACCTTATGGTATAGAAAAACATCATGTCGCCAATTCTACCTCTGATCGAAGTTTAAGCATATGTTTCTGCAGATCTAACAGAAAGTTTGGCCTTAACTGGCAATCTTAAATATTTGAAAATCAAAGAATTTGTATGTGCTTTATGATCTACATATAGACGGCTTTATGATAATGTCCTTTTGTGTAGAAAAAGAAGCCTTAATAGTTTTGAATCAACTTCATTTCGAAGTCATCTTTGTTCCTGTAAAAGCTTTGATGGCAAACAGGAAAGTCTAGGAAGATAGGAGAATGTAAAGTACATAGTAACTAGACCAAGGAGCCGATATCGACTTCCAGTGACCTTTGCCCCTGTGCTCACGTCACACATTCGGAGGGTGACATAGAAATTGGGTGCTCATTCACTCTTCGATTCTTAATTCTTAATATCGGATAGATGAGCTGATAGCTAAGTTTCTATCCAACTTATTGCATGGATTTTGTATATACCACAGGCATCAGGAGAGGCTATGTACACCAACGACCTGCCTCAAACCTCCGGTGAAGTCTGTGCCGCACTCGTGACTTCAACCGTGGCCAACTGCAAACTGGGGACCCTGGACTTTTCACAAGCCATGGTAGATACAAAATATATATTGAGAAAAGATTCTTCACTGCTTGAATATGGACCAAATGAAAATACGACGAGAACGCGTGGTTTTTGAAAATTACTGTATTAAGGTATTGTTTAGAGACCAAATATGTGCTCTATTTTGGTAGAACGTATTCAATGGTTCTTTGCAATATGTGATTTTCCTAATGTTATCCTATGGTTGCAATACCCTTGTGTATCCTCGTTTTTTGTTTTTTGAAATATATTATTATTGTTATGTTTTATGATTAGTAATAGGTGCCCAAGGTATCGTTGTTGCATAAGTCTACATATGAACTGTTTCAATTGTCTGTTTTATTTTCAGGAAATGCCAGGAGCGATCACCTGTCTAACAGCGAAGGATATCAAAGGAGAAAACAACTATAACGTGCCGTTCTTGGCTCCAGTGACTCCCAAAATCGAGGTTTCTACATGACTCATATTCTTAAGTCTATAAAAGAATATCATCAAACCTCAGGTAAAGAATGTAGAAAGACAAACATTAATAAACAACGTATGTAAATGATTATCAACCATTGACATGCAAGTAAGGTCAAAAATCTAAAAAAAAACATTAAGTGATAGATAGAGTCCGACATAGTTTCTAATGTCAAAGAACAGTTCCTAATTTCAGTAGCAAAAACAAACCCAATACTATCTTGTCTCATATCATTGCAGGTTATCTCCAGTGGCGAAATACTACATGCTGGACAACCATTGGCTGTTGTCATTGCAGGTACTGAACACTTTCTCTAATCACAAACATAGTCGAAAGGGTTAGATACACAGGCTTTTCGTTGACTTCTTGATAATGATAATTGGAATCCCCAAGCCACTTTCTTGGCGAGTACTTAATTGGATCATTAAGCAATCAATTATGGAACGTTCGTGTGCTCTACAGACGTACATGTAGTAGTAAGAGTAACCCAACATGGTGCAGAAAACGTCAAATGCAAAATCCTGTATTGTCTTAAAGTTTTGTGACTCGTTTCGTAGTGCTGGTAAACACTTGATGTTCGCTGTGTTTATTCCAGACACCCAGTCCCACGCTGACGCCATGGCTAAGGCTGTGAAGGTGACCTACACTGACCTAAAGCCCCCAATACTCACCATCCAAGACGCCATAGCTGCCGAATCGTTCCACTATCCTGTCTTCGAGTTGGTGAAGGGGGATCCCAAAGGTATTTCTTTAAATTGTCTGTTACATGTTTTAATTTATCGGGTTAGGAATCAAACCAAGCCAGCAAGGAGCAAATGCGAATACGTATATCAAGAAAAATCGAAAAGAATGCCTCCACTTTCAGATCCCTACCAACTTGCATAAATTCCTTTAGTAGTACTCATTTCATGGTTTTATACCAACTTACATTAGCTTTCATGCTGATTTCTTCGGTAGAGTTATTGATAATGCTAGTGATATTACTAGTGCAGCGTTATATTACCACTCCGGTGTATTTGTCTGTCTCTACTCGTGGACTGTAACGTTAATATCAGCAACGCTGACTGAGAGTCTGTGTAATGTACTTTGTCAAATTTGCTAATAAATGAATAGATAAATAAATTCCTTTGGCCATAAAGTCTGACAGAAGCATTCTCTTTATCACCAGGCGCCTTGGCTGCTGCACCTCATCGCATCTCAGGCGAGGTCTCATGTGATTCCCAGCACCACTTCTACATGGAGACACAGGCGTGCCGCTGCGCCCCCTTAGAGGATGGGATGGAAGTGCAATCTGCCACCCAGGCTACAGACTTTGTTCAGAATTCTGTAGCACAGGCGACTGGCATCTCTGCGCACAGGTGAGAAATGGAACGACGGAAAAAATATCAACTCTTCTGTACGTTATGTTTTAATGTCCTGAAGTCCAGGAAAATTAGCTACCAAAAATTATGTATGATAGCTTATGGGCTGAATGAAGTTATCCAAGAATCCAAAGTGTATCTTACTATCGAAATAATGTTACGAAAGAAACATAAAGATACTTTGTCTATAAAAATTACCGTTTCCAAATTCATATCCAGTTGTTTGAATAAATTCTTTTGGCGTTTCTTATTACTTGGATGACTAACCTTTATCGACGTATAGACGATACTGCATTGTGTTGCATCCTTCATCAATAATGTCCGTTTCGTCGATGAATTTTAGACATCCATGGTAATGATGAGGTACTTCAAATAGCAATTAATCACTCAATCAACTGAATATAATTTTGGAAACGGTCAGTGACACCCGTCAGTGTTAATAATACAGTCCTTTTCAAGATGAATATTTGATATTAGCATACCATTTAAGTAAATACACCGTATTTATGACATATTTCCCCAGACTGTACGTGTCTGTGAAGAGACTTGGCGGGGGGTTTGGAGGGAAGACCCTTGGCTCCCTACTGCCTGCCGCCGCCTGTGCTGTTGCCGCTCAAAATGTCAACAGGTACTTTCTTGTATAACAAAGCACTAGCTATTTTTGATAGTAATCAAGTACTTTAGACATGCTTAGAACAAATTACGGACAGCATACGGATCTATAAGGAGGTTGGGACCTCATTATTTAAATCATCTTCATCGCATCAGTTTTTCCATTATTATTGCTGAAGCCGTACATGTTTCAGCGTTCTTCCGCTGTATGATTCCAGGCCAATATGATAGATATATCAAAAAGAAGTGTTCAGGAAAGATGGAAAGTACGTCATATATTAGATCAAGAATTATTCCTGTTTCACCTGCTAGATTTTTCAACTAATAACTACGGTAAGTAGAATTCTAAAATGTGCCCGGCCCTCTTTGCAGGCCCGTACGTCTGAGCCTGAACCTCGGTACTAATATGGAAGCTATCACGAAGAGAGCCCCATATCTGCTGAAGTATGAGGTAGGTGTGCCTCAGCAGTATGACCACAAATGAGAATATTCCTCCTCTGTGAAAAATGAACGAAAACGTTGTACGTAGATACCTCAAGGCATGTTCTGCTCATCCACATTTTGTAGATTTCATAAGTGATTTTCATCAAATTATTAGTCGATCATAAGTCAAATTTTTTTTTTGACATCGACTATCCTCTAAGTGACGTTGACATAGGGCCATTTCTGACTAATGAGCTTGCTTCTTTCCTGGGTATGCTCATTGGATAATATTCTCTAAAATGTCTTTTATTTGCCAAAAACCTTAAGTTGATAGTCCGTTGTAAGTCCTAGTGTAAGACCCATGATATCGTCTAACTCCTATACTTACAGGCTGGTTTTGATGATGATGGAAAACTGATGGCGGTGGTGTACAATCTGTACGAAGATAACGGGAGCTCGCCTCAGTGTGCTTTCATCCCTATTCTACCAGCGTTTACTGACAATGGTAAGAGTACTTGACTTACCCGCACCACCATGGCCACCAGGAAGCTTCTGTCGTGCCTGGCCTCCCCCATGCCGTCAGCCTCCAACTCAGTATCTTTCTTCAAGGGCCGGTCTTCCTGTAGTACACACCAAGGCTTTATTCAAGAATAACTATTTTCATACGAAATAAATGGTGGATGTAGAGTTTGAGATGATCAATACTTTACAGTTCTTCATAACTTTCATTTTGTCCTTTATCGATTTCAGCGTACAACTGCCCGAACTGGCAGTTCATCGGACAAACCTGTAAGACTCACACCGTCCCAACAACAATGACTAGGGCTCCAGGTACGATCCTTTTACAATATGTCTACGTATTTCCGCTTACAGTGGAATATGGAAGAATAAAAGCACAAATGGTCATTTATTGCGACCGTTAAAGAATTCTACATGCGTTGACGACCTCACAAGGAAGTTGTTAACTGTCTGAAATGATGCCACAGTTGATTAAGATTATTTGATTAATTGATCGACTGATTCAACTACATTTTGTTTGGATTCATGATTTTTAAGGTAACGATTGTAGGTATTTTGTAACGGTACGGGCTAGATTCTACAATGCGCACAAGTGTCACACAAGTACCTGAGTGCTGAAGATCACCTTGAAGATTTGTTTGATCTCTTGATTGACCAACTTACCTTATTACTAAGAAAATATAGCATATCATACATTGTCCTTGTCACTTTGGTTATTTAGGTATGACTGCTGTTCACTT
Organism: Branchiostoma floridae x Branchiostoma belcheri; assembly: GCA_019207045.1. Lineage (NCBI taxonomy): Eukaryota > Metazoa > Chordata > Leptocardii > Amphioxiformes > Branchiostomatidae > Branchiostoma > Branchiostoma floridae x Branchiostoma belcheri. Next base: position 6,124,030 of record CM033040.1, on the reverse strand, counting down.
TTTTACGGAGCACATCATGGAACACGTGGCGAAGGCTCTGAACATGGACCCGACAGACGTTCGCAGGATCAACATGTTCCAAAACGGGCAGACTACTCTGTCTGGATACGCTTTGGTGGACTGCAACATTACAAAATTGTGGGACGGTAGGGCCATCATAGCGCATATTCTCTATTAACTTGAAAGTTCATCTGTGTTGGTAGAAGTCATTCTTGAAATAGTTGAACTGTAATTTCCAGCATCAAAATTGGACTCACACAAATTTTCGACTGCACAGCATCAGTCTTTGTCAATGAATGAATGAATGAATGAATGAATCCACTGCTTACTGAGTCACGTGTTCTATCTGCATAACGTGACGTCACAACAGCAGTGGATTGTTCATTTCTTGACAAAGACTGATGCTGTGCAGTCGAAAATTTGGGTGAGTCCAATTTTGGTGTTGGAAATTACAGTTCAACTATTTCAAGAACATATTCTCAATTGTTACTGCTGGAATTATCACTTCCGATTTGATTGAAACGGGTAAATTTTTAAGTCATTCTTGATATACAACTATGTGATAATCATCTTCCAAATTTATCTAAATTTATTTACCAATGGTTGAAATATAGTCCAAGTGCATCTACTTGTTGGACAATGTATATTGTTTATTCATGTTTTTTTAAAGATGACGTTTTACAAACAAAGAAAAATTAGTTATTTGCAAAACAATTGAGTGCTAGACTAGCACGAGTATCATCCTCCGTAGTAACCGCTGGCTCGCGACTTTCCCTTGCTAACCACGGAGTTAGCAAGCGAAAGGCGTGAGCCAGCGGTTACTACGGAGGATGATACTCAGGCTAGTGCTAGACATAAGGCAAATATATTGATGTTATGGCAACATGCTGTCTTCCACAGATCTTTTGGCATCAGCACAAGTGAAGCAACGAAAGCAAGACATAGAGGTCTTCAACAAGGTGAGGTTTAGAGTAATTTTGTGTCCTTACAGTCTTTAAATTAATAAGCTAATTTGATTCTATCGCCTTGAAGATTAGGATGATCTGCAATAGGTCGTTTTCACACGATAGCATAACCATGCAGATATAGAGGTGGGTGCTGCTATATTTGCTGTTCAGTGAACGACTCAGTTATTATTCAAACTTGTTTGGGTACTTATAGATATTCTTATCCTTCCAAAATGGCTTCTATGTGTGTTAAGTGCACGGAAGGGATGCCAGAAAAATACGTAAAACTTCTTAACCAAGTCTGAAAACGCATGGTACAAGTACACTTGAGCTGCATTCCACTGAAATGAAGTTACAGTGAGGCACGCTCTATTGGCAAACCTTAAACATTATTGGCCACAAAAAAGGACACTGGAAATGTATATATGTACATATGTATATGTACATGTAATAGTAATACACAACCCACTTTGACAGGAAAACCGTTGGAAGAAGAGAGGGCTGTCTGTGGTTCCATGTCGATACTCCGCCTTCCCTGGATTTTTCCGTTTCACGGTGTTTGTAGCGATCTACCACACTGACGGCTCCGTGGCCATCACTCATGGCGGGGTGGAGATGGGACAGGGAATCGACACAAAGGTACAAAGTTTGTCAAAGGGGTCTGTCGTCTTTAAGGGTGAGACACGGGATTGATACAAAGGTGCAAAGTTTATAAAAGGGGCTGTCAACGTTATGGGTGGAGATGGGATAGGGGATCGATAGAAAGGTGCAAAGTTTATTGAGGGCGTTGTGGTCTTTATTGGGTGGATTGGATTTGGAGATCGATACAAGGGTGCAAAGTTTTCAAAGGGACTGTCGTCTTTATGGATGGAGATGGGATAGGGAATCGGTACAAAGGTGCTTAAGTTTTTTTTCAAAGGAACTGTCGTCTTAATTGGACGGACATGGGACGGGGGGATGTCTAACTTTGAGACATTTCTAGATTTCGTAAAAGAAGTATTATCTAAGTAATGAGGTGTCGAGGAGATGGGACAGGGGATCGATTTAAAGGTGTAAAGTTTATAAAAGGAGTCATCATCTTTATGGAATGGGAATCATGAATTGCAATATAAAAGAAGCTCATCTAAGATGCTTAAGGTTAGAAGATAAATGAAAAGGAAGATCAGAACACTTGAGGTCTTTGCCTTACCATTTGTATTCATGAAATACCAAAGGTGGTTGATGCACTGCTAGCTGGTTTAAAGTGAGGGCGTTTCTTGTTAAATGCTGAAGCCATTTGTGACGTCACCGTGAACTCCAGGTGTCGCAGGTGGCAGCGGCTACCCTCGGCGTTCCCATGGAAACGATCCACGTCATGTCCACCAACTCCCTCACCAGTCCTAACAGCTCGGACACGGGAGGCAGCGTCACCAGCGAGCTCAACTGCCAGGTGTACTCTCTATGCTAAGTTCAGTCTAACTCTTTGCGCAAGTCTTTATGCACATGGAATGCTTAACATTTTCCAGACGCCTGAGAATACCTTTTGATCACTTTTCGGGCAAAGCAGGGAATACGTCAAAAGGCAGTTACTCAAGCAACAGGCTATGACTTTGGGAACGATAAGACGTTTCAGATAGTATCCACTATCATTCGTCAGTGACACTAAAGGGATCTGGAAGTAAATTCTTTTGCACTCATATAGTTAGGGTATAAAAGTTACTTCCAGATCACTCAATATCACTGACCAAAGAAAGTGGATACTATCTGAAATGTCTGACCGTTTCAAAATCATATCCAGTTGCTTGAGTAGCTGTTTTTTGACGTATCTTATTACCTGGATGTCTAACCTTCATTGACGTAAAGCAGGGAATAGTTTTCACTTCAGGTCTAAATCTGGCACTGTCAATCTCTATTCAATTCCGTTACTAGTCATCTCGCAACCATTCAGTATGAAAAACGACCGTTGTACGGACTTGTAGTCTACTTCATCCAATGTCTGTAACTCCTGGAGTACCTGATTGCTAATCAAATGTAGAGAGCTATCAAAAGCTACCGAATACATTGTACAACTTTACTGTTTTGGGGGTTGAAATATTTGTTTATTTCCAGGGAGTGCTTGAATGCTGCCGGAGGCTGAATGACCGGATGGACCCCATCAGACAGGAGATGGGCGGGGCTCCAAAATGGGCAGAACTCATCAACATGTGTCACAGGAAGGGGGTGGACCTGTCTGAGAAATACATGTGGGTCCAGGTTTTGTTAATCGTTAAAAGATAAAAATCATTACAAATTCATCCCTGGGGGCTAATTGCAGTCATCAAAAGCAATGACAGCGAGTAAAGTAAGATTATTGAATGAATGAAAATAGCATGAAACCTCTTATAACTTAATTAAAAGGTTTGAAATTTCAGTCATTGGATTCGGAAGTTGAATTGATTGGGTAAAAAAAGTGCGCCGCCCGGGAATCGAACCCGGGTCGCAAGAATGGGAATCTTGCATGATACCACTACACCAGCGGCGCTGTTGATATTGTTAAGATGTATCTGAATTCTACTTGATAATGTTAAGATATCGACAGAGCCCACGCCGACAGGGTGTTATCTATCCCATAGGTAAAGGTCATACGTTTAGAAATGTGACTGTAGCTTTGACCTAGGTCCAAGTTGCAAAACTTCAGCAAAAGTAAAGACCCTACCGTGCAGTTCACAGGTTTTTTTTTGCGCTTTCGGGTGTGACCCCTACGTAGCCACGAGGGATACCTTGCGACCCCAAGGTATTTTAGGTCCCACCGGGCACCAGATTGAATTTAAGTAGGACTTAATTAAGATAAATCCGGGACCCGGTAACAAATAGACATCGCCACCTACCCTTGTGGAACACCGAGGGGGTATCCGGCAGTCCATTGGGACAAATTCGTGGCTTCGGAGCCCGTCATAGGCCACATTGTACATCCCTGACGCGCACTGGTGCAGTTGAGACGCAAGTCTTAATTGAGAAAGCTAGTGGCTGCTGTTCCTTTAATTGAAGATATGATAAGACGACCGTGCCAGAAATGATAAGATTGTCCACCTGCCTACAGGGAACATCACCCCCCTAAGTCTCCTCACCCAGCCTACAACAGCTGGGGCGTGACGTGTACCGAGGTTGAGATGGACGTCCTGACGGGGGAGCGGGAGATAAGGAGGGCAGACATTCTGTTCGACTGTGGCGAGAGGTGAGCGAGTTCACTTTAATCCGTGTGGTAACATATATTCGTTTCCTATGGTATTCACGGTTATACCATGAACCTATATCTAAACACAATTTACATATGAGCGACAATTGCATACGAAGCCCACATGTTCGACCTACTTTTCTAGTTAGATGTAATCTTTTCTAGTTAGATGTACGTGTATCGAATTGTTTGAAACCTGTTCATTCTAGTGAAGCTGAAGAAGAGTGATGGATGTCATTCGTAATGTCCCGAAGTAAATTCACCGTTTTTATCCAGTTGTAGAGACTGCATTGTGTTCGAATATTGTATACTTGGATAGCTAACCCTCATAAACGAACGGTACTTATACTATCGTTGTTTAAAAATAAAGACATTTAGGGTTATCAAATCACCGGGCGGTGGTTTCAAATGCGCCAATACATGGGCTGATAAATGTTGTAATTATTTGATTCTCACTATTCGTGGTCACACGTACATTGCAGTGTGAACCCAGCCCTGGACGTGGGCCAGGTTGAAGGCGCGTTTGTGTTCGGGCTGGGGTACTGGCTGACGGAGAAGTGTGTGTATGACAAGGACACGGGGAGGCTGCTCACTGACGGAACATGGGTAACAAGTTGAAAGTACTTTTGATAATGTAGCCTACTGCATATTTGTTGCAGAAAATGACTTAAGACTATGATTTATAGACGTTATTGAATAACATGACATTACCTGACATAACCCAATAGTCAATAGTTCCATGTAGCATTGCAATTTAAAGCCGCAACACTGAGGACCAAAGAAGCAGAGTACATTCAACTGACAGGGCATCCATACACGAAACAGTCAGTAACTGTAACGGGCTCCCATCTAAGAATACATGATCATGATCAACGGAGTGGCCCCAATCTTAACTTGACGTATGCCGATCACCACCTCCTCAAGATGCAAGAAGACTCGGCAGCTGTGAATAACTGACTAGTTACTGAACTGGAGCACTCTGTACAACTTTAATAACCTTTTTAAGAATCGGCCTCTGTGGCTATTGTTCACCAGATCACCTAACCTCATCGAAAGAAAAGAAAACAAACTTTTCTCTGTCACTGAGTCATATGAAACGTCTGCTAATATTGTTCAGGAATACAAACCTCCGACCACGAAAGACATCCCCGCTGACCTCAGGGTGACCTTGCTGCCGGACGCGCCGAACCCGTACAACGTCATCAGGTCAAAGGGTGAGGAACTTCCCGGTTTAATGTTTTTTACACATTCGTTAACATGTGTGGGTGAGATGATGGCAATTCTACGAAAACCTTTTCTTCGCACTGTTGTTCCAGTGCTGATTAAATGATCAAGCGGAATCAACACTGGGCACCCAGCACTGGTTTTTCAGTGCAATTGGCTCTGTTCCAGTGCTGAACATTGTCGCTTTCCATTGCATAGTGATGAACCCCTCTCAACACCGGTTTTACATTGCGTAAAGTTCTCCACTCAGCTCTCATTTACCATTTACATCTCGACGGAGCGGCGGCGACCCAGTTTAGCACTAGTTACATGTTGAAACCGCCAGCAGTATTAAAACAAAAACCTCGCCTTCCACACTGGATTTACCAGTGCTCGGGGACAGTTCAGCACTGCAACACCTGAGTACTCTGAAATGTTAAGCACTGGAAAACCATTCTCTTGTGGTGTATTTACGAATAGCTAATCTCAGAACTCTCCCTCCCCATGCCACAGCGGTAGGTGAGCCGCCCCTGCTGATGTCATGTTCCGCCCTGTTCGCCCTGAGACAGGCCGTGCAGAGCGCTCGGGAAGACTCCGGCCTCGGGGACGACTTCTTCCGTCTGGGTACGTATGCCCTATCCCGGATGCGCTCCATTCCAGAAGCGCTTCTGGGATAGAAGCACATCTGGGATGCAGATCTATCCAGAATGCGCCCCATCCCAAAAGTGCTTCTGGGATAGAGCCCATCTGGGATGCAGGGATCCAGGATGCGCCCATCCCAGAAGCGCTTCTGGGATAGAAGCACTTACATCTGGGATGAAAACCTATCAAGGATGTACCCCCACCCCGAAAGCACTTCTGGGATAGAAGCACATCTGGGATACAACAGGCCCCGCATCCCAATGATACCACGCCCTAGACAGATAGCAGCTCACTCCCTCTTACAACATTATAAAGGCTGGCTGATCAATACTGTTGTGTTATCCAACCATTTTAGGGTAGGGTGATTTGGTAGCTAATGCTTTGTATACAATAACAAAGAAAAAACAAACTAGTTTAGGGATAACTTTTGTTGACACTCGGTAAATGATGTACTGTCAGCTAGTGATGTCTTTAGATAATCTAATGTTCTCTCTATTTCTTTCTTTCTTCATTCAAATACAATCAATATGACAGAGATATCTTGGCAGACAAGATTATACCGGAATGGCGCTACAAAGTTCTAAGCAATTTATCAATTAATTAATTAATTAAGTAATGATAATTTCGTTAATGCAGACGGCCCAGCCACTGTGGAGGTCTGTCACCAACGCTGCCTGGTGGATTCTTCCAGTTTCACGCTGTGACGTCAGAATTTTACTCTATAACATTTTACCTCACTCTATGACGCCATGGCACCACTCAGTGACGACATGACACCCTTTACCCATTACAGAAATATGCAGACAAAATCTATTTTCTAAATAGTAACCAAGGTTAGAATTTAGTTCTCTAACAAGTGTACTTTCATTTTGGCCATCAACTTCTCACCTATGTAGATGTAGACAAAAATAGATTAAATTTTAATTTTTTTAAGGTCAAGGGATAGTTGATGTGAGCTGAGGTGAGGAGATTTAATTCTGGAATGGTCTTGAAAAGCAATTAATACAATACATGATAGATTCTGTCAATATTTTAGCGGTGCCTTTTTATTAAGCAATCAAATGAGGCCTAAGAATGTATTCCCATATTGTTCAAAATGTTACTGGAATAGTACTATTAGGTAACTTATATAAAACCATTCCTTTATTGGTCGATATAATATGATAATATTCAGATCACATAAATATAACACATGATCGGTTCCACTGAAGGGTAACAAATGGACAAGGAACTATCCGAAAACTAATATTAGGCTCAAGAAATGACATGGAATACGAAGGTAAAATATTAAGTAACTTTATTTTCAAAAATCTTAATTATTTGAGTAATATACGTGTAATAGTTAACGGAGGAGGTACGGGCTACAAAGAAAATATATCTTATTATGCTTATATTCGATTAGAAGTAAGTAACCGTTGGGTACAGTAGTGGGATTGACTTCAAAATGAATTTTTACTGAAAGTGACAGAAAAGTACCAATTGGAACTAGAATAAACATAAGCTAAACATGAACTACTTAGAGTTTCTTCCTTGTGTTTCTTATGCACGAATTGGGTTCTTTAATCGTTATCTAAATGGTGTTATGAATTTTATTGCACAAATAAATGCTCTTTTCTTTCCCATTTATATTTCATAATGTAAAAAAGATATATCACATTTCAAGCACACGTCCGAATGAATTTGCCTGGTACATTTGTTGCCATTTTCCACGTCACAACTCTCTGACTCATATGGCATAATGATTGCACAACAATGAGAATGAAAGTAAGTATTACACACCTCCTTGGATTTAGCTAAGTTTCTTTACATTTATTTTGGCGACGCCTTAGGGGCGAAGACATTTTTTAATGTCTTCCCCTTTCTACCTTCATACTTGATGGTGGAGGCTTTTGATATGTTATCATTACGTAGTCCCTGAGTAAATATTAATACATTCAGTATACTTAACTATTATATTTGCATTGTTTTATAATGGTCCTTTGAAACGTCTCAAATATCTAGATTAGGTTGATTTTTCACTGCAACTACCACTTCCTTCACCTGAAATTTTTACCCTGTTCAAGAACATAACACTTGTTTGTTAGTTAATCACTCAAAAACATAACACTATTGTTTGTTGGTTCATCATTCAAAAGCATAACACTGTTGTTAGCAACTTTATCACTCGGACAACAACCTTGTCCTTTCCGACGCTTCCCGTGCAGTTCCGAAAACGCACCGCACGATGGCGCACCTTAGCTTGTACAGTCCGAACACCAGCAGGTGGAAAACCGGCACCACCACGAACAGACCAGCATACACGAAGACCACCGAAGGGCGCCACCTATCGTCCGAGAAGTCAATCATAGGGTAGACCCAACGTGTTCCCGTGATGCCAAAACCTCCGGACACCCAGTAGATAACGAGGAACGCGTTATAAACACAGGAGTAGGCGAATGGGTGTATCACGTGTAGGATTCTGGTTGGTGTTCCGCTGACAAAGATGTCGACCAAAACGATTCCGCCGTTGCACAAATGGTGCAGAATATCTGTCATTGGGTCAAGGTCGCTGGCGATCCATTGCAACGACTTATGCAGTCCCATCGCGAGACTTCTCGAGAACGTGATCAGGAGAGCAATCGGTGCCATGACGTTATACAACACCCACATCGTCTTGTGATACCATAGAAGATCGTCAGGCGGCGCTCCAGACACTTCTACCTTCAGATTGTCCTCTTCTTCACTATCTGACTCTATATCTGCCAGGTTTCCGTTCTCTCCTAGCAAAAATGTTGTCGTTCTTTGAGAAGTTGTGAGCTCTCGTCTTCGACGCACGCTGTTGGCTATCTCGTCAGGACGGGTTCCGATATTAAAACACGCGAGCGCTGTCACTACAGCGGCCATGTTATAATAAACCGTCTGGATGATAAAAGTCCAGTTCGTAGCGTAGATAAAGAACCAGTCCGCCCCGTAGTCGGTCACGATGTAATCTCCGAAGGAGTAGATCAAGATGAAGAGGGTGAACAACGCCATCGTTATCCGGTAGACCAGGAACGGGATCAGGAATCTTTGCGACCACTGCAAAATGTAAGAAAAAGAAGACAATGAATTGTCAGTGCAGTAAAAAAAAAACGATCGAATGACGATTTAAAATAAGACAAGTATTTTACGCTGGAGGCCTGCCCTTAGCTTATACAGTATACGGTGGGCCAAGAATGGGGCTAGGAGTCTTTGCGACCACTGTACAATGTAAGAAAAGGAAGTCAATTAGTTGTCAGTTCAGCAAAAAACGATCGAATGACGCTTTAAGACAAGTCGTCTACGCAGAGTCTTGTCCTTAGTTTATACAATGTACGTTGTACCAAGAATGGGGCTAGGAGTCTTTGCGACCACTGTAAAATGTAAGAAAAATAAGACGATTAATTGTCAGTTCAGTAATAAAGAAACGAATGACGCTTTATCCAAGCAGATCCTTCGGTAACATAAGATGCGTACACATGCGTCGCCTTCACATGCAATATATGTGGGGAAGCTCTGTTAGGCCGGGCTGAGCTGTCCACTTTTGTGGGGGTGGTTTCTAACCGCCAGCCAATCAAAGAATAGACTTCACCTAACGAAGCATCAAGGCGACAGCATGCGATGCCCACAATAGTGGAAACCTCAGTCCGGTTTAGTAGAGCTTCGCCAAGGTGTAATTGTCTGTATTGTTATAAACAGACAAATTCAGAGCCCAGTATTATAGACCTTGGGCTCTTTGAAGGAGGATGAAAACACTTAAATGTAGCTATACACAATCACAATGAACTTTACGCCAAACACAGATCAATTTCGTTGACAATTTTCATGTGATGACTCGGAAGGCTGTATTGTGAAGCTTGTTTTCGTTATCTTACTTTTAATAGGTTGTGTTGATGCATGTGACATGTGATGGGTCTGGTAATATTATCAGTCAGACACGTAGCAAATAAACCGGGACCTCTGGACATATCCGCGTTACGTGTGCTTTTATGATTGGTCCTTTACAGAACAAAGTACCCCCATGTGTACCTCTGGGAATTATGGCATATTTAATTAAACACCGGAGGGCATTCTGATCTAATTCTTGACCATCTGTAATCTCCAAGCAGATCCTACGATGGCATAAGATAGTACCAAACTGGCCAAGGAGTATAGTCAGCCAATAGGTGTACATTTGCCATGTAGCAAAACACACTCCTAAGTCGGCTTCACTCCTCTGACAGCTTTTGATACTATCTTATGCTACCGTAGGATCTGCTTAGAGATTAGACCATCTTTACTGTCAAAGGATTGCACCAAAGTTCGCACTGAAATTGACTGTCCAGCTTCTCCAAAGGACGGCTTTTTATAATACGTTAAATGGAGATCCTGTGTATTTCATGATGACCCAAGTTTAAGTTACGCCCATATATACCATTACAGACAACAACTGCGCTTCACAATGTGTTTTACTAAGATCTTCATCAAAATCGGAATTAACACCGCCTGCGGACACATTCGCGTTACGTGTGCCTTTATGATTAGTCCGTTACAGAACAAAGGAAATACATGTACACGTACCTGGATACACATATGGGTACGTAAATATAACATCTATGATTAAACAGTGAAGGCCATTCTGGTCTAGATTTTGACCAATTGTACTGTCCAAGGGATACACAATATTCCTCACTTGGGCGAAAATGACTGTCTAGCTTCTCCATAGGACGCCCTTTTATCTGTGTATCGTCGCAGCATTTCATGACCCAAGTTTAAGTTACACCCATGTACCGTTTACAGACAGCAACTACGCTTTACTAGGTTACACCAAGGTCTTTATCAACATTGGGATTTGTAAGATTTGGTGCGTGGCATCTAGATCTATATATTGTTGCTGTATACCTGCTATACCATGAGACTGTTTACCGGGCATGGAATACAAAACAACAACAGTAGAAAAAAATGTAACCAACCTAAAGCTAACGATTATATCGTCACAGCATTTCATTAACCAAGTTTAAGTTACACCCATGTGCCCATTACAGACAACTACGCTTCTTAAATTCTTATACACCAAGATCTTGATCAAAATCGGGATTTTCAAGCTCTTTGGTGCGTGCCATAATCTATATCTAGATCTATACACGTTATATTATCTACATTTTCAGTATCATAAAAAAGCGAGAATAAGTTACGACGAACTCACTAAGTAGAATATGACTCTTGTTTTGGTTGACATTGTAAATACTGTAAATGCAGAAATTTGCGCGGTGGTTTTTGCGTTGCAAATCTACAGCGTACTTAAAACCACCGCGACTATTTCTCCATGGCAGTAATAGTACAGTGCATGGTGCTACCGCAAAAAACACTGCGAACAGTCCTTTTCCCCGGCTACCGCGAAATTAAATCCCCGTGAACTTGCCATTACATGCATTTACAGTATGTCATGTATCTGTCAACTATCATTTTGTTGCGACCTGTACTTAACACAATGTGTATATATGTACAATAAAGGTCTTCATTCATTCATTATTATGTATAAATTAATTCATATATTAGGTATAAAATAAGACGTGGAACTTGGCAAATCATAAACGCGGTATGTTCCTGTTATTGGAGCAATGACAAGTTACCCCATATATACGTATACAACCCCACCCATTTATACGTGTACGATTAAGACAACTACACTTTTGACAAACAGTATGTAATGCGATACTCACTGCTGAAGAATAGAACACGCTTCTGTCCGGGTGTCTCAGGAACAGGTTCGAAGGTTCGAACTCTTCTATGATCATCGCAAGTCGCAAACTTCAGCCCAGGAACGACGACAAAGAAGCGTATAGCTAGCTAGAACGTTTGCACTGTCCAGAAGCGACTTGGCTAACACTAAGTCAGCATATCCATTGATTAGCAGTCAACTCAGGGATGATCCATATGCTGACTAGGGGAGGAACCAAAGTTTAACAAAATGACTTATTTTGGTAATAAGTTTTATTGCAGGTTGTATACTATGATTGTATCAGTCAGGCTCACGCTAAAATGATTTTTTTATTAATACTTTCTTAATTGTTTCTCATCCCCCCATATCATGAAAACATGTATGTACAAGTTGTATGTACCAAAGTGCTGTATTTTCTCATAACAAAACTCAAACAAAATATATCATGATATAAACAGACAAATGTATTGTATAGACCTTGGGTGAGGCTCTGTACTGCTGTGTAGGAGGGTAAAAACATGTACATATAGCTATACACAATTTCACAATGAACCACAAATCAATTTCGTTGACTCGATGCATTGTGAAGCTTTTTTTCCGTTATATTACTTAAGAGGTGTTGATGCATGTAACATGTGATGGGTCCAGTGCTGGTATCAGTCACACATGTACGCAGCAAATCAACCAGAGCCTGAGGACACATGCACGTTACGTGTGTTTTTATGATTGGTCCGTTACAGAAACAAAGACATACGTGTACCTCTGGATAATTATAGCACCTTAATTAAACACTGGAGGGCATTCTGATCTAGTTTTTGATCATCTGTACTGTCCAAGGGATACTCCTAATTCCTCACTCTACTTGAGCGAAAATGACTGTCTAGCTTCTCCGTAGGACGCCTTTTTATGGGACGTTAAATGGAGATCCTGTGTATCGTTACAGCATTTCATGACTCAAGTTTAAGTTACGCCCATGTACAGACAACAACTTCGCTTCTCTAATTCTTTCACTAACAGATCTTCATCGAAATCGCTATTTGTAAGATTTTGGCGTGGCATCTAGATCTTTACTTTGTTACTGTATACCATGAGGCGGTTTACCGGGTATGCAATACAAAACAACAACAGTGAAAACAAATCCAACCAACCTAAAGCTAACGACTATATCGTCCCAGCATTTCATGACCCAAGTTTAAGTTACGCCCATGTACAGACAACAACTTCGCTTCTGTAATTCTTTTACTAATAGATCTTCATCGAAATCGGTATCTGTAAGGTTTTGTGCGTGGCATCTAGATCTATACTTTGTTACTGTATACCATGAGGCGGTTTACCGGGTATGCATACAAAACAACTACAGTAACAAAATCTAACCAACCTATAGCTAACGACTACTAGTATATCGTGTCAGCATTTCATGACCCAAGTTTAAGTTACGCCCATGTACCAATTACAGACAACTGCGCTTCACAAAATCTTGCACCAAGATCTTCATTACAATTGGGATTTGTAAGATTTTCGGTGAGTACCATAATCTAGATCTATACACATTATATTGCACATTTTCAGTATCACAAAGAAGCCAGAATAGGTTACGACGAACTCACTTAGTAGAAAATTACTCTTGTTTTGGTTGACATTGTAAATACTGAAAATGCAGAAATTTTCGCGGTGGTTTAATGTTCGTGGTTTTCGCTTTGCAAATCGATATCTACCGAGAACTTAAAACCACCGCGACTATTTTTCCATGAAAGTAATTATAAGAGACTGCAGTGCATGATGATACCGCGAACTTAAAACCACCACGAACAGTCCGAAATCCCCGCGAACTTAAATGCATTTACAGTATTTCATGTGTCTGTCAACTATCATTCTGTTGCGACCTGTCCCCAATGGGTATATATGTACAATAAAGGCCTTCATTCATTCATTGATTCATCCATTCATATATTAACAAGACGTGGAACTTGGCAAAACATATGAACGCAGTATGTTCCTGTTATTGGAGCAATGCCAAGGGACCCCATAAACACGTATGCAATTCGTCGCATTACGTGTAAGACAACTACATTTTTGACAAACAGTGTGTAATGCTATACTCACTGATGAGGAATAGAACACGCTTCTGTCAGGGTGTCTCAGGAACGCGTTGGACGGCTCAAACTCTTCTATCACCATCGCAAGTCGCAAAAACCAGCCCAGGAACGACAAAGAAGCATATAGCTAGCTAGAACGTTTGCATCGAAACTACTCGGCTAACACTAAGTCTGCACTATCTATTGATAAGCAGACAACTCAGGGATGAGCCATTTATGGCCAGGGGAGAAAACAAAGTTTAACAAAATGACTTATTTTGGTAATAAGTCTTATTGCAGGTTGTATACTATGATTGTATCAGTCAGGCTCACGCTAAAATTATTTTTTTTTATTAATACTTTCTTAATTGTTTCTCATACCCCCATATCAAATAGTTTCCCCCTTTCTCGACACACTGTAGGCACCGGTCGAACCTGTTTATTTGTGGGGTGACACGTGCGCAAAGTTCGTGCTATCAATCAATGACTTGACATACATCTAGTATTGAGGCTCTAGACAGCACAAGTGATATTATGCCACCAAGGGCTCAAATTTCTCTAAGTTCTTCATGTTTATGACAATTTTTTTGTCTTAGATCAAGTTGTTTCGGTTTGCCCGCACACTCTCTGTGTGCGCATACTTGGCAAATGGTTAAGCCCCGTTTACAAATCAAGAATTTAGCTCGGCCGAGTTGTCAGCGAGCTCTAAATTACGAGGAGGTATGACCCTGATGCCGACGAAGAAACTCTGCCATTTGTTCGCAGGCATCAGGTTCATGCCTCCTCGTAAGTTAGAGCTCGCTGACAACTCGGCCGAGCTAAATTCTTGATTTGTAAACGGGGCTTTAAGAGCTCTAATTTTAGATCAACCTGCAAATTGTTGTTGCAGTTCGATTCGAACTCTGTAGGTGGCGTGCATAGCATACCTTTTATAGCTGCGTACAGAAACATAGTACATGTACATGTATTTCTTTTGATGAATTGCTTCATTCTATAGCGTCTTGTTTCAATGTCAATGTCATAGTAATAAGCAAAAGAGCACAACGAACAACGTGAAAAGTTGAAGTAGCTATTTAGGCATCTGCCACAGTCCTGCATTTTCCAGAGAATTATCTTATCTTATACCCTATTTCCTTACCAAAAAAGTGTGTACATAATATCCACAATTATAAACTGAACAAACAGATTGTAACTTGTAACTTTTTTTTAACTTAATCTATATCTTTTTTCTAATTGGCTCTCGACGTCGTCAACTCTGATCCAAGTTAGGCTTAGGTCACATTTCCAAACCGGGGCCCGGCCGGGATGTTTGAAGAAACGAAAAATTAACATGTATACCTAGAGATATACGCAAATCATGCCCACGAATCTTATTTTGACATTTTGTGTATTTTGATACCTTTTATATCGTTCTTTTCGCTCCCGAAAGCTTTCCGGACGGGTCCCTTTGTGTAAATGTGACCTTAGCCTTAGGAGGCATCTCAGATCTAGAAGAGCACATTGTAATAAAGAAACGACTAATATCATGGATACTTGCAAGATCTATTTGGAGGTGGTTACCCGGCCGACACTGGGGCTTATTGTACAGCTGTATTTGTTCAATGATGATGATTTGTTCAATCACTTCGGTCCGAATCTAATATAAGACAGAATGATTTTTTGTTAAGACCGTAATCCAAGAAAAAAGCAACATTTAACCCTAACCGGCCTAACCCTTACATAATTGTTGCAAACGCGTGCGTGTTTGATCCTGATTGGTTCTTTCTTCTCCATTAAATAGAACCCCTGCTATTTAAATGATTACATGGTCTGTGATTTTTCATAGTAGACCCTATTCTAGGTTCATAAGGGTCACTGGCTGTAGCCTGGGTACCGTCCTATTTCTACCGGGGCTCCTTACACTCACTTCCCTAAAAAAATACCATCCTATTTCTACCGGGGCTCCTTACACTCACATTTTTTAGGGGTAGCGAGTGTAAGGAGCCCGGTAGAATACGGATGGTACTCAGGCTACACTGGCTGGGCAATGTAACAGCAAATATCTGACCCACAGATTTATCGTAATCTCCAAGCAGATGTTGGTAGGGAAAATCCTCACGTTTACTAACTTACTCCCTGAGTGGTGACAGGAACGGCTGCAAAATGGACGATTATTTTGCCTCCTAACATCTGTTTGAAAATTACATAGCGCTTGGAAACATTATATGAAGGGAATTTCGATAGGAAAGAAGAAATAGATAAACCTAAAACAGCCTCTGGTATTGTCAATATAAAGTAGGCTGGATTTCTTTGTGTGTTTGATAAGGCTAGAAATTCCTTTTTGGGAATAGGTATACTGGTACATCTAACCTAGTACAGTTGTACTTGAATATTTATGTAAAAAAACAATTTGGGTGCACAATGTAAGATGATGTAGAGTGTAAGAAAATATTACTACCTGTCTTCAGAGCTTAAATCTGAAATTCTATAGGCAATTCAAAGTTTTATACAGTTGTAGAAGGAGTTTTTTTTCACATTTTTTTTCTGACAAACGAACATATGATATGATGATATGAATTAGTGTACAATAGTATACTTACACAATACGAATATGTAGGTGTACTGTTGCACCCACAGTGAAAAAAATAAGTTCACATCTTTGGTTTTGCATTGGAATAAACATTTCGAGCCCTTTGAATAAACTTGTTAGACCACATCTGTCTAATCGACTGAACATATTATTGTCTCCATTTTGCTAGAGGCGTTTTCCCACAGCGTCTACAAATTACCTCTAATGTTTGCCTGAGTTAAAGCCAACGCATTTACGATAGTCCCAAAAAGTTTGCACACTTGAACCAATGACAGACGATCTTCCTTTTGGAGTCAGGAAACTTTTTTTCGACCAATGAGAGCAGTTCTTGCTGCGCGTCTCGGTTCCTGACGTCACCGGGGAAACTTCCCCTCGTTCCCACAATCCCTAGCGGTGATGTGGAGCAAGTGCAGCGAATCCGACAAGGTAAGACGATTTTGTCGTATTTCTTAGCCGAATAAGACATTTCTACAAGCTCAAATATAATGAATATCTACAAGAATAGACAGAAGAGTGACGCCGTTACGTAGACACAGCTTAGTGACGTTTACACGTCACGTACGTGTGATATTTGCACACTGTGTCGTGGGTAGTTGGTGGGTCCGCCCCCCTCCCCCATTTACAGAACCCAAACACAGACTGTTGTCTACAAAAATAATATCACGGAAGTTGTGTGTATATGTACGCTTGTATGCAGGATATGCTGTTGAAAGTATTTTGTATAATTACAGTGCGTTTGAAAGTTTAATTTTGTGAGATTATGCTGACTGTGCATTCGCATTTACTGACCCTGTCGAATGTCCCATTAATAATTTTTACATCATTGCCCTGAAAAATTATGACAGGTGGTCATTCGGGGGTTGAAAAATATGAGGTTGTCAATAATGAGGCTTTCAATAAAGGACTGTTATTCAGTATGTAACTGGATGTACAAATTATTAGGGAATGTAAAAGCCATTGTGTATAGTAAAAAGAAATTTGGCCTAGAATGCAGAGGTCTTGGGTTCAAATCCTGCCCTGCTATGTAGCTTACTTGGCAGGGATCGAAATACTTTTGTTTAGCTACATGCAAAATTGCAAGTTGGCAAAAATTTTATGTGCAATTTGAAAAATTTACATGCAAAATACAACTAGGCGGCGATCCTGACGAGGATCGCTAGCTTGAATCGGTGAATTTTTATTACATCTAGTAAAGCTACCGGAGAAAGTTACCGACAGGGAAGACAAGGAAGGAAAAGGAAAGACGTCCATATGTTGTTCTGTCTAAGAGTAGGGTGTCTAATTCCTCAGTATTTTTTACTATAGGCCAGGTATTTTCAACATGCAAGATTGCAAGTTCATAATATTTTTTATTTTTTTTACGTGCAAATCTAGAAAATTATGTGCAAATTGCAAGTTTGTGTATTTGGAACCCTGCTTGGACACTGCTTAACTCAGATGAAAATAAGTACCTAGCTTTGGCTAGGATCGTCCCTCGGATAGGACGTTAAATGGAGGTCCTTTGTTTGAGGACACACTTATCGAAAAGAGTAGGGGTTCTTCCCGGTGTGAGTGGATCAAACCTTACAGTCTGGTCTCCGGGTTGACATCTTTAAAGGGTGGTACATGTACTAGTACTAGTAGTAGTCACCTGTTATGTCAAAACTAGCGCTGATGTGGTAAAACCTAAATAAATAAATAAAATAATGCCTGAATAATCCCAATTACAAATGGTATGAATGAGGCCTAATAGTAATAGAGAAAAGAAAGGTGTGTAGTGTGTACAATGTACGTGGGGGGTGTCATAGCAGGAAATACTTGTGTGTAACTGTACTAGTATTAAGTACATGTACTTTGTTGTGCAAACACAATAGAGTTAACTCGGCCATCCACTAGAAGATTATGTCTCATTGTATATAAGGCTGCAGTTGAATGGTCCCAGGTACTGTATGGTTAATTTGATTGGACCATTGTTGCTTTTGCAATTGACCAACCAATCATTTTCTGGGGTAACAAATTTTCGTTCTGCTTTGGTAAATGCGTTTATTTTTCAACAATAGTTTTATTTCGTGGTAGGAGGGAAAATGATGTTTTTATGATGTTCGAAGCCCACAACTGAAACAATTCTTTTGTACAACTTCCAAAGCTATGGTGTAAATTGTGTAATTTGATTTGAAAGTAAGTGGTCACCTTCTAGTATATTATAAAACAACCACAAACATGTCACAGTCTTCAGTACTCTTATTTTTCTCTCTCTTTCTTCCTCTAGTAATTTGAACTGGGCTTGAGGTCATTGACATTAAGTATTCTGCAGTTATAGCACCTGCTAGACAACCCTTTTCCGTTTAAACCTTCAGCTTTGGAAAAAGGTACATGTAGAGCAAGGTACAACAGGTAATTTTAAACAGCTATTGTTCTGAACTTGGCCGTTGACGTATTACCATATAAGGCAGCTGCACCTGTCTTTGTGTATAACTTAGTAGAAGTCACTACTCAGGAAGTTCCTGTCACACTTGGTTGGACAATGTAAACAACACAGACGATGTATGTACTGTATCTGCTCTAGAATACACTCTGGTAGTGCGAACAGGGACACATCATCAGTGATGAACCCGGGGTCATTGGGTGTTTCGGGTCTTTAATCACCATACACCCTCGCCCGGGCGACCCAGCCGAGGTTGATCATTCCCCGACCTGTGTCCGTGTGGTTTCCACGGTTCCCCCCTACGGAACCACAACCAACATGTGGCTTTCTCTGCAGCCTCCAGAATGTCCCTGATGGATTTCCGAAGCCAAAAACCTCTATCTTACTCCAAGGAGTTTTAATACACAAGCCAAAGACAATGTAAACAACACAGACTATGTAGGTATCTGTGATGCCCCCAAACCCTATTCCTTTGACCTCTTTAGAGGCTCTTGAGGCAGACATAGAGGGACATAAGATGAGGATCCTGTGTTCCAGGAGATGCCTTGGTGTAGTTTACCTGGACTTAGCAAACACCACTATGTTAGTACACTGACAGTGCTTGAAATGCCAACTTGTACATGTGCACAACACAACCAAATTTTCCTGCCACAACTAAATTTTAAACCGAGGTACTAGTAGCACAGTTCGCAACATGAAATTTTGCAGTTGGAACGCCGCTTTTCCCCCACCTATTTGCACATAACCTTTTGTATTTATTTCATGATAAGATAAAACAGATAACTGGAAGAAAAGATACTGGATTAGTAGCTGGTTTGAAGAAAGTAATAACTTGGAAGTTGGGCAGCCTGAAATGTTCATGGCACAGCCTGATTTTTTACCCAGGTTGCCACCTGAGCAACCTAGATTAAAAAAGTATTTCGAGCACCCTCACCTTCTTGCCCATTTTAGATAAAAATAAATATATAAGATGGGGAGGTGTGTTTTGAGGAGGTGCCTGAAGGGTACTTAAGTCTATAGGGGAAGAGCTAGCTACTAGCACCAACTCCTTTCTGTTAAGATATGCTCTTAGCTTCTGCTATGGGAAGATTCAACTTCTTGACCTACATGTGACACTAGATATTACAACATGAACAACAGCGATAAAAAGACCAAAAAGGTACATCCCCCGGACCCTGACAGAACTGCAAATTATAATGATTACAATAATCATGAAATGTCTGCAGGTTTTTGTCTAGAGGAAAAGAATTGCATGGGGATAGGAAGGAGTGACGAAGCATGGAAATGGTGTTGATCTCTCCCCCCCCCCCCTCCACTAGAGTAAGCTGTTACGTAAACATACGTCCTTGGTACTTTCTCAGTAGAGCAAAACAATAGAGCCATGTCCAACTTGGGAAAACTGGTTGTGCAACTAAGTGACAGTGTAGCAGTTAAAGGCAGGGCTTAAAATTTGTTTGTTTTTTAAATAGCGTAATAAGGTAGGTAGGTAATAAGTGCGCTCGGCAAGTAACCTCAAAACTGCTACACAGATAAGAAGCTCCATCTTAAGATTGGAATTCCGTTTTTCCCATTTTGAAATGTGCTAATATTTTCAATATAAAAGCACTTGGTGCAAAGTCTTTACATATGATTGACAAGTATGATGTACAGTTGTGAAATATGATAATAACTTTCATGAATATTCATTTTGAAAATTTTCTTCCTGCAGGAATTCCTGCAGGAATTCCTGCAGGAAGCGTTTTTCCTGCAGGAATTCCTGCAGGAAGCGTTTTTCCTGCAGGAATGCTGCAGGCATTCCTGCAGAAATTCCTGCAGGAGAAAGGTAAATTCCTGCAGGAAGAATGTTTCCTGCAGGAATTTCTGCAGGAATGGCCTTGACAATGACAGGAAGCATTCTTTATGCATTTAATTTTGTTTTGAAACTGTTAAACAATGCATTAGATTTCATTAGATGTTTCAGACTTGACTTTAACTATGTATATAAAACAGATATATAATGGAGGCATTTTTTATTGTTTTGTTTTCCTAGTTTTATTGACTGTTGCTGGAGATGCCTGGCATTAGAAATAACTGACCTATGAATGAACTTCACTTCAAGAAAATGCATTTCCTTCAGTGGCTACTCATATTTTTCAGAAGTACAGAAGCTTGGGCATGGTTACTTCTTTCATTTTTTTCTTTAATTCTTTAACATCACCACTTAGGGTTTATTAGTATCTAAGCCAATTTGATTGTACATGTAGGTGCAAGTCAGGAACATAAACACAAAATTCATAAATTTCATGACAGGCCTAAGCTTCCCTTAAAAGTATAAATTCAATTATTGTAAATTGCACATGTACTGTAAGGGTAGGGTGCCCTGATAGGATAATCATTGGAGTCCATAAGAAAAGTACTGTACAATGAAAGTACAGTACTTTTAGTTACATGTTGTGTAAAAACCTTTATCCTATTATCAGTGCCAACCTGATGAAATTATTTTCGGAACTTCCAGTAACTATTTACTGAATTCTAAACTGTAGTAAATCAAATGATACATTCAGTTGGTGGAAAAGTAGATGACATGAACCGCCTTGTTTGCCATGCTGATAGCTGGTGTTTGGGTTATAGAAACCAACCACTGGCGGCTTTATCTCATGATGCACCCCTCAGGGTAAAACATTGATCCTTTATTAGCATAAAGCCAGGTGGCATTCACCAGTCATATTTTATGTTAGTTATGACACTGTAACACAATATTAGAAGTGTCCCGAGCCGGGTGCGTGGACACCTAGAAATTCATTAAACACTGGTGCTAAATGAATCTTATTTATTAGGTTTTTGATACCTACTGGACAGCTGTGTTTAATGAAGTTCTAAGTGCCCAATAGAAAATAATAATCAACCGTCACCAGATCAGATCAGATCACAGAACATTGATCAATCAGAACAACACCCTGTCCTCATCTGGAACTCTTTACATGCTCTAAAATCCTTGAGATTGGGACAAAGGCCTTTTTATCACAAGAGTGTGATATTATCACCTCCCCTCCCCTTTCTCACCTATCTTTAGAGAAGTCATTATATAATCTCCTTTGCACCTACATGAAGGTGTTTAAAGCCAGCAACAACAATGCGTGTATTGATTTATAATGACAGGTAATTAGAGACTGAAGTGAATGGTAGCTGCCTTATTCAGTGCCTCCACTGGTGTATAGAACAGGTCAGTATTTAACACTGCATAGAAGACTAAAGTTTACCCAAAGAGGTTTAACTACCTTGTAGATCACCAAGGAGTTTAGAATTCTCTGATCTCACTGACCTAACCTAGGTTTTACAGCAACCTTGGAATAGATATAATTTTTTACTATTTGCCTTTCAATTGGTAATCTTTTACTCTTGTCTTGGCTACCTTAGGTCTCTTGTTTAAGCAAGGGGCTTTTATCTTGGTTTCAGACAAAAAGTTCCTGATGATGGGTTTGAAGGCTGATACTGATAGCCAGAATAAAGCTACCATTCCAGAATGGCTATCAGTATCACATCAAAATATATACCACAGGCCTTCTACTCTTCAAAATCAACCAGGAAAGTTTGCCAACACGGAGGGTATTGATATGTAAAATTTGGGGTCCTGGAGTATCTTGCAAATACAAGCAATTTTTGTACTATAGAGCCAGGCGTTGAAAAGCAGAAAGGCCCACAAAATAACAACAAACTTTTTGATAACCAAACTTATTGATAACCTGGGCTTTATCTGGTCCAAGGGACTGTACGATATTTATCAGGGGGGGAGGGCTGGTGCGTTAGGGGGGGAGGGCCATGTTAATTTTTTTTTTTATTCTATCCTCTTGAAAAACTACTAGCATTTGATGCGGGAGGGCGCAACATCGATCACACGATGTAGGCATTCTTTTGATATTCAATGCCAGAAAAAAATTGGCAGGATTTTTCCATGGGCTGAGGAACTCACTGGCTAGAGCCCTGTTTGGAAGCATCAAAAACCCCAAATTTTCATATAGACATGACTGGACAAATAATACCCGGGCCAGATCACGGACTGCTGATTCCCCGAGCTTATAGTTATAACGTATTTTTGGGGAGAGGGCGGACGTCGATTACTGAAAAACGGGAGTAAAAAAGGCAACCGGCATCCAATCTCAAGGGCATAATTTTCCTCTCAAATTGCAGGAAATTCTGTATTAGAGGGTTTGAAAATCCAAATTTTCCCCTGCCCCGACGCTGTGAAAAAATCCTGACGAGAACACTGGCGCCCTTGTGCCCTGACGTATTTTATCGGTTGTTTTTCTACCTGTTTAATTATGCCTGTCGGGGGGAGGGTCATGTTGATTTTTTTTAGGTGGAGGGGGAGGGTCACGTTAAATTTTTTTGAGATCGGGGGGAGGGCCATCAAAATTTTTTTTGATCCGACTTCCAATGCACCAGCCCTCCCCCCCCGATAAATATCGTACGGTCCCCAAAGAACCATTATCTTTTTGACTATTAATAAACTTGAAGCCCGCTATGAAGCTGTTTACCAGCATGATTCATTATAAGCCAGAAGGCCGACATAACCGCATTCCTCTGGAACAAAGAATTTGCCAATACTGTAACTTGAATAAGATAGAGGATGAGTGTCACTTTATTGTTTACTGTACTTTATACAACAACAAAAGAAACGTCCTCTTTGAAAATATACAAGATATGTTCCCTATTTCCAATACTTGAATACCACGGAAAAAAATTCATATTTCTCATGCAATTAGATCAACCATACATTATTGATTCCATCTGTACTTATATTTATAACTGTTTTAAGAGGTGAGAAGAAGTTGAACTTGTAAATACTGGAATGTATTAGTATTTGTAGAGGTGACAAGATACCTTTTTTTTAATCAAAATTGTACATTATCACTAGCGCTACAATCTGTACTTAGCTTGTTTGAGCACAAATGTACAATCAAGGTCATTGATTCATTATATAGAAACAACAGGCAAAAGTTTGTTCCAGAGATTATTTGTAGTTTCCAAATCCTATTACATGGGCCTGTATATAAGGCACTCACTTTCCTCTTTTTGGTTAAATTATGCACATTGTTATGCAGGTTCAAAGGAGGTCAGTTATTGTTAAGGCATGCTTCCCAATTAGCAAGTCCCACAGGGACTGTCCCAAAGCACTGGATGGAAAGATTCAGAACACCTCCCTGAGATCAAGGAGGTTGCTTCTTGCTGAGATATTTCTATACTGAACTGCTTTTGAGCCAGATTAGAACTAGAAGAACTTCAAAATTGCAGAAACCTGAAAATTCACTTCTGGGATAGATTACAGGATTCGAATGGTTAAACCAGATCGGCAAATTAAGGAGTAATAAAAGCTCCTTGATCTCACCAACTTGATCTGGCCCTCTTTCAACCTCCTTGATCTGGCTCAACACTTTTGTTTTGAACTGCCAACTAATGGAAATCTTAGAATTCAGAAAAATGGTAAATTAGGTAGTGCTCTGCATTGCACTTTAGCCAACCTCTCACTTTACATAATATAATATAATATTATATACCATTGAAGCTTGGATCCAGGTTACATCCAGGTATGTGACGTCATACTTTGTGGCGTCACCCAGGAAAATAAAAGTTTTTAGATAATAATCTTATATTTAGGCCATGTTTCTGAATCAAAAATTTTTTTGAAACAGGATGTGTTTGAAGGCACTTGAAAGGCCATGAAAGAATGTAGCTTCTTACGGTTGCATAAGATAGTATTGTCAGCCTGCAAGATCCGCTTGGAGATTCTGATCATGATAGACAAAGAAGCACAGTGCAAATGACACAGTAGGGTTCGGAGGACACCAACTGACTAGTCTAATTAGTCTGTTCTGTCAACTTTTAGCTTGAGTGGTAAATGTGTTGGGTTCATGAGCTGGCGGGCCCAGGTTAAAATCCTGGGAGCCAGGCACAAATTTTTCTCTTGTGTTTCAGAAGTGTAAGGTTGTGAAGGACGTTGCACTTCTGTGAGGGCCTGCATGCCTTTTTCCGTTAAGTGTTACGAGCCATTTTAATTTACCGTTAATCGTTACCGACCCACTCTAATTCACCGTTAAGCGTTATCGGTATATTCTTCGTGAAGCGTATTGGTCGTTTTAATTCCACGTTAATCGTTACTTGTTATCCCGAATTCACCGTTAAGCATTACCAAGAAATTCTTCGTAACAAGTTATACCCACGAAGTCAAATGCCAGATAGAGCCCCTGAAAATGCAGGAAATGGTGTTTCAAAGGGTCCAGATTTCAAAATTTCTCCGAGCCTCCCGGCCGCTTCGGGTAAAAATATGTTGCGGAAGCGTCGCCCCTCCCCCTCCCAAAAAACCTTTTCACTCAAACAGATTTCAGTGTCCAACTTAGCATAGTTTCCGGCAAAATTTTCTCATCGAATGCAGAAAATGAGGTTTCTCCAGACCTCCCTTGCAACGGCTTGTGGCTTTGGTGCTCACGACGACCTGGCGAAAACATGTTTCAGGGGCGTTGGCCCAAAAAATTTTCTCTTTAATAAAATGTCATTTGATTTACCTTCGTTGGCCAGCAAAATTTGTCCTTCAAAATGCAGTAAATGGCGTTTCAGACGGTCCAGACTTTTAAATTTCCCCGGACTTGTCTGGCAATTTCTCGTGCCGTCCGAGCTTGAAATGGTAAAAATATGTCGGAGGCCGGAGGTCAATTGCTACAACCATGTGTAATTTTGATGAAAATTTCATTATTCTGTCAGCAAAATTTGCCGGAAAATGCAGGAAATAGCATTTCAGAGGGCCATGATTTTAAAAAATTTCCCAGGGAGCATACCCCCTACCCCCATACGATGCGTTGCGCCTTCGGCGCTCCATGTGCTGAAAATTTTGTCAGCAATAGTCCCCCCCAGCCTACAAGAAACTTGCTGTTGCCGCCTCTGGTGGGAGCACTGACCCAGGGAAGCAAACGTCATAGACACAGCAGACATTGTCCCTGTCATTCCTCCGGGCTCTGGGCACCTTTTCCTTCTCACAATGCCATTAGTCTGATATTTTCAACCATCGAGGTAACCTAGTTTAGCGCCGTACAAAGAGGAACGAACGTCAATGTTTACTGTCATGCTTTGTAACCCCTCCTGAATTTACCGTTAAGCGTTACCGGACCTTCTGAATTTACCGTTAAGCATTACCGGGCCTCCTGAATTCACCGTTAAGCGTTACCAAGAACCCCCCATGCAGACCCTCTTCTGTGTCAGTGGGAAAGGTCACATTACCATGCATCCCTTTTTCTGAACTGAACTGGTTTTAGCCTTGGTACCAGTTTGCATCATAAGGCAAAATACAAACTGTTTAAAACTGTCTTGTTTTTTTTTTGCATCACAGGGCTTGAAAGTCATTTTTGCATGCACCTTAGGCTGAGTAGCCTGTGTTTACACAATCTAGCACTGGCTGGGGTTAATGACCCCTCCTAGGGCAGCAGCAATACTATAGGGCCGGCCGCTAGGAGCGCGATTTTAGTCAGGCTAGTAGCCTCCTTCACCGGCCTCTCTGGGAAGCTTGGCGTTTTATTTTTTTCGGTGGGGGGGTCGATTCGCGATTTTTAATCGGGAATATTGCGGGAAAGGAATATATGCCGGGAAAGGAATATACACCGGAAAGCTTGTACGGGCTAGACGAGTTCGGCTCCTTCACCGGCCTCTCTGGGAAGCTTGGCGATTTTTTTTTGGGGGGGGGGGCGAAAAAAAAGCCGAACTCGTCTAGCCCGTACAAGCTTACCGGTGTATATTCCTTTCCTGGCATATTTTGTGTCCTTTGTTATTAACCAAGGAGCTTTATCTGTCACTCAAGAAAGGGTTCGATATCTGGTGTGGCAACCAGTGAAACAACCAGAGGGGCGAGTAGAACAGAAAAAACAACATCCCAACTCCCAGGATTCAAACCAGCAGCCGGATCACAAATCCAGTACGCTACCGCTGTCGCCACAAAAGCTCAGAGCTCCTTAGCAAGGACGGTAGGAACTACTTGAACCCACTGTTACACTAGTTGGGCAAAAGCAAACTTTTTTTGGGTCTTCATTCTGCACCAGGTTTTTTGGGAAGCAGTCATAGTCACTGTGCAACAGTGGTATCAAACGACCAAATGACCAACTTTGAAAGTAGCCCCCCCAACTAGAAGCAGTCCAGCTTTTATTTTCGAGCACTCGGGTCTGATTTTACCATGGTCATTACTGACAGAAGGGGGTCTGATAGCGAGCAGTTGTTTAATGTAACGCAGCTTGAAGGGCAAATTGAGCAAGGCACAGCTGGATTGGAAATTAGGCACAGAGGTGCTGACTTCATTCCATGATGCCTATATTAAACCTCCTTGGTTTGAGTCTATTTATTACCTTATTATAAGTGGAGTCCACAATTACCATCAAATTTTCACAAAACTTCAAGAAAAATTATTCATAGTTTACCTTTAAATTGACAAAGACAACCTTGATTTACCCTTTAGGTTTAACCATTTCATATTTAAATAGATTAGTGTAAAAGTGAACTTAGGTTTCTGAAATTCTGTAATTCTTCAGTCTGTAATTTCTTGTAATAGTGTACCCCCAAGTTCCAGGATTCTTTCTGAAGGCCTTAGGTCCTCAGCACTACAGGTAGCCAGGATGTTTGGACCTGGGGAATAATTAGTCCTTTGATAATTGATAATTGGACACCAGCATCCTTTGCATATCTATAGAACAATAGCTGACCTTACTTTGAACCCGCATTACAATAGCGCATACTTACTTGAATTTTCAACAAGAGGAAGCAAGCCCCTGGCTTTCTTAGGCCCAATTTTAAACTTTATGAAATATTCTCTGGAACAAAAATTCAAGTGTTAATCTTATGATGGTCAAAATATGACCAACCAGATCAAACAAATCTCAAGTTGCTGACCAAGGAGCTTTCATTCTTTGCCACGTTCAACTTGGTACTGCATTTACAAGATATCATTGCATGCATGGAAGGAGCATTCGAATAGAGCAGTTTTCATTTGATGAAAACACCCATGTGTGAACAGCCGTAATGGCTCTGTCGGCACAACTGTTGAACATGTCATGGGCAACTTGGACCCCATTCAAATGAAAAAATACAAGTGAGTTAAATGAGGAATCCGATTAAAGCTTTCTGTTGGATTAAAAAAATGCGTTCACATTTAATCGGATTAAACTCAAACTTGCGACCACGACCACCCCGAGTCGGGCACACGTCGTGCTTCCAAAATGTTGCCAGACTACCTCATAATTTTGAAGGATTTAGTGACATTGATATTATATATGATAACTGTTGAGAAATTGGCTGGCTTTTGATGCGTCGACAGTCAACAAGAACATGGCGCTTGTGAGGTCATACAGGTTGAACTGGGGGTAGAAATGTTGCGCGGGGTGTGATTATACTCTACATTTAACTGTAGTACAAAATGTAAATGTATATGTTGAAAAAGTTGCATGAATAGGAGAAACTACTACTAAAACGTTTGTTGCATACTTTTTTGCCGGTGTGTAGCACTCCTATCTTAGTGTCATTGATTTAGATATGAATTATAAGGCCATTCCTGCAGAAATTCCTGCAGGAAACATTCTTCCTGCAGGAATTTACCTTTCTCCTGCAGGAATTTCTGCAGGAATGCCTGCAGCATTCCTGCAGGAAAAACGCTTCCTGCAGGAATTCCTGCAGGAAAAACGCTTCCTGCAGGAATTCCTGCAGGAATTCCTGCAGGAAGAAAATTTTCAAAATGAATATTCATGAAAGTTATTATCATATTTCACAACTGTGCATCATACTTGTCAATCATATGTAAAGACTTTGCACCAAGTGCTTTTATATTGAAAATATTAGCACATTTCAAAATGGGAAAAACGGAATTCCAATCTTAAGATGGAGCTTCTTAGATAAAATTTTGTGCACACAACATAACTTAAAGATAATTTTAAAAGTAGAATATCAGCAAAGAGTAATTGCAAAGTTACTGCCTCTCTTCATAGCTTGAATATGTAATTCTATGTAGCAAGGTTCAGATCTTTAAACAAATTAATACAACAAAGAGTGATCCATTATCATCTATTCTGTCACTTAAATGTCCCAGCTGTATCTATAGCTAATAGTGTATGATAGTACTTTTACAAATGTGTGCGGGTTCACCCATGGTCAAAATTTGGGTCACAAAATTGCTAGCAACCAGTATTTCCAGTCCTGTGTGTATATCAGCACACTTCGTTGTGTCAATATGGGTCAAAACCTGCATAAGGCCACACCAATTTAATTTCTTGGTTCACGGATTTTTTCATAAAAAATATGGAGCGATAGGGCGAAAAAAAAATAAAAATAAAAATTGTAAAATGGTTGGATTTAAGATAAGGACTAATCCAAAACATAAAGAATAAAAAGTTTTCAGCTTGAAAAAAGTACAAAAACACTATTACTGTACAGCAACAGCACCTGTTCGTTGAAAATGACAAAAGTAGTGTCAGTTGTTATGTTTGTCCCATTTTTCATGAATGAAAAATAGACCTGCAATAATAATACCCACATTTTAAGAAGCTTATAATATAAAGGCCAATTTGCTACACCAGAAAGTTGGTGAATGGTTTTATTAATGGTGAAAATTTGCTGAGTGGTAATTTTTATTTTTATTTTGATTCACCAAAAAATAGGAGCGAGCGAATCCGTGAACCAAGCAATTAAATTGGTATGGCCTAATCTGTATATTTTAGTGTTTGCCGAGTTGTATCAAAGTTTCCTGAACCATAGTGACATGTAGAATAGTCTTTCTGTATGGATTGCTGGCCACCTTTAATAGTTTAATCTGGCCAGAAACACCTGTAGTGAGATTTCCTGTGTTCTGGGAAGTGAAAGCAGCTTTCAGAGGAAACATGCCAGCATAAAAGTATGTGTGGTCTACGAGGAGTGCTCAATGATATTGTTATCAGCATTGCACCAAAACAAGGGCCATAACTCAAACAAATATATAAGATAGGAAACATTTTATGAATGTGTACCCAAACTCATTGTAGTCCTTTAATACCTGATGAGCCTTAACTTAAACTAGGTGTCAAGTTGACCCACTTTCACAGGTCACACTCACAGCTCAATTGTCTAGATCTGGTTTTAGCAGCATTCTGGTAATTACATTTAATTTTGTGATAATTATTGATTTGATTAATTCATTAATCATGTAAGGGGGGCACTTTAACACTTTGTATTATGTGTCTACTAGTGAGTATCCAAGTGACACTTTTTTTTCTTCTTTTAACTTTCAGGTTGGATATGGCACTTTCAACAAGATGAGAATCAACTGAATGCTTGGATGATTTCAAATAATCAAATGAAACACATGTACACTGACTTTTGGTAATTGAAATTACAATAAGTTAAAACAAACGTTTGATTCTAAAAATATCAGTGGCACTGTTGTACTGCAAGTATGGAGAGTGGCTGTTGTCATCAGTGTACAGTGTTAAGGCGGAGACACCATCTTGGAATTCTACTTCTTGCACTGTCTTGTCTTCTTGTTCCAAAAGGTAAGTTAGATTTTAATAAGAACCTTCTTTTACTGTGTACAGAATTGGTTTCATAACTGACAATAAAGGAAGGTTGTTGAAATGCATTTATAAGAATTGTAACATCAACTGTTGTATCTCTGCCAGGTATGTTTACCTTAATTAAAGACCACCACATTTATTTTACAAGATAGTGTAATCAAGGCTGTCACAAGAATATGTTGAACACCTGCATATTTTAAAGTAGGGCTTTATTTTTGGGAATAGGTGCACTGGTGCACCCAAACTAGAAAATTGGGTGCACCAAAATATTTTTGGGTGCACCACATAAAATAAAGTAGAATATCAGAATAACCTAATTGCAAACCTACTAAATTAGTAATTTGAACGGAGCTCTTCAGAAATCGGAAGTACTATGACAGTCATTTTATTATCTTTCTAACACACAGATGTCAAGAATATGGTGTTTACTTAGTATACTGACATCTTAACATACATAAGCCTATCAAAATAGTGCAGCCACAGAAAAAAATTGGGTGCACACCAGTATTTCGAGCCCTGATCTGCTTCTCTCTTGCGCATCTGTTTCTCTCTTGCGCACCTGTTTCTCTCTTGCGCACCTGTTTCTCTCTTGCGCACCTGTTTCTCTCTTGCGCACCTGTTTCTCTCTTGCGCACCTGTTTCTCTCATGCGCATCTGTTTCTCTCTTGTGCACCTGTTTCTCTCTTGCGCACCTGTTCCTCTTTAGTGCACTTGTTTCTGTCTAGCACATCTGTTTCTCTCTTGCGCATCTCTTTCTCTCTTGCGCACCTGTTTCTCTCTTGCGCATCTGTTTCTTTCTTGCGCATCTGTTTCTCTCTTGCGCATCTGTTTCTCTCTTGCGCATCTGTTTCTCTCTTGCGCACCTGTTTCTCTTTCGTGCACTTGTTTCTGTCTAGCGCACCTGTTTCTCTCTTCCGCACCTGTTTCTCTCTTGCGCATCTGTTTCTCTCTTGCGCATCTGTTTCTCTCTTCCGCATCTGTTTCTCTCCTGCGCACCTGTTTCTCTCTTTGCCCACCTGTTTCTCCCTTGTGCACCTGCTTCTCTCTTGCGCATCTTTTTCTCTTTTGCGCACCTGTTTCTCTCTTGCGCACCTGTTTCTCTCTTGCACACCTGCTTCTCCCTTGCGCCCCTGTTTCTCTCTTGCGTACCCATCTCTCTGTCGCACACCTGTTTCTGTCCAGCATCTGCTTCTGTCGCACCTACTTCTCTCACGCGCACCTGCTTTTCTTGCGCGCACCTGTTTTTCTCTTGCACAACTGTTTCTCTCGCACGCACCTGCTCTTCTCTCGCGCGCACCAGTTCCTCTCTTGCGCACCTGTTCCTCTTTTGCACGCCTGTTTTTCTCTTGCTTCTGTTTCTCTCTCGCGCACCTGTTTCTCTCTTGCGCACCTGTTTCTCTTTCGCGCACCTGTTTCTCTTTCGCGCACCTGTTTCTCTTTTGCGCACCTGTTTCTGTCTAGCGCACATGCTTCTCTTTTGCGCATCTGTTTCTCTTTTGCGCACCTGTTTCTCTCTTGTGCACCTGCTTCTCCCTTGTCCACCTGCTTCTCTCTTGCGCACCTGTTTCTCTCTCGCGCACCTATTTCTCTGTCGCTCACATGTTTCTGTCACGCACCTGTTTCTGTCGAGCATCTGCTTCTCTCTTGCGCATCTCTTTCTCTCTTGCGCACCTGTTTCTCTCTTGTGCACCTGTTTCTCTCTTGCACACCTGTTTCTCTTTTGCGCACCTGCTTCTCTTTCGCGCACCTGTTTCTCTCTTGTGTACCTGCTTCTCCCTTGTGCACCTGCTTCTCTCTTGCGCACCTGTTTCTCTCTCGCGCACCTATTTCTCTGTCACGCACATATTTCTGTCGCGCACCTGTTTCTGTCGAGCATCTGCAGGGCTCGAACTTCATTTTTGGGAATAGGTGCACTGGTGCACCCAAACTAGAAAATTGGGTGCACCAAAATATTTTTGGGTGCACCACATAAATTAAAGTAGAATATCAGAATAACATAATTGCAAACCTACTTATTATAATTAGCAATTTGAACGGAGCTCTTCAGAAATCGGAAGTACTATGACAGTCATTTTATTATCTTTTTAACACACAGATGTCAAGAATATGGTGTTAACTTTGTATACTGACATCTTAACATGCATAAGCCTATCAAAATATTTGGGTGGACCCTGTGCACCCACAGAAAAAAATTGGGTGCTCAGCTCCAATTTTGGGTGCACCTGGGTGCACAAAACCCCAGTATTTCGAGCCCTGTTAAGTGTGCATTTAAGGATTACTGAATGACAGATGCTGCTTTTAGTGGATCTTTTAAGTTAGTTGATTTGATTTACCTTTAAAATTTCTAAATGTGGTACTACTGGTAGTTTGACTCCAGGGTTCGAAATACTGGGTGCATGTGCACCCAGGTGCACACAAAATTGGAACTGTGCACCCAAATATTTTGTTTTGTTTATGTATGTAAAGATATCAAGTATACTAGTATATATCATATTCTTGACATTTAAGTGTTAGAAAGATAATACAAATGTCTGTCGTGGTGGTTGTTTAAGAATTTGAAAGCTTGTAACTAAGTTTTGTTATTAGGTTTTTCTGACATTCTACTTAAATTTAAGTGGTGCACCCAAAAATTTTTTGGTGCACCCAATTTTTTGAGCTGGGTGCACCAGTGCACATAGCCTGGGTACCATCCGGATAGTAGTTCGCTCTTACGTTCGCTTCTGCTATCCGTCTGGAGATGTGCGCATTCAAACCGTTTGGCGGTAACGTCAGTTAATGAGCGAATCTAGGAATAGGTTCTAGAGCGCTTTTTCAATGATAACAGGCCTCCCACGAGCGGGCGGAGAGCTTGCCCGGTGTTGGAACGTCTGTTTGAACGAGCGCTTGAATCCATTCCATATTTCGCTCATGTGTAGGGACCAATCAGCGCCTGCTTCCAAAATTTGGACGATTCCAGACGTTAAGATGGTCCGCGTTCCCAGACGGAAGCACAGAGAAGCGACTGAATATAGTGTATAATGAATGTCAGAGCTAGAAGCGACTGTATATAGTATATAATGAACGCCGGAGCGAACTACTTTCCGGATGGTACCCAGGCTACCAGTGCACCTAATCCCAAAAATGAATTTCGAGCCCTGGACTGTAATGGTACCCAGTGGAATTACATGTACGAGAGTTGACATTATATTGGTTTGTATTGAACAGCCAAGTCTTTGTTTGACTTTGAGTCTTAAAGCTTGTATGTTTTATATGTCAAATGAACGTACAATTTGTACTTTGCTCTTTACCAAACTTATATGGCTTGGCAACGAAAAAATTCAGAAAGCACGAAGACATATTTTCTTTGTTTGTCGTAGTGGTTTATTACCATTATCATGTTTTATTATATTTGTTCATTAAATGTCAACATCACAGTCAACATGTAGTCTTGGCAACTGTAACATTTTATTATGAATAGCTGTGCCTAGAATGTTGTTAATGACATTTACCTATGTCTAGCACAGTGTACTAAGAATCTAACAAAAGTATAAAGACATTACAAACATTGTATAGGTCATATGTAAGAAGTACAGCTGGTATAGTTTGTTATCGTTTTAAGAAGACAAACAGTAGATCCTTGGCTGATCTCTTATATTGAGAAGAAAAATAAGCAAATATATTTTGATAGGTTTATATGTTTTTGGGAAAGAATTATAATACAAGTGCAGATTTTTTTGTACCTAAAAAGACAATTTTTTTATTTCTATGGACAAAAGAAATTCCCATAGAATCTTTCAAATGGTACCTTTAAAATTCAAGGTTATCCATGAAAAAAATGTACAGACTCAGTATAATTTCTTTCAATAAGTCTAATTCTTCCCAGAGGACTCCAGAATCTCTAGTAATCTGATACTTTCTGCTGATCTACTGTATATAATAATGAGAGGCCCTGAGAAACAGAACTAAGGGTATACATGGTAAGGGCATGTCAGTCTTAGCATCAAGGCAGTTTAGAGATCACCACAGTCGAGCAAAAGGTCACTTTTTTCTCACAGTAACCTGATTTAAGTTTCTAGCTACAGTACTTAGTTTTACAGTTCTGCAGTTTGGGAGGAAGCAGTAAGGGGGTACTGAAACTGGCTGAAAGTTAGCATCTTGCAAAATTGTTTGAGTTGACACACTTGCAAGGCTTAGTATAGTTCCCAAGCTTCCGTGTAGAGGAGTTGTTGAAGAAGCAATGTTTTTTTTTTTAATCTTCCCAGCTTTTGCAGCACATAAAGCAGACTGTAGGGAGGGAATGATGTACAAGTCAGCATCTTTGAGTTGACATACCTACAAGGACAGTATAGATCTGAAGCTTCCTTGTACAAGAAGAGATGTTGATGTAACAATTTTTTTTGTATTCCCAGCTTTAGCAGCATATGGGGCAGACGGTGTAGGGAGGGAATGATATACCCACTGTGAGGACTCAGAATTGCTCTGAAGCTTCCTTGTAGAAGAGATGTTGATGTAACAAATTGAATGTGTTTTTTTTTGTCTTCCCAGCTTTAGCAGCATATGGGGCAGACTGAAGGGAGGTAATGATGTACAAGTCAGCATCTTTGAGTTGACATACCTAAATGTACAAGGACAGAATAGATCTGAAGCTACTAGAAGATATGTTAATGTAACAATGTTTTTTTTTTTTGCCTCCCCAGCTTTAGCAGCATATGGATCAGACTGTAGGGACGGAATGCTGTACTCCCAGTCGACCCCCTCGGCGGGTGTGGATGCCGGGACGTTCAACAACGTCGGCACCGTGTCCTCAATACAGGAATGCACAGAGAGGTGTTGTGATGACGATGACTGTGATGTGGCGTGGATGTACGAAAGCACGTGTTTCACCGTGGACTGTTTGAGCCAAGAGGCGTGCCAAGCCGTGCACCGAGACTCGGACAAGTTTGAGAACTCGTTTATGGTGGCTGTGGAGAGGATGAAACCTAAAGGTGGGTTCAGGGATGGTCATGTGATAGTCATGTGATGATCATGTGATGGTCATGTGATGATCATGTAATAGTTGTGTTGTGGTGATGTGATGATCATGTGATACAGGGTTGTTAGCCAGCACCTGTCCTTCAGTCCTTTGAAGGAATTTTGTAGCTGGGGACTGAAAAAAGTTACCCCATTCTGTCCCTTGGGACAGACAAAAATTGATATGTTAAGATATAAAAGAAACTGAAACCCATGTGTTCTTCTTCACCAAAACAGATGCCATTGAACAGCTTAGTCTACAAGCAAAATTTGCACCTCAAAATGCAGGAAAAAGTGTTTCAGAGGGTCTTGATTTAAGAATTTTCTGGGAACCAGACCCCCTAGAAATGACCCGCAACGTCACGCCATATCTTCGGTGCTTGATAAGATTCCCATTCAAAATCAAGGGGACTGAAAATGATTTCAGGCTGGCTACAACCCTCATGTGATAGTCATGTGATGATCATGTGATGGACATGTGATGGTCATATTATAGTTGTGATGATCATGTGATGATCATGTCGTATGATAACAGTGATATGTTATCCAAAGATAACGTTATATTCTGTGGCTAATTGAAACAATTTGCTATAATTGCTGATGGTTGTCCTGTGATAAAAAAATCTTTCGATTTGGAAAGATTATAATCAACTTTAACAAGACTTTAATCTGAATTTTTGCCAAAGCTACATTGTGTATGCATGTCAATAAAAAGAGCATGTTTCCCTGTATACTATAATATACATGTACATGTATGGGTGTGATTATGAAGATAGCATTGTCTGAGTATAGAGCTATTGCATGCTTAGCAGATGCTTTCTTCAATTCTCAACATCAAGTTTGTTTTGTCCAGTGTGTGTTTTTATGTGATGTCAACGCTGTGTCTATCAGCCATGTTGGTGTCCCAATTTGCATTCCTATGATCGTATGAATCATGGAAATGTTTTCAGGTATTTTAAGATTTTCTGAAATAATTACTTTAACATGTTTGCAGCTTACTGAACAGAAAATATAACATGCATTGGCATAATACCGGTCATAAGCCTTATACCGGTCGATTAAAAATAGTGGAACTTAAAAGAGATCTACACATGCAACAATAGTTATTTCTGAGGTATGCACACTTCAGACATCTAGGTGTCCAATACATAATTTACAAAGCATCGATAACAATGCATTCGAAGACAACAAGGCCAAAAGTTTTCAGGTCATTTTCGGGGCAGGCGAGTTCGTCGTGGGACAAACACACTGTCACGTTCATCGCCAGATTTGTAGATAATAATCACATGTGCTCACGGCACAAGACGAGCATGATTCAACAGCAATCTTGAATTTCTTTTGGTGACCTACAACTCGTGTAAAAGTGTGAGGAACTGTTGCATTATCGCCCGGATCTACGGCTGAATGGGTCAAATTGAACGTACGCCGCCATTTTCCCGCCATTTTTAATGCTACGGCCAGCAGTAAAGTTTTACGTCATAGCGGTTGTGACGGACCAAAATTAAATGAAAATTCTTGTCAGTATACGCCCATTTTCTCATGACTTTTTGTATGCTCATGCAGATTTTTGTTTTGTGCAACTACTAACAGGAAAGAAAGGAACAACAGAGGAAGTATAAAGGTACATAGCGGCAGTTAATTGTGCCGTGTTTCGTTCGACCGGTATAGTGCACCCCCTTCCAACCACGCGCCCGTTCTCCTTGCAATTCCGCGGTGTGTTCCAATTATGATATTATGTTTTTAGCAGGACCAGAGAGACAAAATAATTTACACAGAAGAAGTGGCAAAGGTAAGCTGTAACAGCAACATGTAACTGGAGAAAATGATGCGTTGATCATTTGCCAAATTAGGCCACACCAATTTAATTTCTTGGTTCACGGATTTTTTCATAAAAAATATGGAGCGAGAGGGCAAAATAAAAATAAAAATTGTAAAATGGTTGGGGTAAAGGTAACGGCTAATCCAAAACATAAAGAAAAAAAGTTTTCAGCTTGAAAAAAGTACAAAAACACTATTTTTGTACAGTAACAGCACCTGTACCCACACTTTAAGGAGCTTATAATATAAAGGCCAATTTGCTACACCAGATAGTTGGTGAATGGTTTCATTAATGGTGAAAATTTGCTGAGTCGTAATTTTTATTTTTATTTTTTTTCCCAAAAAATAGGAGCGAGCGAATCCGTGAACCAAGAAATTAAATCGGTGTGGCCTTAGCATTGCTTGAGAAATTGCAGTAAACAGACCGGTATTATGCCAATGGATGTTACAGTACACTGTAATACCAGAACCTATAATAATCAACACTTTCTATAAAACAGTTACACAAAATGTTATGTATGCTTTACAGTTCTCTTCATAATGACATGCAAATAGGGCCACCAATATGGCGGTTAGCAACTGCTAGCCTCATTAAAGATGGAAATAGAATGGAAACGCTCCTTAACATATTAACTTTTGCCGCCATCTTGGATAATTCCTTGCATATTGTAGAATACGATGAGGATTGTACGGTATACCCTCGCGACAACTGTCCGTTGGACCAGGAGTGCAAAGTTCACCTGAATGGCCCGGATGTTTCGTTTAAATGCCAGTGTAAGGGAGGGTTACTGCGGGACGCGTTACGGGGTAACATCTGCGTAGGTAAGCGAACAGCGAATAGGTGCAGTCACGTTTAGTTCTTGACTTTCTTTGATGTGGCTTTTGGTGAAAGAGCTAGTATACAAATATAGATTTTGGCAAGTGCTACTACTACTGTCAGTCAGTCTATCCAGACTATGACACTAAGCAAAGGAACTAAACCACAAATGGCAAGTAGAAGTGCAATATTCAAATCATTTTCATTTTCAAAACTTGCTTTTCCTCATATAAATCCTCTATTTTGTTTATTATCATAATGAAGAAGAAGAAAAAACAGGAATGGATCTTCCAATGACCAGTCTTAGTATTTGTTGCAATCATGGCAGTTATCAAGTTTTAGGCTGCAGTGCAAGAAAATTCCAATAGGTGGCTCTACAGTAGTCTAATAAAAAGACCACATCTAAGAAAGTGGAAACAGTGACTGTGAATTCCCGGTGTCGTGATCGGTGTCTGGTGGTTACACAGCGTTCAGAGAGGGGTTCTCTGCATGTGGGAGTGGGGTGTTTGGGACATTCAGACATTTGTGTTTGTTCTTCGTCTGTGTATATATATATTTAGCTTGCTGTTGTGACTAACATGTCAAACTTTCACGTGGGAACTGTGAATGTTTTTGTACTTGAGCATGGCTTAACTGCAAAATGCATGCGTTGCTGGAATATTGTCTACATTGTTGGCTGATGCATGTACTTGTATGTGCTTGTGATGTATCTATCTACATGTATGTATGCATAGTTATGCATGTATTTTGCCTCACACAATATTATGACATTTATAATGTCCATTGAAGCTATGGATGACTGTGCTGGTAGCTAGTACCTGCACAGTTCAGTGAAATTCCTTTACACGTAGGTACAGGTCCAAAATACCAGAACATTATTGTACGGTATCTGAATACTATTAGATGTACGTTTACACAAACTTTTTGACTAGTTTTGTTAACTAAAAAGGTGTTATTTCTACCACTAAGATGGAAACTCAGTAGCTTGAAGTACAGCCTTGTTCACTTTGGTCTGGACCAAAGCGAATTGCAAGGCTGGACTCCAGGCTAGAAATTTAGAACTTAAAAAGAAGAAAAGCATTGAAATTAAATTTGCTCTTACTTTGAGATAAAAACCTGGTATGAGAAACATGTTTCATCATTCACTGTTTCTGTCATTAAATACTACAGGTAAATTTGGCAAATAGTTTGGGTACATGTCCGGTCCTCTATTCCAGTACCTGTACCTGATATTCCATAACTATTGGTACACATTCCTAACCCATAATGTTATACATTATGTCATAATAAATACAGATCCAGAGACTCTAGAAAGTGACATGGAAGAGAACATGGACAGGACCCTGACCACCACCAGTCACCAACACATCCCTTCCAAAGTCACCCCAGCGAACATGGGGTACCTGTACCCTGAACTCACCACCAGAGGCAGACCCTTCACCACCGGGTACGGAGCACCTGAACCCAGCACACTGGCACAGCCGGGGGTGGAGGGGACCACCAGGGGTAAGGAAGAGGGAGAAGAAGAGACCACACCTTATATGCCTGAAGACATGCTGTTAGAGGGAGATGGACACGAACCCACTACTGCAAGACAACAGGTAAAAAATGCCAGCCTCAATATTTATCATTTCTTTTCATCAATTTTGTCTTTAAAAAACGATTAGCTACAATACCATACAATGTATGTAATTAAGAATTTGTATAAAAAGTTGCCGTATTGTATTTATGTAAGACATAATTTTAAAAACCTTGGGTAAAGTTGATACGATAATAAGTCTTAAAATGTCTGCGTTGGTTTTATTTTTCTGTTATTTTTTAGGCACTGTTTTGATGTATTTCCACCCTATTGCAACTATAGTACAAAACTGTTACAGCTGCAAGCTTAAAAGATTGTCAAAACATGTTCCCCTGTTATGATATACCTTAAAATCTTGTTGCAACGAAAGTGAAATGAGTTTACATCAGGCTCGATAATTATATGATGTGATATTAATATGCTTGTTCCTTGTTACAGTTGACCCCCCTAGATGTGACAGCCCCCCTGCTGTTGTCCCAGGGGGTCCCGGAGAACGCCACCACCCCCCTGGTGCCACTGCCCAGGACACCCAAGAGGGTGGATGCAACAACTCCTTCAACAGGTAGGGGGAGCTTTTGAAAAGTTGAATACCAAAAGACTAAAACTGTTACTATTGAGTTTGTACATTTAAGATAGGTGTACAGATTCCTCCAATAGCATCTCTATTTGATAAATATTGAGAAGAAATTTGAGTATATTTTGAAGTCCTCAGAAATACTTATTAGTGGTCTTTTATCAGAATCATAGTCTGTAAC
Organism: Branchiostoma floridae x Branchiostoma belcheri; assembly: GCA_019207045.1. NCBI lineage: Eukaryota > Metazoa > Chordata > Leptocardii > Amphioxiformes > Branchiostomatidae > Branchiostoma > Branchiostoma floridae x Branchiostoma belcheri. The sequence continues at coordinate 6,083,795 of CM033040.1, read as the reverse complement.
AGCTATATATAGAGATCAAGTTAATAGATGAAATCAATTTTTTCTTCCACCTTTTTACCTTTCAAGCAAGACAGTATAGTCTTTGAGTTAACATCCACCGCAGTTTACAGCTCTTAAGTGCAGGTCTACCCCCAATGGTTATCTAACAAATATAAGTTTGTAAAACCCCATGGAGACCCTTTGTAAACCTATCCAAGTTTCAGGGACACACACCCCAACTTTTCCCACACCTACTTAGTCCTGTGATATGGTTACCAGTAGGCGACCAAGAAATACTTTTGCTTTGAAAACCACTTCACAGGCCTTTTGCTATTTAAATAAACATACTACATATATTTGGGGATATTAGGTGTACTTTATGTTTGCAGTTTTTGCATTAACTTTTCCTCAGTGAAATTTCAGAATCCAGACAGTGCAAATTTTCCTGTCAATGTGCCAATTGTGAACTTGAGGCACTGTGAATTTCTCCTATCACCCCCTAGTGTTAATTGAATAAATCTTAACTTACCTGAATTTGCGGTAAGTCAAAACAGCCAATCAAAAAGTTGTTTTTTCTCTTCTCAGAAGATTAAAACTAAGGTTTAGGACATAAAAGGGGTCTAGCATTATAGAAACTTCATGTTCATATGCACTGAAGGAGTGTTTTTAAAACCCCTATCTCGCCCTTTCCTAGTCAGACACTCCTGGACCCCTAAATGTTTGGTTCCAGACTCTTCAGGTGGTTTTGATAAAGACTGTGACGATAGCCTTAGGGACTGTCTTCCTCCAGCCATGATTAAATGTCTGGTACTGCTTACCTTTGATCTTCAAGGTCATATGAACTCATCTGTTAGTACAGATGACAGTAAGCAGAGGAAACTCTAACTGTGAGGGAGGAAATTCAATATCAACACTTGTTACCTTTGACAAGAGGACTGCTTGTGTGTCTGTTTGTGAGCAGAAAAGTTCAAGAAGTTGTGATATGGATCTTTATGATATTTGGTAGATTTGTACTGGCGTTAGGAAAATGAAGAAGTTATCAGATTATAGCCCACCTGGTAGCTTTCTGAGGTACTGCAACAGGACGTCTGGTTTAGATATCACCTGTTCTGGTTTTCTATGACAATTTCTTAGTTTTTAACAGTGTCACGAAATCAATTTTTATTGTTTACCTTTTAGATCAGTTAGTTCTACTGGTTCTAACTTGTGGACATGTTGTTATTCTAAATTTTAAAAATTGGATACAAACATTTTCTGTATGGACAAGGCCAAAGTCAATTATCATTCAGATGTAATTCATAAAATCTCATTTTTGTGGGCAAACTTAAAAAAAGAACTTGGAGTGCTGTCAGTCGAAAAAAAACAAGAACCACCTGAAACGTCTGGGACAAGTTACCATGTTTCAGTCAACACAACATGTAGAAAGATATTTTATAGGGTTTGGAGTTACTCTACAAACTTTATTCGTTAGTCTGACTCAAGTACAATTTCATTTGAAATATCAAACAGTAAAAGATTCATGATATGTCACATTGGAGTAATGATTCAGTTTTTATGATATATGTGATTTATGGTAGTGACCATTCAATATAAATTGCCATAGATTCCTTCCTATTCCTTCATAGTGCTATAATACATATACATGACGTACATGAAATGGATTCCTTTTTTAATTTTCCCTTTTCAAGCCTCTACTGACATCACAGAAATGTTTGCACGAAACTTGGATGTGCCACGTACTCAAAAGTATATACTAGTCTTTTGGCAGTTGTACTGAACAGGATCTTGTAAAAGTTTTGTCAACTGCATTTTATGCATTGTAAACATTGTGCTGAGGTTGTTTTTCACAAAAGGTCTATTCCATATAGCATTTGGGAAAGGAGTATCCATAAGATGATTAAAAACAAGGCTGACCTGCAAATATCAGTCGATCCCCAAAGAATCAAGCAATGGCCTTTGTATTCTGGCTGAAAATGTCTATTTGAGCTTACAGACTTGAGTGTATTTTTTGCCTAAAAATGTACAGTTACATTGGATGAGACTTGAACTTTGAACAAAGAGCAAGTTGCCTAGTATCCAGCCGCACTATAGTTCCCAAGTCTCTTCTGTCCCCTGTAAGTATTTGCGGAGAGGACAGAAGAGGCTTGGGATACCAGGCTAATGGGGATGCCGGCAGTGCCGGAAATTTTTTTTTTCAGCCAGACTGCCTAGGCGGCAACCTGAGTCATAAGCCAGGTTGCACCAACAGTTATTCAATACATGTCCAACTGTAAGTGTGGTTTGAGAGCTGACTGTGAATACGACAAACATAAAACCACAGCGAATATTTCCCAATTTACAGTAGTCTGCCCCATACTGAGGATATTTAGGAATGCTTGAGGGAAATTCCAGCGCCCAGGTTGATATCCTGTACACAGTGACCCTGAGAACCTCAGAGTCTGATAGATGGTTCACCATCTGTCTATCATCTGTGCTGGGGACAAACCTTTAAATTTCCTTCTGATCAAGTATTCATATCAGAATTTAGGGACCTGACATTTCTAAATTTTGAAATGTACCATGATCTCTAAGTTCTTATTTCTTATTTTACAATAATTTGACTCTGAAGAAGTACTTAGTCTAGCACTATACAAAAACAAAACAAAATGCTCTAAGTAGCAGCAAGAAGTAGTTTCCAGTCATTCTACCCTGATGATGGTGTCTGATAGACATCGAATCGTTGGGAATAAGTACTCCTTCCAGGTTGTGCCTAAAGAACCTTTAAGTTACTATATGAAAAATATGTATTGTTTTCTTAAGAATTATACTTTCCCGACATACTAATAAGGATTATGTGGTATTTTTATGGATACTATAGGATAGGATTAAAGCAGAGCATAGAAATAATAATCACATGTCCCTCGTGGTAAGATATAATCACCCCCGCTCCCTTGGGAGAATGGAATAATCCACTCTACTGTAAAAGTGGCAAACATATTGCAAACAATGAGTGTTGAGTTTGAGTTGATTTGATCATAGTGGCGATTAAACGATGTCGTTATTGTCCCTGGGGTCAATTAAAAACAATTAATCATAATCAAGATGTAGATAACAGACTGTCAGATAATGCTGGATTAGGTTTATGAATTATGTTGAATACTAGAATAGTAAAATTTTAGACCTGATAATATGAAACAGAATACCAATGAAAATGAAATGTATCACATTTTAGAAACTATAATGATTACTGCCCTATTTTATGACTAAAACTAAATAAATTCAGCCAGTTTTACAGCAAGGTATAACAGTCTGCAATGTTATGTTGTTTTAGTTTACCCATGTATATGTATGAAATAAACCATTCTACTTTAATTTGTTGTTATGGCTTCTTGAAAAACAAATTAAAGATTATTTCTTATTCTCGACAAAAACAGGTCAATCCATTTAATTCAGCCCAAACAGTTTTGTAGCTATAGTATAACCAACATCCTCCCTATAACTCTACCAGGATGTATCAATACCAGTTGCCTGTGAAACCCCTAGATGACCCTCTCATTTGCATTTCTATGCCCACATCACAACCCAGTTCTACACACCAGGTCCTCCTCAGCTGAGAGTCCCCTTCAGTCCTCACAAGTGACCAATGTTTCATGCACACTGCCGAGTTTGGGTTGGTGTTTCACTACTCGTGTGTTGTTGTTTCTCCCTCACAGTCAGCCAACTTGTGGTGTCGGCTGGAGAGAATAAAGTCATCCAACTGCCACAGAACAGTGTGACGTTACACGGCTTCACTGTGCCTGAGCCTCCAGAAGGTGGGATATACTTTAGTACTAAGTCGTTTATAAATATGTGATATAGATGCTGCTTTAATCTCTTTTGATAACAGATAATGTACAAAAATTCACATTTTCATGTCCGTATAATATGGTGTCGGTTGAAGATCAATTTACATTTTTTTGTGAAAAAACAAAACAAAATTAATACTTATAGTAGCCAGAGTTTAGAAATCTGCAACTTTTCAAGAATAATCAATATAAAGGCCATTTTGAGAGTATACAAAATTTTCTAGCTTATTTCAGAGTGTATCTGCAAATATGTTTTATAGCAATTTTTGTGGGGTTAACTTTACCTTCTATAAAGTATACACTTTGGATTAACACTTAAGGATAATAGAGTCACTGGTACCATTAAAGAAAAAAATAATGTGTCAATGATTGTAGGCTTTCATAATAATTGTAGACTTTCATACTAAATGTACCTGTACATGTACATGTGTGTCTGGGAGCCTTTTAGTTGACCTGAATAAATTCCACAAAAAGCCTGGGAGTTCCCAGGACCTGTTGTTGTCCCATGGGGCTGTCAATCATCCTGAAGGCTTGAGTCTGCCTTCTGTCTGTCTCACCAAAACGGCTTTCCATTTCCCATCAGCAAAAATCATAATTGGAATAAAATTAATGAAGAAGAATTAGCTCCAAACAATTCTTTTATTTTTCTTAATCATTTCTAAATGTTGTTTGAGTGTCACTGACTAATATATTTACTGGGATAATAGCTTTGTTTGCTTTTATTGTCAATTTTTTGCCTTTCTTCCTAACATACTTCTAAAACCAGTTTACCCCTTCTGTCTGTCTCACCAAAACGGCTTTCTATTTCTCATCAGGAAAGATTTTATAATGGGATAAAAAAGGAGAGGAATTAGCTCCAAATATGTTTTAATTTTCTTTCAATTATCATTTTCTAAATGTTGTTCGAGTGTCACTGACTGACATATTTACTGGGATGATAGCTTTGTTTGCTTTTATTTTGCCTTTCTTCCTAACATACTTCTGAAACCAGTTTACCCCTTCTGTCTGCCTCACCAAAACTGCTTTCTATTTGCCATTCAGCAAAAATTTTATGAAAAAGGAGAAGAATTAGCTCCAAATATGTTTTAATTTTCTTTCAATTGTCATTTCTAAATCTGGTTTGAATGACTGAAATATTTACCAGAGTTATGGCTTTGTTTGCTTTTCATATCAATTTTTTGCCTATTTTCCTAACCTACTTTTCAGAAACAGTCTTGTATGCCACTTTGATACCTGTTCTTAACAATCATTATTGTGATTTGACACCAAAGAATAGAGTTAAGATTATATTTTTACAGCTTTAATGTTACAATAGTATATACCTAAAAAGACAGTCTGTTATAATATTATGCTGTATAAAAAAATCTTATTTTCCTAACCTACTTTTGGAAACAGTTTTCTTTACCAGTTTGATACTCTCTCTTCAAATTTTTTTATTGTGATTTGACACTAAAATGGTGGAAAGGTTATGTTTTTACAGCTTCAATGTTTCAATACCTGAAAAGACAGTGTTATGATATCATGCTGCGTAAAAAAATGCAACATGGCCCTGTCAGCTATTAATTATTCATAGTCTTATGTTTTCTAATTGTAACCGGAGTGTCCACAGTACAGTCAGGCACACTTGAGTGAATGGACCACTATTTAGTGCAAAGGAGTTAATCTAAAGCATTCAGCAATGAGGACATAAGATACATTTTGTATGCATCGCTGATTAGGGTATTAGAAAAGGGTTGGCATTATGAAAAAGGGTTGCCTTTTGCCAGGTGACGTGGTATGTCTCAAATGTGGTATTGTATAATTGCTGCACTTATCGTGGTAGATACAGTCAAAACTGCCCACAAGAAGACCACTCTAAAGCATTTAACAATGAGGACATAAGATATGCATCGCTGATTAGGGTATTAAAAAGGGTTGCCTTTTGCCAGGTGATATGGTATGTGTCAGATGTCGTGTTGCATAATTGTTGCACTTATCGTGGTAGATACAGTCAAAACTGCCCAAGAAAACCACTCAGGGGACAGATAAAATCTGACCTATGTGGACAGGTGGTCACTACATTTATATGCAGGATTTCTTATTTCTTTATTGCCAAAGGGAAAAATTATTTGAGGGACCATGAAACAAAAAAGCCAGGTAGTCTTTACGTACATGTAAAGTTGGTCACAAGTACAGGTTAGACAACGTACACATGTATAATTTCAAAGATGTATGGGACCACAGTAACAGTCTGCCTATAAATTTCAGTGTTATATTATAATCATAAATTTCAGGCAAGCCACATTTTGAATTTTGATCGCCCTAGATTTTAGTTTTTTACATAGTCTGACTTATTTAAGTTTATCATAATCTATGTCATTTTGTTGACCATTATTCCCTTTATATTCTGTCGGACATTGGGCTGTTTTGAATTTTTTTAAATTTCAGGCAAGCCATTGGGACATTTAGTTCCAACATTTTACTGAATAAATTTATCATATTACGTCATTTTGAAGATCACCATTCCCTTGATATTATACATATGGAACGTATGTTACTGAATTATTTAAAAGCTCATGTTCAAAAGTATATCTACATGTCTGATAGAGTATTATCTGGCATCTACATGACTGTATCATACAAATTTAAACATGTGCACGTCAGTGTTAAAGAAATTCTGTTTGAGAGAGAACTGAATGTTGCAACCGCTGATCTTAGTGTAAATATTTGTTTATTTGTTTCCTCAGTTTAGTGTTACTTTTAAATATGGTGCATTGTTTACATGTGAAAAACAAACAATTGCTTAAATGTTTAGAATCTGTAAGTCAGCCTTTTTTTTGGGGGGGGGGGGTCTAGACATACATGTAAATAAAGGCTGAGGTCCTGAACAAGTACATGTAACTGCATTGAGAAATCTTTATGTTACTAGAAAGAAATGAGAAGTTCTGTTCTGTATCTCAGTAACCACCTTCAAGATATAGAAATAAAGATATAGTATGAAACCTACAATTAAACATAATTATATACTAAAAGTTCTTTCAGATGTAGAAGGATTATTTCCTAATCAATGGATACTTGAAGCAATTTGATATAATGTATTCATCTGTCTTATTTTCCTTACAAAATTCTATATTAACTAGAAATGCCGTTCCTTGAACAAATTCTATCATAATTTTCAGGATTGAGAATTAAGAAATTATCATTAAACCTTGAAGATATAAAATGTATTTATCTGACTAAGATTTTCAAATAAAAGTTGCATACATTGTTCTATGTAAGTTGACTCTGATTTTGTCCACTAAGGTACAATCGTATATCACTTCAAGTGTCAACATGTTTATCTCGTTCTCTTCTGTTGAGGCCCCATATAAACAGGATGCATGTATGTCTGAAACTTGTAGTCATAATAATGTACAGGGCGTCATAAACAGGATATAGGACAAGGTGGAAAGGAACATTTAATGTTTGTAGCAACAATCATACATGATTAATAGGTAATGCTAATTACTAAAAAGCATTGCATGTAACTCTTTGTATATCACAAGTTGCTTCCTTTTTGTGGAAAATATTTGCAAACATTTGACTATTGTAATGTTATATCCACTTAAAAGTCTAATTAACTTACTTGTGTACACTTCCATTGACAATAAAATTAAACATACATGTACATGTAGATTGTGTATAGCTGCATTATAATATTACACATTGTCAAGAAGACTTTTCACCAAAAGTCAATATTTCAAGAGGCAAGACTTCGGGAAATTCTTTCATCTTAAGCAATTTTCCAAAAAATAACATTCTGATGATTTGACTTAACTTGTCCCTATGTCTGCTATATCGATCAATGCAGATTTGAGACATTGTTTCTTGGGCAAAATGTGCCAAAACATACAACTGGTTTACAGATATAGGCACACGTTTGTACTGATCTGATTTTTGGGTCACTTACAGTAGCCTAAACCAGACAGTCCTCGAGGAAAAACTGGATCAAAGCAGCTGATGTTTTTAAAATTTTTACAACCAGGCCACTTGTTTACATCATTCACAATCTGCAGTTTGCAATGAATCTGCTAAAAAGTGATGGAGGAAATATCTATAGAGGAATACACTGTATATGATGTCTTGCCATTCCAGATATTAGCTTTTTGTTTACTTAGTTTTATGCAATATAGTTATTACAAAGTACCTACCTCCTTCGAAAAAGTCATAAAGATTCTTGCACAAGTAAAAGCTGTTAGAAAAGGTGTCATAGATAATAATGGCAACTATAATAGTTTCACTATGGGAAATCCACATGTGGGAAATGTGTCTTTAAACAAGGAGTCTGTATAAGTGTTTTGACCTACTTTTTTTATAAAGGCTGGGCACATACATTGTACATTGATAGCTGTGAAGGACTGTTAAAAAACCTAGAGCCAGGATAAGGATTATTATGTCTTTATTGTCCTTTGATTTTTTATCAGACTGAGTGTTTTGTGTCCTTTCGGTTTGACATAGTCACAGATTTAGAAGTTCTCTAAGTATGAAAGAGTGAAGACGGTTTGACCCCCTCAGGGTTCACTTGAGTTCACTCACCCCTTCTTGGCAACAGAGGGGAAAATTAACTGGGGGAATTTTACTGAGAAATATGGCTGGAAACTTATGGCCGCATATAGTTACTGTACCACAAAAATCTGCATTTTAGGTAAAGGTCCAAAATACCAAATTCATAGGTCTCAGGAGAGCTAGAGAGAATGGAAATATGTCCTCATTCTTTTGTGCTGAACTAAACCATTTGATGCCGTTGCATAACCCTGTACATCAACTTACTCACTTGCTTACTTTTTTTACTTGTTGTTTAGGTGTGCAGTATGTGTACGAGTGGAGCCTGCTGTCTGGTCCAGAGGAGTATCAGGGAGAGATGGAGGGAAGACACACTCAGTCTGTCCACCTTTCACAGGTACAGTACATGGAAATTCAGTACAGTAGATGCCACTTAATTGCACACCAAATAACTGCACACTTCTGTTAATTGCACGGAATCCCAAAGTCCCATAGATGCGGTACCAGTCCAGCTGAATAACTTTGCTTTGTTGCATCATTTGGATAATTGCACAAAATGTGCTGGCAAATGGGGAGTGTAATTAAACTGCTTCTACTGTATTAGCGACATGCAGATAGATAACGCATGGTCTTACCAACATTTGTGTGTATTTCAGAAATCTTTTTATAAGTGTACCTTAAATGTGGGAATGTAGTTCTATAATATATTATTTTCTTGATTAAAGTATGCACCCCCGTTTTAGGGCAGGCATATGACAAAACTGCCAGCCAGGCTGGAACATGAAATACAAAAACTCAAATTATGTACATACTTTGCCCGCTGATCTTGAACGTATTTTGAACTGGATACCTTTGGATTTATGGTGTATTCTGTGCCAAGCAAACCGTTACACTTAGATACAAGTAATTGGTCACTTCAAGACTTAGTCTTCCACCATTTCAGTGTGAAAAGCCTGAAGAAAGTTTGACAACTGATAAGATTTGCCTGGCCCAGATTTGTAATTTCCTTGTCCCTACTGTGCTTTAGAAGTAGAAGTCTGTGTTTTTTCTGAAGGATTAAAGTAGTATCTACTGTGACAAGTGACCTGGTTCTGTAAGAAGGCCATAATCTCATGTTAGTCTAAGACAGGTGGCTCCATTGTTGTAGTTCTGCCTGATCCTGTAGGGGGAGCACATGTTCAGTATTATAAAGTGTTGCTGATTCTGATGTACAATCTTTATGGATGTGCAGCTGAAACAACTAACAATTTCGCCCAGAACTGTTCACCTTGTTGGGTACTGCTCCATTTAGAAATAAGGAGCATAACACAATTTTTCATATCTATATGTGAATTAATGTGCATGGTATAAAGTAGGCCATATACATAAGGGCACACCAGCCATCACTGTTGTTTCCTGGCACATTTGACCAATTGCTGATGTCACATGTATGTGCAAGGCCACATGTTGATAAGATCTTGTGTCTGTAACTCTCATGAACTTTGAAAATTTTAACTGTACATGTATATAACTGTGTTGGAAGAAAGTTTAGCATTGTACTATAATGATTACTACTAACACAGATGAGCTTCCATGGTTATTAGTAAGCATTGTTTTTTCTTCGTTTCCCACAGTTGACTTCAGGACACTACATGTTCATGGTGACCGTGGTGGGAGAGGACAAGTATGGGGAGGGGTTCGTCAACGTTACGGTGCTGCCTCCTGCCAGAGTCAACACCCCTCCGGTAGCAATAGTACAGCCCAAACAACAGGAGGTGTCCCTGCCCAACTCTGCCGCCATTCTCGATGGATCTCGTAAGACAATTTGACGTTTTTATTTCTAGACACGGCATGTCACTCACTCATATCAATTGTTTGATTATACTGCTGCTGGGATCCCTGACGCAGGAGTAGGCAGCTGTCAGCTAGTCTTCATACCACATTTTCATGTGGCTCTGTCCGTTGGGATGACCCCTGTCGATTTGATGTGATTATTATTAGTGGTGAGGAAGGGTGAACAAATAAAACACAGAGCATGGCATAGAAAACAAGATATTCAGATTTTTTTGGATTTCGGAAGTGACTTTGACATTCTACACTATCGGCATCAATTTTCGACACTATTCTGCAATTTTTGCTGAATATATAATTTTCTTTTGCAGCGGCTTTTAATCTACAGTCTTGATACAATGAAAATGCTTTTTTCCCCCACAAATAACGGTTAGCAACTTAACACTTCCATGTGCTTTACAGAAAAGTGCAATACTGGCACCCTTTGTCTTTACTAGTAACTAACCCAAGTAACTTGTTCCAAAGCTTAACACAATAACAGAGAAATCATCTTTACTATTTATTGTGTTTGCAGGGAGCACAGACGATGATGCGATAGTTGATTACCACTGGGAGGAGGTGAAGGGTCCGCTCAGAGAGGAGAAAGCTTCAGGGGAGGAGAGCATTCTCAGGCTCAACAATCTTATTCCTGGGTCTTATGTCTTCAGGTACGTCTTATCAAACAAACTTATCCCTGGGTCTTACGTTTTTTTTATGTTTTAATAGGGACTGTTTCTCTAAGACTCCCTGATTTGGTGCCTTGCTGGTCCGTAGCATTAGTACAGCTGTAATGGTAATTTCACAGTAATTGCAGCTTCAATCATGTCCTATCATCAACAACTTTTACTGATCACCTTTAAATCAACAGGTAATGTTCAAAACGAAAAATCTTTTACTTTTTAGCTGCAGTTAAGATATTGATTGGAATTGTCAATAGCAAATTGATGGTGTGTCTATAAAATGTTTTCTGATTTGAAAGAAGATATCCCTGTGATGTCTAATAAGTATCTATACCAGATACAGATAACTCAACTCAAAGAATTATTATATTTTTTAGTATGTTGACACAAAGCAATAATCTAGATGAGAAATTCTTTGAAAATTTACTTGGGCTAAAGAATTTGCAATCAAAATATAGTTTGAGTCAGTTTTGACATACTAATCTGGATTGAGCTGTTGAAATGCTGCAAAAAAGTACTTTCTGAAGCAGCTTATTGTGTGCAACAGGTTTTCTGCCTCGGGCATAAAAAAAACGTTAGGCATACAAACAAATCAATACTCGCCTGCCACGTACAAAAATTTCTCACTTCATTAAAAAAAAACCTTCGTACACTTTCTTTACAGATTTTGCTCACTTACATCAGACAGTTTAGTTTTCTGTGTCATACAATTATTGAAAATAGTGCAAGAAAATCTGCTTAGTTCCTACTGGAAATTTTTGATACAGGATTTTGTGAAGAGCCCATTTGCCAGCTGTTACAATGTTGTCTAAAAAGCACAACAAATAGCTTGGAGTAGACAGAAAGGCTGTTTTCCTATGTGGTTCCCTGTTAGCTCTGTAACACATCATGGTTGCTTTCTATGAGTCTAAACAGGAAAGTGTGTTTCTAAACCCTTCATCCCTGGTGACCTTGGTTCTTGTAATGTTACATCTCACCAGCCTGACTGTAACTGACTCGGACGGGGAGACAGATTCGACGACTGCCAACGTGACCGTCCACAAGGAGACGGACTACCCACCTGTGGCAAACGCTGGGCCTAACCTGGTTATTCAGGTAGGTACACTGATATAATTCAATTTCCATATTTTTCTCCATTTAAGCTTAATATGTAATGTATAAAGTTTCTCTATATATTATGTAGTCAATATAATTTATTTTACTGTCCTCATTATTCTTCAGAAGTTCAGTTAAGCTGAATACTTGAGTTGGACAATTTAAAAAACAATGACTGGTCCTGTAGGACAATGTAAAAATTCTACAATGCTTAGCCCAAACAAAATTTACACTATCCCAAACTTTAAAGGGGAGTAGAGGCAACGCATAGATTATTACAAAAAAACTAAACAAATAAAGGTTATTATGAAAAAAATTGTCCAATATCACAGCCCACATGCAGTTCGCAGATCATCAGCATTCCATATTTGATGCCATATTTAACGTCTATGCATGTATGATTTTTATTGTAGATGCCCCAGAACTCTGTTGTCCTGAATGGCTCCAAGAGCACAGATGACAAGGGGATCGTCAGCTACGAGTGGGCAAAGGAAGGAGATGCTGTGGCTGACATGCAGGTGTGTGAACTCTCAACTCTCTTCATTTACTATGAGTTGAGAAGATTGGGAACTGCTTTTTTGCAATATTAATTGGGAAGAGCACAAGTCACTATCCCAAATTTCTATCACAAGCCAACTAGATCATGAGTTCAATGATTGAAACAGTTTGGCCACTGGTACAGCAGTTGACAAAAGCTTAATACTCAGTTGTAGAGCAAACAGTGACTATTCATTTACTAGTATTAGATTTTTCTCATGTGACTTTTGAAAAGTATGATTTCCTTGAGCCACTATGCTTGTTTCGAACCAAAGATCCACTAATAATTAAGCTGACTTGTACGAGAAATGTTGAGTCTGAATAATGAATCTGCAATGGTGTAATAACAGGAGATTTAGAGAATTTGTGTTCCAAACAGTCATGTGTTTGTAAAATGTTACTATGTCGGACATAATCAGCAAATGTTGTGTTTTGGTGTCGTTACATGTCAAATTCTGTGTTCTTGTCCATCAGGGCACCAGATCATCCATCCTGCATGTGTCTAACATGGAAGTTGGAGACTACACGTTCACCCTGACTGTTACCGACATCTCTGGCCAGGAGGATAGTGCCTCAGTCACTGTCATTGTGCAACCTGGTAGGATTTTTCTTTTCATTCGTTACTAAGCGTCAAGTCTTTGTGGACAGGTTGTAACACTGGACTGGTTTCTTAAATAGGATTTTAAAATGCCAGTGGGAGTTGTATATTCCACCAAACAGATTCCATTGTAGCAAAACGAACCATTGTTTTGAGTATTGCCCATTTTCATGTATTCGCAAATAGGTCTAGGTTCACGTCCAGAACTGTGATTGGACATGAATTTTCTGTACTGGTACCCACCCCTAATCCAAAGTACTATTTTCGTTACCATCACAGAAAACAACCAGCCCCCGGTGGCAGATGCAGGGCCTGACAAGGAGCTGACATCACCGGATGATACCACCACGCTGGATGGGGGGGACAGCACAGATGATCAGGGGGTGGTCTCCTATGAGTGGACTAAGACCAGGTACGGCGACATTTATCCTAAATATGTGATTACGTGGTCTAAGCTTAGCTTAATTTTGGTTGGTGGTGGTGGTTTAGTTGGTGTGTGTGGTGGTGGTGGGGAACCATGCAGCTTGCACATGCAGTCAATGCGACAGTCACTTTTATTTAGCAATGTCATGCTTGGTTTTAACAGGCTATAACGTTCTGCAGTTTTTGTGTTAAAAAGCAAAATCAAATCCCTAACAAGATGGGAAACAACAAACAATGAATTGTGAATACATGAGACAGTGAGTGAGTAAGTATAGGTCCAATACACTGGTTATGCAAGACTATAGTTGTACAAAAAAAAAAAATATCTAAATCACAAAAAGTTAATGAAGTCACCTTTCTTCCCCACCACTCAGTGGGCCGTCCTCTGTGGACCTACAGAACACAGACCAGGCTGTTGCCACGGTGACGGGGTTAGTGACAGGAACGTACGAGTTCACCCTGAAGGTGTGCGATGACAAGAGCCTGTGTTCCAGGGACACTGTCACCGTGCAGGTCAAAGAAGGTGAGAAAAAGTTTTTTTGAAATGGGTACCTGACTTCGGTTAGGGGTAAAAGGCAGTAGAAGGAGGTGGTTTGGCTCCTTTTTCTAATACCCATGCATTGAGTTAACTGTTTACAGTTTTCAAAAAGACTATGAGACTAGCTGAAAGAAAGGGTGATTGCCAACCCGTATTTACTTACTTACTTTGTTCGCATTCCCGCTCAAACCAATCCAGAGAGCCTCTTCCACAGTACCTTCGTAGTCTTGCATACTTATATCACTACATAGATTGTCTAAGCAGGTGACTCAGGGTCTTCCCCTACCTCTTTGAGGGGTGGTAAAACCCCAATGGTGCTGTATAACCCCATACCTGTTTGTCTATGAGTCTACTTCTACTACTATGAGACAACCTTTCCCTTAACCTCATTTCAAGTATTTTGAGCACTTCTTTACCTCTACCTCATTCCCCACAGATGTGAACCACAAGCCGCGAGCGGATGCCGGAGGTGACGTGGTGTACCAGCTGCCCCAGACACTGCTGATCGTGGACGGATCCAGGTCTACTGACGACCACGGCATTGTGGACTTCCTGTGGACACGGGACCCACAGAGTCCAGCTGCTGGGGTAGGTGGCAATCATGTTGTGTTTTGGGAAGAAACCAGGGCTGTCTCCAGGACCTGTCCCTCTGTCCCTGGACAGTAATTTGCTTGTTTAGATGAACAAAACCTTTACGCCTGTCTGTCCAGAAAATCCAGACTTTCATGACATGAAATTGAAGTATTTTCATAAGCTCGAAATACACCTAACTGGTTTAAGAACCAAAACTTACAATGGAAGGAGAGGGAGGGATGGAAAAAGATTAAAGCTGGAGACAGCCCTGGAAGAGCCACTCCTTGAGCATGTTAAAGAACCCAACATACTTATCGCAAAGAATAGGAGTGTTGAGTGGATCAAATAAATCTGTCCGGATATGCAGCTTGTACTGCTCTGAGTGATTGACTTTCAAGTGTTAAATATGAAATGGACCACAAAAGCAGGAGATGGTTAGAGGTTTTGATAGATCTTTGAGATTACACCTGCTGACTGGATCTGGCCTGCAGATTCAGAAGAATATAAAGCCAATAATGTACCATAATGTAAATAGGAAGCACACTGACTAATGCCAGACATGACTTTATCTGTCCCCATGTTGTCCTGAACGGCTCTGACCACAGGGCAGGGGATGGTAAGAGGTTTTTGATAGGCCTGTTAGAAGCAACTGCTGGCTGGATCTGGCTACCAGATAAGCTTAGCCTATAAAGTAACATAATGTAAATAGAAACTACACTGACTAATGCTTGACATGACCTTATTTGTCCCCAGGTTGTCCTGAACAGCTCTGACCACAGCGCAGTTCTGCAGCTGACCAACCTGGTGGAGGGTCGCTACGTCTTCCACCTGAAGGTGACCGATGCCAAGGGGCTGTATGACACTGACTCCGCTACTGTCATCGTCAAGAAAGGTGTGTTTGATAAACTAAATCATTTTATGTCTGATGCTAGAACTTTGTTTTCTTAGCCTGGTATCCAATACAGTTCTATAACAGTGGCTGCCAAGCTTCCTTGTCTTCTCTCGCAACTATCAACTATGATTGGTTTGGATACAAGGATACATTTTTGACGTCAGAATTTTGATTGCACATGCTTTACGTGACTCTGCTTTCCCCACAAGATAGGTACAACTTTGCTGTGTTTCTAAAGTTATGAAAGCAAAAACTTAAAATGCATCCAACATTTTGATTGTTTTACAATAGAAAATGTTATTTTGTACTTTAAGAAAACTATATATTTTTTTGCCTTTGTACTTATAGGAGGGGTTCAGCATCTAAAACAAATTGTGTACTACGTCTTGTGGTCTTCACTACTGTAACATTTCACTACATTTTTCTATCTTGACCAACCTACACAGATATCCACATGGATGATCTAGTGGAACTTGCACTAGCAGCAGACATAACATCATTTACTGAGGGGAACAAGGTAAGTAAAACATAATATATTTTTGGTTCCTTAAGCCATATAGTAAATTGAAATAAGCTTCAGGGCTAGTACTACTACTTTTGTGTTGTTGAGCAACGAGTTCAAGGTAATAGAAAATGCCTGATAGCTGTTACTCATGACAAACAACTGGATATGTTTTTGTAAACATCTTGAATTGGACTCCTATTTGACGACTTGGAACTTGTCACCACCTTCTTTGCATATCAATTCATAGTAAGAGTACATGTGTTAGTGGCAAAAGGTAGTGTATGTTATCTGAATTGTTCTACCATTGCCAAAATCATATCCTGTTGCTCAAGTAAATGTTATTTGGTATATGTTTAATGTCTGACGTGTATTTCCCAGGCCATGTTGGTGCGTCAGCTTGCTGTGCTGATTGACGTGATGGATTCTGACATCAGGGTCCAGGAAATAAAGGAGGACATATCCACCGGCAAGTAAGTACATCTTCAGGATATCCAGGGTTGGACAAGTCCGCAGTCTGGGGCAAGTTAAAAAGCCGACTGGACCAGTGCATGTCCTATTGCACTTGGCCTTTCAAGCCAGTGTGATTTTTCCATGGGTGCTATTTTTGCCCAGCTTATTAGACCTATAAGCTTGTCAGACTCCTGTAAAGCAAGATATTACAATGTGCTTATTGTCATTTCCTGTAAGTAAATGACATCAACACAAAGAACAGTCAGACCAGCAGCATGCACTCTCACACCGAACCAAAAGTTTTTACATTTTTACACAAAACATTACTTAACCTTATTCTTCCCCTCCACCTTCCAGCATGATAGTGGTGTTTGTAGTGGTGAACACCCAGACCAGTGTGGTACAAAATGGGGCATCAGTTCTCGCCAAACTCAAGCGCAAACTCAAGGCAGGGTCAGAGGTACTGGACTTCAAGGTGGTACTGGTCGACACAGTCGGTATGTACATTTTTGTTTGTTTATTATATTTTCCCCTATAGGGAAAACATATTGTTTTTGCTGGTGTTTTCTTCTTCTTTCTTCTTCTTTCTCCTGTTTTCTGTCATGAACAAATCAGAGCTTAGAACTGACATGAACCAATCATGCCTAGAACTAACGTGAGTCAATCAAAGCTTACAACTAACATGAACCAAAGCTCAGAGTCAGAGCTTAGAACTGACGTAAACCAATCAGAGCTTGGAACTGAAGTAAACTAATCAAAGACTAGAACTGACATGAACCAATCAGAGCTTGGAACTGACATAAACCAATCAGAGCTTAGAGCTGACATGAACCAATCAGAGACTAGAACTGCCTGTGACATATTAGCTGTACAGCAAATATTGGCTTAAGCCTTGGTGCTGAATACCTCGTAGTTGGTAGCTATTCACTGATCTATGAGAATTCCTGCATAATACATGTACCTTTTACCTTGTAATACCTTTTAATGAAAACTTCTTGGTGGCTTCCATATTTACATAGTGGACAAACGGGAAAAGAGTTCATTTGGGAAACTGGATTTTTGTAGAACAAGTCAGGATTGCCCTGAGGAAGGTAGCAGTCGCCACTGAAAAATATTGGCTTAAGCCTTGGTGCTGAATCCCGAATAGTTGGTGGCTGTTCACTGATCCATCTTCTGTCTTTACATAGTTTACAGACTGGAAAAGATGGGTTGCGTTGGGAAACTGGGATTTTGTAGAACTAGTCAGTACAATCTGAGAAAGGTGAAAGCCATCATGGAAACTTAGTTGTTGTTGTAATTAGAATGTACAATGTACATCGAGTGTGAAACATTCTGTACCTTATTTTCCCGACATATATATGGGCATAGAATGTGTGCTGTAAAAAGATAATCATTACTATTTTCATTCATCAGTATACATTTTGTAATTATGATTCTAAAGAGTAGTTTATGATTTTCTTCCCTTTCAGTTTGCCAGAACAACTGCTCAGGACACGGTGTGTGCAACTCCTTCACAAAGCTGTGCCAGTGTGACAGTTTCTGGGTGCAGAACCCCTTCAAGGCTTATTTTGCAGATAAAGTCAGCAATTGTGGTAAGTCTTCCCTTGTGCTATATTTTCTGGCAATTCACCCCTTAAACTGATGTTACACAGCACACTTAATGAGTCTTCGAAATGTAAAGGGCATTTTCAGCAGCAACGGGTTTTGTAGAACGGTTTTGATGCAGTGCCTTTTTGTAAATGTTTGAATCTAGATTCTATTTATTATGATTCTGACTTTGCTTATTATGTATGTAGTCTCTGTTTTTAAAAATTCAACTTGATACGGTACTGTCATTGTGGATAGAGAAAGAAGACTGTTTTTTGCACTATTGGAGAAAGCAGAAGAAGAGGCTTGGAATAAAGACTCAGTAAATTAAACAAGGATGTGAGTTAAGACATTTTTTCCGTTTTATCCTTACAGACTGGAGCATACTTTATGTCATCGTCATCGCCTTTGGCATCGTAGTCGGGGTGGGTCTGATCACGTGGGGAGTCGTCTGTCTGGTCAGGAAGTAAGTACTCATGCTCTTGTAGATCATCTTAGGTTTGCGCAGATTTAAGTCTAGAAAGAGGCATTAGCTATGTTTTAAGTTCAACGATTCAAACATTACAGCTGAACAGTATAGTAGCAAGTCACATGTTTGCAGTGAAAGCTTGTCATGAAAATATAGTCACCATGCAGTGAATGTTTCCCAATATGCAATATCGAGTATCTTGTACATTGTTTGAGTAGATTATTAATTCTTCCCAATCTGTCCAAAGTTTTCTTCCAGTACCAGTTCACTCATGGATGTATTTTGCCTTCCAATTTTCTCCTTTATAGTTTGAAATGATTCTTTTTCAGAAAGTACAGAAACTTTGATGTGCCATGGAGGTATTGTATTTAGGAAAGCATTTTTTTATCTGTTTTTTTTTTATTTTAAATTCATTCAGACATTCAAATTTGCCAACTTTTTTTAAACTTCAAAGCTATTAATTTTTCAACTTTTTTTTTTCCAAATTTTTTTCAGCCAACTTTTTCTTGATGATCTCTTTCCTTCTCGTCATGTTGAAGTCTACTTTTCACCCAGGTTTATTTTTATGCAGAAAGATGCAATTATCTTTTTTTCCATTCTGTCATATTCAATTAGACTCAGAAACCCACATTTTTTAAATGTTATTCTGTAACATTTTCTTCAGGATTGTATGCACATAATGAATGAGATTTTGAAGAAATTGAACCCTATCTCTAACCTTCATTCTACACACAAGAAACAGACATATTTTGCAAAAATTTGAATATAGCATTGTCAGGTGAGGTTATTTGATGCTTTGAAGTCCAAAGTTGTCAAAGGTACTGTAACCAAACTTAGTGCAGGGCTCGAAATACTGGGTGCATGTGCACCCAGGTGCACCCAAATATTTTTTTAGGTTGTGTATGTAAATATATCATAGTATACTAGTAAACCTCATTTTCTTGACATCTAAGTGTTAGAAAGATAATAAAAATGTCTATCATGGTACTTGTTTAAGAATTTGATAGCTTGTAACTAAGTTTTATTACTAGGTTATTACTTCAATTTAAGTGGTGCACCCAAAAAATTTTTGGTGCACCCAATTTCTTAAGTTGGGTGCACCAGTGCACCTAATCCCAAAAATGAGCCCTGTAGTAGCAAAATTGCTAGATTAAAACTTTGCTTTGTTCTTTGCAGTCGAAGAAGATTCAGAAGAAGCAAAAGGCATCGTTACACGCTATTGGATGAAATCGATGAGAAGGGAGAAAAAATAGAAATGTATAGTAGAGGTGAGTACCAAATTGAATATAATGAATAGAAAGTAGAAAATAACATTGTGTTCGTCTATAATTGACATGATTTTTAAAGTTGTTAATTACATGGTCCTGGTTAGTTATAACTTGAATCTGGGATATTTTTAGGTCAGGGCCCGAACTCGTTTTAAGTCCAAATTGAAACCAACCTGATGTTTGTTCAAGCCTATTGATAGCACAACTGTATGGTGGTTTGGAGTCTTACAAATGCTCAAAAGTGCCTAAAAAAACGCCAATTCATAAATTATCCGTTGGAGTTTGGAAATGTTACTTTCAGACACTGTCACTTCTCATACACATCATTTATTTTATGAAAAGCCCCATCTGAAAATAAGCAGAAAAAGCCATGTAAAAAAACAGAGATGTGACTACTAGCATGACTCCTCAATTCATAGTATTAGTCACAGTGACTGTATATTTCCTGAAAAGCTGTAGCTAGGATTGACTCTTAGTAATGTTCCCTTTACCTCTAACTTCATGCTGCATAGACGGAAAGGACCAACGTGTGCCTGTCCCTCAGACAGGTGAAAAGACAACAGGTAAAGTATGATGAACGAATGTCAATGAAAGTTAGACATACACTGGTAATGAGATACATGTATGCCTTGTGCACATGCATGTGACAAACACACCATGACTAAGTCAAGCATCTTGTTGCCCCTCCACTAGTTAGGCCCCAATCAAATCTTCCAAGTCAATCTCAGTGCAAGTGTAGTATGAAAATTGTACAGGGTAGCTCATTTTGCAGTGTTTACATTGTATTTTTCTAATTTAACTCTTGCAAGTTGCATCTATTCATTTTTTATTATACTCAGACTGCAATATTTGTGTTATCATGCATGTTATTTGTGAATGAAATGAAATTAATGTTTATCTCTTTGTATCCAGGCCAGAAGCAAAACAACAGCTTGGTGATGTCAGAGTCAGACGATCTCCTAAGCGACGAGGAAACGACACTTTTCGAGAACAAGAAAAAGCCAAACGGGACACCAAGAAACGGCATCATAGCTTCTACGCTACCCAAGCTATGATATGCTGAAGACAACACATCAAGTGAAATTTCTGCTTCATTCTGCTCAGGGTATGGGATGGGTGTTTAGAGCAGCAAAAATATATTAAGTTTAAAATGTTAAAGTTAAGATAATCATAGTGGGAAAAGGGAGTTCTCACTTAAAGTTTGTACATTTAGAAAATATGTATATTATGCTGGGTTTGATTTGCCTGCATCCTTGCTTGCACTGTTTATAAGATGTGCAATGGGTTTGGGGTTATGAAATTCAATATATATTTGGAATATGTAAAGGTGATGTTTACATTACATATTGTTATAAGTGAATATTGCTTACCTCTGGTTTTACAGAAGTGCATTGAGCATTAATGGTGCCCATTAAGCTTAAAATGTTATAGATGAGAATACAGGGCAAAACCCAGAGTAAAAGTAGAGAGTTATGGCATAGAATATTTATCTGGGAGCTAGGTTGAGGTATTTTCAGACAAAGTGCCACATTTGTACATGTCTGTAAGGCAACAAGCTCAAATTGAAGTTGTAAACTTTGTCAGACAAAAGAAATTGTAAACCTCATTTGAACAGCTTTTTGGAGCTACAATCTGATTCTAATGATAGAAATCTAAAAAATGATACAAATATTGAATATGTTTTGAATGATATTATGGATCCATAAAAAACCCTTTAAGATGATCACTAAGTTTTCTTTTCAATCGTTTTGTTTTGTACAGACCCAGACTAAAACATTGATCTACCGGTGAAGCAGATTTCAGTATCAGTAAATTGGAAACCCACCGCTTTAAGCCTGCAGGTACAATCATGCAGAGTCTAATGCAATTTATTTACCCAAAAGTGACAGTACAATTTAAAGAGAGTGGTACAATAAAAAAAAAATTGTATTCAACTGATTCAAATATTTCTTTTTCTTCTCTTCTGAAAACTCAATGGCATGATGTTCCAACTAGGAACTCACTAAGTCTAGTAATATGCAAATGACTGACAACTTGTTTCAACCTGCAATATATGACTGGACATTTATTCAGGCATGATGTATTTCGAATGTGGAAGATACATACATTCTGTTTTATTTTCATTAAGTTTCACGAGGATTGTACAAATTTCTTTTCTGTGAAAATAATGAATTCTATCACAAAAATTAAAGAACAGCTTTCTGAATGTCTGTGCTGTTGGGATATTAGGTGTTTGTTTTTCGTTGGGCTTGAAATAGTTTTATTTTTTGTTTAACTTGTTTGCTAATGTGATCTTGTGAGAGGGTAGCAAGCACAATTTACCCATAATGACAAGCAGTTTTTAGGTTCTTGCAATACCCCACCTCTCTGCTTGGTAATATGGTTCTGATAGAATTACTGTCAAGCCCAAACAGCCAAACTTATGCTAACGATGAAAGAGTAATAATGTCGGAAAAGAGTGAAAAATCTACAGTGCTATGCAGGGTTCAGATGTTGGTTGTATATATTATTAGATTCTTTATGGAAGCAAGTCAATAATCTCACTGTTGTACAATTAATGGTGCAAGTAATGATATATGTTTAAGTTTTCTGTGTTTCATTACCAAACATTTGTATACTCTCCATCTGTATGTTGTACTTGTAAGGTTTACTCCAAAATTAGTCTATAGACTATACCTTTAGTGTCTATTTGTATTGTGTCAGGACTCTTAAGAAATTGTACATATTTGGGATTGGAGGGGTTCTATCTCTAAATGCTGCTACTTGTCTATTTATATCTCTACAGTTGCCATGTTTCTATCAGCTGCATGTACATGTACACAATCTTCCTACAAATAATGATGTACAAATATGAGACCGATCTTTGTACTACGTCAACTGGCTGACAATTGATGTACAGTGCACTAAAGCTCAGAAAAACAATTCAGACGTTTTGACACAAATTGGCTACAGCATAATTATGTGTAAGGTTCAGAATAAACCAGTTTAAAGTTTAAGCTGTGCATGCAACTGTGATCAAGTATTGGTATCACAATAAGCAAATGCTGTAGCAATGTTAATAATGCTTAAGTCATTTTAAAAAACTGTACAGGTTTTCCTTCAGCCAAAATCCCAACCTTCAAAGTGGCATAAAAATCTTCATTCAACATATGCCTACTTTCCTCTAATGCAGAACTTGTAGAAAACTTTTGTAAAGAAATACTACTGAAGCTAAAAAAAAATAAAGCAGTTAAAGTTTACGGGGAAAATGTTAAGGTAGGTTTGGTTTGCAAGATTATAGATATTCGAATATGATATAGAGAAGGGATATGTATATGTCTAATGTTAGAGCTCTCTTGTGAGAAAACTTTGGTGCAATATTATTCTGATGCAAACTTTATGTAGATATTACAATGTCAGGTCAGCATGGAGATGGTTTTATTTCTGCCTCTTTGTACAAATGTGATGTAGAATTAAGCAAACTCTTGGTTCTCTCATATGTAGTTTTGTGTGTTAGAAATACAGGTGTTTTTTTGTTTTGTACAATCATACAAATATCACAGGTTTTCTTGAGCCTACAAGATTGGGGTAAACCACCAAGTGAGCTTTACTTGTCAGTTTATTTGGTGTATACTACAGTTTATGTACTGTTGTATAACTAAGGCCACACAATTTACATCTTGTTCCTCAATTGCAGTTCTAGCTACAGTATGGTTTCCTTTGCATTAAGTCTTGTCAAGAAGAAACATATTCATGGTTATACAATGTACAAATGTATGCGATTTGGAAGGTGACAACTGTTTAGAACATAAGTTAGGGAAAGCAATGTCTGGTTGAATATCAATATAAAAATGCAAAGAGTATATGAGTTGTATAAAGTGGGTTGATAATAAGTTTATTGTTTCCTAGTTTTCATAACTACAATGTACAGTGTAGTTGTGATGGCAATAACATGTGAAAGCTCGCTTACACCCTTGCCATTTGGTAAAATGTGTATTACAACGTGTTATCTACAAATGTAGGTGAGAAACAATTATTGTCAACTTCAAGCTTTGTTATGTTCGCATTAGAAACTGTTCTTTGATTATCATACAGAAAATATATGCATATCTTGAAAGGCAGTAATACGAATCTACTTTATTTTTGGTTTGTTTGGAGAAGCAGAGAAATAAAAGCTATGGTGAAATAACTGGAAATGTGGATTCAAATTTTTGTAGCCACTTATATTAATGTGCTAGTGATTTGACAATACCCCTATCAAAAATTTTGACGTTCAATTTTTTTTGATTTTTCATAAATACAATTTTTAGTTAATACGTGAATGATTTGGAAATTATCTTATTTCACTATTAGCAACTGAAGTTACATTCTAAGAAAAATTGAATTGTCTAATAATGGAGTCAGTCACCCCCAATACCGCCACGCTGGACATCTAGGAAGACATAGAGTGACCGAGGTCGAAGGCACAGTTAAAATACAGGATTGTTAAGATACAGGATATTGTTCAATTGATTGAAAATGACACCCTTCAAATGGTAAAGCTTTGAATTTTCAAACATACTGATTAGTGATTTTCATAAATTGGTGAAAAAGAAGAAAAAACATGCTGCATGATCTTGTTTTTTGGAGGCTCTTGGTCTATCATATAACAGTACATGTACAATGTATAACCATATAGTAAGGTTCTTCAAACACAACTGAATAGTATGTACGTTCAACATTTCGGTGTCCATTCTAACCCTGATGATGGTGCCTGTCAGACACCGAAACGTTGGAAGTACATACTATCTCAGTTGTGGTTAAAGAAGCTTACTACAAATGTATATGAATAACTTACAACCTGATGAAACTACAGAGTACAGGATTGTATATCTTTGAAGAATATTTCAGACTCCATTGGAATGTGGCCTGTTCTCACAAACTCCTGTTCAGATAAGTGGCTATGTCTGTTAAAGCATCAGGTAGAGACTTGCTGAGAAAAGCCTCCTGAATCCTGGGAGTCGCCTCCTCCACATCTGTGGACTGGTCATCATCTGAAATGTGGAACAGAAATCAAGCATTGCTTAATAAGCTATCTGCATATCAAAAATCACGATGATCCGTTCAAACCTTCTTCAGATATTCCCCTTCAAAGTCTGGCACGAAACTGGCTCCTGCAGTTACAAGAAAAAAGCTGCTACATATACCACTTACTCTACCCCAAGAGCACTACCACTCAAAAGTCACAACTGTGGCATGTCCAGAACTCGAGATATCAAACACGGAAGTTCCGCTGCATTACCATTGCAAGCTGCTAGGTGGCCAAAAATCTAATCGTTCCTAGGTCTCATCAAGACCTACCCACATACCAAATATCAATACAATCCATCCAGGCATTCTCCAGTTATGCTGGTCTTCTACATACAAACATACAAGCACTACCAAAAACATACCCTTCTAGCGAAGGCAACAAGGAAACAAATGTAGAACAGTATATTGATGGAGATACACATACAACAGATACATGAATTTGCCTTGGAGATGTTCAGTGGTCGTATTGAAAACCACTGCAATTTCTGCAAATATTTGGGATGATCATATGATGAGATGAGATGAGATAAGATGAGATGAGAGAGAGAGAGATCTTGATCTTGATCTTGATTGAGTACTGGACAACGCCCCTCAGTTGGGGCAAAGCGTCCAAGGAGAGTGCTGCGCCTTAATGTCCCCTGAGGCGTCGGAGAACTGCCTCCTTGAACTTTGGAGCGTCTGTGATCTCCGTGACCTCGTATGGTAGAGAGTTCCAATCTCTCACGGTTTGTGGGAAGAAGGAATGTCTGTAGCAGTCTTTGTGAAAAGGTAGAGTCTTGTAAGAATTTGGGTTTGAGTGTCGCGATTGGCGCGGTACAGGCTTTAGATGAGTTTCGACCGGTAGGGCTACTTTATGGTGTCTTGCTTTCTGTAAAATTGTTAATCTATTTGCTGTCCTTCTGTTGCGTAAAGTATCCCACCCCAAATCAGAGACAAGTTTAGTGACACTGTCATAACTATGATACAAATTTGTGACAAATCTGGCCGCTCTTTTTTGAACGGACTCTAACTTAGCAATGTGCTCTTTGTGGTATGGGTCCCAGGCAGCGCTGGAATACTCTAAATGTGGTCTAACAAGGGATGTATATGCATTTGCTTTGACTAATTTGGGGCAGTTATAAAGATTGCGTCTCACAAAGCCTAACGTCTTGTTAGCCTTGGAAGCAATGTACTGTATGTGTTGTGACCAAGAGAGCTGGTTATTGAGCGTGACTCCTAAGTATTTGTAGTTGTTAGTCTCGGCTAGAACATGACTTCCTAGTTTGTAGTCATAGAGTTTAGGTTTACGTTTGTGGGTATAACGCATAACAAAGCATTTGTCCGGGTGTAATTTCATCTGCCATGTGTTTTGCCATGTATCTAATGTATTGATGTCCTCTTGTAAGAGGATGTGATCTCTGTCACTGTTTATCTCCCTGTAGATGACACAGTCATCCGCAAAGAGACGGATGTTAGAGTTGAGGTTGTCAGCTAAGTCATTAATATATACTAAGAACAGTAGTGGTCCGAGCACGGTACCCTGGGGCACTCCAGAGACTACCTACGCCCACTCTGAGTGCTCTCCCCCAACTACCACTCTTTGTTTACGATTTTTGAGAAAATTAGAGATCCAGTGATGTACCTTACCCCTAATACCATAATTTTGGAGTTTTAGGAGTAAGCGGTCATGAGGTACCTTGTCGAAAGCTTTTGCGAAGTCGGTTATAATCATGTCAGTTTGCGACTTGTTATCTAGAGAAAGGGCTAAGTCAGTTGTAGTTAAAATAAGTTGGGAGAGAGAGAGAATTACCTTGTACCTCCACAGTGGTAGGCCGTGTGTTCATGAGCTGAGATAGAGAGCATTACCTTCTACTTCCACAGTGGTCGGTCTTGTGCTCAGCCCATCCTTGTAAGTCAGTGTGGTGTGGTACTGCTGCTCCTCTGCTCTCAGAGTCAGCTTCAGGACATCAAACCCTGCACTGGCCTCCACCTCTCCCTGCAACAGGTCTGAGTAGGATGTCTGTGGTACAGAAAGAAAGAATTGATCAATGGGTTTGATCAATTGTATTTTCTGCATCCTACAAGGTTGAAAATAACATCCAAAATTACCTGTACCATTTTGTAGGTGCTAAATGTTGTACCAGTAGGTTTGGGTTTGATTCCTTGCCCAGCTGTCAGAGCATTTAAACACCCTTACCTACAGCTGAGAAGACCCACTGGTACAAAAGTAATTTTGGCACGGCATTGAAGCTAAAAATGAGTAATTTCATTCATATAAATTAATCTTTTACTGGAACTGGAAAAAGTTAAGAAAAGACCATCTAGAACTCAATTCTTAGCGCACATGTTTAGCACACAAAGAATAGAAATTGCCAGCACAGACAAAGAACTTAAAGAGACTCAAACCCCCAACCCTCTGGTCAAGAGGCAGCATCGCTAATAATAAACAAACAAACAAACAAAAAAATAACAGCACACTACAAACTGACCTTAGCCTGTGCCAGCTGCTCTCTCCTGGACACGAAGGCGTTCAGGTGGTCTCCGACCGCCCAGAGGAACCGCTTCAGGTCAGAGTTCAGGTGGGCAGAGCTGAGCTCATCCAGGGGTAGGAAGGTGGGGAGGGTGTGCTGCCCTATCTGGGAGTACGGGGGGTTATGAAACTGTAAAAACGTACTGGTACACTTTCTAATCTTTTACACTGTATATTCTTTTTATACAAGAACACACTACAGTGAAACAGTTACATACACATTTACACAAACACAGGTACCCATACAAACACACACATAATTAATTTTGTATACTATAGATCTTATTCTGTGAATCTTAATATAAACAATAAATAGCACACAAACACACATACACACATACTTTCCCCCTTTTTCATACCACCTGCAACACACACACACACATATACATACATATATATACATACATACATACACAGACACACACACACACAGACACATGTACACATACAGCACACGTACATGTACAATTGTACATGGAAATACACATGGCTACACACACAAGCACACAGCATACACACTAGGATCTAGTAGGAAGATGATATGTTATGTCAAAGTCTATGTAATTCAAACTATGTCTAACCTTTAAGGTGTGAGAAACCATGATCTGTGCCTGGTATGACTCCCTGTACTGGCCGGAGTAGAAAGTGCCCCAGGTCACACTAACACAGGACTCCGACTCACGAATCATACTGATGCCTGTAGACATGTATGGAAAAAATAGAAACAATCCACATCTGGGTGCTTATCATCCTGAGTACCATCCTCCATAGTGACCGCTGGCTCTGTGGTTAAAAGCAAGCGAAAGTATTGAGTCAGCAGTCACTACGGAGGATGGTACTCAGGCTAGGTGCTTATTTGGTTAAAAAAAAAAGAACTCATATTGCATATAAATCTTTGGCAGTGGACATATAAAATGGTACTAGTACTAAATGTAGTACTGATAACTTTGAGTTCAATGCTTAAACTACAATGACAGTAATTTTATGATGCAAAATATCACTGCAAATCATGAACATCAAAACCACATAGAAATTCTAAAATCTTCAGTACTGACTTAACATGTCATGTACTGTTGGTAGGACCAAAATATTTCATCCGTGTGTTGAACTTACACTTACAGGAAAGACACAGGCCCCATTTTCAAGACAAAGACCTAAAATTTTGTTCTGAGAATCTCTATTAAAAATCACAATATTTACTGGATACGACATCTATCTATTCCAACAAAATACATAGATGTAAGTGCACAATTTGTACCATACCTGCAAAGCTGTATGCTTCCTTCAGTAGCTCTGCTTTCCTCTGTTTGATGTAATCTGCAGCTCTCCTCAGACAGGGTCTGTCTGCTTCTGTCATCAATTTGAACCGGCGCAACTTTTTGTTGTCGAGGCTCCCAAATACCTGAACAAAGTCAGAAGTGGACCAGTCACAATCTCCCTGGGGAAGGTGACAGAGGGTCACCGAAATGTCTGTGAAAGTAGAGTGTGGTGGCGTAAAAAGAGTTTCTTTGTTCATGAACTGTGACATACTAAACTGATGAAACTAACGCTATAAGCCCTTTCACAGAGATCAAACAGCATGTGCAGCGACATGAATTCTAGGTACTAGTAATGTGTCAAAGGTAAAGGCCCAAAAAAGAAAACAGTCCTTGTCTTCACCATTGTTTCGATTTGCATAACAATGTCCAGATGGATTTCGTTTCCTTTTTCAGGGCCTTTACCTTTGACATATTACCTAGAATTCCTGTCACCGCACACACGTCCTTATCTCTGTGAGAGGGCTTATAAATATTCTCGGCTCCCAAATATATGTAACTTAGTGTAAAAAAAAGTTTCAAAAAATGTGTATGGTAGACGTCAAGCTTTCCAATTTACTACTAAGTATATTGCCACAGATATAAATGTTATTATGAGAACAGGAACTAGACTATTTGGTGTGAAAGTGAGCATTTTAGCACGTATAAATTTGAAGCAGAATAGGATCATTAGGATGGATAATCTACTAGCACCAGGCTAATCTTTCCTACCTGTTTTGGTCCAGTGTAGAGTTTCTGTTTCAGTTGTTTTTTCTTCTCTTGTAGATTTTGTATCAATGTTTCCATCTCAGCAGTGCCATCGTCGTCACTCGTCCTTTGTCCTTCTGTGTTTTGCTTCTGACCTTGACCTTCTCCTGGGTGACCTTGAGGGCTGTCGTCATCGCCATGATAACTGGTGAGTTTTGTTGCCTTGGCATCGAGCTGTTGGAGGAACTCCAGCATTCCTGTATGCAAATTTGTAGGAAAAAATTATTTGCTCCTATATTTGATTCTTTGCATGCACATGACCATTACGTTACAGTTGTGATAAGGGATTAGACCATTTTGAATGACAAAAATTGACGTCATTCTATTCCCCCAGCACACAAATTCATATTCTATTACAGCACTTATTTATTATACAGGAGTTAATTTGCTTTTAAAAAAGCATACCACACTCTTTTTGTTTTGTGCATCATCCAACATGGCTAATCTGACACGACGGTGCATTGAAATATTGTCTTGTCTTGATATTAATGGAGTATAGATTTGCTTGGTTCAAAGCATGGCAAAGATTTTTGGCAACAGCTATTTTAAATCATATTCTTGGAATTATCACAAAAAAACTGTCTAAACGTTATATTGACATGGCAAAAATATTTTGGAACAATTGAATTATTTCTGAAGTTTCCAAACAAAGAAGAAAACTGTAAATTGAGTAATGAATGCGTAATGAATAACTACAAATTTTAAAAGATTTTCAGTCTAAGTATACAGGTAAACATATTTAAGTTCAAGCACGGTTGACTTTGTCTGACGTTTTTGGCACATAAATTTTGTTGTCGTTTGCCCCCCTCCCCCAAATCGTAAACAGTTCCCGAAAGCTTGTGATTTTACTAACATATGGACAACAAACACCACTTTACCTCCCTTTTCTGGCCTCATAGCTTGCGCAAATTCCTAACAAAAACAGGGTTAAACAAAATTGTGAACTTGAGTCGCTCTTTTTAAAACAAATTCAGGAAAAACGCCCGTCCAGAGTTTTCAGTTTTCAGACTTGGCGCCTTTCAACTCTACCGGCATTCCTGGAGTATTACACTTCGAAAAAGGTGCAGAATAATTTTATTTTAGCGTACAAGTTGCAAATTTTCCAAAAAATTCCATTTTCATATTCTAATTATATAATGGTATTTTTAATTTTGAGGTTTAACACAAGATATTGAAATAATTCGTGATAGATAGAATTCAAGAATTGAACATGATAGTTTGAAGACCCCTATCTTTAGATTGGCATATTCTAAAATGGCTGCCCCTCTTGTTCAGTACGTGGTGGTGAGAGCAGATCTTCTTCGTGCTCTGAAATGGCCGACAGGAGCTGTGATAGCTCAGGCTTGTCATGCCTGTACTGCTGTGTTACATGTCTACAGGGACGACACCAACACACGGGAATATCTGTCCGATTTAGACAGTATGCACAAGGTTGTTCTGGAGGTAGGTTAGGGGGAGGGGGGCAGTGAGTGTCTAAATCCCTCTAAGCAGATATAAGGATTTGGCTCAGTCTTTTTGTCTACTTTATAACGACATAAGCACTCTCTTCTAGTGTAATTTTTGCAGGTTTGTGACCTCCTAAAAGTACTTGAAGAATCAGGCCTGAAACATTGACACGGGGCCAAATCATTAGCATGATAGTTAATCATATGGCTTGGAACTGTACCTGATAGCCCAGAACTGCACTGCCAGAATTGGACTGTCACACATACATGTTAAATCAATGTAAATTGATACACATTACATGCCTGTTACTAATACCATATTGCTGTTGTCTTTTTTCTGAGGTAGTACAGTGCTACACACATCTCACCTCACCTGGCTTTGACTACACTCATCTACAGGGATTGAATCTTCTCTGTTAAAAACTGAAATCTTCTGTGTTGAAATGCCTCTCACACTCACTAATCCTATGTTGATTGTTGTTATTGTTGTTTTCCCAGGCCAAAGACGAGGAGAGCCTGTGCATGTTAGCTGAGCAGCTGCAGCAGAGCAGTGTGGATCACAAGTTGTGGACAGAGCAGCCGGAGAACACTGCCACGTGTCTGGCTGTCAAACCTTACCCCAAGTCTGAGGTCCAGAAACATTTCAAGAACTTCAAACTGTTTAAGTGATGAAAGAATCATGTCAAACTGTCTAAGAAAGGGGAGAAACACCTCAAGAACTTCAAACTGTTTAAGTGATGTGCAAGAAAGACTTCAAGAACTTCAAACTATCTAAGAAATGGGAAAAACAACTCAAGAACTTCAAATGAACACTGCCACGTGTCTGGCTGTCAAACCCTACCCCAAGTCTGAGGTCCAGAAACACTTCAAGAACTTCAAACTGTTTAAATGATGCAAGAAACACTTCAAGGACTTCAAACTGTTTAAATGATGCAAGAAAGACTTCAAGAACTTCAATCTACAGTATCTAGCGCATCGGAGAAACACTTCAAGAACTCCAAACTATTTAAATGATTCAAGAAACACTTCAATGGCTTCTTTTAAAAAAAGCAAAAAAAAAACTTCAAATAATACAAAATGATATGAAGATAGTGTTTTATTTTAGAGGTACTACTTCGTATAAAAGCTCAAGAGAGTTGGTTGGTATTAAACATATTAGCAGTACAAACCCTTGTGCCAACATACATGTAATAATAGTAAGCTTCTTTTATTTTGTATCCACCTGCAATGATGCTATTGTTTTGTTCATCATCTTACAAATGATGTAAACTGTGTAACCTTAACCTCAAGTGAGAATATGAAGAGGTAAGAATAGGATAGATGTTGCAGGGAGTAAAGGTTGTACAATATGGCTATGATTTGTGCCGACATGAAAGTTTTGAATTGATGCCATAATTTGTGAACTGTGCAATATTTCACAAAACCAATAACTTGATAATATTATTGCACTTACTGTTAAGAATAAGTGTATTTGGAAAGGTCAGTCATCAGGTCAAACTAATCGCCATGTCTAGGTTGTTAACACACACACATGCGTTAATAAAAAGGCAAAGTAAACATTTGTTTGCTTTTTTCACATTTTTCTATTGTTCTAATACAGAGTGATGGTAATGTTACACCGTTTCCTACAATGCAATCATATTTCAAATTGTATACTACAGTAATATTGTATACTACAGTAATATTTCATTGAATATAAAAGCATATTTGCAGGTCACAGGTCACATTCTCAGAATAGAATTACAAAACTGCCAAGGCTACATCAGCATGTATTATCACTTTATGATATTACTTCTATCCAGAATGGAAACAATTAGCATCAAAGTTGTCATTTGCTACAATGATTATAGTGAAGATACAATAAAACTAGAAAGATAGCATTAGCACGCAAAAACATATTTACTTTCACATGGTCTAGCCTACAAAAGTACTGCCCTATTCTTACTCAAACATATTCATCTCTATGGTTAACAGCTCTATCCTGCCACTTGCTATATGATATAATAGAACACCGCATGGCGTCTGCTACTTCACCAGTAACCATGGTGACAGCCAGCTGGTTCAGGTCATTGACCTTATTCGTTTGGAATGGAAAAGAGAGAAATACTAGTAATCAATATGCTTCCATAAAAGCATAATAATGACAAGTAGAACGAAAGGAAATGAATCTGAACTAGAAATCTGCAGCAAACCAAATTAGTGTGTGTTTTTTTCGATTAACACACCACACTACAGTACATTGTTGTCTTGACAAATCAACCTCATCGGCACTTCATGTTTTACCTAGAGGCATCTAAATGTGTTTTAGGGTTTTACAGCTGTTCCATGATTTTATCAGCAATGCCTGACAGCTTTTCATCGACCTCATTCACACGTACGGGCACAGCGAGAAGCTTGTCTGGCTCCCTCATCGTGTCATACTCAGATACCTTCTGTCTAAAATCCCCATCCCCATCGCGCTTTAGCCATATTGGGAAAATCCTGACCCCCTTGCCATGGGCCAGTTGATATTCATATTGGGGCCACTGCTTCTTGCTGAGCACGTGCCTACTGATCACAAAGACAAATAACTTCAACGCCGGATCCCTCAGAGCTGCGTCGATCTCGTTCCACAGGTGGTCGCCGGGCCTTAGGCTGTGCTTGTCGTAGAAGACGTCGGACTGCTGCAGCCTGCCGGGTTTAAGAAGCTCCTGGACAAGCGGCTCCACGAACTCTTCCTTGTCTTCGCTGGCGTGGGATATGAAGACTTTTGCCCCTGTCTGTGTTGCAGCCGCTCCCTCTATGTCTAAAACATAATACAAAAGGACTATTTGAGGTGATCTAAACTGGATTATTTCACGACCTCCAACCTTTTTGAGTGAAGTACCATAAGTACATGAATATAACAACATGTATAACGTTTCACAATACAGCCATTGTAGTGAATATTCACACTAACACTTAATTACCATTTCAGCACTGTCTTATCCTTACTTATTCACCTAGGTTACTGGGTACATAATTTACTGTATAGTATCAAATGTAAGTAAAAAGAGTTTTAGATAGAACACCACGTTTACAATACAGCATCGTGATCGGGTTTACACAGATAGAAACATATTAAGAACATTCATGAATACAGAAACAACAGAAAAAATTGTCAACAGGCATTAAGCTATTGACAACACACAAGTATCAAAGAGCGTATACAGCTTCATCTTGTATACTAGTACTAGTATGATCGATGAATATAAACTCAGTGAATGATCGAAATATTTTGATACTATTAACAGTAAACAAAACACACCTTCTAACTTCTCTGCAGTCACCCGCTCACCAATTTCGATTAGAGCTTGCTTCAAGACCCCTAAGGGATCTGTGCTCTGCTTCTTGCTTATCCACTGTCCCAACATTTCCTTGCACTTTTCATTAGGGCCAGGATATCGCAGGTTATCATTTTCGATTGCTTTGATCTCGCCTCGTGTGAAGTCAAGCTCGCGAGCCAAGTCATCCCACTTGTAGCTCACGTTACTGACGACAGTTTTGAAACAGCTCTTCATGTTAACTGGAATAAGAACAGATGAACATCAGCAAGTCAGGATGACTTCGGTCAACAAGAATCAACAAATCAGGAGAATCAATTGCAAGAGAATTTGATCTGAAATATAAATGATATAGTATACTGAAAGTGTATCTGAACTGCCGGCATTTTTTACTTACTTTCACAATACGTCTAACAGAGCCTGCTGAAATTCAATATTTCGGGAAGTTTTTGAAGTGGAAGTTTGGTGACTCATATCTCTGTGAGTATCTATTGGTAATACGTATACGCATTAAGTATCTAGTGTATTTCAGATCATTTTTTTATATATACTTAAGCCGATAATGATATGGGTAAGGCTTTAGATCTTGACATGCCATATCAGAATGCACAGTGTTATCATGAAGTTAAATATAACAATTTGATCTTTGTATGATAACGTAACATATGATTGAATCATAAATTAGACTTTACTTATCGCCGACTATATGACCCGGAAGTCTACCCACGAGGTAAGTTTGTACGTTTGCTATATCAACAAGTGATATTATACAAACTCTAAAACAGAGTTACCTTGCGCAGCCATCTTTGACGTCTACCTCTGGTGCCAGACCGAGTTGTGGAAGGCGTGTAGTAATCCTGGAGACAAATACTTCAGTATCTTATTCACGAAAACGTTGGAGTTGGAAAACTGAAGTATAGAAATGAGAATGTTCTCCATGGTGTTCAGTAGTTCTAAAGTCAAATGTAGAATGAATCTGCTCTAAAATCGAAGAAAATGTCGGTCACGGTCCCCAAGAATGCTCTTGGAGATTTTCTGACAAAGCGTAAGCCATATAATTAGAGTTTTCCTCATAAAGTGAAATGACTTGAATTACCGAACAAGTATCACCTCTTTTCTATGTAGATAGTGAAAGTGAAAGCAATCTCCAACCAGTTTAGCAAACTAAAGAGCTACTAGTTTTCTTCCACTGGTCGTGACAGAGGAGACAGACACTATGTACAGTATTTACAGGATCAAATTTGTGCCGGGGAAATTCCCATTACTTAGCTCTTTTCGACAAGCACAAGCAATGAACGGTGGACAACTGCAGCCATTTCCTGTAGCATGCATGTCGGGTGAGCGACACAACCGGGAACGAACTCACGGCTTCTAGTTCCAGGGGCAGGGCCGCTAACCACTGGACTACGCATGCCGTCTTAGCTTACTGGATTAAGTACGGTTATATATCTTACCTTAAAAGCTTCGGGACAGCGGATCGATGCGGGCTTGTACAACTAAACTTACGTTCCGAATGTCGCTGTGTTGACTTCTTTGTTACAGTTACAGTTACACCGTTGAACCCGCAGGGTACAGGTACTTTCCGTGACGTACCGATACCACTCAGGTGAACAGGTGGATCTTTTGTTACCTGTCACATGACTGCGCCAAACCCAACAATAAGTCAACGGTTATTCGTGTATTTACATGTAGGAAGTGCGTTTTAGACTGTCGTAGATGTTGACTAGTCTCTACTAGTCTTCGGCCTGGCCGAATAGTAATAGGGGAAGTTAGGCCAAGTTTATATAATAATAGAAATAAAAGTCTATTGGGAGTTAATGGGCCTAGAGTGAATTGATAGCTGCATCGACAGCAAAAGACTGACTGGGATCCCATGGCAACTTATTTGTTCCTATTTGGCCAAATTCTTCTCCTTTCATCCAGATAACACGCCTGCTTGGAGACTACATGTTTACCGAGTGTTTGGCACTTTGGATCATAAATAGGCCCCACTTTTAAAGGCAAAGTGTTAATCAAGAGTTAAAAGTTTGAAGAACAAAATACAGGTAACAGTAGAATATTTCAATATAATAGATTTTTGACAAGTTCTGATACCCTCCTAGACTTCTAAAAAAAAACTTTTGACTTTTGTCATATCAATGTACAGCTAAAGGAGACATGTGTGTATCTAATAACTATCTATTACTTCTTGTTCATACTACTTTGACCATATATTGTGACAAAAGATGACAAAAGATTAATTTGAACATGAACATTGTTTATTTTACAGATACCAAATTCAATGATTTTATGGTGAGTTTCTTTTTCTACCTGTGACCAGCAGCAAGAGTTTCATTTTATACACCTGCTCTAGCACACAGTGGCTACAAAATACATACAAAAACTTAAACCTTTAAAGTATTATGTCTATTCTGATAGTCAGCAATGAACCAACACAATACTTTATTTTCATAACAAACAAATTGCAGTACAAGTACAGTGTATGTGATTTGTAAACTTGCTTCTCTCCAGAACAAAATAACTACAACCTATGAGAAGTTCTTACAACAAACAATTTTCCAATATAAACTCTCATACCTAAACGTCTCACTTTCAATTTCAAACTACTTTTCATTGTTTCACATTTACAGGGACCTGATTTTGTGGTAGGAACGGAAAGTCGTTTGCTGTCTTATAAATTCAGGTTTGGGACAATACAGCAGTACAGTAAAGTACATGTACATGTACTAGTAGTACTAGAACAGAGTGCACAGTGTTCTCAGAGAGGTGACTGGGAAAACTGCAAACATAAAATCACAACAAATATTTTATCATTTGCAGTATATGATGATGGGATTCTTGAAAATGTTCACAACTGACACAGTATCAGCAGCACTTGAGTACAAAAATGCACATTTAGTTCAGTCTTCATCAACATGGAAGTCCCTTTCCTCTCTCTTCAGCCTGTCTGCTTGTTTTTTCTTCATTCTTTCCGCGAATTCCTCCACTTCCCTCCTGTACTCAGGGTTGGAGTACATCTTGAGCCGCTCTTCTCTCCGTTTGGTCACGTGTTCCTCGAAGTAGTCAGGCTGGTTGAAGTACCAGAAGATTCCGACAGGGAAAAACACGTACACAGACAACCTAGAAGGGTATGAAGTGAAGATAACAATGTGAGAACAAGCATAACTTGTTCAATTATCAAGTTACTAAAATCATCACTTTTTCTTGCATTATTGTAGCCTGGGTACCATCTGGCCTCTGGGTAAAGTTGTGGTAGTTTGCTACTATGCTCGCTTCTGCTACCCGTCTGGGGAACTGTTTATTCAAAACTTTTGGTGGCGAGGTCAGTAAATGAGTGAATTAAGATATGGTTCTAGATCGCTCGTTTGATGACAACAGGCCCTCCCACAAGCGGACAGAGGGGGATTAGGGTGTAGAATGCCTGTTTGAACGAGTGATTGAACCTGTTTCGTAATTCACTCATTTGAATGTGTAGGGACCAATCACAGAGTCCTCCCCAGAGGATGGAATAACGGAGGCCCTCCACTATACTGCTAGCTAAGCTCCACTATACTACTTTTGAAATTTAGTGTGTTTCTTCCCTATTTTCTTGGTTAGTTTTGCTAAAATTAATGAAAATTCATTGTGGCATCACTTTGGGTGATGATCATAACAATAGTCATTTTGCCACTTCACAAGTCAACAAAGGAATCACTATAACGGCACTGAACTTTAATCCAACAGACCAACACATTCCAGCAAATTCCAAACTGAACCATGAATAAACAAGCGGGCTTTAGCGCATTCTGGAAACTGTTTAGTACATTGTTTACTACAACTGTACTTATCCCGGCCATTGCTACACATGCATTGGTCTGCCACTTTCTGTTGTGTCGCGAGAAAATAACATTTCAAAGACAGTGTAACTGATAGCAAGTCCTTTGGGATTCTATTCCCAGTGGAACTTTAATCCAACACAATAATATAACAAGGCTGTTTATCTATGGATTTCATATTTACAACGACAAATTTGTATGAATTGGCAGGCACCAAGGAGGTTAAAAAAGATTCTTTAACCTCCTTGCAGGCACTTACTCAAGGTTAGATTGGCAAATCGGCATGTTGGTAAACTGCTGATAGCCGCGATCAAAACACGGCCCCAAAATGCATCAACCAGCGGCAAATCCGTTCTGCTGTTCTACTACACAGTTATGACGTTCTATGAAACTTTTCATCCGTTGTTTAGTTAGCAAATGGTGGCAAAATACGTTGTTTGTGAATGGTTCCCAAAAAATATACCCGCAAAACACGGTACAAACTCCCTACAATACGTCCCCCATGTGGGGCTGTTGGTATCGCCAGTGAGATCCGTCCTACTGGCCTTTGGATGTGATCACTTTCAAAAATAGGGGTGAAGGGGCGTGCTGAAATATGATTCAAAATGGCGCGTGTTCGGATTTCCACTGGATTTGTGTAACAAAGCCTGGCGCTGTACTTTAAAGAGGGACACTTCAAGGCATGTTGGTTGTGTTGGATGGACAGTTTATTAATATTTCGCTATATTTACTGTGATGATTAATGTGTAATGTGAGGACGAAGAGTAGGGTTGCTTGAAATTACAATCGCTGCCCTCCTCCCACGGCTTGATTAACAGCATAAAAACATACCAGAAGATTAATTAACTTGTTGCTGCAACATGCGATCTTTTTGACCTCAAACTTACAAGGTTTTAAGTCGTATACCTTACTGGTTTTGTAAAGCACTCAAAAGAATTTGCATACCGGAGCTAGTTTTTGACTGACAGATGGGTTCTGAAAAGTGTTGGATTAAAGTTGCGTTGGATTAAAGTTCAGTGCCGTTACATGTAATATATTATACTTGTAGTATTTGACACCCTCTTTCATTGCAAAATGAACCCAATTTCATGAAAGCGTAGTGAGTTGGTTCGGGTTATTTCTGCTAGTCCCTCCACTATACTAAAATATTCTGGGGAGAACTCTGAATCAGCGTCCAAAATTTGGACGATTGCAGACGTTACAGATGTCCAATTAGTTCCCAGAAGGAATAGCAGAAAAGCGACTGTATAAATAGAACTACAATCTGGATGGTTCTTGTTCTTGTTTTGTTACTTGGTAACACCCCTTGTGTTAATGTTGGGGCAATCCACCCAGGGCACGGTACTGCTGTCTTATTGTCCGTTCCTTCTTCCTTGAACAGAACTTGACGGGGTCTGCCAAAAAGTAGTTACTCAAGCAGCTGGATATGGTTTTGAAACGTGTACTTTGTTGTGGGGTCTGTTTGAAGGGTTGTTGTTACCCAGCCTATGGTTATTTTCTGGGTGTTACGCTGCAGCACATTTATCAAACTTGACGTTTTTGATCCCTACTCTTCTAACAAAATACAACTTAGAGCCATTATGGACTTACCTTGCAGTAGAGCAAACACATGCTATTTGTCCACATAACATTTTCTGACATAGGAAGCGATTTGTAAATATTCTTATATAAAACTTTAATACCTGAACACCTCTAATCTCCAGTCCCCCATACTTGGCTGTGGTTTACGTGGTCGTCTGATCAGGAAACAGAGAAAACCTTGAGGAAGAAAACAAGACTTGCAGTTAACATCTTCCAAAAAGTTATACAAGCGCCCCGTCCCCTAACAAAGGAGGGGGCAAAAGTGGCATTTCTCTTAAAAGAGTTACATTCTACTTGTCAAGTATGGAAAATTATTTACTACTTTACAGTTATATTCATCATAGCATACCTACAAGGGCTCCAGATATCTGGGAATGGTGGAAAATACAGGAAAACTCGGAAGGTCGTGGATTTTCATCTGGTGGCCGCCATTTTGAATTGTGATGTAACACCTCCAAACTGCGCCGCCTAGCGACACTTGCTGTTCTGACAGCCTAGCTTATTTCAACTCAAGACCAAAATAGTGAAAGGAATCCCGGAAGTACAGGTATTTCAACGGCTACGTGCAAATATACAAGCCTGTAGAAACTGCTTGGGGTGTGAGGGTCTTCCGATGGTATTTTAGCACTTTGTTGCAGGTTTCTTTATCTATTGAAAACCTCCCAAAAGTTGCTGAAATCTATTATATAAGAGTTCCGTAGTCCTGGCCCGGGCAAACTTTGAATTGTCAACCGAATCGTTACTTCTACCCAGAGAAAATGCATGCTGCTGTGAACAGTAGCAAGCTAATAAAGCAATATCGTGTTCATAAGAAAAAGCTACTGGTATCTTATTTGCGATGGCTGAGGATGTGAGATTATTGGATGTATTCTAAGAAGCCTTAGCCTAACTTGAGTAGTGCTATTTAGATAGGAAATTACCATTCAAAAATTCTATTTTTGGTGTATACCTCTTGGCGATAGCAATTTTGTCGAACATCTTTTTCAATACTCGCGTGAAATGTGTGCAAAAGGAATAATTAGGTCAAACAAAAAATTCCTTCGAGCCGGATTCGAACCAGCGACCTAAGGATGTCAACATGTACCCGCTACAGTCCTCCGCTCTACCAACTGAGCTATCGAAGGAGTCATGACGATCAACCGAAAACTACACCACCTGTACACCCCCCGCAAAGAGCGTACAGGTGAATCATTAACAGGATGATAGGCCATAAGATGTCCTGAATAGTAGAGTTGTACGCAAATCTTTGTTTAAAAATGTATTTGTTGTTTTATTTACAATATTTGACTATTCATTTGTGTATATTGCCGGACCCGAGTTAATCTTTAACTGAGTTGAATGTTTATATTTGGCGATCAAACAGTGAAATATTTGTCCAATTCCTGATTTGTACTGTGACCCAAGATTTGAGTAAT
The DNA here is from genome assembly GCA_019207045.1 of Branchiostoma floridae x Branchiostoma belcheri. Classification (NCBI taxonomy): domain Eukaryota; kingdom Metazoa; phylum Chordata; class Leptocardii; order Amphioxiformes; family Branchiostomatidae; genus Branchiostoma; species Branchiostoma floridae x Branchiostoma belcheri. Next base: position 6,042,868 of record CM033040.1, on the reverse strand, counting down.
GTTAGCCAAGTTTTGCATGTAAAAACAAAAGAAGTTAAATAATTTCAAAGCAGTAGATTAATTTGTGATTTCACTCTCTGTTATATCCTTGTATACTTTTTTTGCAATATTTTTCTCGAATTTTGTCCAATAATATGCTATTCAGTCCGTCGCTTGCACAATCAAAGTTACAAAACCGGGCAAAAGCTATTCCTTCGAGCCGGATTCGAACCAGCGACCTAAGGATGACAACAAGTTCCTGCTACAGTCCTCCGCTCTACCAACTGAGCTATCGAAGGGACACTACAAAATCAGACAACATGGCATCTGTACAACTTCTATCAGCCGGCAAATTGTGTCTGTCAAGAAGAAGAAAAAACTGTCACTGGATCTTAACATGATTTTTACACGACGATTATGTGATAGTGACTTTATATTCATCCAGTTTTTCAAGTATATACTCGATCAGGTAGTTTATATTAGAAACTTTGAAAAAACACATGGTAAAGTCTCTTTAATATCTTTATAATGTCCTTGATTCTAACGACACAGTGTGGCAAATGTCAATGAAAACAAACGTCTGGAAGTGATTGAATAGAACGTTGTTTTACATTCATTTCATACTCTATCATAAGCTAACAATTGTTATACTCCATCAAGTAAACAAAGACCCTCTCACCTGAAAAAGAGTTTGCCCATGTGTTTAGATTAGGATTGATGCAATGCAATGCAACGTTTTCTCCCAAGCGTCATCTTGACAGTTCGTAAGTTGACACCTAAAATTGAGATCTGGAGGATCCGGGTATCGATCCCGGTACCTCTCGCATGCTAAGCGAGCGCTCTACCATCTGAGCTAATCCCCCGCCGATGCTAAGTATTTTCAAGCCAGAAGTATCCTTATTCTTCAACTTCAATATTTAGCTAATTGCTACATCAAGTTCAAATCTTAAGCATGTACTACGAACTGAGCTATCGAATGATTCGCAAACCTCATGGAGAAAGCATAACAAAATGAGTACCTTTGTCAACAAACAAAGCTCGAAAATACTCCTATTGTTGCTGATAGGACAATGCCTGAACGGATAAATAAAATGATTAGGTTTTCTTAAGTTCGTTCCACGCATAATGTTTATGCGTTTGCATGGCCCGCTGACTGTTATCGCCTAACCAATAACTTAAATGTAACGAATAGACAATTTTTTAAACTTCTGAATTGTGCAGCACAATATGACACGGTACAAATCAGAAAGCTCCCCCCTCGCTAGATAAAAGATTATCTCCATCTCCACATACAAAAGTATTCAAATTACGTGTTGTACAAATGTAAGAGTCATAGACGCATCCATTGATTCCATTCAAAACACAAAGTCAAAGGAAATTTCACTAGACGGTCGCCTAGCGGATGATGTACACTTGCCGTACTGGCCGGTTTATGAACATCAATCCTTCGATAGCTCAGTTGGTAGAGCGGAGGACTGTAGCGGGAACATGTTGTCATCCTTAGGTCGCTGGTTCGAATCCGGCTCGAAGGAATTATTTTTGTTTCCCTATCAAGTCAAACATTGGTACCCCCAAACCAAAAATGGTTTTGGATGGTATTAAAAACGTCTGACCGTTTCTAAAATCACATCCAGTAGCTTGAGTAACTGCGCATGTATCTTATTACCTGTATGTTTAACATTCATCGACGTAACAAGTCAAACATTACTTTTGAATCTTTATGAATGCCCCCTTTTGAACTCTTTTTTTTGCAATTAGCCGACGGGCATGAACTTGCAAATAGTCTTTCTACTTTACTGTCAATGTTTTAGATTTGCAATAGAACTGGATATTAGTTATCATCATCATCATCATCACACAGTTCATTGATAAGAGGTGATCTTTGGTAGATCAAATGTTTGACTCTGGTACTATTGTCAATGATTACAATAAGGAAACTGCAGGTGTAGTTGTCTAACAACTCCGTTGTTTGCTCATAATGTTACAAATTCGATGACGTCACGTAAGACGACATCTTTGGGGGATTAGCTCAGATGGTAGAGCGCTCGCTTAGCATGCGAGAGGTACCGGGATCGATACCCGGATCCTCCAGTTCGTAACTTTTTAGAAGGAGCAATTTTTTTGTAGTTCATGCCGTCTATGTCAAATATAGTAGATCACTAGTAGTTTGCATTATGTTAGCGGCACAAATAAACTAAGTACAAGTCAGCACAAATGAACTGGCAATTTTGATTTTTATTCAAAACATTGGTAAACGATTTCTCATGACGAAAAAAGTTGAGGATTTATGAATATTGTCCTCTTTTTATCATGAAGAAAAACATTCATGTCAAACTGTCAAAAAATTCTAATTAACAAAAAAAGAACAACATGTAAAACAAAAAAATTCCTTCGAGCCGGATTCGAACCAGCGACCTAAGGATGTCAACAAATGCCCGCTACAGTCCTCCGCTCTACCAGCTGAGCTATCGAAGGATATTGATGACAGGGAAAGATACTGAATGGATGGCCAATGTATTGAAGAAAATATCCTGAATTACTTTTATGGTCGTGTTATTCAAGGCAACTGCGAATAAATGACGTTACCCTCTTGGCGTTACTTTTGATTCATGTAAAGAGATGAGCGTTATAATATGAATGAACTTTATTACACTACAATTGTACACGGCACAATGTGTGGCACCAACTAATACACAGAGTAAAAATAATGGTAGATAAAAGTTAACATCCTAATTAATATCTGATGAAGATATATGTGTTTGCTTTGGACATGTACGCCAAGGAAAGTGTAGTTTTCCTGTGGAAAATGTCACACCTTCAAATGTCATAACTTCTCAAGTCAAAATATCGTGATCTGGGTTTTCCTTCTTCAGGTTCTTGTGCACTACAGGGGGTAGGGAAACTTTAGTGCGTGAGTTCAGCGTTCCGAAGAGTTCCGGACACGCGCGGACGCCCTTGGTGATCTCGTCCGACACTTTGGTGAGGTCGTACGCGATTTCGTCAGACACGACAGAGTCGTATTTGTACTTGGGGTGGTTCTGGACGAAGGCACGGATCCAACGGGCTGTTGTCATTAGCTCTCCTAGAAAATAAGAAATCAGGGATTTAAATTGTCGATCCCTTTAAATGCATATATGTGGTCTAGTCTACAATTTATAGATTTGTAGCCCAGATAACAAACTATATTTATCATACATTTATGAAAGTTAGACATACAGGTGAACAATATTTAAATGCAATATATATACAGTTGTGATGGAGTAAAGGTCCGATGAAAGATATATGTTTGTCTCTGACGACTTTGAAATTAGGCAACCTTCTGGTGATTTTTTTGGCAAATGTGGTCAAAGTTCTTCGGCATTATGATGTTTCATATCAAAAGAATAATTCTAATTGTATCCCGAAGTACAATACGTTCTCCATGTCCTACCTGAAGCCCTTTTCTGGATGAGCCTGAGATACTGCTGTACAGAGCACCTGGTGTCCACGTCAATCTCAACTGTCTCCAGGTACGAGTTCATCAACGACACCAGACCCTGGAATCCACCGGGCTGCAGGGGCAACAAAAATATACGAACGTTAAGCATTAAAACACCACTTGACTAAATATTTCATGGAGGAATGCGGTATTTATTTTCTTATCATACTTATGCAGGGCTCGAAATACTTTGTACATGTGCACCTTTGTGCATAATTGGAGCTGTGCATCTGATGTTTGCCTCTGGGTGTATGGGACATCTGTCGAGCACCTAGATATTTTTGTAGACTATAGTACGTAAAAAGGAACTATAATAACTGTACACCAGTATGCAGAGTATCCTTGAAGTTGAAGCACCATCAAAACTTATTCAAAAGCAATAAAACCTTTATTTTACTTTAACTTCCAGATTACAGATTCGTGTTACAGATTCAAGTTCCGAAGAGAGGCAATATGGTTTGTAATGTTTTGCTGACATTCTACTTTATCTTATGTTGTGGCGGTTGGGCACCCAATGTTTTTTCCTGTGTCCTTATCCCCAAGACGAAATTTCGAGCCTTGTAGAATATTGTATGTCTGACCTGTCCGTTGATAATCTCGTTGATTGACATCTTGGTGTACTCCTCCTGCTGACAGGACCCGTTACACTGACTGTAGGACTTGGCGGCCAGCTTTGGATGTAGAGACTCTTCACAGCACTCATCTAGACAAAAAAGATACAGGTTTCAATATCATTCGGAGAGGATTCACGTGACTGACAATAAAAGCAAGTGTAGGGTATAAACCTTCTGTAGACCTAGTTGTCTCCATCTTTAACTAATTCACCACCCAATGTTTGGGAGCCTGTGTTTTATTTTAGTTGTTAAATCTGCCCAATTTAACTTAATAAAAAAGCATTTTCATTGATCTTATATCATTGAATTCAGATTATTGGAAAATGGGGTAAAATGTTTGTCCGTCCCAACAAGAAAATTTCTGTCTTGGGACGGAGAGACGGATCCTGGAGATAAGAATACGGGGAGGGAGAGAAAACCCTGATGTTCAGACTTACTGGGAGGCAGGACCTCCTTCCTGAACCAGAAGAGCCCCTGTCTGACAGAGTCTCGCTTCTGAGCCTCCTGCATATTTTCATCAACCTGTTGGGGTAGAGCAACATTTCATAAACCTTCAGCATAGCATATAGTTTGCTTAGGTAACATCTTCTCTACAGCTGTTTCCACAGTGTGCTGTCAATGCCAAGTAAACTTGTCTCCAACTCGACATGATAAACATTACTTCTTGCCGCTTTCTGAAAAAGCAGCAAGGATGTAGTCCCAATAGGCCAAAAGTGACTCAGTTTATACCACGAGCTGGGGGTACGTATACGGGTTCACACTTCATGGTTACAAGCATTCTCATTCTATAGCAAAACTTCGCTAATTATCTATTGCAGGAGAATAAACCGACCTTAGATATTGGAATGAGGAAGTTGAGGTTGTACGACAGGATGACTCTGGTCAGGAGAACGATGAACACCACGTACGCTGCATTCTCAAAATCTGTCAATTGCACCTGTGCAAAAGTTAAAGAAATTACATTCTTACAACACTGACTTTATATTTGAAAAGATAGTTGGAATTTAAACATTCAAAATATGACGTAGACTTGATTGCTGTACTATAAAAATGTAGTACATGTATATGCCGTAGCTTTAGCTGTCTATATTATACTATAAACCAATTGAAATTACATTTTGTATAGCATATGCATGTTTGCCTCCAGATTTTCCTTTTTGTCATTTTTTGTGCTACCTAGAAAATGGATATAGCTATATTTTGTATAGTAAAGCTGAACAGATTCTCCAAATTCCAAACATCTTTTCCAATTCAAGATGAGTGCTTTGTTCGTTAATATACTAACGTCCATTGGCCTGAACTCCACCCGCCAGCCAATAGGAGAGTTGGGCGGGGGCGGTTTGAATCTCATGGACTGCCAGTTGGTCGACTGGATGCTCTGGAAAGTAAAAATAGTTCAGAACGTATATGTTAGCCATCTTAGCTTGATCTAAGCATTCAAGGTCAAACACAGTAAGTCTCTCTAGACCTGTTCTTACTGTTGCGTAAGTTTTGTGTACAGATTTTTTTTTACAAAAGTAATGTAGTTAAGAACTGTGTACCCAAATAGTTATAGAAAAGAAGATGGGTATCAACCTAATACACAAGCTGCAAGAGGGTAAAATTTATAACTATGGAAAACAACACCTGGGGGGGGGGGTATTGGCCAAATGAATTTGACCTCATTTGGCATAAAAATGAAGATAAAAGCTGAATCCATTTGAAAATCTGACGGGAGAAGGAGAAGGTGAAGAAACCTGGCTAACAAAAGACAATGCATTTCAGTCTATGTATGGATTGACATAATAAAGATCCTGTGATCCCACCTCAAAGTGATCCGACTCCTCATCATCGTTAAGGTGGATCTTCTCGCTGAAGAGCGAGATCGGATCCCGGATAAACAGGTGAGCGAAGTGACGGGCCAGGAGCCGGTCTATTCCTGCGTCCTCCAGTTGCTGGCAGATGTCCTGGTCCAGAACAAGGTCAATGTCGTTGTACTTCTCCGCCTCTGGGGTCAGATAACAGTCGACGGGACCATATCTGGACTTCGGAATCACAAACTTGTTATTCTTCAGGGGCTACAGAAAACAAGACGAAAGAAACAATTTGTTAAGTGGCAAAGAAAGGAAAGCTACGCTTAAAATGGAAAAGTCTGCTATAATATGGTAGATATTCCCTAAATTGACTTATTTTACATAAGTGTGTCATACTTAAGCGCTGTCTCACTGTTTGAAACATACGTCGTGCTGACGGCAAGTCACCTGATGATTGAATTATGTGACGTCAGTGATCTAAATTTCCCATCCAGTGTGACTAGTGCTTTTTAAGCTGGCATTCCTGGGGATGAACTTCGAGGAATTGTCCGAATTCGAGGTCCACTAACTTGTCAATTCTCTAGAATTCGTCGGTAAGTTCATCGAAATCCATCCACAGTAAAGCCAGATTAAGAGGCACTAGTCATACTGAATAATACTGAATAGAAAATTTAGATCACTGATGTCACATAATTCAATCATCAGGTGAGTAGCCGTCAGCATGACATGATTTTCAAATAGAGAGACAGCTCTAAACTATGGCAGACTTATGTAACTTTACTTTGAGGTATATTTACCATATTATAACAGGCTTCTCCATTTTTGTGTAGCTTTCATTTAAGAACGATTGATTGCAGTTGACTAAAGTTAGTTTATTAAGTTACCTCCAGACCCCTCTCCTCCCGAGTCCGACAGTCCACTGACCCCGCGATGATGTTCCATCTGCAGTCCACATCCGCAAGGTACCCACGATACACCGGGGCAGCCGCACTCAGTGCCAACTGCGGACACAATCATCATACATAAAAACTTCTCAACGTCCAGTAAATTTAAACAGTTGCTGTAATTTCCAACACGAAAATTGGACCAAGGACTTACCCAAATTTTCGACTGAAACGCCCCCAGTCTTCTGTCAGGGAATGAACAATCAACTGCTATCTAGATTCCCTGTAACTTATGATCCACTGCTCATCGAGTCACTTGTGCTATCTGCATAACGTGACGTCACAGCAGCAGTGGATTGTTCATTCCTTGACAAAGACTGGAGCTGTTAAGTAGAAACTTGGGGTAAGTCTCACGGTTTAACTTAAAGTTTCCAGAATGACTTTTACCAACACAGATGAACTTTCAAGTTAATTTCTCAACATCTTATTCTCCACCATACACGTGTGAGAAAGGTGTATACTCACGAAAATGGGACATAGCGGTGTCAGTTGGTCGTACAGATGCCTGGCTTCGTCTAAATTACAGGCCTGGAAAGTCGCCTGAAGACAGCAACACCCCATGCCAAAACCCATACCGTCCATGTAGATGTGGTCATCTTTAGCAGCCTTTGTCGCTTCTATGTCACCGTTAGGAAAAGTTTCCCTGAATGGTTTTGGTGTTTTTTTGTCCTGGAAAACTGGACAGCAGAAGTAAAGGTTTACTGGCTTTTCTGCTACTTCTAGAAATTCCTTCTGTTTTGGATGACCATATCCATGTGAATTACTCACTCGTCTTTTTGCAAATGGCACGTATAGCCATGAAGACATTTTATTTAGGAATCGATCGTTATATGTCCATAAAAAACATTAGACAGTACTTAATACCATGTACCTGGTATGTTGATACAGACTTTCTCCCCTCTTCTCTCCCTTATATTCCGGGTAAGGGTCCTACGGGAAGAAATCATACACCAGACATAATATACAATGTACATGTAAATATAATCTATTTCCGCATAAAAGCTGGTAAAAATTACTATTAGATGCTGTCACATTCTTACTTCTTACCTGAACCTGGGATGATGGTTGATTGCAGCATCAGGAAAGAAGAGCGAGCGAGACGCTGTGTTGACTGTCGGGTTACACTCAACCTGCGGGTCTGTGAAGCCTGGACTACCGAGCCTGGTTTACAAAAAACATAGAATTTAGGACACATTTCCAGAAAGCTTGTTGTGAAAATTACTAAAAGAGTCTCATTTGTATCCGCCTTCAATTGTCGTAGGTCAGTTTGGTGTGATATAACAAGCTGCTGCCGCGTCGTGTGCCTGTTAGGCCGAAGAGCGGCCATACCTGCTGTGTACAATGTGGATCTCTCTCTCTCTCTAGATACAGATAAAGATATCAACTTGTTACTATTTTTGCACTAATATTTCCAACATGCTGTCCATAGATCGAAACATTTCGACTTTGAATATAATACATTTTTTTCTACCTTGCAGTGCCCTACCTTTGGCAGTGTCCGTCCAAATGTCAGTGTCTCAAGAGCGGTCTGCAATCCGTTTTGAGCTTTAATGGACAAATATTTAAAGTAATAAGCGACTTCCTCTTTTAAACTGATATCATATATATATATAGCAACATAGAACTACATTCTGCACCTTGGAAAGGATGTGAAGGAAATGGCAGTTTCTCCCAGTTCCTTGTCTAGTAGCGACATCAGCTCTTCACGCCTGAAATATACAAATATGCAAAATATACAAATAGAATTTTCTACTATTATGATTGGAACTTGCACAGAAAATTATTTACATAAAAAAGGGTTTGAATTGATAACCAGATTGATAAAAATATGATTATCATAGAAAGTCCACGGCCGCATTTTTGCAATTATTAGGTGTGAAAATAATGTGCGCCATTTACCTTAACCTCATGTTAGACTCCACCATGTTGAAGTGTCCCATGAGTCCTCCGTAGGGCTTGGCCGGAGACCCCTCTATATGGTAACTGGCATACTCTGGTCTCCAGGAGGCAGGGTAGTCACTGTGAGAGGACAGAACGTCTTCTTAAACTTCAGCCTGCTATCAATTAAAGGCTTATGTCCCCGTCAAGTGCCCGTCAAATTTGTCCATAATGTGCTTGCTTTGTCAACTTGTTCATTTTTAATTGTAGGTACAGGTACCTGTACCAAAGGCATATGTCCAAATTGCACCGGTGTCCGTCAGGGATGTGGTCCCGGCCGGGCTCGGAAGCCACAAATTTGTCCCGGTGGACTGCCGGATACCCGGGATGGATACCCCTCGGTGTTTCCCATGGGTAGGTCACGGCGTCTAGTTGTTACCGGGCGCCGGGTTCATTTTAAGTCAGACTTAAAATCAACCCGGTGCCCGGAACCGCAAGGTGTCCCACGGGGCCACGTAGGGGGCACGTCGGAAATTGCAAAAAATCACCCCATGCAGAGCCCATTTTTCTAATCGAGAGCTAAGGCGAATTATGAATTTAATTTAAAGTAGCCGTTTGACATCAAGTTTGGTTATGGTGTTAAGCATCAAAGAGAAGATTAATGTATAGTTTCAACACTTGACTCATAGCATTCAGAAGATCATTATATGTATATACGGGAAATTATCGTATTTTGGTATATTACAAACGGAAAAAGGTTGTAGGTTTACTTTGGGTTTTCTCTCTCCCTCTTCTCCAGCTGTTCCAGGACTTGGTTCCCCTTCAGACTCAGCCGGGCCGTCCTGTTGTTTTCATCCAGTACAACCAGCATGTACTCCACCTAGCAACCAGACACAACAGGGCATTGTTAGTTAATAATGTACTGGCAAGAAAAAATTGGACTATACTTTTTTTCAATAGCATTCGTTTCAATCAGACTGAGGTGAGCTGTCTTTATGTTTTCATCCAAGACAACCAGCATTCCACCTAGCAACACAATATACCCTGGCTATTCTACGGTCACTTTTGCTTCAATGCCCGTAGTTACATTGTACATGTACAGCCCCGGCCGGACTCCGAAGCCATAAATTGGAATTTGGGGGTTATTTTGTCAGTATGAGTTAAGTTGTCTGTGTGTTGTGAGCTGTCATTGTCTGTATGCAATTGTTGTTGTCTGTATGTTGTGAGTTTTTACTGCCCAGCCGAGATAACTACAGGTCACATGTACAACAAAGACTAAACGCGTAACGCCAGTTCACCTTTATCCGCGGGTATATTATAAACCTATATCCGTTGTTTAAAAAAAAAACAGGGTGCTTAGTCGAGTAAAGTCAACTTATGGTGGTTTTAAATGTTGTAATCTTTAAATATTGCAGTTTCATACAACAACAGATATTGCCGTTTGATAAAGGTGAACTAGCGTTATACAAAGATATTACAGATCAACCGTCTAACACAGAAGTCCGGCTTCTTTTGACTCGCAACTGGGTAATGGTGAAAATCAACCCGCTCGGGCGGAAGGACTTCCACTCCACTTCCAAGACAACTGTATCTCACAGGAAGTTCAAGGAAACCTTCAGTGACGTCTTACCTCGTCCCCCCACTTCAAGACGTCCCCATGGCGGTCCTTAAGTCGCCGGTAGATGTTGATAAGTTGCTGGATGCCGTGTTTACGGACATGGTCCGCCCACTTCTTCGTCTCTTCCCAGCTCAGCGGCGAGCCCAGCGACAGCAGACCCATCTTTAGACAGTGTACTTTCACTCTTTGTTCTTTGTTGAAGAAGTGGTTGAACCACTGTCAATGCTAACAATATGATGTCAACATCATCCCATCCTCCTAACGCCCGGTCCCCAACGGCATTAGCCTATTGGGGCCCTGCTATCTCATGCCCTATCAGTGGTTATTATGATTGTCGCCACAAACAAGCTGCCAACCAATCAGAGAATAGGCCTTTCTTGGGCTTGTTGCTGTCGCAAGCTGTCTCCAAAGGCCGCTGGGAAGCTGCCAGCCAATCATGTTACGTCTTACATAGCACCATCCTCCTACACCCGATCCCCAACGGCTACTTGCCCATATAAGGGTAAGCTCATTAATATTTATAAGTAGGGCGGTCCCTAACTGGTTTGAGTACACAAGGTAGCAGAGGTAACACAAGGAGTATTGACACGACTGTGGTTCCTCTGCGTAGGAGAATGCATCATCCATTGTTGGGTCAAAGGTCATATCTGGGAGATCAATGTTGATGTTTTCTGAACAGTAAACATTCGCCAATACCGCTTCTTTTCAAAAGAAATCGTGCTATTTCTGCCACAATTGATGTTAGCTCTGTATTCTGTATTACGATGTCGAACTCTAAGGTCTTTCTTGTAGTACGCCAGGCATTTATAGTCAAACCATTACCTGGCGTACGCAGAATAATGTGTTTACGGTGACCTACGGTTGGACTTTGATCCCTACCTAACTTGGATAACTAGCTCAAAGGTGAAGGCTCGGCAAAGCAGACCATTTAGGACTTGTCTCGAGCAGACCGAGCAAAGGAGTTTAGACAGGTTACGGGCACAGCTAGCCTGACTAAAATCAAGCCCCTAGCGGCCGGCCCGACAATTGCCGCCACCCGCTCGGGGGGAGGGGGTCATTAAGCCCAGCCGGCGAGAGCTTGTGTAAACACAGGCTAGGGCACAGCCAACTTTGCAGGTGATTATACATTGTTTAGTTCTGTTGTGAGGTGGTGATGGGTGATTGTGAGGCATTGTTAGTTCATAGAGTGGTCAACTTCTGTGTGTGTGTGTGTGTGTCTGTGTGTGTGTGTGTGTCTGTGTGTGTGTGTGTGTGTGTGTGTGTGACTGTGTGTGTGTGTGTGACTGTGTGTGTGTCTGTGTGTGTGTGGATTTGATTGGACCTTTTACGCTGAACTTTAGACTTCTATGTTTTGCTTATACACTATAACAATTTCATCATGGCCCATAATTATTTAATTATTTATTCGTTCGGCTGTTTACAGACAGCCAGGGCTGCCCAACTAGCCATAGGCTATTGCCAAGGGCTAGCCCTATTGCAATAATTAGACTGAATTAGACCTCTGCATATACTAGGACATGCACAAATGTAGGTGTCAAAGTGTAAACAAATTCAATACGCCATGGTTCTTCGTGCTAATACAAACAAAACAAACAATATTAGACATAATGGTAGATTCTTGTGTGTGTGTGTGGGGGGGGGGGCAACCTGTGCAAAGGGTACTTAAGGTCATCAACATCTGACGTCATCTTAGCAATTATAATTAGGTACGCTTGAAGCGAAGTGGTTTTAGTTGTCGTCTGACTTAGTGAAAATTTGAAAACAACAACAACCAAGGGGCCAAAAGAAAGAAATACCACGATTTCCTTTCAAAAAAGGTGAAACATAACTAGAGTATGTATTTGTATCGATGTCTGCAGCACTCAGATCTATATTACCGACAGGGCTCTTATTCTTGTACAGTAGAAGCCAGTTAATTGCACAAAGGATTAATGCAAACTTCTGTTCACTTCGGAATCCCCAAATCCCACACCGGTGGGGTCCAGATAGCTTCGCATTATTGCACCATCTGGATAATTGCACGAAATTCACTGGCAAATAGGCCGTGCAATTAAGTGGCTTCTACTGTGCTGTATAGCAAAGAACTGCCTTTATCTTATACTACGTCTCCATTTCCACAGAAGTATATACCCCGCAATGGCATACATACGGACAGTACACTGCAAGAGCATCTATACAAAATTAGGACATCACAACGGAACACCAACAAGCGTCGATGACTTTGAGCCAGTTCATGCCGAAGTACCAGTGACCAATCCAGCCAAGTTCTTCCGAGACCACGGCCGGGATTACTTCGTATGTTGTGCTGATTTCCAGACGATGGCGCTTGTGTTGGTCAAGCCAAAAGATATTTCAACCCTTAAGCAAGCCCCTTTCTTTAGAGAGGTAAGGAGTCAATACTACACTTGTACATTATGACTCGTATTGACAGGTATATGCGTTTATGCTAATTATCTCTTGCAATGTTACTTTTTATTTGATTTGATATGTCTAGGACACATAGAAAAGTGCCAAGATGAGGCGATATGTCACCCTTAAATAAACAAACAAACAAACACATTTTATGCAAACAATCGTTTTGTAAATACTAGAACACTCTATCAATCACACAAACACAAACAAAATTTACATCGAGCTAGAATTTTTAAAACTTTGTGATATTGGCGGTTCGCTGTTTCTTGACGTTTACGATCAGTTCTATATTACCGACAGGGCTAACCAGGTTAAACAAACTTATTATTGATTGATTGATTGATTGATTGATTGATTGATGTACAAAAGGTAATTTCTGAATGTATCTGCTGCTCTTCTCCTGGAATGTTAGACCTTGCGACGAGAATCCGACGAACTGCTGGTGATTCCGTTCTCCCAGTTGGAAGGTGTGGCTGCTGAGGTTGCCGAGGACGTGGCGCACGTCACAACTGTTCTTCTGTATCACACAAGTAAGTTTGTCTGTTTTGTTTTAACGGAATATCGTTTTGGAAGAAGCTTACATTTATCGTGTGCGATGTAACGCTAGTTCACCTTTATCCGCGGGGTAACCTTAATAAATAAAGGTTCAAATAAAAAAATATATCCGTTGTTTTAAAAACAGGATATTAGTGACAATCGCTGACGACCGGTGGTTTCAAATTGCAATATGTTGAAAATATATTGCAATTTCTGTCCACTTGATATGTCTAACAGTTATGTGCCCTTGTTATGTTCTATGCCATTAGTATCGGTTTTCCAATGTTTATTTTGGCAAATATTTTTGCATATAGTTACTTATTTTGAAGCTTCTTTGTACGAGTATAGTTGAATGGTTGTGGTTGAAAACGTTTTATTCTGTTTTTAGAAACGGCCGAAAATGCATCGATGCGCTCGTATGTCATTCATATAATCAACTCAGCACGGCCTAACTTCTCTAATCTTCCCTCATAAAGCACGCTGTGGATCGACACTACTGATCAAGGCCTTGGAAGCCAGCGGTTTAATGCACACGGTCTCAGAACCTGACGTGTTCATCAGCTTCTGTCGGTACGTCTACCCGGAGAAGGAAACCCCTGAAGAAGACACGAAGATGCTCCTGGATGTCATTCGGCACACCATCAAGCTCTTTAACTATACCCTTTTCCAGCAAGATCCGTCGAAAACAGTCACATGTTACAAAACGCGTGGTCAGGTAAGTGGACCGACAAATTCATTGAACGTCATGTAATGTCCCCTCAATCGCGTTTAGTATTATGGTATTTAAACTTTCTATAGAACCACATTTCTATATTAAGTAACAAAATAATTACACCAAGCTCTTGATGTCTCAAGCCTCTGTGAAATGTTTCATAGGGTTCTCCCAGAGACAGTAATAGCAATAAACTACCTGGCACCTTCGACCAATTGCTGACGTCACGTATCCGCAAGATCGCGTGTTGATAACATCTCGTGTCCAACTCTCGCGAGTTTACGTTCTGAAGTGATTCGTCATCAGTATTGATCCTGAAGAAGGCCATGGTCGTTGAAAATTTGATCCGCATATACCTTTGTGTTGGAAAAGATTTTAGCATTGTGTTCAGTTGTGCATTAAGCCTGCGGGCATGAACATGCATTAAAGATTTTTTTATTGTACTAAGAACATTTTGATCTATATCTACAGGACTGCGTCATAGCAGATCTGTTGCAGAGAGCGTTACCGGAGGCTAAGAATGTCTTCCTATACCGGGACCTTGTAGACACGGTGGACTCTTACGTACGGTTGTTGGCTGAAGGACGCTACTGGAAGTACTGGGTACTGTCATCTCTTGGGCTAGATTCCGTGCTTGTTAGCAGCGGGGTGGGCGTACGCGTTATTCCTCCCTGGCAACACCCCGATTTTGCTTCTGTCCCTGTTCCACATGGCGTTGTTTGGTTCTACGCATGTCTTTGGCTTGTAATTATGCAGAAATCCCACAAGATGACAGCAACAGATGCCCACCAATGTTTCCAGGTGATTATGAGGTATGAAGAGTTGTGTAAGCACAAGGAGGAGATGGTCTTAAAGATCACGGAATGTCTTGGAATCAAATGTGTCGTTGAAGATGCAAAACTCAAAATGCGAGCAGTGTTTGGGGTTAACAGTCAGATGGGTCATAAGCTCGCCAGTAAGGGACCCGGAGGGGGACAAAGTTGGATGGGTGACTGGGAAAGGGGAATCATTTCAAAGATTCTTGATCATACCAACATGGGCATCAGCCGATCAGATTTCGTACTGAACGGAACTCTCACTCAATTCTAATGATGTGTATATGTCCAGGACGTAACTCGTATAAGATATCAGCAATCAGATGTGTTTTCTTCGTTACATTCATTTCCTGATTGCAGAGATCAGACACTTCATTTGAGATATTTTGAAGTGACACTTCAACGTTTATTCATAATGACCTAAATCATTTTTAAGGTGTCCTTTCCATGAAGTAAGCTATCAAAAAGCAGAACAAGACAGCAAAGTAAATTAGGTTGTTAGGTACATGAACTTTGTGGATTAAGAGACATTATTTTGAAAATTATATATATGCGTGTGTACATTTATGATCTGTTACATAGTTTGCTGTGATACTCAAGATTGCTTACGTGAATAAAAAAAGTAGCCTCTAATTGATTGAGTTCATCTTTTCTCCTTTCCATGCAACAGCTTTCGGCATCCATATATATTGTTTGACAAAAATCTATCGTAAATATTATCGAGCCTGAAAAGGCTCCATGCAGAAGATATTGCTGCTTATCGTCAAAGAAAATACTAGTAGTCACAAGTTGTCGGCTCGCGGATGATGTACACCAGCAGTACTGACTGAATCATGCACATCAATCCTTCGATAGCTCAGTTGGTAGAGCGGAGGACTGTAGCGGGTACATGTTGACATCCTTAGGTCGCTGGTTCGAATCCGGCTCGAAGGAATTTTTTAAATTCTACATCTCTTATTATGAAATATAAGTTTGGGATTCTCGAATAAGTTACTTTTGCAAAACGGAAATTGTGGATAATGTTTTCTAAAAAATAAAGTTCAATGCAAACAAAACATACATGTAAAAGAAATGTCCATGTTTTGGATTTATCATAGAGCATGCTATTAGTTATCACGCTGTTCTGTGTGGTTGTCAACTGGTTTTCATGCAAGTGAATGGGCTCTAAAAATATTGTGAATGATTACATTAAAAACACCATGCCTAGTTGTCTTACCACTACGTTGTTTGCTAATGTTACCAATTCGATGACGTCGTTTGCTAATGGACAAAATTTATCCGGCGAATGGGCTCTGGTAAATCAGGTGAATGATTACAATATCAACAGCATTATCTTGAAAGTCCATCTGTGTTGGTAAAAGTCATTATTGAACTAGTCAATATAAACAACACGTGTATTTGTCTTCAAGCTACGTTACGTATACAATTGTTTGCTAATGTTATAAATGCGATGACGTCGCGTAAGACGACATCTACGGGGGATTAGCTCAAATGGTAGAGCGCTCGCTTAGCATGCGAGAGGTACCGGGATCGATACCCGGATCCTCCAGGTCTCATTTTTGGTCAGCTTCGGATAGTCTCTTTCGCTTTTATCTATTTTGTTTCTGGTAGCGCCTTACATATCCTCTATGTAGCGATAAGACAGTAGCAGTGTTATGCGAGAAGGTAATTTTGAGTGAACATGAAAACTTTTCTAAAAGTTCCTTCGATAATAACTTCCCTGAGTTTTACATGTACATAAAGCATGTAGTTTGTATATGGATATACGAAATTCCATTTGGGGAATACAGTTTTTTTGTCAACTAAGCTCAATTTGTTTATGAAGATACTTCCTTAATCCTTCATTACACCACCTGTCCCGGAACTTGTTGGGGATGTATACATTAGAGAATAGGATTAGCATTCTGTAAAAGAAGTAAACTTTCCATCGAGCCGGATTCGAACCAGCGACCTAAGGATGACAACAAGGGTCCGCTACAGTCCTCCGCTCTACCAACTGAGCTATCGAAGGAACTACATCCAAGTCATTGGATAAAACTTTACTATAGCAAGGGAGCAGTAAGAATATTCGTTAAAGAAAAATTATTTTGTTACCTCTGCTTGGAGCTTGGAGAGTACATATGTCCGACGTCCATAATTACTAAATGTTGCGACCCCCAGGCATGAGACTGTCTCACGCAAGTGGTTAGAAGCACGTTACCGGAACGTACTACGCCTGCGCGAACACTGTTTTTTTTTTTTAACGTTGCATTGAAATCCCGCTTGTTGCAGAGTATATGTTAGAGACATGGCTTCATGTAAAACGTACACGGAGTTTTACCCTTATATATGTACGTACTTTCTTAAATGCGGACATTTAGTAAACCGGGAGATTAGCATGTCTATACTTTTCGCGCAGGCGCAGTACGTTCCGGTGACGTGCTGTGGTTAGACAAGTCGTCAGCCGTGCTTGAGCCCTACACATTCTCTATGGCCTGTGTTTTTGTTTATGCTTTACTCCTGGAGAAGGGCTGATTATCTCAATTTCTCCCATCCGAGCACCAGGTAGGTGGCGATAGCGCTGAAGAGTTCCCAACTTACCAAGTAGAGACATACAAGTTAAAATAATTCCTTCTTCTTCTTCTTCCCGTTAATGCCCACAATCTTGGCGAAGATTATACTGGCATGTTTGGGGGTGGTGACGCTCGCACTTGCAGACGCAATACTCGCACTTGTAGACACATTACTCGTTAGTCCATTAAACAGTCCATGGTCGATACCCTTGAATCCGTCCGTTGTCAAGGTAAGTTGTTATGAAGCAGAGGCCCGAGACACAAACGTGTCTACTGTGGCGGCCTCGACTGTCTCTGCTGGTAAACCATTCCAGTCCTTGATTGTTCTTGGCAAGAATGACCCATCTCTGTATAATGTCCACTTGGTAACACCGATTTTGGGGACAATCCATATAGGCCATGTTGTGGCCATGTCGACGTCGCGTCCCCCCAACCTGTTTTTCATGTCATACGCCATTTTGTGATCCTTACAACACGTTTGCAATGCAATTGTTATGCTGTAAAACGTTATAACAACTGTTGAATAGCTTCAACAAGGCTTTAGAATGGATACTAGTATTCGCGATTAGGGTTAGTGTAAGAAGTCGTTCATGCAAAATAACGAGACAAGCTCGCTTATAAAGATTTGAATAATTCTATATGGCCGTTACGCTTCAATGATGGGTCCTGTTAGTAATTCGGGAGCTCGAACCAACCACATTAGCACCTGTCTTGATCACATGTCCCCTCTAATAGGTTATCACCTGCGGTGCATTTTTCCACAGTACGGGCAGGGCGATACCAAATCAAAGCAGCATTAGCAGCTTGTACAAGAGTAATTTGTGAGTAAAAAGACTGAGATTCAAAGGTGAGGAATCGACTATCATAATTCCACCAGGGGCCATAATACCGCCACCTCAAAAATGTTAGTATAGAGGTCCAAGATTGACTTGAACACCGAATGGTACATATCCTAAATGTAATACAATTCAGATATTTAGGCGTTGAAGACAATTTTGGGATGGCCTCTACAACAACGTTTTTGAGGTGGCGGTATAATGGCACCTGGTGGAATTATGCGAATGTATGTTACTTAATTTGCTTAGTTATCATTTGTGTCAATCCCTTGGTTTTAGGTCCACTGTGCATGTCAGGCTGATACAATATATGAATTATTTGTTCTAGAAAGAAACACCCCTGAATATAAGGATGGCGTATCTACAGCAAGTACGCTGCAAAAGCGTCTACCACAACATGGGGCTTCATCTGTTGAAGCCAACAAGCCTGGACCACTTTGAGCCAGTGAAGGCAAAAGTACCAGTAGACAATCCAGTCAGGTTCTTCCGAGACCACGGCCTGGACTACTTCGTGTGTTGTGCTGATTTCCAGACCATGGAGCTCGTGTTGGTTAAGCCAAAAGATATCGTCACTGTTAAAAGAGATTCTTTCTTCAGTGAGGTAAAATGATGATACTATGTATCAAAGTTACTCTCCAAGCAGAGGTTTGGCTCCAGATGTTTTGAAGCGTTTCAGGCATTGTTTTACCGACACAAAGTAGAAAGCCAGACAAAAATGTCGAAAAACACAAAACAGTCTGAGCCGAATCCCTGTTTTGAGACTACATTAGATAAAGAATCGGTTTTGTTCATGTAAAACTATGTGTACGTAAGCCACTAGATGGCATAGACCCCCCTCCCCTTCCGCGAGAAAGGCAAAATAATTCTTCATATTCGTTTCATAAACTTCAAGTCTAGATTACACAACTTGATATTTATATCAATACGTAGTTGTCAGTGCAGTGTGAGGACATCAGATATGTGGCGATATGTTCTCAGTGATTTGCTGGTACGTGATGTACATGTCTAGACATGAATTCAATTAGAATTACTATGTTAAGTTTTGTGTAGAAATTGAGAGGGGCGAGTAAGAACAGAAAGAAACAACATGCCCCCACCCGGGGATCGAACCCGGGGATCGAACCCGGGGCGGCAGATTACAAATCACTGTCGCCACAAAAGCACTAGTGCCCTTGGACAAGGGCGATAGGCGGTACTTGAACACCACTGTTACATTTGTTATTGCATGCACCGATTGTTGCCAACTAAACGTTAGGAAAACTCACAAAATTTGGTCGCTCAAGTATAAGCCGTTCTGGCGTTTAATATGCGACATGAAAGTTGGCACAAGCCCCAAGAGCACCCACCGGTCTGAATAGGGTTAAGTTGTGTCGATTATTACACCGATTGTTGTTATTTTTCCGGATGAAGGCCCTGCGACGAGAAGCGGACGAACTGCTGGTGATTCCGTTCTCCCAGTTGGCAGGTGTGGCTGCTGAGGTTGCCGATGACGTGGCGCACGTCACCACTATTCATATTCATATGACGAGTAAGTTAGAAAGCTGTGCATCTAAAGAGAAATTATGTAAGGCATCGATCCCAATACACATTTCTCACGCAGCGGCCATGAGAGCTGTAAAATGAGGTCAATGAGGCAAGCAAAAGACTGTCCATCATAATTAGTAGTTCAACCAATGATAGCATGGAAATTGGTGAATCGACCAATAAGAGAATGGCTGCATGTCTGTCAAATATTTGCATTATTATGTTTTTATTTTGCATCTCTTGGATCAGTTTACGTTACTCTAAATTGCTACATATTTCGGTGAATAACACTAAAGATATAGTTATGGTATTATTATTTGATCTTAAGTGTGAAAATTTGCATTGTTTTGGCAAAAATAATTGGGAGCTGATTTTAGAAATAAGTTTTGTCAAGTTGTAAATCATCCAACGACGCCCTAACGCCTCTTTTCCATTGCTTTGCCAATGTCTAGTGCGCTGCGGCTCCACACTACTGATCAAGGCGCTAGAGGCAAGCGGCCTGATGCACACTTTGCCCGAATCTGACGTGTTTGCCAACATTTTTCGGTACGTCCAGTCAAAGAAAGTCATGCCTGAAGATGTCACAGAGATGTTGTTGGAGGTCATTCGACACATCAACACCCTGTTCAACTACACTCTACTGCAGGCAGACCCATCCAAAACTATCACGTGTTACAAAATGCGCGGACAGGTTAGTTTAAGTAATGGCTTAAAGTTATATCCGTTAGTCACTAAATTGGCTTATTTTATATATACTCCTCGTAAATGCAAACTAAACTAAAAAAGCGATTAACACATAAACGAGATCGGGGGGTGAGACAGGTTGTCCGGCACTTACGGCCTGTTGGTTACTGCAGTCACATGACTATGACGTCATATCCTGGAAGTGCACACCAGTCCATGTCAGTCGAAATTTTAGGCTGGTCCCAATCTCGTCTAAGTGTTGGTTATTCAAAAGTTTAATCTGTATTCATACTGATATCTATTTACGGAAACAGGTCATTTTTATGCTAATGTTTCTATTTGCTTCTTTCAAGTCACGTGTACCATACACAGTACCGATAAACTCCACTCTACTTGTGTCCGCAGGTTTTCCCCATAGCGGATCTGTTGAGGAGGGCCTTGCCAGAAGTGAAGACCGTCTTACTCTACAGAAACCTTCTTGGTACGGTGGACTCTTGGGCTCACGTTATGGCCGAGAGAAGCTACTGGAAATATTGGTTGATAACAGCCCTTAGACTAGATTCTTTCTACCTCAACGACTTACTTCTTATGGTACCTAACTCTCCATGGGATAACCCGGTGTTCAGGTGCATCCCTGTCCCACATGGAGTTGTATGGTTAGCTACATGCATCTGGCTCGAGTACATGCAGAAAGCCCACGAGCTGACGAAAACAGATGCCCACAAATGTTTCGACGTGATTCTGAGATACGAAGAGCTGTGTGAATACAAGGAGGAGATGGTCGCGAAAGTCATCGAAAGTTTTGGGATCAAATGTGTTGATGAGGAGGCAAAGCTGAAAATACGAGATGTGTTTGGGTTTAACAGTCAGGCTGGA
This sequence comes from Branchiostoma floridae x Branchiostoma belcheri, assembly GCA_019207045.1. NCBI lineage: Eukaryota > Metazoa > Chordata > Leptocardii > Amphioxiformes > Branchiostomatidae > Branchiostoma > Branchiostoma floridae x Branchiostoma belcheri. The sequence goes on along the minus strand of CM033040.1, from coordinate 6,021,616 downwards.
CATTCGCTCGCCAGTAGCAGTAGGGGCCCCAGTCGGGAAGACAGTTGGTTGGGGCAATGGGAGATGGGGATCATTTCAAAGATTCTTGATCATGTCAATTACGAGGAGATCAGCCGACCAGAGTTTGTACTCAACGGGACCATGACGCAGATATGATGGGAATAGGATCGTTTTTATAGTCAGTCTGCACGAAATCCTCCATTCCGGTTTAAAGTAGGATTGGGCTGGTCCAAAAAATAACGGTAGAAGGGAGTAGAAGAAGCGGGATTGGAGGGGGTAGGGTTCAAGCATCTGGATTGGAACTTACGCAGGGTTTGGGTTAATTTGGATTGGGAACTAGGGAGGGTATAGGGCCCATTTTGTATTGGAACCAGAAAAGTTTTGTCAATTTTGGATTGGAACTTGGGTAGGGACAGAACCTGATTTTTCATCTTTTCCACCCCCACCCCCCTCCACATTTATTTTATTTTTTTGGAACAGCCCTTTGTAGATCCGCTCGTATATGACTTCACTGACTCCGAGTCCATGTCATCACAGGCAGTTGTTGTTGTGTGGTGCTTGTTTACCATGATGCCTCATCTAACGTTATTTTGTAGAAATGCATAACGGTGGCAAAAATATATCATTTAAGTAACGTTAAAAGTACCATCTGTAATCATCAACAGAGTCGAAATGTACATTGTTGCACGCATAGCCAGTATACCAATAGCAAGGCTCGTCCGATGTTACACAAGACAAGGAACCGATATTTTCTTGTAAATAATAGCTACTCTCCAAGAAGAGGTTCGGCTCCGGCTGTTTTGTGACGTGTTTTAGACGTTTTTATATGCCCAAAAGGCCTAAACACACGTAAAAACAGCCGATGCCAAACCTCTGCTTGGAGAGTAGTATAATGTGTGGTGTGGTGTGGAACCACTGCGGGGATTGAAGCCATTAAAAAGTGAAAACGGCACCTGTGTTCTTTCTTTCTTAGAAAAGTAAGAATAATCCACACGCATGTGGTCTTGAGCTAGCCTGACTAAAATCGCGCCCCTAGCGGCCGGCCCTACAATTGCCGCCGCTCTCGGGGAGGGGGTCATTAACCCCAGCCAGCGAGAGCTTGTGTAAACACAGGCTAGTCTTGAGCAAAATGTCATTTCTGGCAGATACAATTCCTTACGCTTTATGCGACGTCAAGAAAACAACATGCATGACTCTGTTAACTTAGACCAAGTTTGGCTGTAAAAACTTGGTAAAAATGACCGATGAACTCTCCCCTACTTCGCTCCTGTTATGTTCTTGGGCCGATAAGCGTTAGCAGGCAAACGCATGCATGATTTTTTGTAACAAGAGTTTTCTTAAACAAGTATTCTTACTGATCCTTGCTATAGTAGTCTTGTGCTGTGTCTCGGACATACTAGTATACGTAGTTCCTTCGATAGCTCAGTTGGTAGAGCGGAGGACTGTAGCGGACCCTTGTTGTCATCCTTAGGTCGCTGGTTCGAATCCGGCTCGAAGGAAACTTTTTAAAAAGAATTTTCATTTTATTCTCTATTATTGTATATACTCAACATCAGTTCCGGGACAGGCGGTGTAATGAAGGATTATGGAAATACCTTCAGAAAAAATGTGATATAGTCAATAAGTGTTATGATAAAAACTATTGCCATGTCGACGGTTTTCTTGTTTATAGGTATTAATGATTGTTGCTGTAGGTGTGTTGTATATGTGTGCTATCCTTTCGCTTGGTATGTATGAAGATTGTTTTACGCGATAGATGTTTTAGGGCATTTTTTGTGGTTGCCAATGAAGCGTCCTGAGGTGCCGCCAAAAATTGTATTTCCAAAATGGAATTTCGTATGTCATATACAAAAAGCACATGCTTTATGTACATGTAAAAGTTTTCATGTTCACGTAAAAGTACCTCCTCGCATAACACTGCTACTGTCTTATCGTTACATAGACGATCTGTAAAGCCCTACCTTTGACAAATTAATCATCACTAGAAAGTATATGACGTATATGACTGTTTAGCCACAGTCAGCACTGTAGAGCTGACATACATTAGGATTTTACCATGGTCAATATTTACCGAATAAGGCCATATATAAGCTATCATATCTGCGTCATGGTCCCATTGAGTACAAAATCTGGTCGGCTGATCTCCTCGTAATTGACATGATCAAGAATCTTTGAGACGATCCCCATCTCCCATTGTCCCAACCAGCTTTCCCCCCGACCGGGTCCCCTACTGGCGAGAGAATGTCCAGCCTGACTGTTGAACCCAAACACTTCTCGTATCTTCTGTTTTGCATCCTCATCAACACATTGGATGCCAAGACTTTCGATGACCTTCGCGACCATCTCCTCCTTGTATTTACAAAGCTCTTCGTATCTCAGAATCACGTCGAAACATTGGTGGGCATCTGTTTTCGTCAGCTCGTGGGCTTTCTGCATGTACTCGAGCCAGATGAATGTAGCTAACCATACAACTCCATGTGGGACAGGGATGCACCTGAACACCGGGTTATCCCATGGAGAATTTGGTGCCCAATGAAGTAAGTTGTTGAGGTAGAAAGAATCTAGTCTAAGGGCTGTTATCAACCAATATTTCCAGTAGCTTCTCTCGGCCATAACGTGAGCCCAAGAGTCCACCGTACCAAGAAGGTTCCGGTAAAGTAAGACGGTCTTCACTTCTGGCAAGGCCTTCCGCAACAGATCCGCTATAAGGAAAACCTGTGGACACAAGTAGAGTGGAGTTTATCGGTATTGCATGTGATACACGCGGCTTGAAAGAAACAAATAAGAACATAACCACAAACTTTAACCTTTTCAGTAAATTACGTTATGAATGCAGACTTAACTTGACGTACATAGGTGCGTATATTTATGAATTAAAAATGATAGAAAACGCCAAGGGCTCGGATAACAAATGTGATTTTAACCCATTGACTAAACTAACCTGTCCGCGCATTTTGTAACAAGTGATAGTTTTGGAAGGGTCTGTCTGCAATAGACTGTAGTTGAACAAGGTGTTGATGTGCCGAATGAGCTCCAACAACATCTCCGTGACGTCTTCAGGCATGGCTTTCTTTGACAGGACGTACCTAGAAATGTTGGCGTACACGTCAGATTCGGACAAAGTGTGCATCTGGCCACTTGCTTCTAGCGCCTTGATCAGTAGAGTAGAACCGCAGCGTACTGGACATTGGTAAACGAATGGAGGAGTTAGAACTTCGTCAAATGATTCATTAGTTCAATTGGAGAGGTTCATCAGTCATATATGAATACAGTTACAACAATATTCTTTCAACAGTGACGTTTTTAAAGGCATAGATACTTCCAAATTCCAGTGAGACTAGGTCATTCCATGAACAATTATACAAGATAAACTGACAGCCATCGAAAATTTGGAGGCATGTGCCAATGCCATAAAAACCGTCACTGTTTGAAGCATATTTTAGTAACTGTATTCATAAGTTTGTTTTAGCCATTTCTGCTCACAGTCATATTCTGATCTAAATGATATTTGTAATGGCGTCCGTCTAGCCTGTTAATTTATTTTTTGATATTAAAGGTGAATCAAGGACGAAAGAATAGATAAATAGCCATCTGGTGCCATTGCACCTTCTTTACCAGCCAGTATTTCTAACGAGTAATAAGTGCATTTACAACTTACGCGTTATATGGACGAAAATAGTATTGACGTGCGCCACGTCATCGGCAACCTCAGCAGCCACACCTGCCAACTGGGAGAACGGAATCACCAGCAGTTCCTCGGCTTGTCGTCGTAAGGCCTTCAGCCGGGGAAAATAACAATCGGAGTAATGATTTACATTTTTTTTAATTTTCACGCAGTTTTCTTTTAATCACGGCTACAGTGTAAATTTCATAGACATCCTCTGCTGACTCCAAATTTGATGTTTCACTTCTTCAAGTACAGTTAAGGCTACCACAATATTTTGATTTTTGCCTTTTGGTACTTTCCCGTCATGTTCACTATCTCCAGATGTTTTTTTAATCAGGCAAAAATCAATGTTTTCCATAAACTTTTTTTTTTAACATAAGATAAAATGTTTTTTTAATAAAAATCTTAACTCGCAAATTTTCACTTGCACTAAACAAAATAAACGACGACTTATCTCGTTCACTATCTCCAGATGTTTTTTTAATCAGGCAAAAATCAATGTTTTCCATAAACTTACTGTGGCCTAAAGTACTGAGAACATTATCACCATTACATAACTAATGACAACTACATGACTCGAATAGCAAGTTGTATAATTTAAACTCAAAAGGTTATGAAACTGTTTCAATCATGATCAGATATGAATAATTGTTTTGCTTTTCTCGGGAAAGGGGGTCTTCTATATATATAGCTAGTGGCTTACTTACAAATAGTTTTATATCACCAGTACCGGTTCTTTGTTTAACGTTCTCTCCAAGCAGAGATTCGGCTAAAGCTTTTTTTTACGTACTTTTCTACATTTTGCCTGCCTTTCTGTTTTGTGACATTTTCTTCACCGTTGCCGGCAAACAACGAAAATGCATGAAATGCGTCAAAACATCTGGAGCCCAACCTCTGCTTGGAGAGTAACTTTCAAACAAAGAAGTATTATCCTTGTAGTTTTACCTCCCTGAAGAAAGGATATCCTTTAAAAGTTAACATTTCTTTTGGCTTGACCAACACAAGCGCCATGGTCTGGAAATCAGCACAACACACGAAGAAGTCGCGGCCGTGGGCCCTGAAGAAGCTGACTGGGTTGTCGACTGGTACTTTTGCCTCCACTGGCTCAAAGTCATCCATGCTTGTTGGCTTCAACAGATGAAGCCCCATGCTGTGGTAGACCCTTTTGCATCGTACTCGCCGTAGATACGCCATCGTTGTATTCAGAGGTGTTTCTTTCTAGAACAAATAATTTATATATTACATTAGCCAGACATATACAGTGGACTTAAAAACAAAGGGATTGAGACAAATGATAACTAAGCAAATGAAATAGAATAAGGTCAGTTCCTTAACTATGAATCACCGTCTCTTTATTTACCAATTGCCCTTATACAATTAAAAGCTGCTAAATTTACTTTGATTTGGTATCGCCATGCCCCCCATATGTATGTATTAAATATGTCCAAAAATTCTTGATGGTACTAGTATTTTACTCCATAAAGACCATCGGTCCCAAAGAACAATGATTATATGGTAGCTAAAATCTAGCTAATACTTGAATTATAATACGCGAAATCAGGCGAAAATTAATGCGCGCGTGGATGTCATCCATGAAATCTACTTGCTGTGTCCTTAACAACAAATCACCAGCCCCATAGCTTCTACAATTAACGTTAAATATTTGACATAAAGGAATTTGCTAAGCCTGATCAAAATGTCTAAATTACAATCGCTATGAAGAAAATGAAGATGTGCATTGCATCTTCAACCTAAAATAGCACCTTCTTGGTCAGAGTGGTAAGTAAGTTGGGCAACCAGTAGCTTATCATCACCAACTTACCTGCAATGAAAATATCCAAAACGAAAATTAACAGAGGATTCAAAAGAAGTAGAAGTTTACGTTCCTGCTAACGACGATCGATGCATGCACAACACATCGCAGATGTATTTACAACAAGAACGTATACTATTTTTATATGTATATATAAATTCGCCCAGTGTCTTATCTTCCGCACGCACTGTAGATGCATTAACTTTTGCGATGGCTATGATTTGATATAGAGTACTCTAGAAGGGAAAAAGAGATTTCACATTGTTTTTAGTTCTCGGTTGGGATAATTCTATATAGTACGATTAGAAAATACAGTGGAAACGCATATTCGCCATGTTATCGATTAGTAGTCGTTAAAACATTTAAATCATAGTGAAATTTTAAAGATTTACGTTTATAGCTGTGTATATCTATATACCCGTCAACAGTAACGCAATACCTCCCCCAGCTGTTGATAGCTTATGAGGTCAAGATCTCGGGCGTAGTCGGGAATTTGAAACTCTCACAGCACGCAAAACGCTTAAAATAGAGGATGTCATCAAGTCAACGGTCATCAACTATGCGTTCCATCTTGCCTCTACCAGGCTGAGCGAATCGATCGGTAGTCGGATAGTAGAAAATGCACAAATAGATTCAATACTATGCTAAGGCAGTCGTACTTTTTGACCCTATTTGGCCAATTTCTACTATTAGTCCACCGATCCACGGAGCCTGGTAGATGCTTTAGAGGCTTTATTCGTCCATTAGCTGTGATACAAGATTATACACCGCTAGTCTTCCTGGACATAAATGTTCACACATGACATAACGTATATATATCAGGCTACGTTCCGTCGTGTAGTGTGATCGTTCAGTGGTAACCATGTGATGTCACGGTTATATTTTGAACCCTTCAGTACCCTACGTAATGCCTTAACCCTTAATTAGCTGTCAGAGGTTCAGCCCACACTAAAGGATTCTTACTAAAAATGGGCAGCGAAGTGCATCGTTGGGATATGCCAAAGGTGTTATTTCACACAATTATGACAAGATATGTCAAATAGGCCTTCTTGTATCCAGACGTACAGTTAATGGGCCTTGTACATTTTTAGTGCTGAATGTTTTTTCCTGTTTTCTTTACTTTGCTCCTCCCTGTTGCAACTAGCTATCCACTCGAGACGTCCGTAGTGCTTTTTATGTCTTCTTCGCTTTTATTTTAATTTTGTTCCTTCTTTATCATTTCCTTCCTTCATTCCTTCCTTCCCTCCTTCCTTCCTTCCTTCCTTCCTTCCTTCATTCATTCGGTCCATCATTCATTCGGTCCATCATTAATCCGTTCGTCAAACCATTTATTGATTTATCCAATCTTTCGTTGAAATAAACAAGTATGTCCTGTTCTAAACCGGAATGTTAAAAAAAGCATCAATATATAACGTATCATTCAATTCAAGTCTAATGTAACAAGAAATGTGGGTGATAATAATGCCACTAAATGCAGGAACCTCCAAAATTCCAGACGCCTTGCGTTTCTGACCAAAATCACGAACGGTTCTTGATTAGCCACCGATTCGAAGAGAAGACACATCGACCTTCTCCTTAGTCTCAAAGCAGACCCAACGGTGCCTTAGAGATATTATCAAAGTTGGCAAAGGAATATAGCTGGCCAAAGGGAGATAGCCGACTAAGGGAGTGAAACGGGCACCTGGTGCCGCCATACCAAGTCCCTGGCCAGCTTCGATAGTATTTCTAAGGCACCTTAGGGTCTGCTTGGCAATCACAGAAAGGAAAGTTACAACATTCCTGTAGCCATGGGTGAGGGATGTAAGCCGATAGCCCATAAACTGGCTTTCAACTTCAGTCAGAGACTCTTCTTTCCACCTTGCATTTATTTATTTATTTATTTATTTATTTATTTATTTATTTATTTATTTATTTATTTATTTATTTATTTATTTATTTATTTATTTATTTATTTATTTATTTATTTATTTATTTATTTATTTATTTATTTATTCGTTGAAATAAACAAGTATGTCCTTTTCTAAACCCGAATGTTCAAAAGACAATTCAATTCAAGTCTTGCTAAGGTAACGAGAAGTATGGTTGATAATAATGCCACTAAATGCAGGAACCTCCAAAATTTCAAACGCCTTGCGTTTCTGACCAATTACGAACGGTTTTTGATTAGCCACCGATTCGAAGAGAAGACACATCGACCTTCTCATGACAATCGCAGAAAAGGAAAGTTACAACATTCCTGTAACCATGGGCGGGGGATGTAACTTGACAGCCCGAACTGGTTTACTACTTCAGTCAGAGACTCTTCTTTTCATCTTGTTTCTATCTATTTATCTTTTTATCTATTTATTCATTCGTTGAAATAGACAAGTATGTCGTGTTCTAAACCTAAACGTTCAAAAGACAGCATCAATATATAACGCGCAATTCATGTCTTGCTAAGGTAACAAAAAGTGTGGATGATAGTAATGCCATTAGATACTGGAACCTTCGAAATTGCGTTTCTGACCAAATTACGAACGGTTTTTGATCAGCCACCGATTCGAAGAGGAGACAAGTCGACATTTTCCTGACAACCACAGAAAGGAAAGTTACAACATTCCTGTAACCATGGGCGGGGGATGTAACCAGACAGCCCGAACTGGTTTTCTACTTCAGTCAGAGACATTTTATGCTCTTCTACAGCCTTTTTGATGAGGTTGAGGACGTCAGGGTGTCTAGGGTCAGAGGCGGCGCTAATTGGTCGATCTTCAACGGGATCGTTAGTGACGTCATACAACAATGGCGGATCGTTGTAGGTGACCCCCTGACCTGTACACTGGCAGATGGCCAGAGAGTAGCAGCCTGTGGTGCCCGGATCCCAGTTGTAGGAAACAAAGTGGGCTTTCCACGTCACGTTTCCTGCATTAAAAAACGAACAAAATGAGGGTTACTATCAATTAACCATTAAAGCATACAAACAGCAAACAAACAAACAAACAAACAAGCAAACAAGCCTACCTTCCCTGCACCTGTACCTAGCATGTGGATGTTTCCCACACTGGTAGTGACACAAGCATGTTATGATACAAACAACAAACAAACAAACAAACAAACCTACCTTCCCTTGGCCTGTACCTAACGGCGTGCAGATAGTCTGCACAGTAGTGGAACAGGAAGTCGTGTGGAGACGGTTGCTTGGCCCCGCCTAGCAACGGCAGGATGTTCCGCCCGTCCATCACCCTGTCCTGGGGAAGTGGGGCCTTGAGGATGTCTGCTACCGTGGGGAAAATGTCCATCTGGCTGGTGGCCTCTGTTACTACAGTACCGGGCTTGATTTTCCTGTGAAAATTAAGAAGAAAACAAATTTCGTCAAGGCAGATCATAAAAATAGTCTGATTATGTAAATGATTCCCACATTTACATAACATATGCTTGGTTATGTACACATTTAGATAACTTACACTGGTCAAAATGTTGATTAATCGATTGCGCAATCATCTACCATTTAGAAGAATTCTACATTAGAACTTTTTACATTAATCATGCAAATTAGGGGCGTATTTGCATAGTTGATATCTATTAATGTTCCACAAGCCACAAACTACATATATGACAGGTATTTGAGTCCTACAATGGCAACCACTACAAATATACTAGTAGATTTCCCTCATTAATTATGCAAATTAATTGCCAGTTTGCATAATTTGCACTTGATTATGTACATCTTTGTCTAAGCTACCTACATACCGAATTTCATCTAAATTTGTCGTTCCCTTGTCCAGTTATCCTCGTTAGAAGATTTTGAGAAAAACGCCCCTGCAGTTCCAGAGCAACCTGCTAGGGGACCCAAACATGCACAACATATTTCTCACGTCACAAGCTATCTGCCACCAAAAAATCAAGACCATAGCACATCCAGATCAAAGATACAAAAAACAGAATTTCTGATGCAGTACCAGGGTCACGTACCAGGGGGCCAAAATTGACCTTGACCTTCGTCTTTACAACATCTACCAATATACCAAATATCATGGCAATCCGTCCAGAGGTTCTTGAGTTATGCTGACCACAAATATCCGGAAACACAAACACACAGGCACATACACACACATTCAGACACGCTCAAAACTATATCTCCATTTTTCATGGAGATAACTAGACCACAATCGCGATGATGTCACGGTGACGCAGTGGTAGGCAAAAAGCAGGTGTTTGTCAAACGATTGATTTACATATGAACCGGTAATTTGATCTGCTAATTTAAATGTCAATTTTTAATCCAATTTACTAACGTCCTGGTAGGCACCAACTGCCGAATACCCTCTAGAATACCCCTATATAAACAACAACAGCGATCGCTCGTATTCATTTGCTAAATGATCTCTGCAAATGAAACGAACGATACGATTGATAATTGCGTTTGTAAACTACCAGTTAGACCAGGTGTGTGTGTGTGCGCGCGCGTGTGTGTGTGTGCGTGTTCGTGTGTGCGTGTATGTGCGTGTGCGTGTAAGTGTGTGTAAGTGTAAGTATGTGTGTGCGTGTGCGTGTGTGAGAGCGTGTGTGTGTGTGTGTGTGTGTGTGTGTGCGTGTGTGTGTGTGAGTGAGAGCGTGTGTGTGTGCGTGTGTGTGTGTGTGTGTGTGAGTGAGAGCGTGTGTGTGTGTGTGCGTGTGTGTGTGTGTGCGTGTGTGTGTGTGAGTGAGAGCGTGTGTGTGCGTGTGTGTGTGTGTGTGTGTGTGAGTGAGAGCGTGTGTGTGTGTGTGCGCGCGCGCTCGTGTGTGTGTAGTTTTGAAATACCTCGGCCACTGCACAACTGTAGGCATCCGGATCCCCCCTTCAGAGCCTCCCTGTCCCTTGCCTCCTATAAGAGTGAAAGCAAAATCATCATGGTCCACACTCCACAATAAGAAAAATCACAGAAATGTCCGTTAAGTTTTGTATAAACACTGAGCTTGATTCGGTGCATGTGAATGCTATCAAATTCCATTTGCACAATGTGTCAGGTCAAACCATCTTGACAAAAAGTTGCGGTTGACACTTATGTTCTATCAAGTGTTTTAGGGTAGAACTATTGCTTTCTTTACCCTTGTAGATGCCGTTCGACCCTCCTTCTTCCCCAGCTTCAATATGGCCGCCGTTGTCAGACGTGAAGTACACAAACGTGTTGTCCGTCAGACCGAGCCGTTCTAACGTTGCCATGACAACCCCGATGCTCCAGTCCATCTCCTCCACGCTATCGCCATAGAGACCGTGCCGGCTTTTCCCGCGGAATTCCTTATTAGGAAGAAGGGCATGGTGCACGTTCGTGTAGGAGACTTCCAACAAGAAGGGTTTCGTTTCGGTCTTCCTTTCTTCGAGGAATTTGACGGCTTCAAGAGTCATTCTGGGCGTGATTGTCGAGATGTTGAATGGCATTTCTATGACGTCATCATCTCTCATTAACACGCAGTTTAAGTGCCTGCCATTGGACAGAGATACATACGGATAGGCCACAAGTGACCAACCAAATGCGGACAACAGAAAAACCGTTTTCCATTGAATGTACTCGAAGTACTTGAGCGCCAAAATAACAACAAAGATAGACGTCGATATCTCCCAAAGACGTAGACGACGATAAAGACGCCGTGCGAAATTCTGTCCCAAAGTTTCTTTAACATCCGGGTCACAGTCGTGGTCGTTGCTATGGGGCAGTCCGTAAAAGTAGTCGAATCCGAACTCACTAGGGTGGTGGCAATGGTCTCCTGCCCATGCGCAGTTGAGACCAAGATGCCACTTTCCTGTGACCAAAAAAAAAAAGTGTTAAGGAGGGCTGCCCTAAAATGGTTCCTGCCATAAGATGCCATTAATTTTTTGCTGATCTTAAGCCTTTTATGCATACGTACGCCGTGTTTGTTGCCACTGACTATGATAATTAGACAGGTAAATAAACCATGTCCAAACAACAGCTGTTTTTTCCATTAAAAATACTTACACATATTCTCTTCAGTTTTTCTTTTGAAGACAGAATTTTCACAATAATGTTGTTAGCGCTGCGTCACCGTTACGAATTATTGAGTGTCCAACATGTAGTAAAATCAAAACTTATTTATATAAATAATAAAGAATAAACAAAATTTATTCAAACTTTTCAGACAGCTAGCATCCACTGTCTTTCTTCAGTGAAATGAAGATGTATACAAGACTTACGGAACAAAGAATACTTCTTATTACGTTTGTGAAGATTAGTCATCCAGGATACAATAAATTGAAGACGATTCAGGCTATACTTCTGGATAATTATCAAATTTTAATTAGACGTTTCGAACTGTGTCTACCGTTCTTTATCGTTCTTCAATTCACTGATGAAGAACGGTGGACACCGTTCGAAACATCTAATTAAAATTTGATAATTATCCAGAAGTATAGACTGAATCATCTTCAATTTAATACTTCTTATTGTTCTAAATAAACAATATAGGAAACTGCCATGGTGTCCTGCTTTTCACAAAACAAGAAAGCTTCTGAAAAAAGCTGGCCGGTGCGTATTTTGGAAAAAGCCTGGATGTTAAACAAAATCACACGAAAAAAGAGTTTTAAACATCGAATTACCCAATTGGTATTTCTTCTATTAAAAAAACACTACATGAGATTTGTCTAACAAAGAAAAAAAAATAGCAAGTGGGGTTCGAACCTACGATCTACGGAAGATAGGTACCGTGCGGTACACCGCTGGGCCACGCTGTACGCAATAGCAGGTATAGAAGGGCTATTTGCTTAAAGTGACCGATCCATGCATCCATGCATCCATTGAAAATGCATCCATTGAAAATGCATCCATTGAAAGACCCGCTTCTCCTGTCTCAAAGCCGGTGCTGACGCTCCGGCAAAAATGTCACTTATAGGGGTGATTGTTGGCAACGAAACGTAGTATTTCAAAGAATATAAACAAGTGTTACTTTGACACATGTACAGATATTAGTAGCCAGAAACTTTAACGCTTGTTGTTCGGCATTTCAGGGACAAAATTCAGTAGAACGTTGAAACATGCTTGTATCTTAAAATTTTCCGGTACCTTAGCAAGTCTTAAGCAATTCTTTCAGTGTATCTAATCAGATTCTACCTGTATAGAAGTAGTTTTTTTAGAACTCCTTGGTGTATCTTAACTTACCAAGCAATGCTGTTCGGTACCCGTGATCCCTTGCCATTTGGGGAAAAGTGACCTCCGACCTTGGTAACCCGGATGGAATGGACAACAGGAAAAAGGGCAAGGGTGAGATCCTTCCCGCCATTCCTGTAAATTTGTCAAAGTTACATGACAGAGGATGTTAGTGAATCATAGACTCTGGTATTCCAACAATATAGTTTCTTGATCAAATAAGTCGTACAAAAACAAAACACGTACCCCCAAAAGATAAGTCATGAACATGATTTGTGAAATTCATATTTCGTGAATAATTACTGCTTTATTTTTCCCCACAAACAACCAGTCCGGATTCCGGTTTGGAAATGTGACAATGACAATACAGGCGTCGTTTCAACAAGATATTAGGACTAAATAAGCTGACCATATCTGATAGGATATCGTCCGGTGAGGAAGGCAGCTCTGCTGGGGGTACAGATGGCGGCGGCAGCCAGGTGCTGGGTCAACTTGGCTCCCTTAGCGGCGATACTGTCGATATTTGGAGTTCTGAAAAAATTATGCAATAAGAAAAAAATCAGAGACACAAAGTTTCATAGGGGAAATCAGAATCGAAGTTTTTTTTTTAAATCTTGATGTTTATTTTTCTTTTGTCAATGGAAAGAGGTCCGGGTAGACCCAGAAAGATATGGATCAACATTGCCCTTGAAGATGACAGAATAATCACAGGAAAAGCAATCTGAAGCTGTGCGACGCAGAAAATATGGCCCAGAACCGCCTGGAATGGCGGAGGATGGTACGCAAGAGGCACAGACTCCTTGATGGAGGCCACTCAAATTGACGAGAAGACCTTACCTGTAACAAATAAGTATTATTACTGTAAGTTTGTTTCGTCCCCTCGTATGCTTTTATTTTTTTTTATTCCCAGATTTTTTGTGCAGATGAATAATGCACAACCAATGATTGGTCTAGATTGGTCACTTGATAATTTGAATGTGACGCAAATTTGTGTGCGTAGGGCGGCTATTTGCCCTATCGGTCAATAACCCGGCAAAATTGTGTCAAAGTTCGTGGTAACGGAAATTTATTAAAGGGGTCATTTTCCCTAAGCAAACGACTCTTTATTCCCAGATTTTTTGTGCAGATGAATAATGCACAACCAAGGAGGTCTTTCGGTTCGCCTCTAGATTGGTCACTTGATAATTTGAATGTGACGCAAATTTGTGTGCGTAGGGCGGCTATTTGCCCTATCGGTCAATGACCCGGCAAAATTGTGTCAAAGTTCGTGGTAACGGAAATTGGTCATTTTCCCTGAGCAAACGATTCTTTATTCCCAGATTTTTTGTGCAGATAAATAATGCACAACCTGTTTGTGCAGATAAATAATGCACAACCAATGAGGTCTTTCGGTTCGCCTCTAGATTGGTCACTTGATAATTTGAATGTGACGCAAATTTGTGTGCGTAGGGCGGCTATTTGCCCTATCGGTCAATAACCCGGCAAAATTGCCAAAGTTCGTGGTAACGGAAAGGGGTCATTTTCCCTAAGCAAACGACTGTTAGTAACATTTACTCGTCCTTCTGAAAACTCTGCCCCATATCCTATCTCACAGATTTACTAAATTGAGGAAATTCTTGGACAGTCGGATAGTACCTGACGCAAGGAGCCAGTTCCTGACCTAAGAACGAACATACATATTCACATACACAAGACAAACAAGACACTACCGTCCTGAAGGCGCGGTCATATAGTTGGTGCTATCGTCCTACGACTGCTAACTTGGGGCATTTTTAGGACAGCCATGCATGTGTCCTACAATGTCCAGCTGTCTTGTTGCACAAAACGCTTTCTTGGATCATTGTGGGTGGTTAGCTCTGTCACTGCCTGGTTAAAGATCCTATTATGAAAATAGTACGTCGATCGAACGGCCTACATGTGACTGAGCTCTTACCGGATCGTGTCGTTTCCGAAGCAGCCGACATCGCCGATTCCCAAATCGTCGGCGACGAGGAACACGAAGTTGGGCCGATCGTCTCCTCGGCAGAACGTGATCAGGGCGACGGACAGAAAACACAACCAGACCAAACGTGCCATGATGAAAAAGTGCAAGTTTGTTTACTCCAAGGTCTCATACCGGAGTTATGTTGTCTCATTTAAAATAACGCTTAAGGTAAATGTGCAAGTTTAATGGGCAAAAATTCAATCAAGAAACAGTTGTGCTGGAGATTTTTAATTTCTATTGCAAAAGCACTAATCCAGTCATGAATAAAAAAATGTCCCAAAAATTTGACCGGTGAATCGATTTTTATAACATCTATAACTGCATTTATATACTCTCCGCAAGAGGGACTTTCCTCTCGTGAACCGCTGACCGCATTATACTAAGGACAAACAAACGTGCACGTCCGACACTCGCGCAAATATTCCTACCCGATTCTGTCAGAAATACACAATCTTTCAGCTCAAATCCATTTTACATGAGATGGGGGCGACAAAGGGCATTTTATCATCTACATAAAGACACGATTTGGGGGCCCATTTATATTTTGGACTCGGAGTAATACAGGAACGAGACTTTAACTCCAAAATGTAGGTCAAGCAGTAGATGGGTTGTTTAACGCATACGCTTTATACCCCTGTCACATTATCCACGATCTTCGGGCGTATCGATGGAAGATCGGCCATATTTAAGATCGACAGAGGGTTGCGCGTATTTTTCACCTGAAAACCCTGTCACATATAAGCCATATTTTGTACCTTGTACAATTGTTGTGCAATAAAGTTATTATTATATGCGAGGCTCGGGCGATTGCCGTAGAATCGTCGTCCGATCGATTTTTGCCAAATGTGACAGGGGTATAAATAATATCAGTGGGGACCGTCTTCAGATTGTGCTAGCGTCGTTATTTGCATAAGCACGTTCGCCGCTCCGAGTAGGCAGGTGCAGCGACAGGAATTGTGGGTGATATGTCAAAGGTGAATGCCACTTGTAAACAGTTTTGGTCTGGGACATTGTGTCAATTTGCATAACAATTGTCAGACGTGTTTATATATGAATGAAGACCTTTATTGCACATTTTTGCCACACCGGGCTAAGTACATGTCGCAGCAAGACATGTTGAAAAGATTCAGTTGACAGATACAAAATCAGACTATTGCTGGATAAATTCAGCCTCTCCTCGTTTATAGTGGAGATAAAAGAGCAGATATGTTATATGGAATACAACACAGCTGTGTATTCCGTATCACCCGATGTACCGGTCCGTCCGCTGGTCGGATCGATTTGTGATTCAATATTTGCTAAGGTAACAAAATGTGAAGTTGATAGTAATACCTTCAGATGTGAAAACTTCCAAAGGGCATTACGCTGATAACCATAAATTACGAATGGTCTTTAAGACAAGAAAACAGAAAAAACACAAGCCCAAAAGCACGGCCTTTTCAATAAAGATAAAAGTAATTACGAATTGTAAACGATCACGTACAGTCCATTGGGGTTACGCAAGTGGGCGGGTATACCATGGCAACGACGCTTCACACAGTTGGCAAGATCTGTAAACACGCAGGCGAACTTAGCAATCAAATTACAAGATCTGGATATTAAAATATTAGCTTTCATACTTGTATATCAAACTTACATTGACGTCTTTACCATCAAGATTAGTCTGAGAGTTGCAGAAAAACAAAATTAGCCTGGTATCCAGCCGTATTATAGCTCCCGAGTCTCCTCTGTCCTCTCAGTAAATACAGAAGAGACTCGGAAGCTATAATATGGCCGGATACCAGGCTGTAAAACAAAATGCCATTCGACACGCCCCATACCCAGTGTAGTTCTTCCATATTAGGGAAAAGACGTCAAATGTTCTTCAGACTAATTCCTATATTCACAAATCTTTTATAGTAATGCACTGTTCGCCTAGTGCTGTCTGCACAGTACGAAAACGATGAACGAGCAGGCAGGGTCTCAGATACGAAATCCTCCTCCCTCCAACCCTGGGAGAGGCCAAACTAGAAGGCCGCTGTCCCCGAACCCTCCTGTCCACCCTCGTAACAGCGCTACTGACAAGCGTCAGAAAAGGCAAGGTACTTTTTCACACACGTACGAACAAGCAGAGAGAGTGTACCATACAATCAAGGATGAGGATATCCCGCCGCCATTACACGGGAAGAGGCTGCGACAGGAGTCAAGCCGGGCGGGGGTAGGAACCAGCGGGCCGCCGCCGTCACAGTCAGCCGACGACAATCAGGGCAGTTCTAGAGTACATGTTCGCAATGACAACGGTTCATCTGACGATTTCCGAGAAGACCAAGAAACGCCCTCACACGCGCGCGAGAAGTCTGAGGCAATGAGACGCCACGCCACTGCAGGTATATGCGACATACTTATAACTAAACCTTTAAAATTCTGCACCAATTATTTTTGCATTCTAAACTGGAAATGTGCATTCCGTCCGTCCGTTTCTGTGTTTTTAAGGTTCAATTGTGATGAAATTACAATTCTGAATCATACAAATAGCAAACTATGTGAACGACATGTCAAAACAATGAGTCATTGATGAAATTATAACAATATCTTCTAGTTAAAATACGATTTTCAAGGAAATAGTACGAATATGTTGTGTTGGTGTGGCCTAAGACCCCTCCTATCGAAATGCTTGAAATTTAGATTAACGTCTAGAACTTCAACAGAACAGACTTTTAAAAACGAGTTCGAAAGTAACCACGAGGAGGTAAAAAATAGTGTCTCTGAATAGAATGAACGCCAAGTGTCATGCTTTTACGTATTACGCAATATCTAAATTATAAAAAAATCGGAGAAAAACAAAACATTGACGCAATGAACGAACCCCGCAGTGACAAAAGCTCGACGCTAGTACAGTGAGAGGGCACTTTTAAGTTGGAACACAGCAATTACTTTGAGTCTGTATGTTTTTTTCACGTTAACTCGTTTGATTAAGAGCGTCAAACCCCAACCTTGTTGTAAACATCAATAAGATATATGCAACTTTCAGACCCAAATTGGTCTGAGAGTCGCAGAAAAACAAAATGTCATTTGAAAAACAAAATGCCATGTGTACAGTGAGTGTAGTTTTCAAATAGGATTAAATCGTTTATAGTGCGACTGTTTTTTCCTTGACGCCATTGTGTGTGTGTGTGTGTGTGTGTGTGTGTGTGTGTGTGTGTGTGTGTATTTGTGTGTAGTGTATTGTGTTAGGTATTGGTTTGACATATCAGTAAGTCATATTTTGCTCAATTTGTAGCATCTTTCTAAGAATGAGAAAAACAAAGGTATTGATGGGCCCCTAACACCTTCTTATGGTACTTAAATGGAACTTCCGGTGTTGATATCTCATGGTGTGCACATGCCGTGAACAGGATTATTTGTGGGTGAATTTGTTTGTGCAAGTAAAGATAAAATTTGCATGATTATTGAATAATTTGCATCATAGCAGTTTTGTAATGTGTGTTGTCCTGGTCATTTGTTCGGGCGGTGCAGTGCTTAGGTGCAAGTTACATAGCTAAGAGAAAAACACATTTTATAAAGGCATGAGGTCGTTTTTAGATATTTCTATTGCCTATCACTGTCGAATTTGACCATAGTCATATAAATTTTAAAGAGAACATTCCTTCTCTTCACTTTGTCGAAGTTTTTTCTAATAATGACATATGGTAAATATTTCCATTGAATTCTAGATATAATTGAACTTTAATGTAAGTTAAATTTGCATCCCAGCGGATCACTTTGTTTGAAAATTCCGTCCTAACTTTGTTTGACGTTTCTGTCCTAATTTTGTTTCCACAGATCGCACGTATCCGGGTGGACCAAGCGGCAGCCGTGGGCTCTTCAGTTTCATCCGCTCCCACTGCTGCTGCATGGCTACTGCCGTGCTGCTAATTCTGGTCATTGTGGGACTCTCAACCCTGACGTTTGTCCATATTGAGGTTAAAAAACAATGAGTCAACAGCTCATTTCCTTGCTCTTTTGTTTTTCGAACTGTGTTAATTTTTTCCCATTGCTGTGTCTAGTGGTAGGGACTATGATGATTTGGTTAGCCTCATTCACAAACTTTTAGCAGCACTGCCTTTTCGTGTGTGTGTGTGCGATTTCCAACATGGGCTAAGGTAGAGAACCTAGCTCATTTTGAATCAGCGAATCAGCAAATAAGATCCAAAGCTACTTAAAGTCTAAGGAGGCTAGTATTTGGTCCTATCTTTCTCACTTTTCCTTCTAACAGTTGAGCAATACTTTTTATTTTAAGGAAACGAACCAGCTATTCGCCGCTGTTGACGACTTGAAACGAGACCTAGGAAGGGAAATGTTCCGAACTACTACTTTAGAGCAGCTTCTCCACAACATGACAAAGACTCCAGGTATGATTCTATTTTAATAGATTTAAAAATCTGATACCGTCTTTCCATTTGCTAATGAACTCTCATCATTTCACGTTTAAAAGCAACTACTGCACAGGACCCCAACATTTGATTAAAGTCTGCATGAATATATGCATCCACACTGTGATGCTGATCTACAACTAAGACATTTGCTTTTCTTCTAAGGTTCTAAAACATTTCTGAATCAAGCAATTTAAAAAAGAAAGCTTAAGAATCACAGCATGTGTATATAAGAGTCTTGGTCATAGGGAATTTAGGAAGTTTTGCCACAGGTTGTTCCCATAGCACAACAAGAGCGGTTGTCTTATTATACTTAGTGAGAACATTGTATGACGCATTAGCGATATATGATGGCATATAGCATATTCAAGACTACTTTAAATTGCTTTCATGTTCTCAGCAAACCAGGCAAAAGTGGTCCGGTGTACCGGGCCTATTGGACCTCCGGGAGAAAAGGGAGTCATGGGGCCTGCTGGCCCTGTGTTTACTGGGCCTCCAGGACTTCCAGAAGAAAAGAGAGCCATGGGACCGGCTGGTCCTGTGCCTGGTTCTCCAGGAGAAAAGGGAGCCATGGGGCTAGTTGGTCTTGTATCTGTTGGGCCTCCTGGGCCTCCTGGAGAAAATGGTGCCATGGGACCAGCTGGTCCTTTGTCTGTCGGGCCTCCTGGTCCTCCTGGAGAAAAGGGAGCCACGGGACCGGCTGGTCCGGTGTCTGTTGGGCCTCCTGGTCCTCCAGGGGCAAAGGGAGCCATGGGGCCGGCTGGTCCTGTGTTTGTCGGGCCTCCTGGACCTCCAGGAGAAAAGGGCGCCATGGGGCTGGCTGGTCCTGTGTCTGTCGGGCCTCCTGGACCTCCTGGAGAAAAGGGAGCCATGGGCCCGGTTGGACCTTCTCGTCTACCAGGAAGCTCAGTGTGCCATGCTGGACCACCTGCACAACCCCAAGGACCCAAGCTGCGCATGGTACATGCAGGTGAAGCATCTATTCTGAATATAAAACTAATATATCGTAACATTTAATGATTATGGTATTTCTTATCCACCATTAAATTATGAATTTTAGAACTTTATCCCACTTCATTCAAAGAAAGGATAGCTTCAACGAGTTTTTTTATTTCATGTCTGTTGTTTGATTCAATGTTTGCCACTTTGCCTACAGGATCATGTCAGAAAGGCTACAGTGAGAAGCTTGGAAACTGCTACAAATCGTTCAATCTTCACCGTAACTACAACGAAGCGCAGAAGACCTGCAACAAAGATGGCGGGACCCTCGCCATGCCACGAGACGCTGAGACCAACGCCTTTATAGTCTCCCTGATTAAGAAAGATTTGCATTACTGGATCGGCCTGAATGACAAGAAGGACGAAGCCGTCTTTCAGTGGGTTGATGGCTCTGCACTTGGGAAATACAGCGCGTGGTTGCATGGACAACCTAACAATGCTTCTCAGAATGAGGATTGCGTCTGTGTTGTCATATTCCGCGGGGCAGGAAAGTGGTTTGACATAGATTGCCACAAAAAACGACGTTTCGTCTGCCAGATCAGTCCAGGTACTAGTGCTTAACACAGAAGCGCAATTTTTCGATGTTATTTCAAATAATGACAGTTCTTCTCTAATTGAACATTAATATAAGTTTCAGTTAAATCTCAGTGGATCACTTTGACTTTTCTATTTTGTTATTCATGTATAATCTTTTATTACCACACACGATGTTATTTTCCTTTTGCACATTAATATCTAATATTCACTGTTAAGTTATTGTTATTGTTTGTCATATGGTACTATGTAATGTTTCTGTTACATTCTATTTTGACACTGTGATCTTATGTTTGCATTTACTAGATAAATACATAAATGAATGAAATTCTCATTGTTAGTACCTTAGCATACACAATGTTAACTTCGATTGAACATTTCCAGGGCGGGTCTAGACAAGAGGACGAGATCTTGAAGCAACTGAGACGTTGGAAGCAAAGTGCCTTAGTTGTTTTTTTTCCAGTACTCAAGAGTCTACATGAAAAAAAATAGTTTTCAACATAAGCACAGATGTGACAATCTGAGCAATGGCCGAATGGGTAGAGTGTCCGTCTTGTGAAGGACGAGCTCTCGACGCCACTGAGACTTTTAGAGCAAAGAGCCTTACTTAGCCTGGTGTTTGTACTAGTACATTATAATCTAAATGGAAAAAAAAATTAAGTATTCAACAGAAGTATAGATGTGAAAACCGGTGCAATGGCCGAGTGGGAAGAGTGTTCGCCTTGCATTCGGTAGGTCGTGAGTTCGATCTCCGGCCGAGTCATACCAAAGACTGTAATTATAATATTCATACAAGCTATTTTCTCTGATTAGCTCTCAGCATTCGGGAACGAGTATGAAAATTAAAAACACGCCACTACCAGTGGACTAGACTTTAGTTTTTGTAGTGAATGCAAAAAGATGTGTGGCCCAGGGGTACTGAAATGGAGATAGGCCTCGCCCTATGCGCTATCAGGCGCGGAAGGACTTTGACTTTGATTGATAGATGTGACGTACTCAATGGAATACAGGAACTAAGTACTTAAGATGTATTTTTGCACTTTTATCCAACTTTCATGACTTATGTTTGTACATCTACATGGGACTGTAAAAAGAAGTTGGACAACTTAAGTCCAGCGCGGCCATTGTTATCATCAAAAATATTTTAACTTAAAAAAATGTTTCCCAAACCTAAATATACTAGAAATAATATTTTATGGAAGTGTTGGCTTGAATGTTCCGTACATGCTTACTTTTGTGAGATTTTCAAAATGAACAGGAATCCAACAAAATCAAGTGTGTGCAACGTAATTATAGCAACCTGCTTTAGAAGGAATTCATTCTTGTAATAGATTTTATTCTTATAATGTATTCCATTCTTATAATGTTATCATGAAGAAGTTGAGGACTTCTACTTGTGATTGATTTGTATTTTGCACGACGTTGGCAATGATATTCGGCGGCTGACATTATGTGCTACACTTTTGAACTTTGAGTAATTTTCTTGAATACTAAGTTAACAGCAGACAGAACTTGAATAACCAAGAGCTGACCAAAGCTATCAATAAAGAGATCCACAGCTGCTATGTGTAGTGACACTACGAAATGTGAACAACCTACTAGTATTTGGAATTTGCAAAGTAATAAAAGAGGATTGGATGTAAATTGCAAGTCTCTGTCACCCTTGTTAACATATCCTGTGCTTGAATGGATGGACATCAGCGACCACAGTCGGGTCCATACTTAAGCTTAGTACTTGAAAGTTTGTTAAAGAAGAGGAGGTGCAATTTATTTCTGTAATTATCTGGCACTTTAACTAACGGCCCTGCGTCACACATACATAAAATTAGTCATAGTCATAAAGTCACAAGCAAACAAAACATGCAATCGATTATAATAATGGTAGTGATAATGATATAAACAGTAACAAAGCAAAGAGATATCATATCAAATAGTATAGCCTATCTCCTATGGTCAGCAAAGAAAAACAATTTCGTGCTTTTTTGGTTTGTATCATTTTTCATCATTGTCTGCTACTAATCCAAATCATTTGTTTTCATCTTTTCTCTTGATCTCACTATAATCGCACAATCATAAAAATCGATACTTATGGACTGCGGTGTGAAAGAAGTCGGTAGCTTGAGGAACCAATCCACTCTACTATAGACTATATACAAATTCAAAAAGGTACAGATTACCTTATCAAGAAGACGGTTTTTATTACCAAAAAATCTGACAAGCTGCGTTATATCGGCAGATCATTAGCTGTCCATATTTTTGCACAGTGTTTTCTAATTTCCTTGTAGAAGTTTCCATATCTCTTTCGCATTGCATCTATTGATAAAACACCGCGTATGTAGTGAAACTTCAATGGATTTGAGGGAGACTCATCAACAAAATGATTTGAAGCAAACAGAAGCACGAGGGAATTCAAGCATAAAGTGGGCGTGAATGGAACACGTTTGAGCGGACAGTTATGCATAATTCATTTACTCATCTATTTATTCACTTAGGTTAAAGAAAACAAATGACGAGCCTTTTCACAGTGATTACTTTCGTTTCTCTTCAATATTGGTTAAACCTTTAAAATTATTTGTTGTAAGTCGAAACCTAGACGAAGTAAATGAGCAGTCTTTCTGCTTATCTATAACGAATGTACCATTTTCTTAACATAGATGAAAAGGTAGTTTATGCATTGTAACCAAAAAACAACAACAACGACAGATTACCAATAGAAAATGACAAATAAATATACTTAGGTATCTGCCAATGAACTTTGGAGTAAAGCAAGATATGATTTGCTGAATGATATCCCGCAAAAGTAACACCTACCTGACGAATTTATATAGATGTGTGCAAATCTATAATTTTTCGATATTTTTCTGCATCATACATAATGTATGCATAAATGTACACAATAAACTGACCAACCTTTGTAAAGAATAAGTCATCAGTGATATTCCTTTTGAAGTCTTTGCTGCAGTACTAATTTTTCGAAGTTATTAAGTTTTTTTTACACGATTTGTATGGATGGAATTTACGGTTGGCGTTTGCAGCCTTTGCAATATATTTCAGCTTTAATGTTTTGTTTCATGTTAGTGTCCATAATCAAAGGTCCAAAAAGCATTGGTCTCGAGCCATAGGTTAGTCACGTGGTGCCCTGCCTGGTGTAAGACGTGTTTTTTTGCTGTCCAGAAAGCTGACAAGTGGCAACATGTTTGGATTCGGAAGGAAGCAACTTCCCAAGCCTAACAACACAGGAGGTAACGCGATTTCCTTCGATTCGTTTTAAATGTTTTTTGTCACCCTCGAGTTCTGGATTCATGCTGTACTTGTGTAGCCACGTGATTGATTCTTTTAGAATGGTTTGAACAGTTTTTACCCTCTGGATTCACGCTGTATTTGGGGTCCTGTGACGTAGCTGTACTGTGTTTGGCACAGGAGCCAGAAGTCCTGGGTTCAAATCCTGCCATGCTACCGATTTATACACTTTACACACGACCTGGTGCACTTTTGCTGCCCTGGAAACATGACTTTTAGTCAGGGCCAGCAGAGAATTTGTTGCCAGGGCAGATCTTCCCGAGGACCTTAGATAAGCACACCGGGGATAGTTTGCCTAGGCCCATGTGTAAAATGATTACTAGCTTATTATAGCTTCCGTTGGGGGTAACGCGTGGTGGCTTTATTCCCCATACCATGCCTAAACACAGTGGATAAGTAAGAACCCACTGCCCCAACAGCCTTCTTCACCCTATTTGATTTGAAAGCTTGTGACGTTTTGTCGTTGTAATGGATTGTTGTGTTTAATGATTTCTATTCTATTTGTGTGTTTTCGTCTTGTCATGATAAATAGAAATGAACAGATATGTGTCGCTATGGCAAGTCTGTCAAGCTAACTTAAAAGTATAAATGTGTCTAATAGTTCTATCTATATAGCTAAAATGGCCTTCGTACTCTATTCTGTTTAAAGTGCAAAGTTTGCACAATTGTTGCTCATTGTGGTTGCAATTTCCATCCAGGCATTACGCCCATACAGCAGCCCCAGACTGATTGGCAGGCACGTGCCGACGCCGCTGCGAACATACCCAACCCTATGTACGCCTCCAGAGCAGGTAAACATTCTGTTTGATCTCTTGCTTTCTTATTCTCAATTATGAAATATTCTGTTCTTTATTTCTTATTAATATTCATTCGTTTTCAGCTAAGAGCATATCGATTAGATGATATGGATGACATCGGATACATCAATCTTCGTGTGTTCCCAGAAATATCTGACCATACAGTAAATCGTAGAAATACATAAGGATCCCCGGGAAGTATAACAAAAAGAATGGATTACTCTGTGCACCATACTGTTTTCAGTCATTCGTTTAACTTTTCTGACAACTTAGATTTCACAATGAGTATAACTTTTCTTCATTTGTACGCTGGCATTAGTATTAGCAAGGAGGTATTTTGGTATGTAAATACCATTTATATGAATAATAACAAATGACCTTAATGAATTATGTAGATGAGGTCCAATTTACATCATTAAAAAACCAAACCATATAATGCTGTCTCGCCATAGTGTTGAATGATGTGACTTTGATACTACATTTACAAAGGATGATTTCAATTCAGTAATTATGACTTTTGAATTTAGGTGGAGGTTCCACTAAGATGCAAAGTTTTATTTTCAAAACTCCATTGATTATTGGATTGGGATTCTATAAACCCTTATCCAACTTCGTTCAACCTTGTTAAACCTTGTTTTTTTTATATTCAAACAGATGCGACCTACGCTGCAGAAGCTAACAGCAAGAGGGCGAAATGTTGGGGCCTGTGGAAGAAGCTGTGGCGCGTCACCAACGTTCTGTTCGTCGTCATCAACGCCATACTGCTGCCGTATTTTGCAGGTTAGTTATCTTATAGAACTTCAGAATTGAACAGGTCTTACTACATGGATGGTAGAAGCATCTACCGAGCATGTGTTAATGTCAAATTCTATTTGTATTGTCTCTGTCAGCAGGGCTATTCCTTTGTAATAGCTAGCTAGAGGTTAGCTTGACAACCCACGCTGAACAGACAAGCCGGTAGATAGAAAAATAAGAAAATGGATACTACAGATGGCAGTAGCATAGTGATAGTTTCAATTTCCTAACAATTATTCATGATCGATTCATAGTAATGCAGTCGATTGAATTCTGTCAGTAGAAAAATCTGTTTTTCCAAACGGCATGGAATACCACATGCGTGTTTGCTTTACTTTAAAAATTTGCAACATCATAACAACAAGTAATAACAGGGATCAAAGATATCATTGATATGTAGATAAATTTATAAGTACTATATTTATTAACCTCTTCCAGAGGTCAGTACGCATGCGGGGCTGACAGGAATACTGGGTAACATGTCAAAGTTTAAGGCCTGATCCATGTATAAATTCTCTGGGTGATATGTGAAAGGTTAAGTCCCAATAAAATGTAGAATTCCGCTATTTTGTAGGCGCCATTACGTCCCGCAAATCTTAAGAATGGTCGAGACGAGACTTCGGATGGGCCTTTGCCTATTCAACAGGATTCCTGTCGCTTGCGTTTGAGCAATGAGCTCTGTGAAAGAGCTTATCATGGTCTCATATCTGTCTCCAATAAAAATGATTTGTTTGGGCATATTTACCGTGGATGATGTGGATTTTCAGATGTGGTCACGGATTGAATGCAATCATTTATTGTCATTGGATATACAGTTGAAGTCATCAGTTACTCTGGGGAGATGGCCAGGCTGTCTGAAGAGATTGCCAACCTGAACAGAAAGACTGAACTGCGCTTTGCTGACCTACTGCTAAATCGTAAGTAAATGTACCACTAAGATTACCTTCATAAAGATTGGAGATTTTATTGCAGCATTTGTGTATGTATATGTGTGCTTCCTCTTGTTTGTTTGTTTATCTGTATGTGTATTCGTTTGTTTGTGTGTGTGTGTGTGTGTGTGTGTTTGTTCGTTTGTTTATGTGTGTGTGTGTGTGTGTGTGAGTGTGTGTGAAATGGGCACCTGTCAATTATTTTCCTATCATTCTGGAAAATAGTACAAATTGATTTCCATGGGTGTTCCAAAGTCCAAAGTTTATTTATGGTTTTTAACGTAAAATGTTTGTGACGTTTTCATGGTGAAAATCTACGGATACCGAGGATTTTTCTTCATGTAACAGTTTTTTATTCTTGTTAGCAGGATCGCATGGACCTCATGGACCTCGAAAAGAAAAGGGACCAATAGGTCCAGCAGGCCAGGGTGACATGGGTCCGGCTGGTCCTGTGTCTGTTGGGCCTCCTGGACCTCCAGGAGAAAAGGGAGCCATGGGGCCGGCTGGTACTGTGTCTTTCGGACCTGTTGGTCCTCCTGGAGAAAAGGGTGACATGGGTCCGGCTGGTCCTGTGTCTGTTGGGCCTCCTGGTCCTCCAGGAGAAAAGGGAGCCATGGGACCGGCTGGACCTGTGTCTTTCGGACCTGTTGGTCCTCCTGGAGAAAAGGGTGACATGGGACCGGCTGGTCCTGTGTCTGTCGGGCCTCCTGGACCTCCAGGAGAAAAGGGAGCCATGGGGCCGGTTGGTCCTGTGTCTGTCGGGCCTCCTGGAGAAAAGGGAGCCATGGTGCCGGCTGGTCCTGTGTCTGTTGTTGGGCCTCCTGGACCTCCAGGGGCAAAGGGAGCCATGGGACCGGTTGGACCGCCTGGTCTACCAGGAAGCTCAGTGTGCCATGCTGGACCACCTGCACAACCCCAAGGACCCAATCTGCGCATGGAACATACAGGTGAGGCATCTATTCTGAATATAACACTAACGTTGAATGATTATGATATTTCTCATCTATCATGACATAAAATGGCTTAATTCTATAACCTTATCCCATAGCATACAAAGTAAAGACATCTCCAACGAGTGTTTTATGTCCGTTGTTTAATGAAATGTTGTTTTTTTTTTTTTTTTTTTTTTTTTTTTACAGAAACATGTCCCGAAGGCTATCGTGAGAGGCTTGGAAACTGCTTCAAATCGTTCAACTTTGCCCGTAGCTACAAGGAAGCGGAGAAGACCTGCAACAAAGATGGCGGGACCCTCGCCATGCCACGAGACGCTGAGACCAACGCCTTTATAGTCTCCCTGATTAAGAAAGATTTGCATTACTGGATCGGCCTGAATGACCAGAAGAACGAGGCCGTCTTTGAGTGGGTTGATGGCTCTGCACTTGGGAAATACAGCGCGTGGTTGCATGGACAGCCTAACAGTGCTTCTCACAATAAGGATTGCGTCTGTGTTGTCATATTCCGCGGGGCAGGAAAGTGGTTTGACATAGATTGCCGCTATAAACGACGTTTCGTCTGCCAGATCAGTCCAGGTACTAGTGCTTAACACGCATTTACTGGATACATAGTATTACATAAATGAATGAAATTCCCATTATTCGTACCTTAGCATATTTAGAAGACATTTACGTTACATAATGTTAGCTTCGATTGTACATTTCCATGGCGGGCATAGACAAGAGGGCGAGATCTCGAACCTGCTGAGACGTTTGGAGTGAAGTGCCTTAGTCTGGTGTATTTACTAGTACTCATTAATCTACGTTGAAAAAAATCAGCATTCAACATATAAGTATAGATACAATGGCCGAATGGGTAGAGTGTCCGTCTTGCGAAGGACGAGCTCTCGACGCCACTGAGACGTTTAGAGCAAAGAGCCTTACTTAGCCTGGTGTTTGTACTAGTACATAAGAATTTAAATGGAAAAAATTAAGTATTCAACAGAAGTATAGATGTGACAACTGGTGCAATGGCCGAGTGGGAAGAGTGTTTGCCTTGCATTCGGTAGGTCGTGAGTTCGATCTCCGGCCGAGTCATACCAAAGACTGTAATTATAATATTCATACAAGCTACTTTCTCTGATTAGCTCTCAGCATTCGGGAACGAGTATGAAAATTAAAAACACGCCACTACCAGTGGACTAGACCTTAGTTTTTGCAAAATGTTGTGTGGCCCAGGGCTACTGAAATGGAGTTGGGCCTCGCCCTATGCGCCATGAGGCGCGGAAGGACTTTGACTTTGATTGATAGATGTGACGTACTCAATGGAATACAGGAACTAAGTACTTAAGATGTACTTTTACACTTTTATCCACCTTTCATTACTTATGTTTGTACATCTACATGAGACTGTCAAAAAAAGTTGGACGACTTGAGTCCAGCGCGTCCATTTTTATCATCAAAAATGTTTCCCAAACCTAAATATACTAGAAAATATTTTATGGAAGTGTTGGCTTGAATGTTCCGTACATGCTTACATTTGTGAGATTTTCAAAATGATGTTGAACAGGAATCCAAAAAAATCAAATGTGTACAACGTAATTACAGCAACCTGCTTTAGAAGGAATTCATTCTTGTAATAGATTTTATTCTTCTAATGTATTTCATTCTTATAATGTATTTTATTCTTATAATGTTATCATGAAGAAGTTGAGGAGTTCTATGTATGATATTATACGCTGTACTTTTGAACTTTGAGTAATTTTTTTTAATATTAAGTTTACAGCAGACAGAGCTGGAATAACTAAGAGCTGACTAAAGCTATCAATAAAGAGATCCACAGCTGCTATGTGTAGTGACACTACGAAATGTGAACAACCTACTAGTATTTGGAATTTGCAAAGTAATAAAAGAGGATTGGGTGTAAATTGCAAGTCTCTGTCACCCTTGTTAACATATCCTGTGCTTGAATGGATGGACATCAGCGACCACAATCGGGTCCATACTTAAGCTTAGTACTTGAAAGTTTGTTAAAGAAGAGGAGGTGTAATTTATTTCTGTAATTATCTGGCACTTTAACTTACGGCCCTGCGTCACACATACATAAAATTAGTCATAGTCATAAAGTCACAAGCAAACAAAACATGCAATCGATTATAATAATGGTAGTGATAATGGTATAAACAGTAATCAAGCAAAGAGATAAAGACACACATGATATAATATCAAGAAAAATAGTATAGCCTATCTCCTATGGTCAGCAAAGAAAAACAATTTCGTGCTTTTATGGTTTGTATCATTTTTCATCATTGTCTGCTGCTGATTCAAATCATTTGTTTTCATCTTTTCTTTTTGATCTCACTATAATCACACAATCATAAAAATCGATACTTATGGACTGCGGTGTGAAAGAAGTCGGTAGCTTGAGGAATGAATCCACTCTACTATAGACTATATACAAATTCAAAAAGGTACAGATTACCTTATCAAGAAGACGGTTTTTGTTAGCAAAAAAACTGACAAGCTGCGTTATATCGGTAACGTTAGATCATTAGCTGTCCATATTTTTGCACAATGTTTTCTAATTTCCTTGTAGAAGTTTCCATATCTCTTTCGCATTGCATCTATTGATAAAACACCGCGTATGTAGTGAAACTTCAATGGATTTGAGGGAGACTCATCAACAAAATGATTTGAAGCAAACAGAAGCACGAGGGAATTCAAGCATAAAGTGGGCGTGAATGGAACACGTTTGAGCGGACAGTTATGCATAATTCATTTACTCATCTATTTATTCACGTAGGTTAAAGAAAACAAATGATGAGCCTTTTCACAGTGATTACTTTCGTTTCTCTTTAACATTGGTTAAACCTTTAAAATTATTTATCGTAAGTCGAAACCTAGACGAAGTAAATGAGCAGTCTTTCTGCTTATCTATAACGAATGTGCCATTTTCTTAACATAGATGAAAAGGTAGTTTATGCATTGTAACCAAAAAACAACAACAACGACAGATTACCAATAGAAAATGACAAATAAATATACTTAGGTATCTGCCAATGAACTTTGGAGTAAAGCAAGATATGATTTGCCGAATGATATCCCGCAAAAGTAACACTTACCTGACGAATTTATATAGATGTGTGCAAATCTATAATTTTTCGATATTTTCTGCATCATACATAATGTATGCATAAATGTACACAATAAACTGACCAACCTTTGTAAAGAATAAGTCATCAGTGATATTCCTTTTGAAGTCTTTGCTGCAGTACTAATTTTCCGAAGTTATCAAGTTTTTTTACACGATTTGTATGGATGGAATTTACGGTTGGCGTTTGCAGCCTTTGCAATATATTTCAGCTTTTATGTTTTGTTTCATGTTAGTGTCCATAATCAAAGGTCCAAAATGCATTGGTCTCGAGCCACAGGTTAGTCACATGGTGCCCTGCCTGGTGTAAGACGTGTTTTTTTGCTGTCCAGAAAGCTGACAAGTGGCATCATGTTTGGATTCGGAAGGAAGCAACTTCCCAAGCCTAACAACACAGGAGGTAACGCGATTTGCTTCGATTCGTTTAAAATGTTTTTTGTCACCCTCGAGCTCTGGATTCATGCTGTACTTGTGTAGCCACGTGATTGATTCTTTTAGAATGGTTTGAACAGTTTTTACCCTCTGGATTAACACTGTATTTGGGGTCGTGTGGCGTAACTGTATGGTGTTTGGCACAGGAGCCAGAGGTCCTGGGTTCAAATCCTGCCATGCTACCGATTTATACACTTTACACACGACCTGGTGCACTTTTGCTGCCCTGGAAACATGACTTTTAGTCAGGGCCGACAGAGAAGTTGTTCGGCAGCCAGGGCAGATCTTCCCGAGGACCTTAGATAAGCACACCGGGGATAGTTTGCCTAGGCCCATGTGTGAAATGATCACTAGCTTATCATAGCTTCCGTTGGGGGTAACGCGTGGTGGCTTTATTCCCCATACCATGCCTAAACACAGTAGATAAGTAAGAACCCACTGCCTTAACAGCCTTCTTCACCCTATTTGATTTGAAAGCTTGTGACGTTTTGTCGTTGTAATGGATTGTTGTGTTCAATGATTTCTATTCTATTTGTGTGTTTTCTTCTTGTCATAATAAATAGAAATGAACAGATATGTGTCGCTATGGCGAGTCTGTCAAGCTACCTTAAAAGTATAAATGTGTCTAATAGTTGTACAAATCTATATAGCTAAAATGGCCTTCGTACTCTATCCTGTTTAAAGTGCAAAGTTTGCACAATTGTTGCTCATTGTGGTTGCAATTTCCTTCCAGGCGTTACGCCCATACAGCATCCCCAGACTGATTGGCAGGCACGTGCCGACGCCGCTGCGAACATACCCAACCCTATGTACGCCTCCAGAGCAGGTAAACATTCTGTTTGATCTCTTGCTTTCTTATTCTCAATTATGAAATATTCTGTTCTTTATTTCTTATTAATATTCATTCGTTTTCAGCTAAGAGCATATCGATTAGATGATATGGATGACATCGGATACATCAATCTTCGTGTGTTCCCAGAAATATCTGACCATACAGTAAATCGTAGAAATACATAAGGATCCCCGGGAAGTACAACAAAAAGAATGGATTACTCTGTGCACCATACTGTTTTCAGTCATTCGTTTAACTTTTCTGACAACTTAGATTTCACAATGAGTATAACTTTTCTTCATTTGTACGCTGGCATTAGTATTGGCAAGGAGGTATTTTGCTTGAAAATACCATTTATATAAATAATAACAAATGACCTTAATGAATTATGTAGATGAGGTCCAATTTGCATAATTAAAAACCAAACCATATAATGCTGTCTCGCCATAGTGTTGAATGATGTGACTTTGATACTACATTTACAAAGGATGATTTCAATTCAGTAATTGTGACTTTTGAATTTAGGTGGAGGTTCCACTAAGATGCACAGTTTTATTTTCAAAACTCCATTGATTATTGGATTGGGATTCTATAAACCCTTATCCAACTTCGTTCAACCTTGTTAAACCTTGTTTTTTTATATTCAAACAGATGCGACCTACGCTGCAGAAGCTAACAGCAAGAGGGCGAAATGTTGGGGCCTGTGGAAGAAGCTGTGGCGCGTCACCAGTGTTCTGTTCGTCGCCATCTACGCCATACTGCTGCCGTATTTTGCAGGTTTGTTATCTTATAGAACTTCAGAATTGAACAGGTCTTACTACATGGATGGTAGAATCATCTACCGAGCATGTGTTAATGTCAAATTCCATTTGTATTGTCTCTGTCAGCAGGGCTATTCCTTTGTAATAGCTAGCCAAAGGTTAGTTTGACAACCCACGCTGAACAGACAAGCCGGTAGATAGAAAAATAAGAAAATGGATACTACAGATGGCAGTAGCATAGTGATAGTTTCAATTTCCTAATAATTATTCATGATCGATTCATAGTAATGCAGTCGATTGAATTCTGTCAGTAGAAAAAATCTGTTTTTCCAAACGGCATGGAATACCACATGTGTGTTTGCTTCATCATTTGCAACATCATAACAACAAGTAATAACAGGGATCAAAGATATCATTGATATGTAGATAAATTTATAAGTACTATATTTATTAACCTCTTCCAGAGGTCAGTACGCATGCGGGGCTGACAGGAATACTAGGTAACATGTCAAAGTTTAAGGCCTGATCCATGTATAAATTCTCTGGGTGATATGTGAAAGGTTAAGTCCCAATAAAATGTAGAATTCCGCTATTTTGTAGGCGCCATTACGTCCCGCAAATCTTAAGAATGGTCGAGACGAGACTTCGGATGGGCCTTTGCCTTTGACATATTCAACAGGATTCCTGTCGCTTGCGTATGCGCAATGAGCTCTGTGAAAGAGCTTATCATGGTCTCATATCTGTCTCCAATAAAAATGATTTGTTTGGGCATATTTAGCATGGATGATGTGGATTTTCAGATGTGGTCAAGGATTGATGCAATCATTTATTGTCATTGGATATACAGTTAAAGTCATCAGTTACTCTGGGGAGATGGCCAGGCTGTCTGAAGAGATTGTCAACCTGAACAGAAAGACTGAACTGCGCTTTGCTGAACTACTGCTAAATCGTAAGTAAATGTACCACTAAGATTACCTTCATAAAGATTGGAGATTTTATTGCAGCATTTGTGTATGTATATGTGTGCTTCCTCTTGTTTGTTTGTTTATCTGTATGTGTATTCGTTTGTTTGTGTGTGTGTTTGTTCGTTTGTTTATGTGTGTGTGTGTGTGTGTGAGTATGTGTGAAATGGGCACCTGTCAATTATTTTCCTATCATTCTGGAAAATAGTACAAATTGATTTCCATGGGTGTTCCAAAGTCCAAAGTTTATTTATGGTTTTTAACGTTAAATGATTGTGACGTTTTCATGGTGAAAATCTACGGATACCGAGGATTTTTCTTCATGTAACAGTTTTTTATTCTTGTTAGCAGGATCGCATGGACCTCAAGGACCTCAAGGAGAAAAGGGACCAATAGGTCCAGCAGGCCAGGGTGACATGGGTCCGGCTGGTCCTGTGTCTGTTGGGCCTCCTGGACCTCCAGGAGAAAAGGGAGCCATGGGGCCGGTTGGTCCTGTGTCTGTTGGGCCTCCTGGTCCTCCAGGAGAAAAGGGAGCCATGGGACCGGCTGGACCTGTGTCTTTCGGACCTGTTGGTCCTCCTGGAGAAAAGGGTGACATGGGTCCGGCTGGTCCTGTGTCTGTTGGGCCTCCTGGACCTCCAGGAGAAAAGGGAGCCATGGGGCCGGTTGGTCGTGTGTCTGCCGGACCTCCTGGACCTCCAGGAGAAAAGGGAGCCATGGGGCCAGTTGGTCCTGTGTCTGTTGGGCCTCCTGGTCCTCCAGGAGAAAAGGGAGCCATGGGGCCGGTTGGTCGTGTGTCTGCCGGACCTCCTGGACCTCCAGGAGAAAAGGGAGCCATGGGGCCGGTTGGTCCTGTGTCTGTCGGGCCTCCTGGAGAAAAGGGAGCCATGGTGCCGGCTGGTCCTGTGTCTGTTGTTGGGCCTCCTGGACCTCCAGGGGCAAAGGGAGCCATGGGACCGGTTGGACCGCCTGGTCTACCAGGAAGCTCAGTGTGCCATGCTGGACCACCTGCAAAACCCAACGGACCCAATCTGCGCATGGAACATGCAGGTGAGGCATCTATTCTGAATATAAAGCTAACGTTGAATGATTATGATATTTCTCATCTATCATGACATAAAATGGCTTAATTCTATAACCTTATCCCATAGCATACAAAATAAAGACATCTCCAACGAGTGTCTCTATGTCCGTTGTTTAATGAAATTTTTTTTTTTTTTTTACAGAAACATGTCCCGAAGGCTATCGTGAGAGGCTTGGAAACTGCTTCAAATCGTTCAACTTTGCCCGTAGCTACAAGGAAGCGGAGAAGACCTGCAACAAAGATGGCGGGACCCTCGCCATGCCACGAGACGCTGAGACCAACGCCTTTATAGTCTCCCTGATTAAGAAAGATTTGCATTACTGGATCGGCCTGAATGACCAGAAGAACGAGGCCGTCTTTCAGTGGGTTGATGGCTCTGCACTTGGGAAATACAGCGCGTGGTTGCATGGACAGCCTAACAGTGCTTCTCACAATAAGGATTGCGTCTGTGTTGTCATATTCCGCGGGGCAGGAAAGTGGTTTGACATAGATTGCCGCTATAAACGACGTTTCGTCTGCCAGATCAGTCCAGGTACTAGTGTTTAACACGCATTTACTGGATACATAGTATTACATAAATGAATGAAATTCCCATTATCCGTACCTTAGCATATTTAGAAGACATTTACGTTACGCAATGTTAGCTTCGATTGTACATTTCCATGGCGGGCATAGACAAGAGGGCGAGATCTCGAACCCGCTGAGACGTTTGGAGTGAAGTGCCTTAGTCTGGTGTATTTACTAGTACTCATTAATCTACGTTGAAAAAAATCAGCATTCAACATATAAGTATAGATACAATGGCCGAATGGGTAGAGCAATGGCCGAATGGGTACAGTGTCCGTCTTGCGAAGGACGAGCTCTCGACGTCGACGCCACTGAGACTTTTAGAGCAAAGAGCCTTACTTAGCCTGATGTTTGTACTGGTACATAAGAATCTAAATGGAAAAAATTAAGTATTCAACAGAAGTATAGATGTGACAACCGGTGCAATGGCCGAGTGGGAAGAGTGTTTGCCTTGCATTCGGTAGGTCGTGAGTTCGAACCCCGGCCGAGTCATACCAAAGACTGTAATTATAATATTTATACAAGCCACTTTCTCTGCTTAGGTCTCAGCATTTGGGAACGAGTGTGAACATTGAAAACACGCCACTACCAGTGCAGTGGACTAGACCTTAGTTTTTGCAAAATGTTGTGTGGCCCAGGGCTACTGAAATGGAGATGGGCCTCGCCCTATGCGCCATCAGGCGCGGAAGGACTTTGACTTTGATTGATAGATGTGACGTACTCAAAAGAATACAGGAACTAAGTACGTAAGATGTACTTTTTACACTTTTATCCAACTTTCATTACTTATGTTTGTACATCTACATGGGACTGTCAAAAAAAGTTGGACAACTTGAGTTCAGCGCGTCCATTTCTATCACCAAAAATATTTTAACTTAAAAATGTTTCCCAAACCTAAATATACTAGAAAATATTTGATGGAAGTGTTGGCTTGAATGTTCCGTACCCATGCTTACTTTTGTGAGATTTTCAAAATGATGTTCAACAGGAATCCAACAAAGTCACGTGTGTACAACGTAATTACAGCAAACTGCTTTAGAAGGAATTCATTCTTGTAATAGATTTTATTCTTATAATGTATTTCATTCTTATAATGTATTCTATTCTTATAATGTTATCATGAAGAAGTTGAGGAGTTCTGTGTATGTTTTTCTTCTCTAGAGAGCACTTAGCGGCTGATATTATACGCTGTACTTTTGAACTTTGAGTAATTGTTTTTAATACTAAGTTTACAGCAGACAGAACTGGAATAACCAAGAGCTGACTAAAGCTATCATTAAAGAAATCCACAGCTGCTATGTGTAGTGACAATACGAAATGTGAACAGCTTATTTGGAATTTGCAAAGTAATAAAAGAGGATTGGATGTAATTAAATAAATTGCAAGTCTCTGTCACCCTTGTTATCATATCCTGTGGTTGAATGGATGGACATCAGCGACCACAGTCGGGTCCATACTTAAGCTTAGTACTTGAAAGTTTGTGAAAGAAGACGAGGTGCAATTTCTTTGTGTAACTGTCTGGTACTTTAACTAACGGCCCTTCGTCACACATAAATAAAATTACG
Organism: Branchiostoma floridae x Branchiostoma belcheri; assembly: GCA_019207045.1. NCBI lineage: Eukaryota > Metazoa > Chordata > Leptocardii > Amphioxiformes > Branchiostomatidae > Branchiostoma > Branchiostoma floridae x Branchiostoma belcheri. Next base: position 5,985,006 of record CM033040.1, on the reverse strand, counting down.
CCAAAAATAGTTACTCAAGCAACTGGATATGGTTTTGAAACGGTCAGACGTTTCGGAAAGAATCCACTTTCCTTCGTCAGTGACACTGAAGTGATCTGCAAGAAACAGGTCTTTTATACTCTAACTATGAATGAAGACAATTTCAGATGTCCAATAGGAAAGGTTGTAAGACAATTCAGACTGAAGACAATTTGGATTCCAAAGATAACAAAGCTAAGCCAAAGTCAAGCTGAAGACAATTTGGATTTCAAAGGATATCAAGGCTAAGACACAGTTAATGCTGACGTCTGACCGTTTCAAAACCATATCCAGTTGCTTGAGTAACTATTTTTGGCGTATCTTATTACCTGGATGTCTAACCTACATCGACGTATAAATAAAATTAGTTATAGTCATGAAGTCACATAGAAACTAAACATGCAATCGATTATAATAATGGTAGTGATAATGATATAAATAGCAACAAAACAAAGAGATAAAGACACAAATGATATCATATCAAATAGTATAGCCTATCTCCTATGGTCAGCAAAGAAAAATAATTTCGTGCTTATATGGTTTGTACCATTTTTCAGTGTTGTCTGCTGCTAATCCAAATAATTTTTCATCTTTTCTTTTGATCTCACTATAATCACACAATCATAAAAATCAATACTTACGGACTGCGGTATGAAAGAAGTCGGTAGCTTAAGAAATGAGGCTACAAAGTAAAAAAAGGGTACAGATTCCTTTTGAATTCTCAAGAAGTCGTTTTCTTCTTAGCAAAAGAAAAAAGACACTGAAAAGATGCGTTATATCGGGAGGGTATTGGCAGTCCATATTTTTGCAAAATATTTTCTAACACTATTAATGTTCCATGTAGACGTTTCCTGATCTCTTTCGTAGTGGTACTACTAATAAAAGACTGCGTATGTAGTGAAACTTTAATGGATTTAAGGCAGACTTATTAACAAAATTATTTCAAACAGTGACACAAGGGAATGAAAGCATAAAGTGGGCTTGCTTGGAGCATGTTCGAGCGGGCAGGTATGCATCGTTCATTTACTCATCTATTCATTCACGTAATATTAAAAACAAATAACGTGCCTTTTCGGAGCGGTTAAGTACTTTTTTTTAAACATTGGTTAAACCTTTTAAACTGTTTCACTGAAGTTGAAACCTAGACGAAGTAAATGATCAGTCTTTCTGCTTAATAAATGTGCCTTTTGTTGGTAGACTGTAGTTCAATAAAAAGGCAGTTTTTACATTGCCAGCTAGAGATATCGACAGATTATCAATAGAAAACAACAAATAAAGGTATTTAGGTATCTGAAAATGAATTAGTCAAAATCTCCTATTATTTCACATGAATATTCATTCGGTGGATTCATACGTCAATTGTCTAGTCTGGGATATGCTTACAATTCTCTAATAGTGTGGTAAGTTTAGCTTAACGAAACGATGGGATAGTATAGCCTAAACATGGTATGATTTGCTGAACGACTTTCCACAAAAACACCTACCTCACAAATTTACGATATGTTTGCGACATGCGTGCAAAAATTGACTGTTTCAATATTATTTGCTTGTCTTCAACATATTAATGTATGCATAAATGTACACAAAAAACTGATCAACCTTTGCAAATAAGTCATCATTGATATTCCTTATGAAGTGTGCGCCGTATTATTACTTTTCGAAGTTATTAAGTTGTTTACACTATTTGCATCGATGACTTTACGTCTGGCGTTTGTAGCCTTTGTAATATATTTCAGCTTTTATGTTTCGTTCTATGTTAGTGACCATAATTAAAGGTCTAACATGCATTGGTCTCGAGCCACGCGTTAGTCACATAGCGCCCTGCCTGGTGTAGGACGTGTATATTTTGCTGTCCAGAAACCTGACAAGTGGCATCATGTTTGGATTCGGAGGGAAGCAACAGCCTCAGCCTAACAACACAGGAGGTAACGTGATTTGCTTCGATTTGTCTTTTTTTACCCTCTGTATTAATGCTGTACTTGTGGGGCTGTTGTTTTACCCTCTGAAAATTCATGCTGTGCTTGTGGGAATGATTTTTTTACCCTCTGAATTCATGCTGTACTTGTGGCGTCGCGTGGCGCAAATACATGCGGTGATTTGGTTTGATTCCGTTAAAACAGTTTTTACCCTCTGGATTCACGCTGTATTTGGGGTCCTGTGACGTAGCTGTACTGTGTTTGGCACAGGAGCCAGAGGTCCTGGGTTCAAATCCTGCCATGCTACCGATTTATACACTTCACACACGACCTGGTGCACTTTTGCTACCCTGGAAACATGACTTTTAGGCAGGGCCGGCAGAGAAGTTGTTCGGCAGCCAGGGCAGATCTTCCCGAGGACCTTAGATAAGCACACCGGGGATAGTTTGCCTAGGCCCATGTGTGAAATGATTACTAGCTTATCATAGCTTCGGTTGGGGGTAACGCGTGGTGGCTTTATTCCCCATACCATGCCTAAACACAGTGGATAAGTAAGAACCCACTGCCTCAACAGCCTTCTTCACCCTATTTGATTTGAAAGCTTGTGACGTTTTGTCGTTGTAATGGATTGTTGTGTTCAATGATTTCTATTCTATTTGTGTGTTTTCTTCTAGTCAGAATAAATAGAAATGAACAGATATGTGTTGCTATGGCAAGTCTGTCAAGCTACCTTGAAAGTATAAATGTGTCTAATAGTTCAATCGAACAGTCTTCTTCGTTTCACAACCACTTTTTATTCTTCTGCAGACGTTTCGGTGACTGTCTGTCACCTTCATCAGTGCAAAATGAAATATACTAACGTTACTCGGTGCGATATGACCTATACAGTCCAAATCGAACTAAACCTATATTTGCACTGTATAGGTCATATCGCACCGAGTAACGTTAGTATATTTCATTTTGCACTGATGAAGGTGACAGACAGTCACCGAAACGTCTGCAGAAGAATAAAAAGAGGTTGTGAAACGAAGAAGACTGTTCGATTGATCTACCAACCTGATGAAACTATTTACGGGTGTCTAATAGTTGTACAAATCTATATAGCTAAAATGGCCTTCGTACTCTATTCTGTTTAAAGTACAATGTTTGCACAATTGTTGCTCATTGTGGTTGCAATTTCCATCCAGGCATTACGCCCATACAGCAGCCCCAGACTGATTGGCAGGCACGTGCCGACGCCGCTGCGAACACACCCAACCCCCTGTACGCCTCCAGAGCAGGTAAACATTCTGTTTGATCTCTTGCTTTCTTATTTTCAATTATGAAATATTCTGTTCTTTATTTCTTATTAATATTCATTCGTTTTCAGCTAAGAGAATATCGATTAGATGATATGGATGACATCGGATACATCAATCTTCGTCTGTTCCCAGAAATATCTGACCATACAGTAAATCGTAGAAATACATAAGGATCCCCGGGAAGTATAACAAAAAGAATGGATTATTCTGTGCACCATACTGTTTTCAGTCATTCGTTTAACTTTTCTGACAACTTAGATTTCACAATGAGTATAACTTTTCTTCATTTGTGCATTGGCATTAGACGATTAGTATTGGCAAGGAGGTATTTTGCTTGTAAATACCATTTATAACTTATAATTACTTATTTGGGTCCGGTCAGAACATAGGCCACCGATGATGGTCCTCCATTGTACCCTCCTCTGGGCTTTCTTCCTCAGATCCTGCCAGCTGTTGCAGATACTTTTCATCTCTTCCTCCGTATCTCTCCTCCTACTATTCCTGGGCCTCCCCCTCTTCCGCTTGCCCTGAGGGTTCCAAGTCAGAGCCTGGTGTGTAATGCTGGATGTTGGCTTCCGGAGAGTGTGCCCTATCCAGGACCACTTCCTCTTGAGTATCTGACTGACCACTGGTTCTTGTCCTGCTCTGTCCCACAGCTCCAGGTTGCTGATCCTGTCTGACCACTTGATTTTAAAGATCCTTCTCAGACAAGGAATATAAATAATAACAAATGACCTTAATGAATTATGTAGATGAGGTCCAATTTGCATAATTAAAAAACCAAACCATATAATGCAGTCTCGCCATAGTGTTGAATGATATGACTTTGATACTACATTTACAAAGGATGATTTCAATTCAGTAATTGTGACTTTTGAAGTTAGGTGGAGGTTCCACTAAGATGCACAGTTTTATTTTCAAAACTCCAATGATTATTGGATTGGGGTTCTATAAACCCTTATCCAACTTGGTTTAACCTTGTTAAACCCTTTTTTTATATTCAAACAGATGCGACCTACGCTGCAGAAGCTAACAGCAAGAGGGCGAAATGTTGGGGCCTGTGGAAGAAGCTGTGGCGCGTCACCAACGTTCTGTTCGTCGTCATCAACGCCATACTGCTGCCGTATTTTGCAGGTTAGTTATCTTATAGAACTTCAGAATTGAACAGGTCTTACTACATGGATGGTAGAAGCATCTACCGAGCATGTGTTAATGTCAAATTCTATTTGTATTGTCTCTGTCAGCAGGGCTATTCCTTTGTAATAGCTAGCTAGAGGTTAGTTTGACAACCCACGCTGAACAGACAAGCCGGTAGATATAAAAATAAGCAAATGGATACTACAGATGGTAGTAGCATAGTGATAGTTTCAATTTCCTAATAATTATTCATGATCGATTCATAGTAATGCAGTCGATTGAATTCTGTCAGTACAAAAAAATCTGTTTTTCCAAACGGCATAGAATACCACATGTGTGTTTGCTTTACTTTAAAAATTTGCAACATGATAACAACAAGTAATAACAGGGATCAAAGATATCATTGATATGTAGATACATTTATAAGTACTATATCTATTAAGCTCTTCCAGAGGTCAGTACGCATGCGGGGCAGACAGGAATACTGGGTGATATGTCAAAGTTTAAGGCCTGATCCATGTAGAAATTCTCTGGGTGATATGTGAAAGGTTAAGTCCCAATATAAAATGCAGAAATTCCGCTATTTTGTAGGCGCCATTACGTCCCGCAAATCTTAAGAATGGTCGAGACGAGACTTCAGATGGGCCTTTGCCTTTGACATATTCAACAGGATTCCTGTCGCTTGCACATGCGCAATGACCTCTGTGAAAGAGCTTATCATGGTCTCATATCTGTCTCCAATAAAAATGATTTGTTTGGGCATATTTAGCATGGATGATGTGGATTTTCAGATGTGGTCACGGATTGAATGCAATCATTTATTGTCATTGGATATACAGTTAAAGTCATCAGTTACTCTGGGGAGATGGCCAGGCTGTCTGAAGAGATTACCAACCTGAACAGAAAGACTGAACTGCGCTTTGCTGAACTACTGCTAAATCGTAAGTACCACTAAGATTACATTCATAAAGATTGGAGATTTTATTGCAGCATTTGTGTATGTATATGTGTGCTTCCTCTTGTTTGTTTGTTTATCTGTATGTGTATTCGTTTGTTTGTGTGTGTGTGTGTGTTTGTTCGTTTGTTTATGTGTGTGTGTGTGTGTGTGTGTGTGTGTGTGTGTGTGTGTGTGAGTGTGTGTGAAATGGGCACCGGTACCTGTCAATTATTTTCCTATCATTCTGGAAAATAGTACAAATTGATTTCCATGGGTGTTCCAAAGTCCAAAGTTTATTTATGGTTTTTAACGTTAAATGATTGTGACGTTTTCATGGTGAAAATCTACGGATATCGATAATTTTTTTTTTCATGTAACAGTTTTATTCTTGTTAGCAGGATCGCATGGACCTGATGGACCTCAAGGACCTCAAGGAGAAAAGGGACCAATAGGTCCAGCAGGCCAGGGAGTCATGGGGATAGCTGGTCCTGTGTCTGTTGGGCCTCCTGGTCCTCCGGGAGAAAAGGGAGCTATGGGGCCGGCTGGTCCTGTGTCTGTCGGACCTCCTGGTCCTCCGGGAGAAAAGGGAGCCATGGGGCCGGCTGGTCCTGTGTCTGTTGGGCCTCCTGGACCTCCAGGAGAAAAGGGAGCCATGGGGCTGACTGGTCCTCCAGGAGAAAAGGGAGCCATCGGGCCGGCTGGTCCTCCTGGAGAAAATATAGCCATGAGACCGGCTGGTCCTGTGTCTGTTGGGCCTCCCGGAGAAAAGGGAGCCATGGGACCGACTGGTCCTGTGTCTGTTGGGCCTCCTGGTCCTCCAGGGGCAAAGGGAGCCATGGGGCTGGCTGGTCCTCCGGCAAAGAAGGGAGCCATGGGACCGGTTGGACCTCCAGGAGAAAAGGGAGCCATGGGGCCGGCAGGACCTCCAGGAGAAAAGGGAGCCATGGGGCCGGCTGGTCCTATGTCTGTTGGGCCACTTGGACCCACAGGGGCAACGGGAGCCATGGGCCCGGTTGGACCGCCTCGTCTACCAGGAAGCCCAGTGTACCATGCTAGACCACCTGCACAACCCCAAGGACCCAATCTGCGCATGGTACATACAGGTGAGGCATCTATTCTGAATATAAAACTAATATATCATGACATTTAATGATTATGGTATTTCTCATCCATCAATAAATTATGAATTTTAGAACTTTATCCCACTTCATTCAAAGAAAGGATAGCTTCAACGAGTATTTTTATTTCATGTCAGTTGTTTGATTCAATGTTTGCCTACAGGATCATGTCCCAAAGGCTACAGTGAGAGGCTTGGAAACTGCTTCAAATCGTTCAACCTTCTCCTTAACTACAACGAAGCGCAGAAGCTCTGCAATAAAGATGGCGGGACCCTCGCCATGCCACGAGACGCTGAGACCAACGCCTTTATAGTCTCCCTGATTAAGAAAGATTTGTATTACTGGATCGGCCTGAATGACCAGAAGGACGAAGCCGTCTTTCAGTGGGTTGATGGCTCTGCACTTGGGAAATACAGTGCGTGGATGCATGGACAACCTAACAGTGCTTCTCAGAATGAGGATTGCGTCTGTGTTGCAATATTCCGCGGGGCAGGAAAGTGGTTTGACATGGATTGCCGCTATAACCGGTATTTCGTCTGCCAGATCAGTCCAGGTACTAGTGCTTAACACAGAAGCGCAATTTTTCGATCTTATTTCAAATAATGACATGAGTTCTAAGCTAATTGAACATTAACCTTATTCAGACCGGGCTTTTTTGGTCATCCCTGGACGGGGGGGGGGGGGGTTGAGGCCCTCCACTTCTAAGTCCTCTAACTCTTGAACGACGTGCCGTAGGGCCACTAAATTTTCAGGACATGATATCGACATAATTTCTGACGAGTATTTGACGTTTGACGTTACGTTGACGTAAAATGACGTAATGATGACGTCATCAATTTGATTATATTGACCGGACCCATGAAAAAAGGGTATTCTCAGAAAACTTCAAGTTATACTACAAAAATGTAACAACGAGTGCAGATAACAGAATAATAATGTTTATTACGACTTGTATTGCCAATAGCAACATTGATGACGTCATAATGACGTCATAAGATGACGTCATGCACATCTAAGATACGAGTTAGGCTCCGCCATATTATATCCACTACCTTGAATTTTTAAAAGTACTTTTTTTGCAACAAATAATCACAAAGGGCAATGGAAATAGACTAAATTCATTCATTTAGATGGTTTTTGATGAAAAAATACCAGGTAGTTACAAATTATAAGGGATAATTAGCTTGTTATTCTTGATCTGGCCATACGGTCCGCCATCTTGGATTTGGGGCTGATGACGTCATCAAATTAGCATAATTTATGCAAATATAATTATGAAAGATATGCTGAATAATATAAGATTTTATTTATGTAACAAAATAGCAGTAATATAGCAAATAAATGTGAAAAATACATTGTTAGAACCAAAAATTGTGATTTTTGGCAAAACTGCCTGTCAGCAAACGGTTGCCATGGCGTTCTGGCGTTATAAGACATCGAAAATGGCGCGGGCCTCAAAAGCCCCCCCCCCGGTCTGAATAGGGTTAATATAAGTTTCACTTAAATCTCAGTAGATCACTTTGACTTTTCTATTTTGTTATTCATGTATAATCTTTTTATTACTACACACGATGTTATTTTCCTTTTGCACATTAATATCTTATATTCACTGTTAAGTTATTGTTTATGTTTGTCATATGGTACTATGTAATGTTTCTGTTACATTCAATTTTGACACTGTTATCTTATGTTTGCTTTTACTGGATAAATACATAAATGAATGAATGAAATTCTCATGGTTAGTACCTTAGCATATTTAGAACACATTTACGTTACACAATGTTAACTTCGATTGTACGTTTGCAGGGCGTACCTAGACAAGAGGACGAGATCTTGAAGCCACTGAGACGTTGGAAGCAAAGAGCCTTAGTTGTTTTTTTCCAGTACTCAAGAATCTACATAGAAAAAAAAACAGTTTTCAACATAAGCACAGATGTGACAACCTGAGCAATGGCCGAATGGGTAGAGTGTCCGTCTCGCGAAGGACGAGCTCTCGACGCCACTGAGACTTTTAGAGCAAAGAGCCTTACTTAGCCTGGTGTTTGTACTAGTACATTATAATCTAAATGGAAAAAAATTAAGTATTCAACAGAAGTAGAGTCCATTCCAAGTCACCATGAGGGTTTTTAGGTGATATTTGTAATTAGTCTGAAATATTTTGATCAAAAGAATATCTGAGCCACAATAATTAGATTCTTTTCAAAAAATTGACTAAGAAAATACTCATCTATTTGAATTCCTTTGAATATTTTAGAAATATTTTGAAAGTACCTTTACAAAAATATCTTTATTTAGAATAATTGTGAAACCTCTGTGTGATTATTTCACATTTACAAATATTTACAAATATTTGTAAACTTTGCCATATGGTAAAATTAGTTTATTGCCCCCATAAAAGTAAGCCCTATTGTTGTATCTGTATATTTTTAGACTTCACTGCTGGGCACTGGTGGATCCTTTGTGGTGGGCTATTGTTGCATTGACACCCAACCATACTTTGCAAGGGTGTGTGAATTGCTATCTTCCCAGCCCACTGAACCATTTACAAAAAATGGTAGAAAATGGTAAATAATGGTAGAATGCTGTTATCATTATTTAGAAACCATTAGAAGTATCCAATTTCACACCATGAATATTTCCAAAGTTTTACAGGACCAGGGAAATATTTATAAAGTTGAAGCAGTGTTAAAAATATTTCTGAATTATCAAATGTCCTAGACATATAATTACAAATCTTTAAAATCAATTCTAAACAATGGCAACAAACATCTGCACGGTGACTTGGAATCGACTCTATAGATGTGGCAACCGGTGCAATGGCCGAGTGGGAAGAGTGTTTGCCTTGCATTCGGTAGGTCGTGAGTTCGATCTCCGGCCGAGTCATACCAAAGACTGTAATTATAATATTTATACAAGCTACTTTCTCTGCTTAGCTCTCAGCATTCGGGAACGAGTATGAAAGTTAAAAACACGCCACTACCAGTGGACTAGACTTAAGTTTTTGTAGTGATTGCAAAAAGATGTGTGGCCCAGGGCTACTGAAATGGAGATGGGCCTCGCCCTATGCGCCATCAGGCGCGGAAGGACTTTGAATTTGATTGATAGATGTGACGTACTCAATAGAATACAGGAACTAAGTACGTAAGATGTACTTTTACACTTTTATCCAACTTTCATTACTTATGTTTGTACATCTTGTTTGGAAAACTTGAGTTCAGCCCTTCCATTTTTATTATCAATAATATCTTAACTTTAAAATGTTTCCCAAACCTAAATATATTAGACAATATTTTATAGAAGTGTTGGTTTGAACGTTCCGTACCCATGCTTACTTTTGTGAGATTTTCAAAATGATGTTCAACAGGAATCCAACAAAATCAAGTGAGTACAACGTAATTACATCAACCTGCTTTAGAAGGAATTCATTCTTATAATGTATTTTATTCTTATAATGTATTTTATTCTTATAATGTATTTTATTCTTATAATGTTATCATGAAGAAGTTGAGGAGTTCTATGTATGTTTTTTCTTCTCTAGAGAGCACTTAGCGGCTGATATTATACGCTGTACTTTTGAACTTTGAGTAATTTTTTTTAATATTAAGTTTACAGCAGACAGAGCTGGAATAACCAAGAGCTGACTAAAGCTATAAATAAAGAGATCCACAGCTGCTATGTGTAATGACACTACGAAATGTGAACAACCTACTAGTATTTGGAATTTGCAAAGTAATAAAAGAGGATTGGGTGTAAATTGCAAGTTTCTGTCATCCTTGTTATCATATCCTGTGCTTGAATAGATGGACATTAGCGACCACAATCGGGTCCATACTTAAGCTTAGTACTTGAAAGTTTGTTAAAGAAGACGCGGTGTAATTTATTTCTGTAATTATCTGGCACTTTAACTTACGGCCCTGCGTCACACATACATAAAATTAGTCATAGTCATAAAGTCACAAGCAAACAAAACATGCAATCGATTATAATAATGGTAGTGATAATGATATAAACAGTAACAAAGCAAAGAGATTAAGACACACATGATATCATATTTTAAAAAATAGTATAGCCTATCTCCTATGGTCAGCGAAGAAAAACAATTTCGTGCTTTTATGGTTTGTATCATTTTTCATCATTGTCTGCTACTAATACAAATCATTTGTTGATCTCACTACAATCACATAACCATAAAAATCAATACTTACGGACTGCGGTGTGAAAGAAGTCGGTAGCTTGAGGAATGAATCCACTCTATTATAGACTATATACAAATTCAAAAAGGTACAGATTACTTTATCAAGAAGACGGTTTTTGTTAGCAAAAAACCTGACAAGCTGCGTTATATCGGTAGATCATTAGCTGTCCATATTTTTGCACAATGTTTTCTAATTTCCTTGTAGAAGTTTCCATATCTCTTTCGCATTGCATCTATTGATAAAACACCGCGTATGTAGTGAAACTTCAATGGATTTGAGGGAGACTCATCAACAAAATGATTTGAAGCAAACAGAATCACGAGGGAATTCAAGCATAAAGTGGGCGTGATTGGAACACGTTTGAGCGGACAGTTATGCATAATTCATTTACTCATCTATTTATTCACGTAAGTTAAAAGAAAACAAATGATGAGCCTTTTCACAGTGATTACTTTCGTTTCTCTTTAACATTGGTTAAACCTTTAAAATTATTTATCGTAAGTCGAAACCTAGACGAAGTAAATGAGCAGTCTTTCTGCTTATCTATAACGAATGTGCCATTTTCTTAACATAGATGAAAAGGTAGTTTATGCATTGTAACCAAAAAACAACAACAACGACAGATTACCAATAGAAAATGACAAATAAATATACTTAGGTATCTGCCAATGAACTTTGGAGTAAAGCAAGATATGATTTGCTGAATGATATCCCGCAAAAGTAACATCTACCTGACGAATTTATATAGATGTGTGCAAATCTATAATTTTTCGATATTTTTCTGCATCATACATAATGTATGCATAAATGTACACAATAAACTGACCAACCTTTGTAAAGAATAAGTCATCAGTGATATTCCTTTTGAAGTCTTTGCTGCAGTACTAATTTTCCGAAGTTATTAAGTTTTTTTTACACGATTTGTATGGATGGAATTTACGGTTGGCGTTTGCAGCCTTTGCAATATATTTCAGCTTTTATGTTTTGTTCCATGTTAGTGTCCATAATCAAAGGTCCAAAATGCATTGGTCTCGAGCCACAGGTTAGTCACATGGTGCCCTGCCTGGTATAGGACGTGTTTTTTTTGCTGTCCAGAAACCTGACAAGTGGCATCATGTTTGGATTCGGAAGGAAGCAACTTCCCAAGCCTAACAACACAGGAGGTAACGCGATTTGCTTCGATTCGTTTTAAATGTTTTTTGTACCCTCGAGCTCTGGATTCATGCTGTACTTGTGTAGCCACGTGATTGATTCTTTTAGAATGGTTTGAACAGTTTTTACCCTCTGGATTAACACTGTATTTGGGGTCGTGTGGCGTAGCCGCACGGTGTTTGGCACAGGAGCCAGAGGTCCTGGGTTCAAATCCTGCCATGCTACCGATTTATACACTTTACACACGACCTTGTGCACTTTTGCTGCCCTGGAAACATGACTTTTAGTCAGGGCCAGCAGAGAATTTGTTGCCAGGGCAGATCTTCCCGAGGACCTTAGATAAGCACACCGGGGATAGTTTGCCTAGGCCCATGTGTGAAATGATTACTAGCTTATTATAGCTTCGGTTGGGGGTAACGCGTGGTGGCTTTATTCCCCATACAGTGCCTAAACACAGTGGATAAGTAAGAACCCACTGCCCCAACAGCCTTCTTCACCCAATTTGATTTGAAAGCTTGTGACGTTTTGTCGTTGTAATGGATTGTTGTGTTCAATGATTTCTATTCTATTTGTGTGTTTTCTTCTTGTCATGATAAATAGAAATGAACAGATATGTGTCGCTATGGCAAGTCTGTCAAGCTAACTTAAAAGTATAAATGTGTCTAATAGTTCTATCTATATAGCTAAAATGGCCTTCGTACTCTATTCTGTTTAAAGTGCAAAGTTTGCACAATTGTTGCTCATTGTGGTTGCAATTTTCATCCAGGCATTACGCCCATACAGCAGCCCCAGACTGATTGGCAGGCACGTGCCGACGCCGCTGCGAACATACCCAACCCTATGTACGCCTCCAGAGCAGGTAAACATTCTGTTTGATCTCTTGCTTTCTTATTCTCAATTATGAAATATTCTGTTCTTTATTTCTTATTAATATTCATTCGTTTTCAGCTAAGAGAATATCGATTAGATGATATGGATGACATCGGATACATCAATCTTCGTCTGTTCCCAGAAATATCTGACCATACAGTAAATCGTAGAAATACATAAGGATCCCCGTGAAGAATAACAAAAAGAATGGATTACTCTGTGCACCATACTATTTTCAGTCATTCGTTTAACTTTTCTGACAACTTAGATTTCACAATGAGTATAACTTTTCTTCATTTGTACGCTGGCATTAGTATTGGCAAGGAGGTATTTTGCTTGTAAATACCATTTATATAAATAATAACAAATGACCTTAATGAATTATGTAGATGAGGTCCAATTTGCATAATTAAAAAAACCAAACCAGCTGTTGCAGATACTTTTCATCTCTTCCTCCGTATCTCTCCTCCAACTATTCCTGGGCCTCCCCCTCTTCCGCTTGCCCCGAGGGTTCCAAGTCAGAGCCTGGTGTGTAATGCTGGATGTTGGCTTCCGGAGAGTGTGCCCTATCCAGGACCACTTCCTCTTGAGGACCTGACTGACCACTGGTTCTTGTCCTGCTCTGTCCCACAGCTCCAGGTTGCTGATCCTGTCTGACCACTTGATTTTAAAGATCCTTCTCAGACAAGGAATATAAATAATAACAAATGACCTTAATGAATTATGTAGATGAGGTCCAATTTGCATAATTAAAAAACCAAACCATATAATGCTGTCTCGCCATAGTGTTGAATGATGTGACTTTGATACTACATTTACAAAGGATGATTTCAATTCAGTAATTGTGACTTTTGAAGTTAGGTGGAGGTTCCACTAAGATGCACAGTTTTATTTTCAAAACTCCATTGATTATTGGATTGGGGTTCTATAAACCCTTATCCAACTTCGTTCAACCTTGTTAAACCCTTTTTTTATATTCAAACAGATGCGACCTACGCTGCAGAAGCTAACAGCAAGAGGGCGAAATGTTGGGGCCTGTGGAAGAAATTGTGGCGCGTCACCAGTGTTCTGTTCGTCGCCATCAACGCCATACTGCTGCCGTATTTTGCAGGTTAGTTATCTTATAGAACTTCAGAATTGAACAGGTCTTACTACATGGATGGTAGAATCATCCACCGAGCATGTGTTAATGTCAAATTCCATTTGTATTGTCTCTGTCAGCAGGGCTATTCCTTTGTAATAGCTAGCTAGAGGTTAGCTTGACAACCCATGCTGAACAGACAAGTCAGTAGATAGAAACATAACCAAATGGATACTACAGATGGCAGTAGCATAGTGATAGTTTCAATTTCCTAATAATTATTCATGATCGATTCATAGTAATGCAGTCGATTGAATTCTGTCAGTAGAAAAATCTGTTTTTCCAAACGGCATGGAATACCACATGTGTGTTTGCTTTACTTTAAAAATTTGCAACATCATAACAACAAGTAATAACAGGGATCAAAGATATCATTGATATGTAGATAAATTTATAAGTACTATATTTATTAACCTCTTCCAGAGGTCAGTACGCATGTGGGGCTGACAGGAATACTGGGTAACATGTCAAAGTTTAAGGCCTGGTCCATGTATAAATTCTCTGGGTGATATGTGAAAGGTTAAGTCCCAATAAAATGTAGAATTCCGCTATTTTGTAGGCGCCATTACGTCCCGCAAATCTTAAGAATGGTCGAGACGAGACTTCGGATGGGCCTTTGCCTTTGACATATTCAACAGGATGCCTGTCGCTTGCGTATGCGCAATGAGCTCTGTGAAAGAGCTTATCATGGTCTCATATCTGTCTCCAATAAAAATGATTTGTTTGGGCATATTTAGCATGGATGATGTGAATTTTCAGATGTGGTCACGGATTGAATGCAATCATTTATTGTCATTGGATATACAGTTAAAGTCATCAGTTACTCTGAGGAGATGGCCAGGCTGTCTGAAGAGATTGCCAACCTGAACAGAAAGACTGAACTGCGCTTTGCTGACCTACTGCTAAATCGTAAGTAAATGTACCACTAAGATTACCTTCATAAAGATTGGAGATTTTATTGCAGCATTTGTGTATGTATATGTGTGCTTCCTCTTGTTTGTTTGTTTATCTGTATGTGTATTCGTTTGTTTGTGTGTGTGTTTGTTCGTTTGTTTATGTGTGTGTGTGTGTGTGTGTGTGTGTGTGTGTGTGTGTGTGTGAGAGTGTGTGTGAAATGGGCACCTGTCAATTATTTTCCTATCATTCTGGAAAATAGTACAAATTGATTTCCATGGGTGTTCCAAAGTCCAAAGTTTATTCATGGTTTTTAACGTTAAATGATTGTGACGTTTTCATGGTGAAAATCTACGGATATCGATAATTTTTTTTCATGTAACAGTTTTTTATTCTTGTCAGCAGGATCGCATAGACCTCATGGACCTCGAAAAGAAAAGGGACCAATAGGTCCAGCAGGCCAGGGTGACATGGGACCGGCTGGTCCTGTGTCTGTTGGGCCTCCTGGACCTCCAGGAGAAAAGGGAGCCATGGGGCCGGTTGGTCCTGTGTCTGTTGGGCCTCCTGGTCCTCCAGGAGAAAAGGGAGCCATGGAACCGGCTGGACCTGTGTCTTTCGGACCTGTTGGTCCTCCTGGAGAAAAGGGTGACATGGGTCCGGCTGGTCCTGTGTCTGTTGGGCCTCCTGGACCTCCAGGAGAAAAGGGAGCCATGGGGCCGGTTGGTCGTGTGTCTGCCGGACCTCCTGGACCTCCAGGAGAAAAGGGAGCCATGGGGCCGGTTGGTCCTGTGTCTGTCGGGCCTCCTGGAGAAAAGGGAGCCATGGTGCCGGCTGGTCCTGTGTCTGTTGTTGGGCCTCCTGGACCTCCAGGGGCAAAGGGAGCCATGGGACCGGTTGGACCTCCTGGTCTACCAGGAAGCTCAGTGTGCCATGCTGGACCACCTGCAAAACCCAACGGACCCATTCTGCGCATGGAACATGCAGGTGAGGCATCTATTCTGAATATAAAGCTAACGTTGAATGATTATGATATTTCTCATCTATCATGACATAAAATGGCTTAATTCTATAACCTTATCCCATAGCATACAAAGTAAAGACATCTCCAACGAGTGTCTCTATGTCCGTTGTTTAATGAAATGTTGTTTTTTTTTTTTGTTTTTTTTTTACAGAAACATGTCCCGAAGGCTATGGTGAGAGGCTTGAAAACTGCTTCAAATCGTTCAACTTTGCCCGTAGCTACAAGGAAGCGGAGAAGACCTGCAACAAAGATGGCGGGACCCTCGCCATGCCACGAGACGCTGAGACCAACGCCTTTATAGTCTCCCTGATTAAGAAAGATTTGCATTACTGGATCGGCCTGAATGACCAGAATGACGAAGCCGTCTTTGAGTGGGTTGATGGCTCTGCACTTGGGAAATACAGCGCGTGGTTGCATGGACAGCCTAACAGTGCTTCTCACAATAAGGATTGCGTCTGTGTTGTCATATTCCGCGGGGCAGGAAAGTGGATTGACATAGATTGCCGCTATAAACGACGTTTCGTCTGCCAGATCAGTCCAGGTACTAGTGCTTAACACGCATTTACTGGATACATAGTATTACATAAATGAATGAAATTCTCATTATCCGTACCTTAGCATATTTAGAAGACATTTACGTAACATAATGTTAGCTTCGATTGTACATTTCCATGGCGGGCATAGACAAGAGGGCGAGATCTCGAACCCGCTGAGACGTTTGGAGTGAAGTGCCTTAGTCTGGTGTATTTACTAGTACTCATTAATCTACGTTGACAAAAATCAGCATTCAACATATAAGTATAGATGTCACAAACCGAGCAATGGCCGAATGGGTAGAGTGTCCGTCTTGCGAAGGACGAGCTCTCGACGCCACTGAGACTTTTAGAGCAAAGAGCCTTACTTAGCCTGGTGTTTGCACTAGTACATTATAATCTAAATGGAAAAAATTAAGTATTCAACAGAAGTATAGATGTGACAACTGGTGCAATGGCCGAGTGGGAAGAGTGTTTGCCTTGCATTCGGTAGGTCGTGAGTTCGATCTCCGGCCGAGTCAAACCAAAGACTGTAATTATAATATTTATACAAGCTACTTTCTCTGCTTAGACCTCAGCATTCGGGAACGAGTATGAAAGTTAAAAACACGCTAATTCCAGTGGACTAGACCTTAGTTTTTGCAAAATGTTGTGTGGCCCAGGGCTACTGAAATGGAGATGGGCCTCGCCCTATGCGCCATCAGGCGCGGATGGACTTTGACTTTGATTGATAGATGTGACGTACTCAATGGAATACAGGAACTAAGTACTTAAGATGTACTTTTACACTTTTATCCAACTTTCATGACTTATGTTTGTACATCTACATGGGACTGTCAAAACAAGTTGGACAACTTGAGTCCAGCGCGTCCATTTTTATAATGTATTTTATTCTTATAATGTATTTTATTCTTATAATGTTATCATGAAGAAGTTGAGGAGTTCTATGTATGTTTTTTCTTCTCTAGAGAGCACTTAGCGGCTGATATTATACGCTGTACTTTTGAACTTTGAGTAATTTTTTTTTAATATTAAGTTTACAGCAGACAGAGCTGGAATAACCAAGAGCTGACTAAAGCTATAAATTAAGAGATCCACAGCTGCTATGTGTAATGACACTACGAAATGTGAACAACCTACTAGTATTTGGAATTTGCAAAGTAATAAAAGAGGATTGGGTGTAAATTGCAAGTTTCTGTCATCCTTGTTATCATATCCTGTGCTTGAATAGATGGACATTAGCGACCACAATCGGGTCCATACTTAAGCTTAGTACTTGAAAGTTTGTTAAAGAAGAGGAGGTGTAATTTATTTCTGTAATTATCTGGCACTTTAACTTACGGCCCTGCGTCACACATACATAAAATTAGTCATAGTCATAAAGTCACAAGCAAACAAAACATGCAATCGATTATAATAATG
Organism: Branchiostoma floridae x Branchiostoma belcheri; assembly: GCA_019207045.1. Classification (NCBI taxonomy): domain Eukaryota; kingdom Metazoa; phylum Chordata; class Leptocardii; order Amphioxiformes; family Branchiostomatidae; genus Branchiostoma; species Branchiostoma floridae x Branchiostoma belcheri. Next base: position 5,967,350 of record CM033040.1, on the reverse strand, counting down.
GTAGTGATAATGGTATAAACAGTAATCAAGCAAAGAGATAAAGACACACATGATATAATATCAAGAAAAATAGTATAGCCTATCTCCTATGGTCAGCAAAGAAAAACAATTTCGTGCTTATATGGTTTGTATCAATTTTCAGTATTATCTTCTGCTAATCCAAATCATTTGTTTTCATCTTTTCTTTTTGATCTCACTATAATCGCACAATCATAAAAATCGATACTTAAGCCCCCTTTACACAAGAGCACGAATGAGCCGGAATGCAGTGAGAATGTCTACAATACACTACGAATTCACAGGAATAGAAAGGGATTTTCATTCTGACGGCATTATGGCTCATTCCTTCTCGTGTGAAAGGGATTTAAGGCCCATTTTGAATACCCACCCGGAATGGCACCGAATGTGGCACGAATTTTGCAAATACTTCATTCCGGATGGTTCTGCTTGATTCCTGCTGATTCGGTTTCAGTGTGAAGGCCCTATTACGGACTGCGGTGTGAAAGAAGTCGGTAGCTTGAGGAATGAATCCACTCTACTATAGACTATATCATCATATATCATATATATTATAGACTATATACAAATTCAAAAAGGTACAGATTACCTTATCAAGAAGACGGTTTTTGTTAGCAAAAAAAACTGACAAGCTGCGTTATATCGGTAGAGCATTAGCAGTCCATATTTTTGCACAATGTTTTCTAATTTGCTTGTAGAAGTTTCCATATATCTCTTTCGCATTGCATCTACTGATAAAACACCGCGTATGTAGTGAAACTTCAATGGATTTGAGGGAGACTCATCAACAAAATGATTTGAAGCAAACAGAAGCACGAGGGAATTCAAGCATAAAGTGGGCGTGAATGGAACACGTTTGAGCGGACAGTTATGCATAATTCATTTACTCATCTATTTATTCACTTAGGTTAAAGAAAACAAATGACGAGCCTTTTCACAGTGATTACTTTCGTTTCTCTTCAATATTGGTTAAACCTTTAAAATTATTTGTCGTAAGTCGAAACCTAGACGAAGTAAATGAGCAGTCTTTCTGCTTATCTATAACGAATGTACCATTTTCTTAACATAGATGAAAAGGTAGTTTATGCATTGTAACCAAAAAACAACAACAACGACAGATTACCAATAGAAAATGACAAATAAATATACTTAGGTATCTGCCAATGAACTTTGGAGTAAAGCAAGATATGATTTGCTGAATGATATCCCGCAAAAGTAACACCTACCTGACGAATTTATATAGATGTGTGCAAATCTATAATTTTTCGATATTTTTCTGCATCATACATAATGTATGCATAAATGTACACAATAAACTGACCAACCTTTGTAAAGAATAAGTCATCAGTGACATTCCTTTTGAAGTCTTTGCTGCAGTACTAATTTTTCGAAGTTATTAAGTTTTTTTTACACGATTTGTATGGATGGAATTTACGGTTGGCGTTTGCAGCCTTTGCAATATATTTCAGCTTTAATGTTTTGTTTCATGTTAGTGTCCATAATCAAAGGTCCAAAAGCATTGGTCTCGAGCCATAGGTTAGTCACGTGGTGCCCTGCCTGGTGTAAGACGTGTTTTTTTGCTGTCCAGAAAGCTGACAAGTGGCAACATGTTTGGATTCGGAAGGAAGCAACTTCCCAAGCCTAACAACACAGGAGGTAACGCGATTTCCTTCGATTCGTTTTAAATGTTTTTTGTCACCCTCGAGTTCTGGATTCATGCTGTACTTGTGTAGCCACGTGATTGATTCTTTTAGAATGGTTTGAACAGTTTTTACCCTCTGGATTCACGCTGTATTTGGGGTCCTGTGACGTAGCTGTACTGTGTTTGGCACAGGAGCCAGAAGTCCTGGGTTCAAATCCTGCCATGCTACCGATTTATACACTTTACACACGACCTGGTTCACTTTTGCAGCCCTGGAAACATGACTTTTAGTCAGGGCCAGCAGAGAATTTGTTGCCAGGGCAGATCTTCCCGAGGACCTTAGATAACCACACCGGGGATAGTTTGCCTAGGCCCATGTGTAAAATGATTACTAGCTTATTATAGCTTCCGTTGGGGGTAACGCGTGGTGGCTTTATTCCCCATACCATGCCTAAACACAGTGGATAAGTAAGAACCCACTGCCCCAACAGCCTTCTTCACCCTATTTGATTTGAAAGCTTGTGACGTTTTGTCGTTGTAATGGATTGTTGTGTTTAATGATTTCTATTCTATTTGTGTGTTTTCGTCTTGTCATGATAAATAGAAATGAACAGATATGTGTCGCTATGGCAAGTCTGTCAAGCTAACTTAAAAGTATAAATGTGTCTAATAGTTCTATCTATATAGCTAAAATGGCCTTCGTACTCTATTCTGTTTAAAGTGCAAAGTTTGCACAATTGTTGCTCATTGTGGTTGCAATTTCCATCCAGGCGTTACGCCCATACAGCAGCCCCAGACTGATTGGCAGGCACGTGCCGACGCCGCTGCGAACATACCCAACCCTCTGTACGCCTCCAGAGCAGGTAAACATTCTGTTTGATCTCTTGCTTTCTTATTCTCAATTATGAAATATTCTGTTCTTTATTTCTTATTAATATTCATTCGTTTTCAGCTAAGAGCATATCGATTAGATGATATGGATGACATCGGATACATCAATCTTCGTGTGTTCCCAGAAATATCTGACCATACAGTAAATCGTAGAAATACATAAGGATCCCCGGGAAGTATAACAAAAAGAATGGATTACTCTGTGCACCATACTGTTTTCAGTCATTCGTTTAACTTTTCTGACAACTTAGATTTCACAATGAGTATAACTTTTCTTCATTTGTACGCTGGCATTAGTATTAGCAAGGAGGTATTTTGGTATGTAAATACCATTTATATGAATAATAACAAATGACCTTAATGAATTATGTAGATGAGGTCCAATTTACATCATTAAAAAACCAAACCATATAATGCTGTCTCGCCATAGTGTTGAATGATGTGACTTTGATACTACATTTACAAAGGATGATTTCAATTCAGTAATTATGACTTTTGAATTTAGGTGGAGGTTCCACTAAGATGCAAAGTTTTATTTTCAAAACTCCATTGATTATTGGATTGGGATTCTATAAACCCTTATCCAACTTCGTTCAACCTTGTTAAACCTTGTTTTTTTTATATTCAAACAGATGCGACCTACGCTGCAGAAGCTAACAGCAAGAGGGCGAAATGTTGGGGCCTGTGGAAGAAGCTGTGGCGCGTCACCAACGTTCTGTTCGTCGTCATCAACGCCATACTGCTGCCGTATTTTGCAGGTTAGTTATCTTATAGAACTTCAGAATTGAACAGGTCTTACTACATGGATGGTAGAAGCATCTACCGAGCATGTGTTAATGTCAAATTCTATTTGTATTGTCTCTGTCAGCAGGGCTATTCCTTTGTAATAGCTAGCTAGAGGTTAGCTTGACAACCCACGCTGAACAGACAAGCCGGTAGATAGAAAAATAAGAAAATGGATACTACAGATGGCAGTAGCATAGTGATAGTTTCAATTTCCTAACAATTATTCATGATCGATTCATAGTAATGCAGTCGATTGAATTCTGTCAGTAGAAAAATCTGTTTTTCCAAACGGCATGGAATACCACATGTGTGTTTGCTTTACTTTAAAAATTTGCAACATCATAACAACAAGTAATAACAGGGATCAAAGATATCATTGATATGTAGATAAATTTATAAGTACTATATTTATTAACCTCTTCCAGAGGTCAGTACGCATGCGGGGCTGACAGGAATACTGGGTAACATGTCAAAGTTTAAGGCCTGATCCATGTATAAATTCTCTGGGTGATATGTGAAAGGTTAAGTCCCAATAAAATGTAGAATTCCGCTATTTTGTAGGCGCCATTACGTCCCGCAAATCTTAAGAATGGTCGAGACGAGACTTCGGATGGGCCTTTGCCTATTCAACAGGATTCCTGTCGCTTGCGTTTGAGCAATGAGCTCTGTGAAAGAGCTTATCATGGTCTCATATCTGTCTCCAATAAAAATGATTTGTTTGGGCATATTTACCGTGGATGATGTGGATTTTCAGATGTGGTCACGGATTGAATGCAATCATTTATTGTCATTGGATATACAGTTGAAGTCATCAGTTACTCTGGGGAGATGGCCAGGCTGTCTGAAGAGATTGCCAACCTGAACAGAAAGACTGAACTGCGCTTTGCTGACCTACTGCTAAATCGTAAGTAAATGTACCACTAAGATTACCTTCATAAAGATTGGAGATTTTATTGCAGCATTTGTGTATGTATATGTGTGCTTCCTCTTGTTTGTTTGTTTATCTGTATGTGTATTCGTTTGTTTGTGTGTGTGTGTGTGTGTGTGTGTTTGTTCGTTTGTTTATGTGTGTGTGTGTGTGTGTGTGAGTGTGTGTGAAATGGGCACCTGTCAATTATTTTCCTATCATTCTGGAAAATAGTACAAATTGATTTCCATGGGTGTTCCAAAGTCCAAAGTTTATTTATGGTTTTTAACGTAAAATGTTTGTGACGTTTTCATGGTGAAAATCTACGGATACCGAGGATTTTTCTTCATGTAACAGTTTTTTATTCTTGTCAGCAGGATCGCATGGACCTCATGGACCTCGAAAAGAAAAGGGACCAATAGGTCCAGCAGGCCAGGGTGACATGGGTCCGGCTGGTCCTGTGTCTGTTGGGCCTCCTGGACCTCCAGGAGAAAAGGGAGCCATGGGGCCGGCTGGTACTGTGTCTTTCGGACCTGTTGGTCCTCCTGGAGAAAAGGGTGACATGGGTCCGGCTGGTCCTGTGTCTGTTGGGCCTCCTGGTCCTCCAGGAGAAAAGGGAGCCATGGGACCGGCTGGACCTGTGTCTTTCGGACCTGTTGGTCCTCCTGGAGAAAAGGGTGACATGGGACCGGCTGGTCCTGTGTCTGTTGGGCCTCCTGGACCTCCAGGAGAAAAGGGAGCCATGGGGCCGGTTGGTCCTGTGTCTGTCGGGCCTCCTGGAGAAAAGGGAGCCATGGTGCCGGCTGGTCCTGTGTCTGTTGTTGGGCCTCCTGGACCTCCAGGGGCAAAGGGAGCCATGGGACCGGTTGGACCGCCTGGTCTACCAGGAAGCTCAGTGTGCCATGCTGGACCACCTGCACAACCCCAAGGACCCAATCTGCGCATGGAACATACAGGTGAGGCATCTATTCTGAATATAACACTAACGTTGAATGATTATGATATTTCTCATCTATCATGACATAAAATGGCTTAATTCTATAACCTTATCCCATAGCATACAAAGTAAAGACATCTCCAACGAGTGTTTTATGTCCGTTGTTTAATGAAATTTTGTTGTTTTTTTTTTTTTTTTTTTACAGAAACATGTCCCGAAGGCTATCGTGAGAGGCTTGGAAACTGCTTCAAATCGTTCAACTTTGCCCGTAGCTACAAGGAAGCGGAGAAGACCTGCAACAAAGATGGCGGGACCCTCGCCATGCCACGAGACGCTGAGACCAACGCCTTTATAGTCTCCCTGATTAAGAAAGATTTGCATTACTGGATCGGCCTGAATGACCAGAAGAACGAAGCCGTCTTTGAGTGGGTTGATGGCTCTGCACTTGGGAAATACAGCGCGTGGTTGCATGGACAGCCTAACAGTGCTTCTCACAATAAGGATTGCGTCTGTGTTGTCATATTCCGCGGGGCAGGAAAGTGGTTTGACATAGATTGCCGCTATAAACGACGTTTCGTCTGCCAGATCAGTCCAGGTACTAGTGCTTAACACGCATTTACTGGATACATAGTATTACATAAATGAATGAAATTCCCATTATCCGTACCTTAGCATATTTAGAAGACATTTACTTTACATAACGTTAGCTTCGATTGAACATTTCCAGGGCGGGCCTAGACAAGAGGGCGAAATCTCTAACCCGCTGAGACGTTTGGAGCGAAGTGCCTTAGTAGTTTTTTTTCCAGTACTCAAGAATCTACATGAAAAAAAAAACAGTTTTCAACATAAGCACAGATGTGACAACCTGAGCAATGGCCGAATGGGTAGAGTGTCCATCTCGCGAAGGACGATCTCTCGACGCCACTGAGACTTTTAGAGCAAAGAGCCTTACTTAGCCTGGTGTTTGCACTAGTACATTAGAATCTAAATGGAAAAAATTAAGTATTCAACAGAAGTATAGATATGACAACCGGTGCAATGGCCGAGTGGGAAGAGTGTTCGCCTTGCATTCGGTAGGTCGTGAGTTCGATCTCCGGCCGAGTCATACCAAAGACTGTAATTATAATATTTATACAAGCTACTTTCTCTGCTTAGCTCTCAGCATTCGGGAACGAGTATGAAAGTTAAAAACACGCCACTACCAGTGGACTAGACCTTAGTTTTTGCAAAATGTTGTGTGGCCCAGGGCTACTGAAATGGAGTTGGGCCTCGCCCTATGCGCCATGAGGCGCGGAAGGACTTTGACTTTGATTGATAGATGTGACGTACTCAATAGAATACAGGAACTAAGTACTTAAGATGTACTTTTACACTTTTATCCAACTTTCATTACTTCTGTTTGTACATCTACATGGGACTGTCAAAAAAATTTGGACACCTTGAGTCCAGCGCGTCCATTTTTATCATCAAAAATATTAATCATATTTTGTTTCCAAAACCTAAATATACTAGAAAATATTATGTAGAAGTGTTGGCTTGAGTGTTCCGTACCCATGCTTACTTTTGTGAGATTTTCGAAATGATGTTCAACAAAATCAAGTGTGTACAACGCAATTACAGCAACCTGCTTTAGAAGGAATTCATTCTTGTAATAGATTTTATTCTTATAATGTATTTCATTCTTATAATGTATTTTATTCTTATAATGTTATCATGAAGAAATTGAGGAGGTCTATGTATGTTTTTTCTTCTCTAGAGAGCACTCAGCGGCTGATATTATACGCTGTACTTTTGAACTTTGAGTAATTGTTTTTAATACTAAGTTTACCGCAGACAGAACTTGAATAACCAAGAGCTGACTAAAGCTATAAATAAAGAGATCCACAGCTGCTATGTGTAGTGACACTACGAAATGTGAACAACCTACTAGTATTTGGAAAGTAATAAAAGAGGATTGGATGTAAATTGCAAGTCTCTGTCATCCTTGTTATCATATCCTGTGCTTGAATGGATGGACATCAGCGACCACAGTCGGGTCCATACTTAAGCTTAGTACTTGAAAGTTTGTAAAAGAAGACGAGGTACAATTTCTATGTGTAACTGCCTGGTACTTTAACTAACGGCCCTGCGTCACACATATATAAAATTAGTTATAGTCATGAAGTCACATAGAAATTAAACACGCAATCGATTATAATAATGGTAGTGATAATGATATAAATAGTAACCAAAAAAAAAAGAGATAAAGACACAGATGATATCATATCAAATAGTATAGCCTATCTCCTATGGTCAGCGAAGAAAAATAATTTCGTGCTTGGTTTGTACCATTTTTCAGTGTTGTCTGCTGCTAATCCAAATAATTTTTCATCTTTTCGTTTTGATCTCACTACAATCACACAATCATAAAAATCGATACTTACGGACTGCGGTATGAAAGAAGTCGGTAGCATAAGAAATGTGTTGACTACAGGCTACAAAGTCAAAAAGGGTACAGATTCCTTTTGAATTCTCAAGAAGTCGTTTTCTTGTTAGCAAAAAAAAGACACTGAAAAGCTGCGTTATATCGGGAGGGTATTGGCAGTCCATTTTTTTGCAAAATATTTTCTAATAATTTTAATGTTCCATGTAGAAGTTTCCTGATCTCTTTCGTAGTGGTACTACTAATAAAAGACTGCGTATGTAGTGAAATTTTAATGTATTTAAGGCAGACTTATTAACACAATGATTTCAAACAGTGACACAAGGGAATGAAAGCATAAAGTGGGCTTGCTTGGAACATGTTCGAGCGGGCAGGTATACATCGTTCATTTTCTCATCTTTTCATTCACGTTATATTAAAAACAAATAACGTGCCTTTTCGAAGCGGTTAAGTACTTTTTTTTAAACATTGGTTAAACCTTTTAAACTGTTTCACTTAAGTTGAAACCTAGACGAAGTAAATGATCAGTCTTTCTGCTTAATAAATGTGCCTTTTGTTGGTAGACTGTAGTTCAACAAAAAAGCAGTTTTTACATTGCAAGCTAGAAAGATATCGACAGATTATCGATAGAAAATAACAAATAAGATATTTATGTATCTGAAAATGAATTAGTCAAAATCTCCTATTATTTCACATGAATATTTATTCGGTGGATTCATAGGTCAATTGTCTAGTCTGGGATATGCTTACAATTCTCTAATAGTGTGGTAAGTTTAGCTTAACGAAATGATGGGATAGTATAGCCTAAACATGGTATGATTTGCTGAACGATTTTCCACAAAAACACATACCGATATGTTTGCGACATGTGTGCAAATATTGACTGTTTCAATATGATTTGCTTGTCTTCAACATATTTATGTATGCATAAATGTACACAAAAAACTGATCAACCTTTGCAAATAAGTCATCATTGATATTCCTTATGAAGTGTGCGCCGTATTATTACTTTTCGAAGTTATTAAGTTGTTTACACGATTTGCATCGATGACTTTACGTCTGGCGTTTGTAGCCTTAGTGATATATTTCAGCCTTTATGTTTTTTTCTATGTTAGTGACCATGATTAAAGGTCTAACATGCATTGGTCTCGAGCCACACGTTAGTCACATGGCGTCGTGCCTGGTGTAGGACGTGTTTTTTGTTTGTTTTTTTATGCTGTCCAGAAAGCTGACAAGTGGCATCATGTTTGGATTCGGAGGGAAGCAACAGCCTCAGCCTAACAACACAGGAGGTAACGCGATTTGCTTCGATTCGTCTGTTTTTACCCTCTGTATTCATGCTGTACTTATGGGGCTGTTGTTTTACCCTCTGAAAATTCATGCTGTGCTGGTGGGAATAATTTCTTTACCCTCTGAATTCATGCTGTACTTATGGGGATGTTGCTTTACCCTCCGAAATTTCAAGTTGTTCTTGTGGGAATGTTTTTTTAACCTCTGAATTCATGCTGTACTTGTGACGTCGCGTGACGCAAATACGTGCGGTGATTTGGTTTGATTCCGTTAAAACAGTTTTTACCCTCTGGATTCACGCTGTATTTGGGGTCGTGTGGCGTAGTTGCACTGTGTTTAGTTCAGAATCAAGAGGTCCTGGGTTCAAATCCTGCCATGCTACCGATTTATACACTTCACACACGACCTGGTGCACTTTTGCTGCCCTGGAAACATGATTTTTAGTCAGGACCGGCAGAGAAGTTGTTCGGCAGCCAGGGCAGATCTTCCCGAGGACCTTAGATAAGCACACCGGGGATAATTTGCCTAGGCCCATGTGTGAAATGATTACTAGCTTATTATAGCTTCGGTTGGGGGTAACGCGTGGTGGCTTTATATGTATTCCCCATACCATGCCTAACACAGTGGATAAGTAAGAACCCACTGCCCCAACAGCCTTCTTCACCCTATTTGATTTGAAAGCTTGTGACGTTTTGTCGTTGTAATGGATTGTTGTGTTTAATGATTTCTATTCTATTTGTGTGTTTTCTTCTTGTCATGATAAATAGAAATGAACAGATATGTGTCGCTATGGCAAGTCTGTCAAGCTAATTTAAAAGTATAAATGTGTCTAATAGTTCTATCTATATAGCTAAAATGGCCTTCGTACTCTATTCTGTTTAAAGTGCAAAGTTTGCACAATTGTTGCTCATTGTGGTTGCAATTTTCATCCAGGCATTACGCCCATACAGCAGCCCCAGACTGATTGGCAGGCACGTGCCGACGCCGCTGCGAACATACCCAACCCTCTGTACGCCTCCAGAGCAGGTAAACATTCTGTTTGATCTCTTGCTTTCTTATTCTCAATTATAAAATATTCTGTTCTTTATTTCTTATTAATATTCATTCGTTTTCCGCTAAGAGCATATCGATTAGATGATATGGATGACATCGGATACATCAATCTTCGTCTGTTCCCAGAAATATCTAACCATACAGTAAATCGTAGAAATAGATAAGGATCCCCGGGATGAATAACAAAAAGAATGGATTACTCTGTGCACCATACTGTTTTCAGTCATTCGTTTAACTTTTCTGACAACTTAGATTTCACAATGAGTATAATTTCTTCATTTGTACGCTGGCATTAGTATTGGCAAGGAGGTATTTTGCTTGTAAATACCATTTATATAGATAATAACAAATGACCTTAATGAGTTATGTAGATGAGGTCCAATTTGCATAATTAAAAAACCAAACCATATATAATGCTGTCTCGCCATAGTGTTGAATGATGTGACTTTGATACTACATTTACAAAGGATGATTTCAATTCAGTAATTGTGACTGTTGAAGTTAGGTGGAGGTTCCACTAAGATGCACAGTTTTATTTTCAAAACTCCATTGATTATTGGATTGGGATTCTATAAACCCTTATCCAACTTGGTTTAACCTTGTTAAACCCTTTTTTGCATTTTGCCACTTGCAGTGGCAAAATGCTTTGTGGCCAGAGTAGTCGCCGTTGTGATGTTGAGATGTTGTGATGTTGAGATGTTGAGATGTCGTGATGTTGAGATGTTGAGATGAACGGACCTGTTCAAAATCTGCAATGCATTTGTATACTTCTTAAAAGCTCTGTCGTGAGTCATTGTCTGTGGTCCGTAATGGGGCCTGATATTTGATTAGATTAAATGAATGAAGTATGATATTCCTAAGATTGATGCAGCATACAATCAAATTATTGCTCTTACATTTTAATGTTGTATTACCAATTCATAAAGATGAAATGTTTTCCAAATAAATCGTATATATATATATATATATATATATATATATAACAGTTACATATAACCTATCCCAGATTCCTTTGCGACTTAGTTAATATTTATTAGTAGGATTTCCAGTGCGAAAATGGAAATTGCCACGGTTTTCATTGATCGCCCTGTATTATCGAAAAAGAACTGGACCTTCTAACTTACCAGATTTGTAGTATGTACTATGGAGACCGTGACAATGTAAAAATGTTAAAGCAGGGGTAAACGATTGCTGAGATATCATTTTCTGAAAAGTGCGCTATGATGCAGGGAAGTGACTTCCGGGTTCAGGGGTCACTACACAAATACCTCTGACGTCAGCCTGATTTGCAGAGCTACGGTCCGTGCGACCCGGGATCGCGTCCAAGGGAGGGTGATTTTCAATTGTTCTTGTTTCCTTTTTACATCCATTTAATATAAACAATAGTTTCAGCACATTCCAATAACTAGAAAAAACCGTGTACACACGCAAACCTTGGCAAAATGCCAGCTTTTTTAAAGCACTTGTTTTATATTCAAACAGATGCGACCTACGCTGCAGAAGCTAACAGCAAGAGGGCGAAATGTTGGGGCCTGTGGAAGAAGTTGTGGCGCGTCACCAGTGTTCTGTTCGTCGCCATCTACGCCATACTGCTGCCGTATTTTGCAGGTTAGTTATCTTATAGAACTTCAGAATTGAACAGGTCTTACTACATGGATGGTAGTAAGCATCTACCGAGCATGTGTTAATGTCAAATTCCATTTGTATTGTCTCTGTCAGCAGGGCTATTCCTTTGTAATAGCTAGCTAGAGGTTAGTTTGACAACCCACACTGAACAGACAAGCCGGTAGATAGAAAATAACCAAATGGATACTACAGATGGCAGTAGCATAGTGATAATTTCAATTTCCTAATAATAATTGATGATCGATACATAGTAATGCAGTCGATTGAATTCTGTTAGTAAAAAAATCTGTTTATATGTCACAAATATTTCCAAACGGCATGGAATACCAGATGTGTGTTTGCTTTACTTTAAAAAATGCAACATGATACAGAGAGTAATAACAGGGATCAAGTGTTAGACATCATTGATATGTAGATAAAGTAATAAGTACTATATTTATTAAGCTCTTCCAGAGGTCAGTACGCATGTGCGGCTGACAGGAATACTGGGAAATATGTCAAAGGTTAAGGCCCAATGAAGGAAGAAATTCCGCTATTTTGTAGGCACCATTAAGTCCCGCAAATCTAAACAATGGTCGAGACGAGACTTCGGATGAGACTTTGACATACTAAACAGGATTCCTGTCGCTTGCGTATGCGCAATGAGCTCAGTGAAAGAGCTTATTATGGCCTCATATCTGCCTCCAATAAAAATAACTTGTTTGGGCCTATTTAGCAAGAAATGGATGATGTGGATTTCTCATGTGTTCACGAAGTCAATGCAACCATTTCTTGTCATTGGATCCATCATGAATACAGTTAAAGTCACCAGTTTCTCTGGGGAAATGGCCAGGCTGTCTGAAGAGATCGCCAACCTGAACAGAAAGACTGAACTGCGTTTTGCTGAACTGCTACTAAATCGTAAGTAAAATGTATCACTAACATTATCTTCATAAAAGATTTTTTGGCAGTATTTGTGTATGTATTTGTGTTTGTTCGTTTGTTTATGTGTGTGTTCCTTTGTATGTGCGTATGTATGTGAAAGCGTGAGTTTGAGTGGTTATTTAAAATAGACACGTGTCATTTTTGTTTTCAATTTTACACTCAGAAGTACCGGTAATTCTAAAAATACAACTGTATCCTATTCAAAGGACCAACTAATTCCCATGGGTGTTCCAAAGTCCAAAGTGGGTGGCTTTGCCAGTTTATATGTTTTAACGTTAATTGATTGAGACGTTTTCATGGTGAAAATGCAAGGATACTGAGGATCTTTCTTCATGTAAATAATTTTTTTCCTTGTTCAGGATCGCATACACCTCCCGGAAAAAAGGGAGCTACGAGGTCACGTGAACCTAAGGGAGAAAAGGGGCCGATAGGTCCAGCAGGTCCTGTTTCAGTCGGGCCTCCTGGGGAAAAGGGAGCCATGGGGCCGGTTGGTCTTGGGTCTGTTGGGCCTCCTGGACCTCCAGAAGAAAAGGGAGCCATGGGGCCGGCTGGTCCTGTGTCTGTTGGGCCACCTGGACCCACAGGGGCAAAGGGAGCCATGGGACCGGTTGGGCCTCCTGGTCCACCAGGAAGCTCAGTGTGCCATGCTGGACCACCTGCACAACCCCAAGGACCCAAGCTGTGCATGGAACATGCAGGTGAGGCATCTTTTCTGAATATAAAACTAACATTTAAAGATCATTAAATGAAATGGCTTCATTTTAGATCTTTATCCCATACCATACAATGTAAGAATAGCTCCTAAGTGTCTTAATTTCTGTTGTTTAATCAAATGTTTTTCTTAAGGATCATGTTCCAAAGGCTATAGAGAGAGGCTTGGAAACTGCTTCAAATTGTTCAAACTTCGCCGTAACTACACGGAAGCGGAGAAGACCTGCAAAAAAGATGGCGGAACTCTCGCCATGCCACGAGACGCCGAGACCAACGCCTTCCTACTCTCCCTGGTTGACAAAATGGTATTTTGGTCTTATTGGATCGGCCTGCATGATCAGAACAAGGAAGGAGCTTTTGAGTGGGTAGATGGGTCTGCACGTGGGAAGTACACCTCGTGGCATCCGGGACAACCTAACAGTTCTTCTCAAAATGAAGATTGCGTGAGTTTTGACGAGGGAGGAAAGTGGTATGACATACCATGCCCCGAAAAACGGCGTTTCTTCTGCCAGATCAGTCCAGGTACTAGCAGTGCTTAACACAGAAGTGCTATTTGCTGATGTTAACTCAAAAAATGACATACAGTGAATATCTTCATTGAATTCTTATCTAATCTAATTGAACTTCAATATAAGTTTCATCTCAGTGGATCATTTTCTTTGACTATTCTATTAAATGTATACATTATTTCATGTTATTTTCCTTCTACACATTCACATGCAATATCCACTGCAATATCAATTTGTTTTATGTTTATCATATGGTGCTATATAATGTTTCTGTTAAATTCTACTTTGGCACTTATTCCAATGTTTGCACAATGCATTCCTAAATGAATAAATGAAATGAATTTCTCATTGTCAGTACCTAAGCACATTTAGAAGACATTTACTTGACATAATGTTAACTTCGTTTGTACATTAGCAGGACGTACCTAGACAAGGGGACGAGCTCCCGAAGCTACTGGGACGTTTAAAGCAAAGAGCCATCGTCTGATGTTTATACTAGTAATCAAGAGTCTACGTTGAAAAAATCAGCTTTCAACATGAGCATAGATTTGACAACCTCAGTAGCATACAGGAACTAAGTGCGTAATATAAACTTCTACACTTTTATCCAATTTTCGTTTTATACACTTATGTTTGTGTATTTACATGGCACTGTCAAAATAAGCTGAACATTAGAAGTGCAGTACCACTTTGTCCCTTATCATCATCTATGATATCTTGACTTGAAAATGTTACCCAAACATAAATAAACTAGAAAATATTTTTAAAACGTGTTGGTTTGTACGTTCTGTACCCGTGCTCTCTTTTGTAAGATTTCCAAAACAATGTTTAACAGGAGTCCAAAAAAAATCAAGTGTGTACAACGTAGTTACAGCAACCTGCTTTAGAAGTATTTTATGCTTGTAATAGACTTTAATATTCATATAATGTATTTTATTCATATAATACTTTAATGAAGAAGCTGAATATTTCTGTTTATGATTGGTCTGAATATTGCATTAAGTTGTAAATGTATGTTTTTTCTCTAGAGAGCACTCATGTGGCTGATGTTATGCGATGTACTTCTAAACATTGCGTAATTTGCTTACATACTAAGTTTACAGCAGACAGAACTGGAATAAACAAGAAATAAAACCAGTCATAGTCATCACGTCACTTACAAACAAAACATGCAATCAATTATAATAATATTAGTGATAATGATGAAAAAGTCATGAATGTACGTTTTTCTTAAGAAAGCACTCATATGGCTAGTATCATCAGCTGTACTTTTGAACTTAAAACTTACTTCATATCAAGTATGCAGCAGACAAAACTGTAATAACCAAGAGCTGACTAAAGCTATCAATAAAAAGATCCACAGTTACAATGTGCAGTGACACTACGATATGTGAACAAGATTTTTGGAAACTAATAAAAAAGGATTGGAGGTAAATTGCAAGTCTCTGTCATCCTTGTTATCCTTCTGTGCTTGAATGGATGGATATCAGTATATCAAGGTTTGTGAAAGAAGACTAGGTGCGATTTATTCCTGCAATTGTCTGGTACTGTAACGGCCCTGCGTCACAAATAAATAAAATCATGCAGTCATAGTCATGAAGTCACATGCAAGCAAAACATACAATAATGATAATGATGAAAACAATAACAAAGCAAAGAAGAAAAGACACATATGATATCATATCAAATAGTATAGCCTGTCTCCAATGATCAGCAAAGAAAAATAATTTCGTGCTTACATGTATTTGGTTTGTATCAATGTTACAGTGTTGTCTGCTACTAATAAATCCAAATCATTTGTTTTCATCTTTTCTTTTTGATCTCACTATAATCAAACAATCATAAAAATCTTTGCCGAGGGACTGTGGTGTGAAAGAAGTCGGTAGCTTAAGCTCAGAAATGAGTCTACTATTGACTACAAAATAAAAAAAAGTTCTGATTTTTTTGGGTAGCCAAAAACCCTAACAAGTTGCTTTATATTGGGAGGGCATTAACAGTTTACATTTTTGTACATTGTAGAAGTTTCCTTACCACTTTCGTAGTGCTGATAAAAGACCGCGTATGTAATGAAACTTCAATGGATTTAATAATAAGGGAGACGTGTCAACAAAATGATTTGAAGCAAACAGTAGCACATACAAGGGAATCAAAGCATTGAGTGGGCGTGATTGGAACATGTTCGAGCGGGCAGGTATGCATCTTTCATTTGATATGCGATATGTATGTAAATCTTTATTGTTTCAAAATGATTTGTTTTTTCTGCAACATACCTATGCATAAATGTACACAATAAACTGACCAACCTTTGCAAAGAATAAGTCATCATTGATATTCCTTATGAAGTGTGTGCTGCAGTATTAATTTTCCGAAGTTATTAAGTTGTTTATACGATTTGCATCGAGGAATCTATGGGGGCGTTTGGAACCTTTGTGATATATTCCAGCTTTTATCTTTTGTTTTATGTTAGTGTCCATAATCAAAGGTCTAAAATGCATTGGTCTCGAGCCATACGTTAGTCACATGTCGCCTTGCCCGGTGTTTGTTTGCTGTCCAGAAACCTGACAAGTAACATCATGTTTGGATTCGGAGGGAAGCAGCAGCCCCAGCCTAACAACACAGGAGGTAACGTGATTTGCTTCGATTAGTTTTGAATGTTTTTTTTTTACTCTCTGGATTCACACTGTATTTGTGGGATCGCGTGGCGTAACTGCACTGTGTTTGGCCCAAAAGCCAGCGATCCTGGGTTCAAATCCTATTATGCTACCGATTTATGCACTTGTACACTTTTACTACCCTGGATCCAGACGTTTAGCGCTATAGCGAGGGCCGGTAGAGAATTTGTTCGGCAATCAAAGCAGGTCTTCCCGACGACCTTAGATAAGCACACGGGGATTTGTCATGCAGTTTGCCGACCTAGGTCCAGGTGCAAAATTAGTACCTGACGTCGGTTGGGAGTAAAGGGTGGTGAAAGGAGAGTGTTGGGCTTTGTCTCCCAAAACCGTGCCTAAACAAAGTGGATTTTAAGAACTCACAGTCCCAACGGCCTTATACAGGTTATGGTTCTGCCTTAGTTACCTTTAACTCCATGTGCCTACCTTGTTCGCCCTGTTTGCTTCCAAAAGCGTGTAATGGGTTGTTCTGCTCACTAATTTCTATTCCATTTGTGTGCTTTCTTCTTGCCATTAGTAAAAAGAAAGGAACATATATGTTTTGCGATGGCAAGTCTGTCTAGCCACTTTAAAAGTTTAGATGTGTCTACGATACTTCGATAAGATAGAGAAATATAGCTTGTACAAATCTATGAACTTATTAGTCAAACTGGCCTTCGCACTCTATTCTATTCAAAGTACAAAGTTTGCACAATTGTTTCTCATTGCGGTAGAATTGACTTAAGAATAACTATGATTTTCGTCCAGGCACCACGCCCGTGCAGCAGCCCCAGACTGATTGGAGGTCAGTTGCGGACGCCGCTGCGACTATACCCAACGCTCTGTACGTCTCGAGAGCAGGTAAATATTTCCAGTGCCGCATCCTGTTTGATCTTTTGCTTGATCATTCTCAGTTATGAAATATTCTGTTCTTTATATATTTCTTCTTTAACAAGTTAGGACATATCGATTAGACTACTTTGGTGGCATCGACGCACATCAATTTTTGTCTGTTCCCAGAAATAAATATTTGACTATACTGTAAATCGTAGAAATAAAAATAAAATAAGAATCCCCAGAAAGACCAACAAGAAAAATTGATTACTCTGTGCTCCATATTGTTTTCAGTCAGTCGTTTAACCCTATTCAGACCGGGCTTTTTTGGTCATCCCTGGACCGGGGGGGGGGGCTTTTGAGGCCCTCCACTTCTAAGTCCTATAACTCTAAAACGATGTGCCGTAGGGCCACCAAATTTTCAGGACATGATATCGACATAATATCTGACGTGTATTTGACGTTTGACGTTACGTTGACGTAAGATGACGTAATTATGACGTCATCAATTTGATTACATTGGCCAAACCCATGAAAAATGGGTATTCTCAGAAAACTTCAAGTTATGCTGCAAAAATGTAACAACAAGTGCAGATAACAGAATAATAATGTTTATTACGACTTGCGTTGCCAATAGCAACATCAATGACGTCAATATGACATCATAAAATGACGTCATGCACATCTAAGATACGAGTTGGGCTCCGCCATATTATATCCACCACCTTGAATTTTCAAAAATACTTTTTTTGCAACAAATAATCACAAAAAGCAATGGAAATAGACTAAATTCATTCATTTAGATGGTTTTTGATGAAAAAATACCAGGTAGTTGCAAATTTTAAGGGATAATTAGCTTGTTTTTCTTGATCTGGCCATTCCGTCCGCCATCTTGGATTTTGGGCTGATGACGTCATCAAATTAGCATAATTTATGCATATATAATTATGAAAGATATGCTGAATAATATAAGATTTTATTTATGTAACAAAATCACAGTAATATAGCAAATAAATTTGAAAAATACATTGTTAGAACCAAAAATAGTGATTTTTGGCAAAACTGCCTGTCAACAAACGGTTGCCATGGCAACAAGAAAAAATTGAAAATTTGTCAAACTTCGTAGAATTGTTGCCAACAATATTTTAGGAAAACTCACTAAATTTGGTGGCTCTAGCGTAAGCCGTTCTGGCGTTATAGGACATCGAATTTAGCGCGGGCCTCAAAAGCCCCCCCCCCCCGGTCTGAATAGGGTTAACTTTTCTGACAACTTAGATTTTACAATGGGTTTATTTTCTATATTCACACGTTGGCATCAGTTTTTGTGCTTCTTAGGTATTGTCATCATTATAACGAATGAAAATGGTCTAAATGAATTATATAGATAAGGTCTGATTTGCATAATTTTCCATAATATGCCGTCAAGCTTTAGCTTTAAATGATGTGACTTTGATACCACATTCATCATGGATGATTCCAATTCAGTAATTCTGAGTTTTACAACTGAGTTGGAGATTCTACCAAAATGCAGTTTCATTTTTAAAACTCCATTGATTATTATTGTAATGAAAAAGTAGATATAGTTTTAGGTGTATCTGTTTGTCTGTTTGTGTTTCCGTATTTTTGTAGTCAGCCTGACTCAAGAACCTCTCGATAGATTATGATGATATTTGGCATGTGGTTAGGTGTTGGAAAGACAAAGGTCTGCAAACAAGCATAGATAATGTAGATGAAAGATTTATTTGCATAATGAGAATATTTCATGGAGATATTAGGTCTCCGAACTCTTGTTGATTTGGGTTCTATAAACTCTTGTTTAATCTTGTATATTCGAACAGATGCGACCTACGCTAGCGCTGCAGAAGCTAACAGCAAGAGGGCGAAATGTTGGGGCCTGTGGAAGAGTCTGTGGCGCGTCACCAGCGTTCTGTTCGTCGTGATCAACGTCATACTGCTGCCATATTTTGCAGGTTAGTTATCTTATAAACTTTTTAAAAAGAATTGAGCAGGTTTTACTACATGGATGGTAGATTCATCTACTGAGCATGTGCTAATGTCAAATTCCATTTTGTACTGTCTCTGTTTCTGTCAGCAGGACTTTTTCTTTGTAACAGCTAGAGGTTAGTTGGACAACCCACACTGAGCAGACAAGCCGGTAGATAGATGAATAAACAAATAGATACTACAGATGGCAGACGCATAGTGATAGTTTCAATTTCCTAATAGTAATTGATGATCGATACATAGTAATGCAGTCGATTGAATTCTGTTAGTAAAAAAAATCTGTTTATATGTCACAAGTATTTCCAAACGGCATGGAATACCACGTGTGTTTGCTTTACTTTAAAAAATGCAACATGATACAGAGAGTAATAACAGGGATCAAGTGTTAGACATCATTGATATGTAGATAAAGTTGTAAGTACTATATTCATTACGTTCTCCCAAAGGTTAGTACGCATGTGCGGCTGACAGGAATACTGGGTAATATGTCAAAGGTTAAGGCCCAATAAAGGTAGAAATTCCGCTATTTTGTAGGCGCCATTAAGTCCCGCAAATCTTAACAATGGTCGAGACGAGATGTCGGATGAGACTTTGACATACTAAACAGGATTCCAATGCGCAATGAGCTCAGTGAAAGAGCTTATTATGGCCTCATATCTGCCTCCAATAAAAATAACTTGTTTGGGCCTATTTAGCAAGAAATGGATGATGTGGATTTCTCGTGTGTTCACGAAGTGAATGCAACAATTTCTTGTCATTGGATCCATCATGAATACAGTTAAAGTCACCAGTTTCTCTGGGGAGATGGCCAGGCTGTCTGAAGAGATCGCCAACCTGAACAGAAAGACTGAACTGCGTTTTGCTGAACTGCTACTAAATCGTAAGTAAAATGTATCACTAATATTACGTTCATAAAAATTGGAGATTTTTTGGCAGTATGTGTTTAGCTAAAGTGAACACCTGTCATTTTTGTTTTCAATTCTACACTCAGAAGTACCAGTCATTCTGAAAATACAAACTGCACAGTATTCTATTCCAATTCATTTCCATGGATGTTCCAGTCCAAAGTGGGCGACTGTGCAATCATATTTCTTAACTTTGAATGATTGAGACATTTTCATGGTAAAAATGCACGGATACCGAGGATATTTCTTCATGCAAATATTTGTTTTTCTTGTTCAGGATCGCATAGACCTCCCGGAAAAAATGGAGCTACGAGGCCACGTAAACCTACAGGAGAAAAGGGGCCGATAGGTCCAGCAGGTCCTGTTTCAGTCGGGCCTCCTGGGGAAAAGGGAGCCATAGGGCCGGTTGGTCTTGGGTCTGTCGGGCCTCCTGGTCCTCCAGGAGAAAAGGAAGCCACGGGGCCGGCTTGTCCTGTGTCTGTCGGGCCTCCTGGACCTCCAGGATCTAAGGGAGCCATGGGGCCGGTTGGTCCTGTGTCTGTCGGGCCTCCTGGGCCTCCAGGAGAAAAGGGTGCCATGGGGCCGGCTGGTCCTCCTGGAGAAAATGGTGCCATGGGGCCGGCTGGTCCTGTGTCTGTCGGTCCTGCTGGACCTCCAGGAGAAAAGGGAGCCATGGGACCAGCTGGTCCTGTGTCTGTTGGGCCTCCTGGTCCTCCAGGGGCAAGGGGAGTCATGGGGCCAGTTGGGCCTCCTGGTCTACCAGGAAACTCAGTGTGCCAAGCTGGACCACCTGCAAAACCCCAAGGACACAAGCTGTGCATGGAACATGCAGGTGAGGCGTCTATTCTGAACATAAAACTAACATATCATTACATAGCATTACAATGTTAGACGAAGTCAGCATGTTGTCCCAGTCTACTTGTTTATAACAAGATCTAGTACAAGCTACACTTATATGTTTTCCCCAGTGTCCTGCCCCGAAGGGTATACAAACCTACGTGAAACCTGCTTCAAAGCGTTCCAAACGGCAAAGACGTTCAGCAAAGCGGCGGTGACCTGTCGCAAAGATGGCGGAACCCTTGCCATGCCCCGAGATGCAGAGACCAACGCCTTCCTCTCTGAAATCCTGGAACCATGTGGGCAGTGTCATAGCTACTGGATCGGCTTGCACGATCAGCGCAAAGAGGGAAGGTTTGAGTGGGTGGACGGGTCTGCACTTGGGAACTACAACGCCTGGAAATACAGAGAACCAGACAACAATTATGGTAATCAGGACTGCGCCAGTCACCACCCCTCCGTGGGGGGAGGGAAGTGGACAGATAAGGAATGCCACACTGAGCGACGCTTCTTCTGCCAGGTTGCTTAAGGTACTGTAAACAAATCCCTTTTCCTCCTGAGGATTTTCTTTTTGCAATTCAAGCCCCCTTTGAATTCATGGAGTTTATTAGGCCCAAATGGAGCTAATCTTCAAGGGCTTACAACAAAACACTCAAGACAAAACACCATTTTAAGAAGTACCACCCAGATGATGATGACATGTTTTTTTTATTATTAAAGAATACATGGAATGATGCAAATAAAAGGACGAAGACGAACTGGTGGCGGACTCAAGTTGCGCTCAACTTATCATAGCGCCGCCACTTGTACAAATATTAGAGCTATACAAACAGTAGGGGCATCTTCTCTGAGTAGTTTTGAAGAACGCTTGCAGATAGATGTGCAAAGGTTAGGTGTGACGTTCGGTGTAATATAACCAGCTGCTGCCGCGCCGCGTGCCTGCGAAGCTGGTGTGTTATGCCGAACGGCGGTTATACCGGCTACATAGATACAGCTACAACTTGTATTGAAAATATAGCATTAGACAGGATGATATGGCTAAACAAGCACATTGAAATCTCACTGTTATTAGTGGAGAACTAGCCAATGACGTCGACATACCATATGTTACATGTACTTTTGATCATTCCTTTATAGGGGTGCCTGGGTAAAAGAGCGAGCACTCATTGCCACTACAGATGATGCCTTAAAAGATCGTGGGAGAAAACATCGAGGTAAAGGATTGACTTAAAGTTGCTGGTCTTTTTTAAAAAATGTTTTTGCAATCCGTTTTTGTGATAATGCATGCATAATAAGAAACGAGGACTAATTGAACTTATAAGTTCAAGAATTATTGAAAGACAATGATGGAAAACTTAAAGATTAATTCGAATGTAGTCTGAATTGAATATAGTTCTAAGCAATGAGTGTAGTCCGAATTTAGTTTTCCTCGCAACTCTAGATTTGCATTATAAAAATCTTGCTGGATTTGTATCATAAAAGACACAAGAGGTGTGCATAGACTTAAGTGAAGTAACATTCGTGTGATCATCTGTGCCAAGCTTTTTAATCAGCTCATTTCATTAAGAGGTGCTGTTGACTTGATCTGTAATGGGAATATTTTCTTTTGATTTTTCTTGAAAATATCACTGTACATAACTGCGAGAAGACAAGTCCAATAAAGCATCGTATAAGATATGTACGTTATAACTAGGGACTAGTGAACCGCAAAAGGTATTCCCAACGGTCCATTTGGACTCCCTAATAGAGCCTGCAATGCTTTACTGTGTAGGCCACTCAAGTTATTTACAAACTATGCTATTTAAAAAAGAATGTACTGTTATAGGATTTTATTGATCCTTAACTTGAAGACTGTAGAGTATATATCCATTAATAAGACTGTAGGGCATGTATCCATCAATAAAACAATTAATGAGGAAACTTTTTTTATAAAAATACGGCGCTGGTGAGAAAATAGTTTAGACATTAACACTTACTAGCAATAACGTCAACCAAAAATCTTATATTCATGGGGGGACAACCGTTCGAACAAAATCGAAACTGCAAGATTCAACTTTAGAAATTCAGACATTTTAAGGGAAAAGCAGCAATTTTTGGAAATTGTTAGTAAATGCATGGATTTCACGTAGTTTCATTAAACCCAGTCATTACACCCAGTTTGCAAAAAGTGAAACTTTCATATCAATATATATCGTTATACATATATAAATGTTCATCTATTCATTTATTCATTTACATTTATAATATACATTGGTACTATTATAAGCAGTAGCGAACTAAACCTATTTATTTAAGACACCAAAAGCTACAAAGTGACTTTATGACGCTACGTAAGCAAGTCTTTAACAACTAATAAAATGTATTGGATGTACATTGTGAGTCTCTGTCGTTCTCATTATTAATCTGTGCTTTCTGAATTTGTATCAGCCGCCACATTCGGTTCCATTGTTGAAGAATTGTGAAAGAAGACATATAAAAATTTTCTGTCACGGTTTCCCAAATCAGTGATACCTTGAACATTTGCAGCAACAAAAACACATTAAGACACAATCGCACAAAGACACACCATGCACGCACACACACACACACACAAAGACTCAAATATAAAGATATTAAAACGCATAAACACACGGATAATATTTATGAACTATGGTAACGTTATACCCTGTCTCC
This sequence comes from Branchiostoma floridae x Branchiostoma belcheri, assembly GCA_019207045.1. Classification (NCBI taxonomy): domain Eukaryota; kingdom Metazoa; phylum Chordata; class Leptocardii; order Amphioxiformes; family Branchiostomatidae; genus Branchiostoma; species Branchiostoma floridae x Branchiostoma belcheri. The sequence goes on along the minus strand of CM033040.1, from coordinate 5,943,733 downwards.
GATAGTCAGTGAAAATTATTCCATGCTTATGAATTCTTTTTGATCTCACTGTAATTGCGCTATAATAAAGGTACAGATTTTCTACTTAAAAGGGCGATGTTTTTTGCCGGCGACAAAATTGACAAAAACAGTATATCAGGAGGGCATCAGCAGTTCAGGTGTTTGCAATTTTTCTATTTTTTCATAACTTTCGTATTGCTATTGACGATAAGATGTGGTGAAACTACAATGGATCTAGGAGAGACTTATTAACAAAATGATTTGATAAAAACAGCAGAACAAAGGAATAAAAAAATAAAGTGGGCGTGATTGGTACATGTTTCGAGCGGGTGGGTATTCATTATTCATTTACTCATGTATTCGTTTAGATCATATTATGTCTAACAAAACAAATAACGTGCCTTTATACAGAGATAACATTATTTTTAAACTTTTGCTAAGGCTTTAAATGATGTCACTAAAGATGAAACTTCAACGAAGTAATTGAGCAGTCAATGTCTGTTTAAGAATGTTTTTCGCAATGATAGTAGTTCTACATCAATGACATCGACAGTTAGTACATTGTAAGCAAGAAAGACATCTACAAGTTATGAAAAGAAATGACAAATACTGGTATCAGATAACGAATGCGTAAAATTTTCCTGACATTTCACATAGATATCCATTCGGTGAGTTCAGGTGCCAATGTTTGGTCCGAGATATCCTTCCAATTCTCTGAAAATTTGTAAATTAAAGTTTAGCTGTTTTGGAATCGTAGGAATAGTATAGAATAAAACAAAATATGATTTTGTATTGAAAAAAAATATATGGTTCCCTGAACAATAAAAAACGCCTACCTCCCGCGTATTGGCGATATGTATGCAAATCAATAATTCAAGATAAGTTCTTTGCTGCAAACATGAATGAATAAATGTACACAATTAAGTGTACAACTTTTGCAAAGAATACGTCAGCAATCATATTTCTTTTGAACTGTGTTTTTAAAGACGCCGTGATTAAGCTGTTTGCATGATTAGTCTCGATTAACTCACGTGTGAAGTTTGTAGCCTATGCATTATATTTCAGCTTCTATCGGCCATTTTATCTTTTTTTCTGTTAGTTTCGATAATCAAAGGTCGAAAATGCATTGAATATCGAGCCATACTTACATCAGCTGACGCCTTGCCCAGGGTAGGACCTGTTTTTGCTATCCGGAAAGCTGACAAGTGGCATCATGTTTGGATTCGGAGGGAAGCAGCAGCCCCAGGATAACAAGACAGGAGGTGATTAAACGTGATTATTTCAAATACAATTCAATCTCTACAACTGGATAAAAACGTAAATTTACTTCAGGACGTTTCGATTTTGATTGACATTTTCATGCTATCCTTGGGAGTTGAATCAAGTGATATGTTCAAGCAATTTTTTTCTAGTTAGTTTCTAGTTATATTGAATTTTTCTGCCAGTTCATTTTAGAACCTGAATGTCTAAAACGTTTATGACGGTTAGACTTCCAACTAAACAATATTTAAATATAATTCAATCTCTACTGGATAAAAATGGAGATTTACTCCCGTATGAAGGCCTTGTTGTAGTGTCTAGCATTCATCTAAATATATTTTCGCGATGGCAGGTCATTCTTACTAAAAATTAAAAATACCAATTTGCCAACGGTCGTGAATGGGCTTAATCTTATTGTTTCATTTGAAGTATAACCAGTATAACCATGTTAACCAGTTGAGTTAGTTATGTGTATTCAATGAGAAGTTTAAATGTATGCATATTCATGTATTGTCTCTAATTTCAATAAATCTAAATATGAAAATAGGAGATACGGTTCGTAAAAGTTAATGCAATTTAGTTCCATACGATTTTGCTATATCTGTAACCTATATTCTATAACTGTGACATCATGGCCTTTATACACCCTCCTATCCAAAGCACATGTACAATATATTCATGATTGTTGTGCATTGTGATAACTATGATTTTATTCCAGGCACCACGCCCCAGCAGCAGCCCCAGACTGATTGGAGGTCAGTTGCGGACGCCGCTGCGAATATACCCAACACCTTGTACGTCTCCAGAGCAGGTAAAACATTGTTTGATCTCTTGCTTTCTTAATTATTATTTCTAGAAAAATAATCTTGATAAAGTAGTCTGTTCTTTATTTTCTTGTTAGATTCGTTTTTCACTAACTCGTCGGTTTGTTTAGAATCTAAAATATCTGTACCAACTTTTACGTGGTTCTTATTTGTGGTCTAATACATGTAGACTTATGGTCAAACTGTTTCTGAAGAACATGACTTGAAAATTATCATACACCATATATCTCCAGAAACGTTAGGCTAATTCCGGTGTCGCTTATGGAATCCTGTTTACTGTCTTATTTTCTTGTTCTTAATTATGAAACATTTTGGTCGTTATGTCTCAGATTAGTTTTTAACTTTAAAATCATCGGTTTATTCAAATATCCGTGTCATATCTTCATCTTATGATACCCGTAGACTTAGTTTTAAATGATTCATAAAGAGTATGCTTTGCATGATAAATTGATTATGATAAATGCTATGGCACAATTGTGTTTAATGATGAAACATCGATATTTGTGAAATGATAAACAGGAAATGGTCGGATAGAATATCAATAGATATAAGTTATGCAAATGAAGGGTTCATTTGCATCAAAAATGGGAAAATACCATATCATATTCATCACTGATGATTTTTTAATGATCATGACTTATGCAAGTTAGATAAAATCAAGCAAAATCCACAAAATGTACAATTTCATCTTCCAAAGTTTGAGCTCTATCTCGTATATTCGAACAGATGCTACCTACGCTAGCGCTGCAGAAGCTAACGGCAAGATGGCGAAATGTTGGGGCCTGTGGAAAAGTCTGTGGCGCGTCACCAGCATTCTGTTCGTCGTGATCAACGCCATACTGCTGCCGTATTTTGCAGGTTAGTTATTTTTATAATGTTAAGCGTTGTGAAGAGGTTTTACTAATTTCCGTTGCCACTCGCACTGCCACCACGGCTACCTCATACAGCAGGAAACTCTGGGGCTGTCTCGGACTTCGACTTTATTTAGATCCACAATTAAGTTGGCATAGATGATCCCATACGTGTACATGCCCTCTTGCTGTAGATACCATTTTAGACACTGCACGTCGGACGCTATTCTGGACCATAGATAAGCAATATTTTTATGCATTTAGACTATTGTAGTTGGTTGTTATTTTGCTGATTAGAAGTAAAATTCAATTTGTATCAGCTTTGTGTCGGTCAGCCCTTTGTAAAAGCCACAGGCTAGTTGTAATCATTACCATGTAGATAGCTATAAGTATGGCAAGCGTTCATATTTGTTTACTATAGAAAATGATTTGTTTGGGCCGAGAGTTAATGCTGTGGATCATCTCATGTGTTCATAAATTTAGTGTGTAACCGTTTCTTTTTGATATAGTTAAAGTCACCAGTCTCTCTAAGGAAAATGCCAAGCTGTCTGAAGAGATAGCCAATCTGAACAGCAAGACTGAAATGCGACTTGCTGAAATACTACTAAATCGTAAGTAAAATGTATCACTAACATAACCTCCATAAAATCGGAGATTTCACACACAGTGGGTTTGTGTGTAAAATGCGCCAACGTGATTGTTTTTCAAATGTTTCACAATCGCTACTTGCATACTTGACATACAAGTTGCAGTCAATTTGTATGTCTCCTGTTTAAATGCTCATTTAGTTTCACTGAGTATGATGCACAACGTTGCTATTTTATTCATATACCATTGAATGATCGCGACGTTTTTATATTAGTGAAATCCCACGGATCCCGAGTCGCTCTTAACAATTCTGTTTACGCCAAAAAGATTTTCATGGAGCAACTGTATATGATTTTGAAACGGTCAGACGTTTCAGAAAGCACCGACTTACTTTCGTCTCAGTGACACTGAAGAGGTCTGGTTTTATACCCAAACTATATAAAAGTAATATGCAAAAGAGCTGAAGACAATTTTGGATTGTTCAATAAACATAAAATTAAAATAAATAAAAAAAATATGTGTAAACTTAACCAAAGGCAAGACAAGGTCAAGCTGTAGACGAAAGATGGTGAATGATATCTGAAGCATCTGACTGTTTCCAAAATCACATCCATTTGCTTGGGTAACTATCTCATCTTATTACCTGGGTGTCTAAACTTATTATTAATCGACGTTTCGTAACAAATGTTCTTTTTCAGGAGAAAAGGGGGTCATGGGGCCACCCGGATCTCCAGGGCCGGCTGGTCCTGTGTCTGTCGGACATCCTGGTCCTCCAGGAGAAAAGGGAGCCATGGGACCGGCTGGTCCTGTGTCTGTCGGGCCTCCTGGTTCTCCAGGAGAAAAGGGAGCCATGGGGCCGGCTGGTCCTTTGTCTGTCGGGCCTCCTGGTCCTCCAGGAGAAAAGGGAGCCATGGGACCGACTGGTCCTGTGTCTGTCGGGCCTCCTGGTTCTCCAGGAGAAAAGGGAGCCATGGGGCCGGCTGGTCCTGTGTCTGTCGGGCCTCCTGGTCCTCCAGGACACAGTGGACCGGTGGGACCGGCTGGCCCTCCAGGAAAGAAGGGACCGAGGGGGCCGGCTGGCCCTCCGGGAGAAAAGAGACCAGGGGGACCAGCTGGTCTTCCGGGACAAAGTGGGCCGGCTGGCCCTCCAGGGAAAAAGGGACCGAGGGGACCGGCTGGATCCCCTGGAAAGAAAGGTCTACAAGGCCCGATGGGACCTCCAGGTCCGCCTGGAAGCCCAGTCTGCCCTACTGGACCATTTGAACATCCTCAAACATTCACAGGCCCAGAGTTAAATGGAGGTAAGTTCCTTCGGAAACCTAGTTATTACCTCCCTAATGTTAGAAAAAAAGGAAAGTATGTGTGTGGGGGAAGTGGGTGCGCTTGCCTTTGTGTGTGTTTGTGTGTCTTTTTTTGTTTTTCCGGATATTTTTGTGGATAGCATAACTTAAGAACCTCTGAAAGGATAGTAATTGTATTTGGTAGGTGGGTCTTGAGGTGGGTAGGTGATGGGAAGATGAAGGTCAAATGTCAAGGTCAATGTTGGGCTCGTTGGTACCATGGTGTGTAATATTGATACTTTAGTTTTTTAAAATCTTTTGTTTTAAACATGCTATGGATTCTTTGGTGGCAGATACCCTTTGATGAAAGTACGAAGTGGTTTAATTGCGAGGGCGTTTTTGTTAAACTCTTTAAAGAAGGGATAACTGAACAAAGGAAGGATGGATTTCCATGATTTTTTATTCACTTTGACAGACAAGACAGACGTAGTGGTGGCGCACTAGATATAAACAATACTGATAACAAATGAAAATTAGATAGTATGTATGACAAAAGTTGGTATGCGCGCATGTCCCATCCCCTACCCGAGTAACAAACGGTCAAATTTTACAGAGAACTATAAAGCTTGGAAGAATAAATTAGAATGTAAATCGTCTAGAAGTTGTGATAAAACTCTGGGTTCTAGTTAGAATTTTGGAATTTGTGGAATATGAAAAATATGAACTACCACGAAGTAATGAAGAAATCTGAACATTTTCGGAAAGTGTAAATAAGTTAACTGAGTGTCCTCTAAGTTTGACCTTTGGTTGATTACTGTTTCGGATATGATATTTATTTCCATAATATTTATTGCACAGGTAGCTTACACGTGTACACAATGAGATGTATTGATAGATGAATACGTTTTCCCTCAGTGTCCTGCCCGGAGGGCTACACAAAGTTCCATGAAACCTGCTTCAAAGCGTTCCAAAAAAAAGTGAATTTCGACGACGCGGCGGAGACCTGTGCCAAAGATGGTGGAACCCTCGCCATGCCCCGTGACGCTGAGGCCAACGCCTTCCTCTCTGAAATCGTGGAAAAATGTCAGCAGTGCCAGAGCTACTGGATCGGCCTGCACGATCAGCGTGAAGAAGGAAAGTTTAAGTGGGTAGATGGGTCTGCGCTTGGAGAGTTCGACTTCTGGTGTCCAGGACAACCAAATAACAATGGTAACGAAGACTGCGTCCGTCACTACCCCCCTTTGGGAATGTGGAAGGACAGGTCATGCCACAACAAACGACGCTTCTTCTGCCAGGTCGCTCCAGGTACCTCATCTATATTATCTTATTCGTGGATCTTTTGGATAGTCCCTTCAGCTACCTGGTAACTGGTTTTCAACGGACCCCAAAGTCAGCTACCCGTTTTTACACCTGGGTGAAGTGAGGAAGGTCGTGTAAAGTGGCTTTTCCAAAGACAAAACGTCTGGGGCACGGTGGGTATGATCTCCAAGCAGATCCTACGGTGCCATAAGATAGTATCAAAGCTGGCCAAGGAGTGTAGCCGGCTAAGGGAGCAAACGGGAAGTTTGATACTATACATTACGCACCGTGGATCTGGTTGGAGATTAGGTGGGTATCGAACTCGGGACCTCTAGATTCCGACCCGGGTGTCGCCATTAAAAAAAGCTAAAATCCATATTGCCTTTTCACTGCCACCAGCTTAAAATATGTCGCAGATATTATTCATATCACTTATAGTAACTTTTTTCATTTCCTACCAGGGCGTACATAGGCGACAGCTCAAGCTGCATCACCATTGCAGACGTTGTAGTGGACCGTCGTCAGGGGAGTCGTGGAGTTCAATCTGAAGAGTTTGAGTCTTTTTTTTTTATTTTCTTGTAATCAATTTTGTGATCTTGTGAAGCAGGATGTGATTCATAAATTGAATTCTTATTATTCATTCATTCATTTTTATTTATTTATCTATTTATGAGTTTTATATTATTATATTTCTGTAGGGTGCCACAAAAGAAGGTTAAAATGTCGTTAAAGGGTAGTCGTTACTTAATACAATGGATTGGTTAAGATAAAGAGAGACAATTGAAATTTAAGTACCTTATGATTAATAGGTACGTTTTCATTTTCAAAAACAAGAGCTTGTATCGAATAGTTTGCTCGAAAACTAGCTTTACTATGATCTATTATTTTAAGGAGCTATGTGTTGTCTTTTCCAATAGTGAAAACCAAATACCGTTGCTCGAAAACTAGTTTTACTGTGATCTATTATTTTAAGGAGCTATGGGTTGTCTTTTCCAATAGTGAAAAGGTGATCGAGCGATCAGCCAGTGTATTATACGAATTTTCATTCCGGCTCAGTACTTGTCATGTGATCAAGCGTTCGTTTCTCTTTTTCAGTATGATGTCACCGCTCTCTATAATATAAAAATAAGCACAATAACCACAACGCAATGTAAATCACGTCTTAGTATCTATGTAAAGTGTATCTGTAGAACTGTAAAAAAATCTGTAAAACAATGGCCAGCATAAGTGTATTGTGAGGCAAAAAAGACCCCAGAGAGCCTGCTATGGAGGCTACAGATCCCTTTTCAATACCTTTTAATGTCATTCATGTGCACCGATTAAGACGCTACAAAATACCTAGTGATCGCGATGCATGTCACGCAGTGGCATGCAAAAAGCATATGTTTGGCAAAAGATTGATTTGCATATTTTGTCACCCTTAGTAAAATAAAAGTAAAAGTAAACTAACAAACAAATGAGTATTTGGTTTTTAATCCAATCTACTGACGTCATGGCAGGGCACCGGCCGCCGAATACCCTGGATATAAACAACAACAGCGATCGCCAGAAAAAAAACGCAGTTAATTCAAGTGCCCACAGGTCAAAAACAGCCAGAGCCAAACCTCTGCTTGGAGAGTGAAAAAATACAGCAACAAATCGCTGAGTCATTACTTGGTTCCTGACTAAGAAAAAGAAAGGTGTTCCAACTCCAATCAAATGTATATGGCATATATTACTCGACGTCGACTTTTCCCGACATCTTTGGTGGCAAAATGTGAAAATAGCCATTCACTGGGTCAGAATTGCAAGCAATACGTGCAAAAATCTTGCCCCATATCTGCTTAGAGATGACGCAATAGCTTGTGCGCATGCGCACCAAGATATGACCTTTGCCCCAGTAATGGCGGGTGTTCTCATCATATTGTCTTAGACATACATCAATTCCTTCAAATGACAGCTTGTTGGCCCTAAGGGCGGTAAGACTACTCCTTTAAGAGGGAAGAGGGAGTGAGAGTACGCAGTCTTAAGATGGGTCTGCTGTCGCTGGGCTCGCCGCTGAGCTGGGAGGAGACGAAGAAGTGGGCGGACCATGTCCGCAAACACGGCATCCAGCAACTTATCAACATCTACCGGCGACTTAAGGACCGCCATGGGGACGTCTTGAAGTGGGGAGACGAGGTAAGACGTTACTGAAGGTTTCCTTGAACTTCCTGTGAGATGTAGGTGTCTCAGAACTGGCGCGGAAGACGTCCCGGGTATTTTGTAACCCAGCCAATTTTTCTCGGATGTGGAAGTAAAGCTTGAAAAAACGCAACGTGTGAAAAGGGGGTGTTTTCGCGATTTCGTAAAACATATGAAACACTTGTCTTGTACCTTCTTACAGCGAATTTGGTTCTGCATAAAGACTACATTGTTTTTTTTAAAGGACATAAACGCAAAACTACCGAGGTCACGGGTAAATTTCTCATCACTCGGTTTCCAGTGATGAAGTCACGTCGTCACTGGCTTACCAGTGGGGAATATTTATCGTCACTAGTTTTCCAGTGATGAGGAAACTTCAGCTAGTAAACCAGTGACGACAAATATTCAGTTTACTGAAGAAAAAGGAATCATCGTTTCAGTTGAGGGGATTTGAAAGTTAGCAATTAAAGTTATACTATCGTCGCCTCTGCAAGTCCCCAGTACACTCCCAGACCAAATCTAACAGTAACACAGCTATGGCGACATGTGAATTAGAGTGTTTTTGTTGCACATCGAACTCAGCAATAGAACGTTCTAGTGCTATTAGAACGTGGTCACTGGAAGCCCAGTGCCGAAATAATTTCATCACTCGGTGCCCAGTGCCGAAGAGTCACCCATCACTGGAAAACCCAGTGAGGAACCGGTGACCTCGATGGTTCCGCACTCGGTGTCCAGTGACGAATGACGTTCATCACTGGATCCCGAGTGACGAGCGGAGTTCGTCACTGGACACCGAGTGACGAGTCAATGTTCATCACTGGAATTCCAGTGCCGAGATAGCTTCATCACTGGAACAAAGCAATTCATCACTGGAAAACCAGTGACGAACTTTCTTCGTCACTGGGCGTCCAGTGATGACGCCATTTTGAACATCTTTTCGTCACTGGAAGCCCAGTGAGGAACCCGTGACCCGCGTAGCCTTGCGACATAAACTTGTTAAGAACACTAGTAGGTCTACCCAGCCCTTAACCTTAAGGTCTTACTTCTAGATTTGTTCTATCTAGTTATAGTTATTTTATGGTCCATGTTGTTTTCAGCCTGTGAAATGCCTTTCGGTACAGACTTTGATCCTTTGCAATTGGCTTTGACTACAAAAGGCAGAACGCCTTTGACTATTCAAATCTTTGGTTTGCTTTATACAATTGAGTTCAAAGTTGAGATGTTTATCTACATTGTTGTATTTGCATGTTTTCATTTTTACACAAAATATATTTCTGCCATGTCATGCTGATATTTCCCAACTTGAAGTCACATGTACTTTTAATTCTGTTTGGTATGTCAGAAGATCAATATATACTAAATATACCTGTTCAGTTAGATAAACAGCACATTATTTCCTTTTTCATGATGTTAGTGGTCACTGGGACATGTTTGACTGTACAGTCTGTAAGTTACAAGTGAAAAATTGGCACCTTCTGAACTGGGGGTACATGAAGTGCCACCTTGTCTGCACACCTACAGGCTATAAGCAATCCATTTACAATGATCAGTCCAGGTGATTATGTTAATTACTCGTTATAGACACGTCAGCAAAAATCAGCCTACAGTCAACCCTGATTATACTAATTACTTGTTATGCTAAACACCTGGAGAGGCAAGAACATGTGAATGTACACGTCACCAAAAAATCAGCCTACAATCAACCCTATTTTCAATCATGTGACAACCATACATAAGGAATACCTGGCCAATGTGACCATCTTTTCGTGGTCCCTTCTAACTTTAAGTTTTATACTTTTTTTAAATTATAGTTTCTCCCATTGAAACAAGAGTACTGTCTATAGCAACCACTTGTCCACGAACTGTGGTGTAACTTTTTCTTTTCAAACACACAGAATACAGTCATCACAAAGTCAGCTCAACGCGACACACAGACAACTCATGTTAACAAAATTACCCCTTCTTCCATTATCATTCACAGTTTAGTTCAGTTCATCCTTGTAGTATTTATTCTATTCACATGTATTTTGTGAGTATCAGGCAAAACGCACAATTTGCTAATATAAAGCACACTCACTCACTATCCGGTTTAGCGTCCATTGTTCCCTCTCTTGCACAGGTTGGACGTATTGCCAAGTCGTTTTGGTCTAATTGCTGCCCTCCATGAGAGCCTTCTACTAAAAACATAAGCATAAAACAAGAGTAGTAAACAACATTCATATATAAATGAATACAAAATGGATAACAGAAAGGTACTTTATCCTTGTAGTATGAAGTGCCACGAAGAAAGAAATTAGTATTTAATCATACTTATAGTAGTTTGAGTAGAGTACCCAGAAAATATTAATTTTAGGTTCATATTTTTTAGGTACTTGACCTTTATGATTCTAAAAGTGGATATTTTGCAAGTCATCTTAACTTGCACTTCAACTGTTAAACTGATTACTCTAAGTGCTGTTTAGTTTGCTCATGACAACATGGAGTGGGTGTATAGCAGGTATGGGACAAATATGTAATATATGTATATTAGGGTTGTATCCAGGACCCCTCCCTCTGTCCTTGGATAGAATAGCTTGTTGGACGGACAAAAATTTCACCTTGTCCATCCATAAAATCTGAAATTGATTGATGAAATTGATGAAAATGTATTTTCGTATCTCTCTCTCTCTCTATATATATATTATAACTTAAAATGACAGATTTATCAAGAGATGATATGGGCTCCTAAACAACAATACAGGCTCTCAAACAAAGTGAGACGGAAACAATTTAAAGCTGATGCCCTGCAGGATATAAATTGTGACCTTGTAGAGAGAGGGAGGGGTAGAAACTCACTATCACGGCAAACTCCCTTCCTCAACAAACTCCCTTTCCCGGCACAATAGAACATAGCCAATGTTGAAAATCACAGACCAACCACCCCCCCCCCCCCCAACAAAAACAGCCCCTTCCCGAAGACTGCAAGGGAGTCTAGCAGAGGTCACAATAGTCTCTGCATGTTGATGAGATTTCAATCTTGATCTAGATATCTACTAGTAGAATCACCAACTGTACTGCTGGTAGACATCTTTATCGTGATCTCTATCAACAGAAACATTGATTTGTTTATCTATTATATAATATCTATTTATTCATTTGTTTTCTTTATACAGGGTTGAACACATTCAGTTCTTAGTGCACTGCTTTTCTGGCGTGCCCTGTAACGTAAAACACAGAATTAACAAAGAAATAAGAGAAACTAAATAATCAACAAATTTATCATGATCCGTATCTCTACCGGCAAGATTGCTGACTCTCCCAGATCTGAACCTCTATCTACGTATACTCTGACACTAAGTGTATAATTTTAATTATGTTCTTAACCCTGACATTTGAGTGGGACACCTTGTGCAGATTTTATCTGTTTGTTTTGATGGTAAGAATGTTAAAAGAGATTGCAAACATATTATTAAACTGTAAGATGCATGTAGTAACTACGGTTAAACTTTGAATTTTCTCTGATTAGTCTTAAATTTTGTTAAAAACGGTAAGAATTTTAAATTAGCCTGTTTTAGTGGCATAATTGACCTCACTTCAAATTTGCTTCGGGTTTGTTGCGCACACATACTTAAGTAGTTATCTGAACATAGTCAACAGTTGGCTAGTTTTAGTGCCACACTGGGACTGTACTAGTGCATGGCAAAATGTGACAGGAGTTTTGCGGTTTCAAGATTGAGTTCACATTTCTAATATCTGCTTTGATTACTAAACACATTCTTTTTTAGAATTCTAAGCTGGCTGATGCTTTATTCCATCCATTAGCTAACATACATGATAATTACATATCTAAAGTACTAGTTAATCTTTGTCGACGTAACATAAAAACAAGGACATGTAGTTTGTTTCATACAAGCAGTATTTACAAAACTACATTTTACAAATCACTGATTGATTTTTCAGGGCCTCAACCTCAAAAACCTTTTTCACTAATCGAAATAATGCTGGCAAAAATTGCTCGTCAAAATACAGGAAATAGCATTTGCATTTCAGAAGACCAAGATTTCAAAATTTTCAGCCTAAATTATAATGTTGGATGCATTTCTCCTTCTTTATTTTCATTCCAGGTTTGCAAGGGCATTCAAACATTTTGCTTTTTACTTGACCGTATTGCCCTCCATGCTCTATTTTCTTATTTGTCGCCTTCCCCCTTGTTGTAGTCTCGATTGTCTACCACCTTAAGTCCAACATCAGGACCGTGACATAGCAGTGGTTTCGATTTCTTTCTGTTTTGTCCTCTGATGTTTAACCTTACACAATCATCAATTTAACTTGGTGGCATCTCATTTCGGTGTTTTGTAATTGAGCTGCAGGTTGTGTCAGTCAAAAAACAAATTGATCCTCAAAACGTCCTTCTGTGAGGTCAAAACCTGCCTGCTGAAATTTGAAGGCTGATAGATGCAATTTAGGAAACAAATTTTAAAGTGGTTTCTTTGGAGGGGGACCAAGAGTAACTCACTGTAAAATGAGGGACAACCATAAACTGAAGCAATGCATTTAATTTTGTGGGGGTTTTATGTTTGCTGTTTTTGAAGTAGCCTAATTAGATCTCGCTTACAGCAGCCCACCAAACATCCGCCGGCCCCCCAGTTACAGCCCTGGACAGCGGAGTTTGTGTTACACAGACTATTTTTGAAGTTACGGCTTCAACACAAAGACAAAACTTCCACAAACATTTTTACTCTGTCTTCTGCCCGCCTACCACCTTGCCTAAACTGTTTCTACCTACAGGCTGATATCAATTAGGATTTTACCATGGTCATTACTGACAGAAGGGGGCCATATACATATTACAGTATACAATGTACTCTAATATTATATATGTACATGTTCATGTACATGTAACTAGACACAAATGCATTGTACAGTTACTGTAGTATTATGATGTGTTGGAGGCATGAAGGCTTGTGCACCTGTGTTACTGTCCTCAGTAGATCTACGGTAATGTTTAGACAGGTGTGAGTGAAAAGAACTAGTCTAGTATACCCAAAAGGTATAATTTAGTTGGATTAGTGACAGTTCATGATCATGCCAGCACTGCAGCAGAAAGCTACTGTTCTGTCCATGTCTATAGTGCCCTTGTGGAGTTGCCAGTAGAAGGTTTCTGGTGACTGGCTGTCTGTACAGTAGAGACACCGGGGCTTTGATTACTGTGCAGTACAGTCACAGACTATTGCACTATTGCGAACTCAAAACCACCGCAGATACCCCATTTTGTTCTTATCCCAATATCAAATGCCTGAAAACTTAAAATGTATTTAGAGCGAGCATTACAATAAAGTATTATTATAATACTGAACTGTTGACTTCATTTTTGTCTGAATGCATTTATCTGGGCTACCTATACTGTACATATTCTAACAAGAAATGTGCCAGGAAATTTTGCTTTAAAGCAAAGAAATTTTTCAAAGGTTTTTCCTAAAGTTTATTACAATTTCCCAAAGGAGTACATGTAATTAAGCTAAATCCACTCCTATACACAAATGATTGATCAACTTAAACGGTGTGAACGTGATTGGCATGTTATTAGCGGCATGAGAATGCAAATTACTGTAAAACTAGGTAAAAAGTTTATGAAAGAATGAAAATCCGTGATGTGAAAGTTAGTATACAAAGTCTAGATTTGCTCTACTTAGCTAAGGCTATATTCATATTGGCTTAAAAATAAAATAAACAAATCAGGAAAAGACTGTTGAGTTTGAAAAGCATGTAAGGTTAGCCATTTTACAGTGTATAAACAGGAATGTCCTTAAGGGCTCAGTTGTAGTCTGTGTTGTGTAAACATAGCTGTAATAACAAGGTACCACACCCCCTTAAGAAGCTAAAAGAACATGCGAAGAAGTGTAGCTTCATCAACTTTTATTTTGCAGTGGAGCAGAAAGAAGGTTTTGAATTTTCATCTTTCACATGTACATGATTGTATATTATCTTAACCTTTAAACTGCCAGAGTTTCAGCCCTATAAAATGCTATCAGTGCCAGGGTTGGCCGCTGACCCCGAAAAGAGACACCCGAACAAGGCCGAAGTCCCTAACTTTCGGGGTTTGTGCGCTATGCTGCTACTTTGGGGGAATATGCTATCCTGGTTAAAACCGGGCACAGCACACAGGGCATGTATATGTGTGCCGGATATATCAGGTTTTGGCAGTTTAAGGGTTAAAATTGAAACGAAATACAATTTGTGAAAAATAGCATGATAATGATAGTACATAAAGAGTCTATTCTTTCTCGGTAATGTAAGACCACACTAAGGCCACACTTGTAAAGCCACACTAATTTTTTTATGGATGACACCCTCTGGAGAAAGAAGATATGGGAGCGAGAAGATAAATGTTCACGTAGTTCTCTCTTGCAAGTACATTCAAATGTATACCTCATATCTCACAAGATTGAACAGATAAACGAAATATGAAAAATATCATATAGCACATAACAAGTCCATTTTTGCTTGCTTTTTCTAACCAATTATTTAATGATGTCCACCCTGTTGTGTTTGTTTACTAGGTGGAGTACATGCTGGTTGTTCTGGATTAAAACAACAGGACGGCTCGCCTCAGCCATATTGAAACGAAAAACGAATATTGAAAAATAGCATAGTCCAATGTTTTCTTGAAGGTATGTAACAATGTCCTCCCTATTGTGTTTGGTTGCTAGGTGGAGTACATGCTGGTTGTTCTGGATGAAAACATCAAGACAGCTCGCCACAGCCTGATTGAAAAGAAAAACGATTTTTGAAAAATAGTCCAATTTTTTCTTGTTTGTACATAACTAACAATGCCCTGTTGTGTCTGGTTGCTAGGTGGAGTACATGCTGGTTGTTCTGGATGAAAACAACAGGACGGCCCGGCTGAGTCTGAAGGGGAACCAAGTCCTGGAACAGCTGGAGAAGAGGGAGAGAGAAAGCCCAAAGTAAACCTACAACTGTAATCTGTTTGTGTGGCAATAACAGATACTGATTTACAACCTATAACAACAAACACCAATACTATCGATTGAACTGTTTGTTGTCATCAATGAAGGTTAGAGTTAGACATCAAGGTAAAAAGATACTGCAAAAAACAGTTACTCATGACAAGCAACTGGATATGGTTTTGGAAACGATCAGACATTTCAGACGACACCATCCGGTGTTTGTTTAGATCTCCATTAGATTTTACAATATCTCACAAAATGACTTCTTGGAGTCCATTTTGTCAGTGACACTGGAGAGATCTTGTTGGAGAGAGTATATTTATATATACTTAGTATATATCCTAACTATGCATTAAGATGCAAAAGAGATCTTTCTGGAGAACAGGTTTATCCTAACTATTAACAAATCATATCCATTTGTTTGAGTAACTGCTTTTTGCTATATCTTTTTACTTGGATGTCTAACCTTCATATAGATGACAACAAACAGTTCAATCTATATATAGTAAATACCCATCAGTTTGTACTGATAGTAAAGACCCATCAGTTTGTACTGATAGTAAAGACCCATCAGTTTGTACTGATGAAATAGCAGACAGGTAATGTCAAGTTCAAGATAATCAAGTCAAGAAAAAAATGTCCAAAACAAACATCAACACTCAACAGTGTATACCATACTTTCTCCAATAAAGTAAGTAATAACCTAAATTGAAAAATGCACCAGGACCTGGTCCTCTGATTTAGGGCAAGTCTTATAATATACATAGATAGAGAGAGTCAGTTAGACATTTTAAATATCAAAAAGTGCATATATTATCTTGTACTTAGTCTAGTACAAATGTACCTTCAAGTTGGTAATTCTGTAATTTTCTGTTAAGTGTTACCAAAATGTGAATGTAGATTGGTGTCTAACACCACAACCAAGACAAACATGGTGTGAAATGGCTACTTTGATTTATCATAATAAAGTTTATTGGAAATTCTTGCCCGTGGGCTAATTGAAGGTAACATGTCAAGGGTTCAAATAATGTAAGAAACAATATCACAGGTGTCTACTCTAGTCTAAAGCTAGTAAAAGCTAACTCTAGATCCTGGGTTATTGGGTTTGACTCCTTTTTCGAAGACAGTGTCATAATGAAGACCTTTATTGTACAATTTTGCCCAACAGGGCTAAGTACAGGTCTATAATAGCAGGCTGCAATTTAACCAGAAGTTCCTTACTCCACATGCAGTGACCCCCCCACCACCTGGAGACCAGAGTATGCCAGTTACATGATCGAGGGGACGCCAGGCAAGCCCTACGGAGGACTCATGGGGCACTTCAACATGGTGGAGTCCAACATGAGGCTAAGGTACAGGGTACACGTCGTTTTCACATCTAATCTATAGAAAGTTTGTCTTGTATCAGCCCAATCCTATAGCCTATCGCCTCTCTTATTTGAACAAATTTCTTTCTAGAATGTTTTTATCATAATTTTAGTTTTCAAAGTCTCTTCTGGAGAATGTTCTAACATTCTCTTCTAATCATAATTCTAGCAATATGTATATCAATGTATATTTTGCCTGCGCTGCAGCTGACCAATGATGATGATGATGATGATGATGACTTTGCATATTTTGCACATTTCAGGCGTGAAGAGCTGCTGTCATTGCTCGATCGGGAACTGGGAGAAACTGCCATTTCCTTCACAGTCTTTCCAAGGTGCAGAATTCAGTTGTATTATGTTGCTATGATATCATTAAAAAAATTTGTTTCCATTCCATGCATAGAAAATAAAGAAGAAGGCAATGCTTTTTCAATTCTGTATCAGATTCTGTGTAGTTGGTATAACCACGACACCCTTCAACGTAACACACAAGCTTTGCTGGTACGCAGTGCTGCAGCAGCTGGTTGTAAGGCACCAAAGGGAAAAACGACAGCAGATACTATTGAGTCTTTTATCTATTTCTGACAATAGGCTTTCTGGAAATGTATCTTTAAATAAAGTTACTAGATTTTATGTTTTTTTACAATCCAGGCTGGGAAGTCCAGCCTTCACAGACCCGAAGGTTGAGTGTAACCCAACAGTCAACACGGCGTCACGATCGCTCTTCTTTCCTGATGCTGCAATCAACCATCATCCCAGGTTCAGGTAAGAAGTAGGAAAAATGATTGTATATACACTTGGTCTGGTGTTTTTTTACTAGCTTTAGTTTTGGGCTTTAGTTTGCAAATAGAGTGGTCGTCCATCATTATAAGTAGTACTGACTGTATTTTTTTGTTTGTCTATACTTTAATTTTTTTCTTCCAATAGGACCCTTACCCGGAATATAAGGGAGAGAAGAGGGGAGAAAGTCTGTATCAACATACCAGGTACATGGCATTTAGCAATAATGTTGTCTATTTGATGGACATAACAATCAATTCCTTATAATTAATTCATATGTCTTGTATTCTGATGTTATACAACATGACCCTGGGATATTTACAGCCACAGAGAAAACTGATAAATCTGGTATATGTTGATAGGTGGTCATTACAAACAGGATTCTTCTTGATTTTGTCAATCAAAAGAATGCTCGGTATGTTTCGGAAATGTGTATGATGGACCTGTTGACATAATAGGCTTAACAATTGAGGGTACAGCCAACAAGAAGGCCACTCAAAATCAATAAATCTGGTCTACATTGATGTGGACAGTTGGTCACTATATACTGTAAATGCAGAAATGTTCACGGTGGTTTTATCTAAACTTTTTTCGCGGTGGCTGCTTTACCGTCAACTTAAAACCACCATGACGATTTCTCCATAATAGTTTTTGACTACAGTCTATGGCATTACCTTGAACTTAAAATCACTGCCAGCATTCCATTTTCCCGCTACCACGAAAGTAAATCCCAGCAAACTTAAATGCATTTACAGTATAGGACTCGTAATAATTTTGTTAATCAAAGGGAAGGTAGGTATAGGTGGTCCTTTTGCAGAGGTGGCTATTTTGCACAGGTTTCACTATTATAAACTATGAAAGAAAGCCTTGATTGACCAGGTGGTCCTTATACAGAAGTGGTCACCTGTATACAGGTTTGACTATCTGTACTTTTATGGTATGAAATTCTGATTCTAGAGATAATGACACCAGGTCCTTAAGCTTATCATTCTAAGTATTCATTTGTTGACCACAATTCTAATGAGATCATTATATTTGATGGATATCCTAGAGACAGAGAGAGAATTTCTAGTAGAAAACCAGCAATGTTAACCTTTCATTCTGATGCCTAGTTTTCCAGGACAAAAACACACCAAAACCATTCAGGGAGACATTTTCAAACGGCGATGAAGAGTCGAGAAAGGCTGCTAAAGATGACCACATCTACATGGACTGTATGGGGTTCGGCATGGGGTGTTCGTGTCTGCAGATGACGTTCCAGGCTTGTAATATAGACGAAGCGAGGCACCTGTATGACCAACTGGCACCCCTTTGTCCCATCTTTGTGAGTATTAACATTTGTAGATGATACATTGTTCTGTTTAAAAGGTATCTCTACATTTAGTGGTGTCATGATACATTAATTTTGTATATGCTGTTTTGTTGATAGAAAGTTAATAATATGTAGCTTGTAATAATATTGTAGTTTTTAGGAAGTCAACACGCAGTGTATTGTACAGCTCTTCTAATACTACATTGACCTTGTGACAAATATTCAATCCTGTTGTAGATACCATTGTACATAACGTCATGCATTGGAGAGTGTTTGTTTTGGGGAAGGTTGTCGGGAGTTAAGCCTTACTTTTTAAGATTTATTTCAAGACGAAATGGTGTGAACTGCATGGTACTTAACTTGAGGTATTTTTCTGAATGAGCAAACTGTCAAGAAGGAACGATCATGCATAAAAGCCCAGCATAAGTGTGATCAAGGGTTACATACTAGTACATGTAAAGACTA
Source organism: Branchiostoma floridae x Branchiostoma belcheri (assembly GCA_019207045.1). Classification (NCBI taxonomy): domain Eukaryota; kingdom Metazoa; phylum Chordata; class Leptocardii; order Amphioxiformes; family Branchiostomatidae; genus Branchiostoma; species Branchiostoma floridae x Branchiostoma belcheri. The sequence goes on along the minus strand of CM033040.1, from coordinate 5,924,597 downwards.
AAACAAACTTGGCAACCTCTCCTTTGTTTGGTTAAGTCAGGTTTTGTAGACACATACCTAATGGCTAGACAAGGGGTCAGTGACTATACAGAATTTTGTTTGCTACCTTTTAGTGTTCCCTTTTCTTCAATTGCACACCATGGTTTAAACCTAATGTTTAGACAAGTAAATATTGTAACACTTGACTGTATGAGAACTTACATGCATACCCCCCCCCCCCCCCCCCCCCCCATTATACAGCAATCCATCCCCCAACTTTTGGCGTATATATGGGGCAGTAGAAGTACTGCCCATTTCTCTAGCCCTTGGGCTACACAGTTGTACCAAGCAGGTATAGATAACCTCCTTGGTTGTACATTTAAGCTCTACAGTATAGTCCACTGGTAGTGTGTTCAACTACAGCTTTTGTATCATAATATGTTCATATGTTCAAGATTAAAGTACTGAATCAGATTGAGTTCAAGTTCAGAAACATACTATAGGTTCATATTTATCAATGCTGACTCATAAGCAGAGATTGTTCCATTTCTAAAACCTTTGGTATGACCAGGCTATTGTTTAAAACCGGTCTCCTCCTGAATGGAAAATGAACTTTGACATAACATTGAAGTCATTGTTTTATTCGTCTGGTTGTTTCTCACATGAATTGTATACCTTGTTTCTGTAGTGCCTATGACAGAGACATCCATGGTGGAGAATTGAATGTTTTTGAGAAATTCTTATGTATGATGATTGTGTCCTCAGTTGGCGCTGAGCGCGGCTGCCCCGGTGTATCGTGGGTACCTAGCGGATGTGGACTGCAGGTGGAACATCATAGCAGGGTCGGTGGACTGTCGCACTCGGGAGGAGAGGGGTCTGGAGGTAACTAAATATTAAATTTTGCAATATATATTGTACCGTAATGTTTGAAATATGGAACATATCATCACAACAGGGTGTCTCCAGCTCCAATTTCTTTCTGTCCCACTCATTGTTTGGGAGCCAACATGGTTGATGTTGTCAATCAAAATCCGTTGTTTATAAAATTACATTTTTCATTGATTCAGTTTTTTGTCATGAAGCCCTGATTTTGGGGATGGACGGGGTGGAATTTTTTTCCCAACCCAACAAATAAATTTCTATTCTAGGGCGGAGGGATGGGTCCTGGATACAGCCCTGTATTATAAAAGTAAAACATTAGCAATCATTGAACGTTAGTTTTATCAGTCATACATGATTTTGTGTATGTCAGCAAATGTAATACTCATGAACCCATCTCTTCATTTTGTTCCTCCACAGTCCTTAAAGGACGACAAGTTTGTGATTCCGAAGTCCAGATATGACTCCATCGACTGTTATCTGACCCCAGAGGCGCAGAAGTACAACGACATTGAACTTGTTCTGGACCAGGACATCTGCCAGCAACTGGAGGACGCAGGTTTGTTTGTTTATTTGTTTGTTTGTTTGTTTATTTGAAAGATTTCCATTAGTGAGCATATACATTTACTAAATGCCTAGTCTTCCTGAAGTAAAAATAATTACTGTATTACAGTAACAGTACATCATACAATATTTACGAAACCTGTTAACACCTCTGCAATAACAATTAGAGCACTCGTTACGTAAACTTAATCCAAACAACCTTGTCAAAAAAAGAATGGACTCCGAGCTGAGAGGTCAGGGTTCAGAGGTCAGAGTCAACCTTTTATATACAAGGATGGGTCATGACCTGACTAGAACCTTCTACGTACATTCAGATCTTCAACAACCTGTAGGTCCTTACATGGACAATGACAAAGCAAATTTCAACTGTGACAGTCAACTTCCAGGACTTTGAATTGAAGCAAAAGTTCAAGAAATGCTGTAAACGACTTGTAGAACAAGGGCAATGCTGAAGAAAACTTAAGTGTATTGTAAAATATATTGATGAGTTGCAGAGATTTTAATGGAATGAAAGAGCTTAATATATCATACCAACTATCTGTAATGCACTAGACCAGGGCTGTCTATCTCTAGTTTTAATTTTCCATGCCACTCAGTGGTTGAAGCCCATATTGTTGATTTTTCTTGTTAAATAATAAATGTGTCATTTTAAGCTCATGAAAATAGATTTTCAACAGTTTCATGTCATGAACCAAGCAACCACGTCATGGTCTTCAAACTTGTTTTCGTCCCCAGGAATTGACAGGCTCCTGGCCCGTCACTTCGCTCACCTGTTTATCCGGGATCCGATCTCGCTCTTCAGCGAGAAGATCCACCTCAACGATGATGAGGAGTCGGATCACTTCGAGGTGGGATCACGGGATCTTTGTTTGTTTGTTTGATCTATTGAGATCCGTATTCATTCATTGTACCAAATTTTACATGACATACATTAAACTATCTTCCTATCCGAGTCCTCACCAAATGTCTACAGGTAGAACATCATTCTGCTAACTTAAAGTTTTTTTTTTTTTATTATTAGCTAAGATCACTTCGAGGTAGGACCACAGGATCTTTGTTTGTTAGGTATATTGAGATCCCCATTCAGTCATTTTACTCAATTGTGTAGCTAATTTTCCCCTTTAAATATCTAGTACCTTCTGTCAAGTTGATATCATGTTATTGAGCTTTGAGGTGAGAGCACACTGTTAGGATCTTTGTTTGTTCCAATCAGATCCCTATGTTTAGAAATTTTACCCACTTCAAGCTACAACTCTTCCTGGAATTCTTTTCAAATAAAAAATTCAAATATTTCCCACATTTTGTGCACAAGGCACCAGTAGTATCTTAAAAGTTTATGTTTTATGAAGCCACACAGTCATGCAATTAGTACTAACAGCAGAGGGCTAGTCCACTGGTAGTGGTATGTGTTCAACTATCATACATGTACATTGTATAACAAAACATATTATTCTCTATAGTATTACACAACAATTGACATTTGACCTTGAATGCTTAGAAGCATAATTAAAGATCAAATCAAGATGGCTGACATGAACTTTTCTCATTTTCCAGAACATCCAGTCAACCAATTGGCAGTCCATGAGGTTCAAACCGCCCCCGCCCAACTCTCCTATTGGCTGGCGGGTCGAGTTTAGGCCAACGGAGGTCAGTGGAATGGATCAAATCCCTTTTTGACCTCCTTGAATGGACAAAATGCTCATTTTCAATTTTGAATTCAAAGATTCTGGCAATTTGTGGCCTTCATCTTAATTACAATAAAAAAAAATGTAATGAAAAATTTTGTTCCACTGCCAAAGCAAGAAGAGGTAGATGATGAAAGGTTTTCAGATAATGTAACAGTTTTGTAATAACTCCAAAAAGTGTAATTTATTATTATCACATGACTGCTGTGTACTTTCTTGGGAAACAATTTACTGAAAACATTTTAAACTTTCTTTCATTTATGTACAGGTGCAATTGACAGATTTTGAGAATGCTGCGTACGTAGTGTTCATCGTTCTCCTGACCAGAGTCATCCTGTCGTACAACCTCAACTTCCTCATTCCAATATCTAAGGTTGGTTTATTCTTCTGCAATAGATTATTAGTGACTCAGTTTGTAACCCTTATAGTGTCTGTACCTCCTGCAGTGTTGTTACTACTGAAGTGTCCATACCCCCTATAGAAGCTTACCCCCTGTAGCATCTGTACCCCTTGTAATGCCTGTACCCCCTGTAGTGTTTGTAACCCCTGTAGAGTCCATACCCCCTGTAGTGTCTGTACCCCCTGTACTGTCCACAAGCCCTGAAGTGTCCATACCCCCTAAGTGTCCAAAACCCCAGGGCCTGTATAGTGTCTGTACCCCATGTACTATCCCCTGTACCCCCATCTTAGGTTCATTACAAGCTGCATAAAATGCTCAATAATTGTTACAATTCTGAATGTTATCACTGTGACAGTGGCTGTAGAAACTTATAGAGTTATGTTACCTGAGGAAACTATTTGTAGAAATGATGTAATTCAGTTTTCATGAGTTTAACTTTAAGAAATGTCGCCTACAGGTTGATGAAAATATGCAGGAGGCCCAGAAGCGAGACGCCGTCAGACAGGGGCTCTTCTGGTTCAGGAAGGAGGTCCTGCCTCCCAGTAAGTATCAACATCAGAGTTTTTTTCTCCTTCACAAAGTTTAACATATGGGCCCCCAAAACAATGAGTTTGATGGAAAAAAATTAAAGCTAGAGGCAGCCCTGATTTGTACACGACACTTCATACATTTTTATGTTGCTTTTTATTTATTACCTTACCCAAGAAAGCTATGTTTTCAGCAACGTTTGAGTGTGTGTGTGTGTGTGTGTGTGCGTGCGTGTGTGTGTGTGCGTGCGTGTGTGCATGTGTGTGACACTGTGTGATTGTGTGTTTGTGTGCATTGTATGATTGTGTAGATGACCAGCATAACGCCAAAATGCATGGATGGATTTTATTGATGTGGCTAGAAATTATCACATTTTGGGCCCCCTTGCAGCTTGTTATGGTACTGCAGCAGAACTCTCGAGTTCTAGTTGTCAATCATGTGAGCCTTCCCCCTTTGACACCTGTATATTTGTACTTTCTAGATGAGTGCTGTGAGGAGGATCCAAAACCCAAGCCGGCCGCCAAGTCCTACAGCCAGTGTAACGGGTCCTGTGAGAAAGAGGAGTACACCAAGATGTCAATCAACGAGATCATCAACGGACAGGTCAGACATGGAATGATGTTTGCTGTTACATTTTTTTTGGTTTCTCCTGTCAATTGGACAGATGAGGAGGCAGACAGGCTTTTGCCTGTTAGCCTGACCTGCACATGACTTTTTATGGTGAAGGAGGGGTGTGCAATTCCTTCTCCACCCTCTCGTCTACTGGAGCACTAAGTCTCACAGCGGCAACTGTATGCAACGTGTGAGGCGGCTTCAGCAGATGCAGCTTTGTTATTCGGAGTATCCGTCTCCTAGGAGGACTTCCAACCAAGGATGTAAGGGGTTCCTCCTACCCCCGACTCGTGTGCCATGGCGGGTGCCGCTCATGCCCAAACATGCCCCTAAGGCCGGTCTCGGTCACAAAGCCCCACCAAGGCCACACTGTTACATTAAAAGCCAAGCAATCACATAGGAATCAAAGATCTCATTCATGTGTGACATATTGTCATGTAGATTATTTGTGAATACTAATTGATGATAGCTCTAGCCATCATAGCTATCCGTCTCCCACAAGGTGTAATAATGAAACAAAGATATCGTTAAGTTAAAATTAAATTTAAAGTATATAATTACCCATATTAGTTTGATAATTCAATATATACAAAGGGATGGTGCCATCTCCATTTCTTTAGCCTCTGCACCACACATTTGTGCAAGATACTACTAGACGTAACATTGTACATCAGGGATCTAGTCCGCTGGTAGTTGTGTGTTTAACTCTAATGCATACTCAGCTCATTAGTGCTGAGTGCTAAGCAGAGAAGGCAACTTCTACTATGATCTCGTCATGTGACAAAGTTGCATTTTTTATGTTGACCCAACAGGCCGGTGGATTCCAGGGTCTGGTGTCGTTGATGAACTCGTACCTGGAGACAGTTGAGATTGACGTGGACACCAGGTGCTCTGTACAGCAGTATCTCAGGCTCATCCAGAAAAGGGCTTCAGGTGGGACACATGCAGTTTGAATCACTCTAAGACTTTTGATATAGAGCTTTAAAAAAAAAGCATTGACCTGTCTTGAACCAGAAGATTGCCAAATTTAAAAGCCAACAGAAACAAATTTTAAATCACTTTTACATGCAGAAAACTGCTTCAGGTAGGACACTCCAAGAACTCTTATTCAATCTTTGACAGTCTAGAATTAAATGGCGTAGTAGTTTTAGACTACTTGTAGATTCCCTAAGGGACCGACAAAGTAAATCCCTGATTTCTTATTTTCTAGGAGAGCTGATGACAACAGCCCGTTGGATCCGTGCCTTTGTCCAGAACCACCCCAAGTACAAATACGACTCCGTCGTATCCGACGAAATCGCGTACGACCTCACAAAGGTGTCGGACGAGATCACGAAGGGCATCCGCTCGTGTCCGGAACTCTTCGGAACGCTGAACTCGCGCACTAAAGTTTCCCTACCCCCCGTAGTGCACAAGAAACTGAAGAAGGAAAACCCAGATCACGATATTTTGACCTAAGAAATTAACAAACAAAACAGGATCAAATTAAAGTCAAAGTGTCATTTCCAACACAAAAAATTGTCCAACTCCAGTCTTTGTCAAGAAATATTAGCAATCCACTGCATCTGTGACATCACATTATGCAGATAGAACGTGTGACTTTGGTAAGTAGTGGATCATTTGTAGAAAGTCTATGGTACTCAATGTTGAGGTATGGTTGTAAAGTTCTGACATAGATGGCTTCTTTTATAATTCCAAAAGAACTTAATTTACCAACACAGATGAATTCAAGAGGACTGTTGGAAAAGTGGTGTTACACTTAGTTTGTAGCTTTTCTTGTTTTAAGCTAGTTTTATGACGATTCCATCTTCACTTTGGAAAATACTGTTGAGTCATAAATTTCCGCAGTGGTTTGACTTCGTGCCAGGTTTTTGTTGTGTCAAAGTTTGCATTTAAAAAAAATCTTTTACATTCTTAAAAGTTTAGAAACACAATCATATTCATAGTAATTCATGATTTCAGAATAGGTCACTGTAAGAACAAACAGCAAAAATAAACCACAGCGATCTTTTTAAGATTGTGAGTAATAGACATTTTCAGTAATTATATCAATTAGTGTCACATCTTTTTCAAATCCTCAGTAGCTGAAACAGGATTTTCCCCCCTTTATCTTTTAATTTAGCTATTTAGAATTATACATTGTAGAAACAATCCAACAAGATATCATAATGTAATGTGTAATAGTATGCAAAACAGTGCTTTTCAAATGTTGATGTTAACAACATGATGTGGAATTTTGTCATATTTTTTGGCGATGCTCTTAGGAAGCGAGCCTATTGTTGTTAATGTGCTGGCTAGAGGATTTTTGACTAATGTGCAACTGATTTTAAAGGGGATAATATAATTGTATTTGGTGATGTTAACCAATAAGAAAGGGGATGTGCAAAATTCCATTCAAAATTATTGTACAATGTATGTTGTATGTAAAAGGATGGCCGTATGGTGATACACATCTACATGTAATGGCTATATTATATCTAAACAAGGGAGGGTGTCGTATTATTTTATGGTGAATGAAATATAAAATTAATTTTGAATAATTTTGTTACACCACAGCCACTGTAATGTGTTGTAAACATGCAGCGGAGGTAGCACATACAGCAAAGGCAACCAATGTTCTGTACTGGCATGAAACGTATCGAAATAGTACTGACTTTGTACAATTTTAAGTCATCTGCTACTGCTTTGCTTTATTGATAGAAATTAGATACTGGGGGTACATTCAACTTTCATCATTCTGCCTGGTACCTTCAAGTTGATATAACCACATTATTCAATATTTCTTGAACACCTGGATATCTAAAATCTGCATTCTCTCAGGCTACATGTACCTTTCTTATGGGGTAGTTCTTACATTAGAGTACCTTCAAAGTTATGAGACTTGGATACTTGTTACTTAGAATTCTATGACAAATCTTCGATTTTACAGTGCCCATGTATAGTCTAAATTTGTAGCGTTAAGATTTGCAGTGTTCATATAAATGTAGTAACATTATGGACTTTAGCATGGTTGAATGCGATATGATCACACCAACTTGTTATCTTGCTTTTCAAACATTTCAAAGTACCAAGAAAGCAAAAAGCCACACTACATTTAGTCCCTGAAACAATATTTACCGTGTAAAATTGCCCTCAAAGTGTAAAATTGTCATGTTGTGTTTCCTGCTTGCATTCACAAAATATTAATCCAATTTAAGAACAAGGTTTATTTGAATTGGATCAGCCTATTAGTAATTATAATAGATTAATGTTTTATTATCATGGTAAAGTGACCAAAGTGACATTTTCTTTTAATTAGCTTAGGACTGGTAACTAGGGGTGAGTATTGGAACAAATCAAAAAAAAAGTTTCCTCAGCCAGTCTGATTATAAATTATTAGATAGATCCAGGTTTGTCCATTACACACATAAATTTATAATAAGATAATATAGTATTGGCGGAACCCCTACTATTACATTTTGAAACACTCAAGTATATATCATCAGCATGGCATATTATAATTATATTAGGTAAGAAAAAAATATGGCACCTTATTCACTTACATTGTCCATTTAGAAGAAAACAATACTAGTCTTTTTCAATCTGTAGTATTCAATTTTGTTCATATCGAATGTACTTCCAAACACAGAGAAACAACCATTGTACACAGTCCATTAAAACGTAGGCAATTGTGGATGAAGTTTTCAAGCCTGAAAAAAAAAACACTCCTGGCCAGATCTTCAGAGATATGCAAGTCTTGAATTGTTAACTTCTCATTATCATTCTAAGCTGCCAATTCAAATACCTCAGGTACAATGTCACAATGTAATGATTTTCAAAATATGCTTTTAGTCTGGTTTTACATCAATAAGAACTTACAAGTTTTTGTTACTTTCCTTTCTTGGATGTACTGCATTTTCTATTGTACATGATTGTGTGGCTCTTACAAATTCACAATATTGCTGTTAGACAACAAATAGCCTGATTTAATCAATCTTCTATATGGCCTGCCCAAGAATATTGCTGGTCTCTAGAAGCTTGATGGAGAATGGCCCTAATTTAGGGGAACTGGGTTTTCCATATATGGCCAATTACAGCCCTGGACAGCAGAGTTTGTGTTACTCAGACTAGAAAACGAAAAACTGTGTAGCTTTTTTGTTTTCTAACAGGTTACCGTACATCATGGTACATGTACGTCGTGTATCATAATTTTTAGCTTTTTATAAAAGCATGACTGTCTACATGTACATGGATGGCATCATGTTGTGTTTATGTGTAGGTATTCGTATAGTTACGCACGATTTTAGCATTACAAAGGGAATCTTCTTTTGAGGATGTAACTGTACAGTACAATAACTATAAAATCACATATGAAAATGGTTTGAGTCTCGTGCTCATGCAGTTTTTGTCATCATCATCGCAGGCTGCTTGCCTGGACCAAGTCCAGACTCTTTCTCTCCAGACTGTTCTGTCCCTCATAACGTTCTTTAAGTCCTCGACCCACAAAATGTGTAGCATTAGTACACTGCGATGGCTTTAACATACGGAGAGTGCCATGGCAGTGTGGGAAGTTAAATCTATGTTGGAAGTGTCAAAACTTATGGTTCACTTACAGAATACTAAAAATTCTAGCTCTCTACAATGCTGTGACTGTCTAGCTTTTTTGTGTTTTTTGTTTTAGATATCCCTTCATCAAATTAATTAATAAACATTGTTGAAAGAAAATGGCTGTTTCAGATATAATTATACAATGGAGTTTACACTTAGTCTTAATCTTTGATCATGTGTGCGATACAGAATCTGATGTAACACAAGATTAAACGCATGTCTATGCAACGAGAAGCATCGTTTGTAGTCTCTGTATTATATATAATGTAACTCTACAAGAAACTAGAGAGACAACATTTTCGTGAAAATACAGAATGTTTCCATTGGCAAGCGGTTTTAACGGTCACTAGTCGACCGCTAAATTTTCATCGTAGCAACCTTTTTGATTACACGAATCTGACATATCCCAGAGAAAGACTTTCGGCCAATCAAAAAGCTGGAAACGTGGAGCACATGATTCAACTTCCATTTTTGTTCTGAGTTTGCAATATGCAAATGTTTTGATAGAAACAATATTAGTATGTTTTCCAGCCAGCACTGCTGTAAGTCTTTGACTAGAACACAGAGTTCTTAACTTAACAACAGTTCTGTAAAACTTAGCTTTTTCCTCGTCATGATTATATACTAGAAGATATCTTGTTCCAGTGAGATCGCATGGAGCAATCAGCAGCGCGTTGGGCTCAGGCCCAAGAGGTCCTGAGCTTGAATCAGGCTGCTGCGTCACTGATCTTGTGCCCTTGGGAAAGGCACTTTACACGATTTTACTCGCTTAACTCATGATCTTTCAGGTGTAAATGAGTACCTGTCTGCCTACCATTGTCTTCCGAGACAGATGGATGCCAACAAAAATATCTTGTTCCAATAAGTTCCTAGCAAGTGGAAAATACAATAATTATTGTATATCAAAACACTTCAATTCATTTACATGTATACATGTCAGTTTAATACATCATTTTTAATGACGATTCAACATTACAATGACAGGCAAAGAATGTTATATTTGCTGTAAGTACAGTTCATAGAAAGCAAGAATGCACATGTATTATTTGAATAGTTCCATACAGTTTATACATTTATGTACAGCATTGGTGTACATTTATGTTATTGCCCGTATTGCCAACTTGTGAGGTCCAGTACCATTATCGACTTGTAGGTATATCATTTTAGTATTGATATGTTAAGCAATACTGGAAATTTTTCACACCTGTGTATAAAAATACATAATTGTACAGTTTGTACAGTCATGATACAAGTTATACTTGATTTAAAAAAAAAAACTAAGGCTTTTGAAAGTTGGTGAAATTTACTTGATGTAAAGAATGATATAAAATTGATGTAGTTTCCTTGAATGTGCAGGTCATAATAAATACATTGAGTAACATCGAATTCAAAGCTGACTGACTGGAACTATTTAGATACAAAAATAGTTTCAATCCACTATTTCGGGTTTTGGGTGGGTCACTTTTTCACAATTTCTCCTTTGTAAGCTAAAGCGAGCATCTCACTGCACTGCGCCCAACTGCAGAAAAAATGCACAATTTTATTTAACCTAAAAAAAATTGCAATTTTAGGGCACAAAATTGTGTTTTGCAGTGGTTTGGGAATCCTGACACAACCTGTTGCAATCCAGTGACATTCTTGCACTGGGTAGCATTTTGGCACAAAGTTATAAACTCAAAGAGTCAAACAGCAGGAATGGAAACGGACACGATCAAAATTAGCCAAGAAATGAATGGCACATGACACATAATGCAGCAGGAGCAACTTTTTTGCATGAATTCAAAAGTTACGGAAAAGTATGCTTGCTTATTCCTTTCTGCTGTGCAGAGATGAATCCGTGTCATAAAAATATCACATTTTTGTTTTTGCTTTGTGTAAATTCTCTATCTTCATGTCTACCTTGTCCCCCCAACAACCTGGAGGTCAAGGGACTAGGTAGGTAGGTAATTTCGTAAGGTAAGTACAGCTGTCTCTATTATTTGCAGACTATACAGTAACTGTATGATTGTAAGTATATGAAAATTGACAGATTAAAATAGCAACAAAACAACAAAATTTGCTCAACACACATCTTATAATACATCAATAGGCAAACAATGGTTAAGCTTTTTGCAATACAAAACATATTAGTAGCGACACATATAAAATGGAATGGCTTGATCAGTATCATTTTAAAATCATATTCGACACTTATGGTCATAAAAGACAAGGAACAGTATTTTCTCTTTAACAGCAAAATTGAGTTATAAACAGGTTAGTAAACTTAAATAAATATAATCATAATATAGGTTAAATGTTAATTCAATGCTGACCTACACGTACAGGTATCTAGCAGCTCCATTTAGACATTAATAAAAGTAATAAACCTAACAGATATGCAAAAGTACTAACAAAATTGCACAGTATCCAACATTACAATAATACAATGTAGTACAAGTACATGTGACTAACACTAGTAACAGCACTTTGTACATTGTACAAAAAGTCATGCATATCTCCAGAACCAAGCAGGCATAACACTCAGATTAGCGGTGGATTGTCACATTGTAGCTGTGTTTTAAAAAAAAATCTATACAGGCGGGTATTTTCTACCTTACATTAGAAACCAAATACTGTAAATGCCTTAAAGTACATGTTGTGTGTACAATGTATTTTCCAATTTAGTACATGTACTTATAAAAGGCAGTAGGGAGAAAATGGAATGCGAGTTTTAATTTTTTTTGGCGTTTGAAACAATGTGATAGCAAGCAGAAAACAGAACAATAGTTTTATGCGGCAGTTTTGAGATCACTGTGAAGAGGTTGTGGCAAAAATGGAGAACAAACCACCATGAAAATTTCAACATTTGAAGGGTATCATAAGATTAACATCTAGATTGTAACTCTATACATCGAATCAACTATCTAAAAAGTAAAGACAAACATCCTTTAAGCTACCTTGTCAATCTTCGTATCCATAACTGTCAATAACAATATGGAAAGTATTCAGCACCATGGACAGAACAATATGGAAAGTATGCAGTACTTAAGGTTAGCCTTTAACATTAAGTAAAACAATCGCAAAGCTATGATCTTAGATGGCTGTGAGTGTTTTCTTCTGTTTGTCTGATAGGTCTGGGTGCCACATGTCAATGATGAGGATCATGCGGTAGGAGTCGGCCTCTTGCCAAACCTCGTGCTCAAAGGAGTCATCGAAGATGATGACTTTTCCTTCTTCCCATGTTCTGAAACACAAGAAGTGCACAAAATCTAGTTGTCACTTTAGCATAAAAGGTCATCTTTGCCTATATACAAGCAAGAAAACAATTACTGGATTGATTTTGGTTTCAACAATGTTATCATCATATTTGAAGTAAGATATCAAGTAGCGCAAATGAAAGTTGGCCACTGTATGGACTGCCCAATGTGCCTCAAACGCCTGGGAGGAAAGAAGGTGCTAAGGTAAGGTGCTGTATGGTTGCCCAGCAATTGCTCCCTACTAGTAGTTAAAAGTAGGCCTAAATGTTTTTTAAAAAGGTTTAACCAAGGAAGTTATATATTACCCTCCTTGGTTTAACAATGTGCCTAAATAAAAAGATTTAACAATGTCTGATATACTATTTAGAAACTGCAGAATGTCTTCCTCCTATCTTTCCCCTATTAAGTTACTGCTTATATCATGCAGAAAAGAAGTCACGTTACTTTTCAGTCAGCTGAGTGGACAGGTCACGTGACCCCCTACCCTAATGCTAATCCCTCTGACCCCATTTGCCCTCTGACCCCTCCCTCATCTCCCCTGTAAATCATTTGTGGCTTCTCCTTCACTGAGATCACTACCCTAAAGGTGTGTGTACTTGTCTGTGAAAACCTAGTAATTGCAAAGAAGAAAACAAGAACTGAAACAATAAATGTGACTTTGTGCCCTTACTTTATATCATCCGCCACCCGTAGCCTGGTGCCGTTCTTTGGTATGACGAGTCCCAGATGCATCCGTAACCTGCAGTTGGTGGGACCTGTGTGCGGCCACACGTGGGTGCCGGGCTGCATGATGGAGTACTTTATCTGTGGGGCGAAAAATGTTAAAACTTACATTTCAGTACCAGATATCTATAATGTCCCATTGTGGTAGTTCATTCAAAGTTAAAATTGCTCATCCATCTGTAACAGTTATTGTAACAGATGCTTAGGGGTGGCGCCCATCTCCATTTTAAATTGTAGCCTTTGGGCCACACATTTGGGCAAGCCACTACATTGGCAGTGATGTGTTTTTAACTCCCATAAGCTTCTTCATTAGTGCCGAGTGCTAAGCAGATAAAGCAGCATTTACCATTTGAGAGTCTAATGATGATAAAAGTCTTTGGTATGACTCGGCTGGGGATCGAACTCACGACTTGCTGAATGCACGGCAAACACTCTACCAACTCAGCCGTTGCACCAATGAGTTCATTCAAGAGAGATACAAAATCTTTTTCACAAGACGACAAGTGAAAACTGCTCAAGATGGCCTGGCAAGTGACAGGCTTAACCCTCAAACACCCGAGTGGGGTCCATTTGGACCCCAGGCATAAATTTTGATGTACCATTTGAACAGTTTTAATCTGAAGAACAAATCCTTCCGTGACTTTGTCGATCAATATCTTCTACACCTTTTCCGAAATTTTTACGAAGATTGGTTAAATATTGTGGAAATTATAAAGAAAGTCCGTGTTCAGTCCGTCTTGGGTCCAAACGGACCCCAGCAAAAAAGTGCAGTTTTTAAAACAAACTTTTGAGACTAACTCCTTAACTACTTATCCGTTTGGACCCCACTCGGTCATTTTATTTGCAAAAAAAAGGTCGGGTGCTTGAGGGTTAAAGAGGATTGACTCACAACAATGGCATTATTATGTAAAAGGTTTCCAAGTCATTGTTTTACAAATATATCAAATATTTGTAATATTACATGAACAAACATTGTGTGATCTAAAACAGCACAACTAGACACAACTACCAACAGGCCCATTTACTGATTGTAATGCTTATAATTTTTATAAAATATCAATTGCAAGTTAATTTATTGTCAGCATAGGATTGTATTGTGTACATTGATGATTATGAATCATAAATAAATAATTTCTGCATACCTGTCCCCTTTTACAGCCGGTAGCATCTTTGATGTTGCTGATAATAGAACATGTATGCGGTGCTCTGTTACAGTTAGCTTCCTGCTTCTGGCCTAAACACAGTAGCAACACAAAAGGAAAAGCAGTGTAAGAAAAAAGTAGTCATTTTCCATGATTTCTGGTTTAACACAGGTGTAGGTGAGATGGAAAGTTTTACACTAAACTGTAACATGGCTGTATGATGAAAAAATATGTACAGCAGCCTTAATTTTAGTCATTAACAATTATATCATCAATGTTGTAGATACCAAATTAGAGCTGGGATAGGATGGATACCAAGCTATCAATGAGTTATCTGATATAAAATGATTACCTCATACCTTGGAAAGCAAGAGTACTGCATCCAGAATTAAGCCAATGCCCCTATATACCAGCATGTTCTATAAATCAAATCCAGCCGGCCAATGTACTGTAGTTGGCTTTATTCGATTTACAGGGCATGTCACTAGGGGCCCAAGCTAAAGCCCCATGCCATGGCACCCTGGCCGTCCTGAGTAATTACCTCTCTGATATAGTGTAAACTGTTTCCAGTCGCCTGTGTTCTTCAGGTTTTCTTCCTCCGGCAGGAAGACTCCCTTTTCAGCATCCATGTTCTTCAAACCCTCATCTCGAATCACTTCCCAGTTCAACTCTAGTCTCTGTGTCAATTGTAAAGAAATAATTGGTAAGTATACAATTATTAGAAAAATCCATTAGGATGACCCTGAAAGAGATGGACTGACAACAGAAGAGAAGGTCTTCTCATCTAGTCTCGGTTGTAATCTTTGAATAGGGCCGGTTTTTATTTTAGGGGGAGGGGGCGCTGGTTCGCGATTTTCAACGTTGGCTACTATTAGGTTCTCAAGACGGGGCAAACTCCTTTCCACAGCAAACTCCCTTCCTGAACAAACTCCCCTTCCTGGCATAAGAGAACCTAGTCAACGTTTAACATTGCTTTAGGCAAATGCAGTATCTAGTACGATACCATGGTGTGCTACGCTTTGTGTAATTAGTTTAACAGTAAACGGTACATTCAAATAAAAGAGCATCAAACAAAGCAGTTAAACAGGAATAAACAGTGAAGCTACTGTGAGTTTTCTGATCGAATACAGCAACTTGGTAATTGTACTTGTAGCTGACTATCAAAGTGAGGGCTTTTGTCACATCAGACACATGGCGTCCGAGTAGGAGACCACTGAATAGGTAATTTCGTCTGCATTAATGCTTCCTTTTCATTAAACTACACATTACAAATAAAGGATCATTAAACAAAACAGAGAGAGTAAACAGGCACCCATGCATACCTTGACGGCACGGATGAAATCATTTCCGCCATCCTGTGGAGTCCAGAAGGGCTGCGCTCGGAGGTTGGGCTCGTTGTAGAGCGAGCGCTGGTACATCGAGGCAAACAGACCACGGTCTGCACCACTCTTGTACCAATACTTGGCCTAAAAACAATGCGGGTGAATACAGATAGAATAAAATGTATTGTTAGAGAGGCAAAAGACTGAGGTAGAACTTTGTTGCAATACAAAATGTCTGGTGCATCAAAGGGGGTTGCTTGCATGAGGTAGTTTTCTGAACAGGTTTGACTGTAGATCAAATTTTGCACTACATACATGTATCATGGACAATCAATTCACATTTTGGAGTACCAGAATACACTCACTCACAGTGACTCACTCACTCACTCACTCCTTCACTCATTCTCGAGTACAGACCTCTTCAGGGTTCCCCATCCTGTACAGAGCATCCCCCAGGTGGAAGAAGAACCTCCCATCGATGGTCCCCTCCTCCTCACTCTCCCTCCCTCCCTCCCTCCCATACTCACTCATTCTCGAATACCAACCTCCTTCGGGTTCCCCATCTTGTAGAGAGAGTCTCCCAGGTGGAAGAAGAATCTTCCGTCAATGGTCCCCTCTTCCTTCTCCCTCTCTCCTCCCTCCCTCCCTCCCTCACACACACATACACACACACACACACACACACACACAAATGCAAATACACACATCCACACATCCATCCATCAAGCATACCAACCTCCTCAGGGTTCCCCATTCTGTAGAGAGCATCCCCCAGGTGGAAGAAGAACCTCCCATCGATGGTCCCCTCCTCCTCAGTCTGGATCCCCTCCCTCAGCAGCATTCATTCATTCATTCATTCACTCACTCATCCATCCATCAAGCATTATATATATGATACTAACCTCTTCCGGGTTCCCCATTCTGTACAGAGCATCTCCCAGGTGGAAGAAGAACCTCCCATCGATGGTACCCTCCTCCTCACTCTCATTCACTCACTCTCTCTCCCTCCCTCACTAACTCATTCTTGAGTACCAACCTCCTCCGGGTTCCCCATCCTGTACAGAGCATCCCCCAGGTGGAAGAAGAACCTCCCATCGATGGTCCCCTCCTCCTCTGTCTGGATCCCCTCCCTCAGCAGCATTCATTCATTCATTCATTCACTCACTCATCCATCCATCAAGCATACTAACCTCTTCCGGGTTCCCCATCCTGTACAGAGCATCCCCCAGGTGAAAGAAGAACCTCCCATCGATGGTCCCCTCCTCCTCCTCCTTAATCTCTCATTCTCTCTCTCTCTCACTCCCTCTCTCCCTCACTTATTCTCAAGTACCAACCTCCTCTGGGTTCCCCATCCTGTACAGAGCATCTCCCAGGTGGAAGAAGAACCTCCCATCGATGGTCCCCTCCTCCTCTGTCTGGATCCCCTCCCTCAGCAGGGGAATCGCCTCATCATACCGAGTCTCTGTCTTCAAGATGAACCCCAGGTGAACCTTCGCAAACCCATCTTCTGGCCGAATCTGAATCACCTGTACAAAACAAATTAAAACAGTGTTTAGAAAACTATTGCTTGGCAAAAGTTAACATGATCTCGTCTCTGTCTTTAGGATGAACCCCAAGTGCACCTTGGCAAACCCATCTTCAGGCCTAATCTGAATCACCTGTACAAAACAAAAACAGTGTAAATACCAGCAAGCAATTTGAGTCATTCACTACCTTAATTTGTCAGTGACATGACTTGAGCAATGCATAACCATAGGTAGAGGTGGCTGTTTTAAAACATTTTTCATTATAATCAGGATGAAGCCCAGGTGAACCTTCACAAACCCATCTTCAGGCCGAATCTGAATCACCTGTACAAAACAAATTAAAACAGTGTTTAGAAAACTATTGCTTGGCAAAATTTAATATGATCTCGTCTGTGTCTTTAGGATGTACCCCAGGTGCACCTTCGCAAACCCATCTTCAGGCCTAATCTGTATCACCTGTACATAGCAGAAACAGTGTATTACTATATAGAAATGAAACTTATGAAAAAAGAAAAAAATGATGGCTTTTGGACTAACTTGCCAGGGAAGTTTGGCTACCAGAGGAGTTGGTCAGCCGAGTGGGAAACATGCACCTGAGTGTGGACTAACTCCCCTGGCCAATTTTCCGATTTTTTGCTGAATCCTCCAATTCCTGCACCCCCATATAGGAAGGTCTGTTGGAGGCTTAAGGCAAATTGTGCAGATGTTGGCACGATGGCACACCAAATCCGTGTGACTGTGTTTTGGGCACACTTTTTGACAGATAAGCTGAAGAGGTTCAGTGGACGTCACACCACCGTTATGGTGGGTATATCGACGTAAACTACCTTTGCCTAGAAAAGAAGACCTTGGGTGCTAGAAGCTACTAACAGTGACTTTTCTGATCAAATAGAGAACTTGGCAATCATGGCTGACCATCAAAGTGAAGGCTTTTGACTTGAGTCACATGGAGTTTGAGACCACTTAATACGTAGTTTCATCGTGTAAACTACCTTTGCCTCTAGAAAAGACAACCTTGGGTGCTAGAAGCCCATGCCCTACCTCTCCAAAGATCCTCTTGGCCGCATTGTTGTTCCCCACCATGAGGTACGACACACCCAGCTGGTTGAGGATTTCCGGTTCTCCCGGCACCATCTCGTTCAGACGACCCATGGATTTCACCGCCTGGCGAAGCTTACCTGCAAAATACACGAAATTAAAGTCAAGTCAAAGTCCTGATGGTGCATAGGGCAGCACCATCTCTGTTTCAGTAGCCCTGGGCCACACAGCTTTGTGTAATCACTACAGCAGGGAGCTAGTCTACTGGTAGTGGTTACAGTGTGTTCAGTTTCCATCGTACTCATTCCTGAATGCTGAGTGCTGAGCAAGGAAAGTAGAATGTACCATTTTTCAAGTCTTTGCTATGACTCAGTCGGGGATCGAACTCACGACCTAGAAGGCCAGCACTCTACCCACTCGGCCATTACATTGGACAGAGGCAAATAAGATGCCAATTTTTCTAGGCAAAGGACTTCTACAAAATAATACTATGTAAGGGCACACAGTCATTTACATAGACTTGTATCGAACAGAACATCGGATTCTATAATAACAGTCAAACCTGCCCAAGACGACCACCCGGGGGACCGGAAAAAAGCGGTCGATTTGGACAGGTGGTCGCTGAGAAGAGTATCGACTCAAAACATGCCCGATGCAAAGTATAAATGGTTGCCGTTGTGTTTAATGGCAAATAGCAAGCACACTGCATGCACGCAAAGAAGCGAGGTCTTTAATGTCAAATACAACACGTACACTGTAAACTGTAAATTTAACCTCAAAATCCGACGCAAACTGGCCGATTTCGGTACAAAATCGCGCTAATTATCATCAAAAATCGATGAAAACCTCAATTTTATAATACTTCTAAAATAATAAATTAATTTAACATGATCACTTACTATGCTGTGCAAAGGTTAAGTGGGTAGAGCATTTGGCATGCATTCGCTAAGGTCATGAGTTTGATCCCAAACTTTAAAAATGGTATACACACTGCTTTCTCTGCTTAGCACTCAGCATTATATATCTGGTTTAATGTAGTACATGTATATTCATGTGCACTTAGTCTCAACAGGACTTTGGTCCCAAAACAGTCTGCCTTGCTGTATTGGTGAAACACCTGCTTTGAATAGCACTTAGGCTTGGAAAGGAAGCAAACCTTGAAGCAAACCTTGTAATCAATCACCGTGTCCTGACATGTTAGACAAAATAATGATTTAAGACCAACGTCTGTCAGGCACTGCACCTGATCATGACCAGGGCTCGAAATACTTTTTTCTGCATAGCTGCACCGGTGTAGGTAACATTAAAAATTACCTGCACCAGACAAATTTTACCTGCACCACTCTGAATTTAGGAAGTATGAATCATACTAACATTGTTCAGGTCAACCATTGCTATTTCTTCTTCTGTATTTTATAGGTGGTATCAGCCAATGCAGCTAATAACAATCCACATAAACCTACATCATAGGACATTTTATGTATAAAATCCAGTACATGGACCAGTGCAGGTTAGGTGCAGGTAGACACTAGAAATACCTGCACAGCTCCAATTTTACCTGCACTAACCTGCATATGCAAGTGGTATTTTGAGCCCTGATGACGTAGAGGTGAAGATTGTAAGTGGTTAAAATTCTGGCCATTTTTCTTACATCGCCATCCTCGGACAATACTGTTGGTTTAACTTTTACTTAGTACATCTGTTTCTGCATGTTAGCAACTACATTGTAGTGGGCGTAAATACAATGTACATGCAAGTCAAGGGAGTAATATGTTAAATAGTTGCAAGCATGTTGCAGGAACTACAGTAATGTGAATTATACAGTTGTCAGGGGTTTGGCCTGACCTGAACAAACAATATTGTGGTCACCATGCATGGTCATAACCTTAACCGGATTCAGGGCAGCCACCTTGGCGAGAAGTAAAATCATGGGGTCCGCACCATCGCACTCGGAGCCAGTGGAAATCACACAGATAACTGTAAAAGATAGAGCGACGACTCCATCCTCCAGTTTCCAAGAACAGATCCGGGAAGAGCTGACCTGCAGTATCTGCTTGGACCTGTTCATCCATCCGAAAGCGCTTCCCTGTCAGCACACCTTCTGTCAGGACTGCCTACGGGACCATGCCGAGGTGAGAGTGCCCTTCCAGTGCCCGAACTGTCGTCTCGAGGTCAGTTTGCCACCCGATGGGGTCGCAGGTTTTCCTGACAACCACTTGGTTACAAGTTTGTGCGAGAAACTCCAGCACAGAGAGAGTACAGAACAACCCAAGTCTGAGAAAAGGTGCGGTATTCATCTCTCAAACACTCTAAAACTTTACTGCACACAATGTCAGAAGCCTGTTTGTGAACTGTGTCTAGAGGAGACACATAATAACCACCGTACAACAACAGTTAACCAAGCTGCTCAAGAAAAGAGGTCTACAGTCCAGGCCTTGATCACAGAGGGAAGGCACATTCTGGAAAGCTACTGCAGCTTCATCAGAGGTCTGAGGGAAAAGGAGAAAACCCTGAATGAACAGAAACAGCAGACAGACAAGAGCATCCACCAAGCCTACAACCAGATGCTGCAGAAACTCATCGAGAGGAGAGAACAGCTCTTGTCTGAATCTGAACAAAATAGCCGGAAAAATTTAGCCAGGATGCAAAGTGGTAGAGAAATAGTGCTGACAGACTTCAACGAACTGTCCGCTGCCTGCGATCAAGCTGAGAAAGAAATGGAGCAGGGAGGGGTTGAGTTTCTTGGTCAGGAGTCCATTCTGACGAAGGCAATAGAAAAGTACAGACAAAAAGCAGCAACAACTCCAGTGCGCACCCACCCTGCTGTCTTTGAGCCAATGTACACAGCGGACACCGCCCTACCGATGTTAGGACATGTGATGGTCAAGTCTCTCCCATCTGCACCAATCCAAGCAGCACCTGCATCAATCCCAGCAGCATCTTCATCATCTAGCAATGAAGCAGCAAAGGGCAAAGGTCATCACCGTAGAAACCACAGACAATCAGTCCTGTCTCTCCCATCTACTGCATCACTAGAAGTGCCTAATAGAAGTATTGACCAAAGACATTCAGACCCACTTTTTCAGTCTTCTCCAATCCTTGAGGAGCCTGCCACTACTGATGAGGCAGCTTGGGGCAGAGGCCATCACCATAGTAACCATAGGCGATCGTTCCAGTCTCTTCCATCTGCACCGATCCCAGTACCTCCTGCAACTAGTAGTAGTGGAGTGGGGAGCACAGGTCATCACTATGGTAAGAAGAATAAAGCGACCCAGACTCTTCCATTTGAATCAATCCTAGCAGCATACACATCCAGTAAAGTTGCAGTGGGGGGCAAAGGTCAGCGCCATGGCAACCATAGGGAAGAGGAGCAGGGGTTTCAGAAGTGCTGCACCTTTGGAGGTCAGGGTTCAGGCACCGGACAGTTCAAGGTGTCACTTGGGGTCGCAGTGTCAGATGAAGGGGAGATCTTTGTAGCAGACAAGGGGAACCAGAGAATTCAAGTCTTCACCCTGCAGGGGACGTTTGTCCACCAGTTCCCGACAGTCGTTCCTGATGAACGGGACATGGAACCCATGGATGTAGCAATGGACGGGAATGGGAACCTGTGGGTGGTGGGAGAGACAGAGACTGGGCACTTTGCTGTGCAGTACAACAAACAGGGAAGGGCGCTGAGAAAGATTGAGCTAGAGAAGTCAGACTGGAGAAGAGGAGTTGCTGTGGACACCAGATGGAACCATGTTCTCATCACGCACACTGCAGGCTTCATCCTCCGACATGGTGAAGTTCAAGTGTTCAGGTCCGATGGGAAGCTTGTAAAAACCGTGGGAAAGCGTCAGGGGATGAAGCGGCTACAGTACATCACCGTGGACGGGGAGGGGAACATTCTCGTGTCCGACTTTCACAACCACTGCATCTACGTTTACAACAAGAACGGAAAGTTCCGCTTCAAGTTCAAGGGCGAGGGAAGCGGCAAACAGCTGTGGCATCCCTGCGGCATCTGTACCGACAGGGCGGGTAACATCATCGTGGCGGACAGTGGGAACATGCGGGTGGAGATGTTTGACAGGACAGGCAGATTCCTCGAACACATCGAGACCGACATGGACAAGCCGATGGCCGTTGCCATAGCAACACAGGGACGGCTGGTCGTGACCGATTGTCCTATTCTGAAAAACCACACAGTCAATGTTTTTCAGGACTATTGAATCTGAACAAAGTTATATTGAATTGCAAGCTTTTTATCAGCATATAGATCTATTCAGTATCAAGTTATACACTTGACATGTTCCTGAATTGCAAATACGCCGTAGAACTGTTGTAAAATTGCACACCCCTTTTGCCAGTGTATTTCATGCAACAAATCTGGGTTGTGCAACAATGCAAAGTTATACAGCTGGACCGCATCGGTTTGGGATTTGGGGATTCCGTGCAATTAACAGAAGTGTGCGGTAATCTGTTGTGCGAGTAACTTCTTTGACTTTGAGTTTAGTCAAATCCACCATTAGCTTAAGAATATACTTCTACTGAACAGTATCAACATGAAACAAACAACATTCTGTGGAGAAAGACTTAAAATTTGCTTCCAGTTGACAACTTCCAGACCTCTAAGGCTTGTAAATGCACACACCTATAGTAGCACGCAAGTAACTTTTGAAAAGGTGTCATATGGTAATATACTATGTACGAAATATAAAATTTGTGGGGAGTGTTTGTCTCAATATCTTTAATTTTAAGAAATCAAATTAATTGAAAAAGAAAATTTGCTACACTGTGCCTTATCATCAATTGCATTCTATAACCTCAATGCAATTTAACATCCTTACCAAAAACCATGATCATGGTAATAAATGATATTAAATAATTTATCATATTATGACTTAAAGTTTATAGTAGTAACACTACTGTGAATATTTCTGGGCGATTCCTTCCCGCGGTCGGGTTGGTACCTCGGGTGATACAGAATACACAGATGTTGTATTTCATTTATGTCATACTCACCTGAGAAAACACATAATTTCGATAAGAAATGCAGCAGAAGTTGAGAAAATTGGGGGTTATGCTAAGATGTACTTACCATCTACAGTATAATCTGAATTATACCTCATACGAGACCTTGTTCAGGGAGAGTACAATATGCAGTATTCCTGGGAATCGCTAGATGGTGCACACATACAAAGAAAAGAAAAGTAAAGCATGATGGGACCTCACGTGATGACGCCCCTTCCCAATCATCATTGACTGAGTGCGAGAGTAGATAAATAAGTCTGTGCTGTCCATGGGTGGGTAATGTTCACTAAATCCCTGCAGCTGAACATAAGTTACTGAGGGTGGGAAGATATACCTGAACAAGGTCTCGTATGAGGTATAATTCAGATTATACTGTAGATGGTAAGTACATCTTAGCATAACCCCCAATTATACCTCACTGACTCGACCTTGTTCAGGGAGAGTACAATATGCAGACTCCAAAGCTGTATCTGGACAGCACAGGTATCAACTGAAGTATCAGTTATAGTCTAAGAAGGTCAGTTCTCGTGACCTAATGTCCTACCAGTATAACTGTTAGATAACACTGAGTGCCTGATGAACAAACACTGAAAAAGCATTAATCCTTAGGACTTGGTACACATTGTCCAGTCACATCAACTTACCCCCCCCCCCCTTTTTCCCAAGGGGAAGGAGACATCCTCAAGTGACCTTTGAGGAGAAAAACACAAATCTCTTGTTTCCCTTCATAGAGGGGAGAAACCCATTAGATGAAGTGGCTGATCCTCGTGAAAGAACAGCCTATAACAATAAAACAAATCAATGTTTATTGCACAACAATTGTAACGGGTACAATGTATAGCATGCATGTGTTGAACGACTGGGCTAATATAAGAGCGCCCAAGCCATCTATCGACCACAGGAAACAATAGCTGAAATTCAAGCTAACTGTGGCTCTAAATAAACCAAAGAGTACCAACATACCAATAATACATTTGAATTGGTGTGGTTCATGCAAAACATGAAGTCAACTGTGTTAGATTCCTCCGGAATCCCCATAACGTGTGTAACAAACATACTGAACTTGTAACAAGTAGGAGCCTCATCTGTGGTAAAGGCAATCTTTACAAATACAATCGAAGTGAGTACCAATTTTGGTAACTCAACACCACATTTTAATGTTTCCAGTCAAGTGGATTGCAGGCTGCCAGAAGCCAGCCTTGTGAGCCTAAATTGCATGGCTCACTTGTCACCAATCACCTACCGGAAGCTCGGGATAGTGACGTTCAGAAAGGTGTCTGGTAACTTGCATTGTTCCCCAACACCTAATTTAACACTGAACTTTTTACATTCACACATGAGTACAGTTCCACCCTTAACGTGTGAACTTGTATATTTCACTAAGAAACATTAATAGCAAGAAGTACTTGCAATATGTCAATATCAACTGACATCAAGAGTAGCACTGAAGGACAAGGTACATTGCGGGCCTTCGTCATGTTGCAGACACCAGCAAGACTATAAGGGTTGACATAATACGAAAAACATCACAAGTTTCATCGTATTAATCCCATCATATGGCTCATCATATTGATCACATCACATATCTCATCATATTGATCACATCATATGTCTCATCATATTGATCACATCATATGCCTCATCATATTGATCACATCACGTCTCATCATATTGATCACATCACATGTCTCATCATATTGATCACATATCTCATCATATTGATCACACCACATATGCTTCAGCATACTGGCCAGCTGGATAGTATGATAAAAACCCAGATGGTAACAATGCAACAACGTCTATTAAACGTTAGTCTGTGTGCAAAGACTGCACAAGATAATTAAATTGATCTTCTCTGCAATGTCTGTCATGATCAGTTTTGATCATGGTTATGTGTAACATGTTCTACAACTCTGTTGTAAGTTACCTGTGAACTTAAAAGGAACACATATTGCGCTACTTCAACACCATGTGAAGAAGAAGGGCGACGGACTTTTTCCGTCCATAGAAGCGCCAGCAGTAGCTTAACGCTAATAATAAGCCACAAAACATGTACAAAACATAATGTAATTGTAAGCAAAATTGTCTGCACAATTTCTCCGCACAACTCAACCATATTAGCGATAGTTGTGGAGACATATCAAGCTCGGGCAGCGGCGCCAATTCAGAACAAGTGTTCCGAAACTTGAAGTTCACCGTTCATGATGGTACATGTAGCCAAGGCGTTTTGCCCCTTGACTTCAGATTACCGCTGTACACGTAACCAAGTAACTACTGGTGCAAAATTAGCAGCCAGAAGGTAGCTAAGTTAATGTAAGGCGGCTGAATTGCGTGCTCGAGGCCCCTCCTAAAAAACAGGGCCACCGATTTTCCGAAAATTATGAATGGAACATCGGGGGGCGTTCATGCCTACAAGATAAAAGGCGGGTTGCTTTTAAAACCCATGACACCACTGAACGCTACGCTGATAATGGACTTTCAGTCGGATTCAACCAATGTGATGTTTCCGATAACGTATAACGTGTAAAAACAGGTCTATAGCTGAGCCTGGAACGTAAATAATGGCGGCCAAAATGTTACCAATGACCTTTTGACCCTTTAATGGGGTCCTCTAGCGATTTAAACAAGAATCGCACTTCTGATACAACATTAGCCATCGGTATTAAGTATCCGACTAAGTGCTTGTGGATTCGGTAACTAGGACCGTAAGTCTACTGGCAAGAATAACAGGTTTCACACCTGCATACGAGGTATTGAACGTCTACAATATTCGAACGGTAGTGTCCTTGATTGGATCAAGGATAAGTTCACCTGATTGGCTACCTCAATAGCCCCTGCTCTGGTGACTGGGAATCCCCGCCAGTCCAGGACGAGCACGTGGCGAGCCAAGACGAGCAACTGTATACAAATGCTCAGATGGCCGGCATATACAGTACCGACTACGTTTATGGTCCGGTCTGAACGCGGTTTAAACGCGTGCAAAAGTCGTGCAAGTCGCGATTACATCTCGTGTAAATCGCGATTAAAACTCGTGCAATTCTCGGGTAAAACGCGATTAGATATGCGTGTACCCGCGTCTGATATGCATGAAATCACGTCTAACCGCGTTTAGACGATCAATGAATAGATTTCAGACACGCCTCTTCTTTTCATAAACATTTTCTAGACACGCCCGTGCCGTCCAAAGTTCGGGGTTTGGCAGAAATCGGCTTCTTTTCATATGCAGACCCCCGCGCGGAGGGCGGAGAACGTATCACGCCCAATTTCCCAATTTGTTTCTGAACTAACGCATAACCTCGCAGTCTAGAACGCACCCGCGCCGCTCCCAACCACGATATTTCTAGAAAATTTGCTACAATTTTGAGGAACCGACTGTTCCGCACATGTTTAAATCTGATACGTGAAAATTAAAGAAAAACAAATAAATTTCCACAAAAGTGTGTTTTTCTTAAGCAGAATATGGCAAAGTATGCTTTTACTGGACCCCGATCTTTCGGCGCTGCCGTGGCTAGCGCCAGGGTCACGTACCGGAACAAATCATTACGAAGATTTGCTACAATTTTGAGAAACCGACTGTTCCGCACATGTTTAAATTTGATACGTGAAAATTAAAGAATAAGAAATAAATTTCCACAAAGGTGTGTTTTTCTTAAGCAGAATATGGCAAAGTATGCTTTTACTGGACCCCGATCTTTCGGCGCTGCCGTGGCTAGCGCCAGGGTCACGCACCGGAACAAATCCTTCCGAAGATACAAAATGTATGGTGCGACCTCGCACCCGCGCCGCTACCTAACCTACCACGTTCTTTCTCGGAAGATTTGCTACAATTTTGAGGAACCGACTGTGTAGTGCAAGTTTGAATCTTATACGTACATGACAAGAAAACATCAAATAAATTGTTTTTTTTTCCCAAGAATGGCAAGATGTGTTTTTCTAAATCAGAAAACATGGAGTAAATTCTGCTTCTGTCTGACCATGCGTGACGAGGACGGCCCGCTACCGCGGCCAGTGTCAGGACCACCCGAAGAAAACCTACCGACTCTATGTTGAATTATTTGTGTCCTATTTCTGTTGTTGCATTATTTGTACGCTGGTGTAGCGATATCAAATTCGCCCACACTACACGATACTTGCCACTGTAAATAGCTACAATAGTCTGTGTTTGCATTTCTTATCTATCGATGAAAGTGAAGACAAGTTAATCATGTTCCGAACTGATAGGTAAGTACACTAGTCTTTGAGTTTCAGAATGAACAACAAGGAATGTCCAGTGCGACCAGTGTAGTCGTACAAAATCCTGGCGGTCTCACTACCAAGTAAACAGGCTTCGACCGGCAGATACTACATGTAAGTATCTACATCCGAACTTCAAGCGCCGCCCCGCCTCCGTTGGAACGTGACCTGTTTATAAATATTCCAACCTTCCTAAAGTTCGCCACGGCGCGACTACTAGCATATCATATTACATTTAGACGTGTACACGGTTTGTGTGGGGTCCAGAACGTGGGACAGGTTGTGGAAGATTGGGTTATTTGAGCGCAAATATGAAACTTATATCGTTGCGATAAAATCAACAGCTGTTTTGATTGTTTAGTGTGTGTAAGTACACGATTGACGTAACTGTTACGGTGCTGGTAAACTTGTAGAAAAATTACATTGTAAACCTCCAGAATTTGGTCTGGTCTAGTCTCACGTGCTGCTCAATTTGATTGACACATGCACGGTAAGGAGCGGCTTCTTTGAAAGTATGTTCCCACAGAAGAAGGCCACGTTGACTGTTGCAATATTCTGCGTTTATTTTCTACTCCGATCTAGCCCCGTGTTTAATATGTGGTTATTTTTTCTTGGTTTATCCAGGGGGGTTTTATCAACCTACTTAATTTATCTAACTTTGTTTTATTTGTATTATTGACAATTTCTAGAGCAGATCTAGACTAATTAAAATACTTCGTAGACTGCACACGCAGCGGTAGCGTACGTCATATTTGAACTTTGTGGCAATGTCGCAGGGGTGGATGATCTATAAATTCTGTATTCCAAATTCTATAATTCATTTCCCAACTGGTTCATATTAAAGGAGCCACGACCAATGAATTAAGAATGTTTTTAAATGTTTAAGTGTATAAAATTTCTTTATTAATTAAAGTTTGTACACGGACATATTCATATTCACGGACAACCTACCGTTTTTCCAACATTCGGAACAGATGATGGCGATCCGACTGGTGTAGAAGCTGCCGAATGATGATCGATAACATCGGTAGTAAACTTACCTTTCATGTTCCAAAGGCAATGATATATCGTGTTTACCTATTTCATTAGTCAAATCCCTCTTCGTAGTATCCCGACCAGCTAAATTTATATATCTATATGTTGCTGAAAAACAACCATAAACGTATAGGCCCTTTTAGTAAAAGAGTGAACCTCTTTGAACAGCGCATAACAGTTGTAGATAAACTGACTAAAAACATGTTCATTTTAGAAACGTAAAATACTAGAAGTAGAAGTAATGTTAGTAACGCTAACGCAACTTTTAACTGAATCAATGACAGGTTAGAAAAACTTGATCACATACTCAACAAGAAAACCAATAACTGATGAAGAAATTTTCGGCAAAATAACAATTGTTTGTGTCGAACCAAGACGTATGCCCCTTGAATATGGTTGCGTGGGTCCACTGCCCGACGACCAGGAACGTCCGAGGCGGTCAGGAACAGAACAGGTAGGTCTTGTTGGTCGAGTTGCAACCATGACGATCAGCTGTATGTCCAGGAAACCGGCGGATAGAAATCCGAATCCTACTTTCCTAGCCTAGAAAATTAGCTACCGATATCTAACTACATAGTAGAAGTTATGTTAGTTACACCAACACAACATTGTTAGAACAGGTACATGTTTGTTTGAACAGATACGCAGACAAAACACGATTAACAAAAAGATTTAAAAAAACACATAAAGTAGAATGTATGCCCTGGAGTATGGTTGCGTCGGTCGACTGCTCGACGACCAGGATCGTACGATGGCTGTGTTCCGACCCAAGAGCTCCGTCAGGAACAGGTAAGTCTTGTTTGTCGAGTTTGTAACCATGACGATCAGCAGGCGGATGGAAACCTGAATCCTACTTTCCTAGCCTAGAAAATTAGCTGCCGATGCCGAACCAAGGAGTATCAACGTTCCTAGAAATATTAAGTTATGACCAAACACAATATCCTTTATTCATATTTAAATACATGCAAAACGGTCAATTTATGCGTATAAATACTAGTAGTCCATTCATGTCAGTGTATAGTCTTCAACCCAGCAATTCCGTTTATATTAGATGACGATCGTGTTTATGCTGTCAGTCCTTTGTGGGTCCAAAAGATTCGAACTTGTATTATTTTATCATATACCTTCCACGAAAATTAGACGAAAGTAGCCCGCCTAAAAATGTAAATAGGAGACAAGTTTTGCCGGCAACCCGCTCGGTTGCCGTTACGACTTTTGTAGTATGCCGTAAAAAAAATACCACCTTCTTCAAGTTGGAAATGATTATCGACAGACTGTTCACAGAATTCTTACTCAGCGATGTGAGAATGATCGATGCCGGAAAAGTCCCTCCGATGTTTTGCAAAATTATCTATGCCTTGCGGACGACGCTGGCCGAGCAGTAACGTGTTAAATTTTATCAAAGAATGCACATTTCGTGATAAATGATAAAAAAAAACACAACAACGCGTTAGTTCTACGCGTCTTCTTGTTGTTACCACTTTGTCAGCGCCGCTTCTGGCTGTGATTGGAGGGAAGTTGATTGGATTTGTCGCATAATCAGGCAGGCGCTACTTCAGAGGGCTACCGCTGGAGCTGTCGCCATGGTAACCGCACGTCCAGTTGCATTTCCCACGCGCGTCTAGTTCTTCCCAACTCTCTGCTGTCACGTACAGTACAGCTTGTACACATAATTTTCGGTGGAATGTAACGCCGTATTTTACGGGGAAATGTGGCGAATCGAACTTGTATCTCTTTTTGCTGGCCTTCCACTAAAATTATACGAAGATAACCCGCCAAAAACTGTAAGTAGGAGACTATATTCGCCGACAACCCGCTTGTTTCGACGGTTGACATCATCGTCTTCCCTTTGAGGCTTACGAAAAAGCTTAGCCGTGAAGACTATTTTCTTTTGCGTAGTTCGGGTTGCTTTCTGGATTCATCATTGACATTTATTTTATATCAGAAAATATCTATCGGGAGACTGTTTTCTTATCACAATTTCCATACCCAGCGTTGTGAACATGATCGCTGTTGGCAATTTTCCTCCGATGTTTTGCAAATCCGTACCCTTTGGACGGTGTTGGATGACGAGCAGTAACGTGTACACGCCTGTTCAAATTTATCGAGAAATGCACATTTCGTGATAAATAAAAAGCAACAACACAACACCAGCAAAATGAAAAGTTACTAATCAAGATATAGTATAGAAATTTAACTCAGTCTGAGCAATCGGTACCAGGAGAGAATGTCGATATATTAATTTGCTGACTGTGAACTTCTTTTACGATCTTAGCTAAAAAGCGTCAGCGGTCCTAGGACAATATTGCCGACACCCGCGGCGCTGTCCAGCCCCTGTATTATTCACCAATTATCAACAAATACGTGAAATTGACGACTTACAAGTATCATGCAAATTTACAAAAGTAAACACTGCTCATTAACGAACAAAATATTTCGTGGGTGAAATGCCCGACCAAGGGGCGGGGCAGCTGGAACAAAGCCTTTTGTTTTGAGTCGGCGGGGTGCCGGGAGTAAACGCGTTTACAAACGACACGAGATTTTTAATTAGATAGCTACAGCTCATTAGCGCACGCGATTCAATCGCGATCAAATCGCGACTTGCACGACTTTTAATCGCGATTTGCACGACTTTTAATCGAGATTAAATCGCGTGTAAACCGCGTGGGACCGGACCATAAACGTAGTCGGTACTGTAATAGTTAATCAACCAGTTAAAGAACGTGGTTAATATTTTCTTCATCCTAAAACAACAGGAAGAAGACAACGTTCCGGTGTCAAACACCAACAATTTTGCTAAGAATGATGAGGATACTTTCAAGCCGAGCGATGTGGACGCAAGGCTAAACAGTGTATAACTGACAAGTGTCCGCCATGTTCAGACTATATTGTCTGTTTGCACTATAATGAACACAACAAAACTCCATTGTCGGCTCTTGTGATAAGGCCGTGCCGAATAGCAAAAAGGTAAACCAATCGTTTTAATCGTAGCCGGTAAGTAGGTAAACACAATAATGTTACCTGAAGTTCCGTGAAGCACACAGAGCTCCTTCTTCCCATCTTCTGGAACATACTTACCAGGAAGAAGTAGAATCATAAGAATGCTCCGCAACCACGCCCGGGACGGTCAATCCTGAGTGAGCGGAGTTCGGAGGAATACCGCCGACCATTTGCCGGCAGCATTCGCAATGTTTGCATTGTTTGCATAACAATGGTTTATTAGAAAGGACACGTGTTCCTCGTGAAGAACAACATTCTATCAAGACTACCAAAAACATGTTAGACTCGTCAACATGAAACATGTTAAATCTTGTTGTCTAAAGTAACAACAAAGAGCCAGACGTTGAACATACATGTGTATTAACTACGTGCGTGACTAGTCACACAACGTCCCAGACGAATTCAATTTCGTCAATTGTCTTTGTGGAGCATTCTCCGTGATAATGCTAATTACGGACACACATTTCTAGTATGGCTAAGTAATTGATAACTTTATTGCCATAAAAAAGCTTCCCTCAGGGACAAGCTTTAACATAAGCTCCCAATATTTTATTCACCTGGAGCTTCTCTTGTCAGACAACTGCGACGTATCATAGTCAGCAGAAGAAGAAGGGGAGGCCCCTTTCTGTGCCGATTGACGTCTTTCCTAAGTCAACCGCTCATAAAACGACTTTAAATTATGGGGAAAACTGCTGGACGCTCCTCCTAGACGAGCGTAGAATGCAACGGCAACATGCCTAACAGCGTGTTCAACATGGAAGCTTATCCGAGCAACCATAACGGAGCGACCGGAGCCCATAATCTACTTACAGTTCCATTGAGATGTCGATTACCCCGACCGGCCCACGTGGCACGGCGGCTGCCGCTCCTTCTGAATATGGATGGAGCCTCGAGAACAGTCTTCCACCGTTCTCGAATCTTTAGCGTCACCTGGCGCAAAGAACGTGGGGTATTACCTCAATTCTCCGTGCCTGCTGCACCGAAAGGGCCAGTGCCTCAACCTCGGGCACCATGGCCATAGCGGCCGTCTGTGGCTGCGCTATTCTCCAGGTTTTTCGGCCTGGTGCGCCGATAATGCCAGCTCCGTGTAAGGCACAAGGTATGACGGCCGTCTGTATACGTAGCCTCGCCGATAACCTCCAGGTTCTACGGCATGCTTGGCCAATTCTTCCCGTGCATGTTGCGCCGAAAGGGCCTTTTGGTCCTTCCCAGCGCCTGGCAAGCCTTGAGCGCTAAGCTCGACCGCCAGTACCGATAGTAGCCCGCCGATAGGGGCTTTTCACCCTTCCCGGTCTTACGGCCTGCTGCGACGATAGTAGCCGGCCGATAGGGGCTTACCCTATCGGCGGCATGGTGCGCCGAAAGTGGTTCTTCTCGTAGCCAACAACGAAAAACTGAGTCACTACCGGATCGTACCGGAGCAAACTCGATGCGTGCACCTTGCGCGAAGCACAAAAGGAAATGATGATTGGGAAGGGGCGTCATCACGTGAGGTCCCATCATGCTTTACTTTTCTTTTCTTTGTATGTGTGCACCATCTAGCGATTCCCAGGAATACTGCATATTGTACTCTCCCTGAACAAGGTCGAGTCAGTGAGGTATAATGTTGTGTCCTCGAACAAAGGATTGTAGCGACAGCAATTCTAACGTCCAAATCCGGTATTCGAATTTTCAACCGTGCCGTATTCGGCCCGTTCGAAATAGTTTGATTTACTCAAAGGAAGCCTGTGTGATACAACCTAGGACCCGTGTGATACGGAAAGTTATCACACAATCGGGAACACCCGTATCGAACGTTTTCGCGTCACAGGTATGACATAAGAATGTATAAAACAAAAAGCCTACCATAAAATGTGAGTCGGTTGGCTTGCCTAAGTAGCGCCTGTTTCTTCAGCTCTTTGGGACAGTTCTTTTGCGTTGGGACCTGAAATACATGCAAATTAGAAGGTGAAATGACGGTGAAACTTACTGTAAGGATCAAGGAAAGAAATTTGTTACCTAATGGCAACCAAAGAGAATGCATCAAACAGAACTATGTGGAATTAAGACTTGGAAAAGATAATATTATACAGAACAATTTAAGATTCAAAAGCAAAAAGATGGATTTAGGCCACATCAATTCAAGATATTCAGATATTATCACTGCCACTCAACCCAAGAATGTACGATCATAAGGCATCGTTGTATGAGGAAACTTTAGTAAATATCAAGGCTTAGCTTTCAAGTTACAGTGATCATAAACAGCTGCAATCAATGAAGAAATATCACAAATATGCTCAATTAAATTCTAGTTAACCAGTTTGTCAGTTGGTATAACCAAATTAAATTTTAATCATTAACTTTATCAGCAAAACAACATTGGCCAGGCATTCTTTGGACTATACAGTATCTAACAACAATTTGGTACATTAGGGTACATGCAGGGATAAACAAGTCCACTAGCCCTATTGTCCAGGGCAAGTGAAAGTGCTGTTCGGGCAAGTGCATGTCCTACCCCACTTGTCCGATCGGGCAAGTAAGATTTTTCCATTGATTTTAGTGCAATTTTGATATACTTTTATATAATTTTTTACTTTTTACAGTCATGACATCAAGCAATTGTCTACAGAGAATTCCATTGCTGGAAGTGAAAATGCATATACTAGTAACAGTGACATTTGAATTTTGGGCAAGTGAAAAATTGGTTCGGGCAAGTACATTTTTTATGTGCTTGCCCGATAGGACAAGTGGATTTTAGAAAACTTGTCAACCCTGACATGTAAATCACAATCTTTGAAGCAGCTTACCTTGCCATAGCTT
Source organism: Branchiostoma floridae x Branchiostoma belcheri (assembly GCA_019207045.1). Taxonomy (NCBI): domain Eukaryota; kingdom Metazoa; phylum Chordata; class Leptocardii; order Amphioxiformes; family Branchiostomatidae; genus Branchiostoma; species Branchiostoma floridae x Branchiostoma belcheri. The sequence continues at coordinate 5,890,299 of CM033040.1, read as the reverse complement.
TCGATGCATGCTTGGAGCCACTCATTGCTTTTCCATTTATCAGCTACCTTGTCCTCGGCCTGAGCACGGCCAAACAGCGCCCGCGGACTGTCGGGGAATATCTCCAACAGGGAGTCGTATTTCTTCAGGGCAGCGTCATAGTCACCCTGGGAGGGAAACATTGGTTTATGTTGAGAAAACTTTCAAATATATGGTCTCTATTGGTATTTGTAAACTGCCTTAAATTGTAACATAACAGGTTTGTACTGCAGAGAGTGAAGCATACAAGTTGCATTCCAGACTGATATAATTGTATTCAGGGCCGCGTCATAGTCACCCTGGGGGGGAAAAGATTTGTTTCTGTTGAGAAAACTTGTCTATATGGCCTCTATTGTTCTTTGTAAACTGCCTTTAAGTGAAACACACCAGGTCTATACTATTACTGAAGAGTACATTTCAGCTATATAACCGGACAGATTCACACATGTGTTTGATCCATTTACATTGGAATGGGCCACTACTATTTTCGAGAAATGTTGCGAGTTTTTGAGGTGTGGCTCTCCTCAAACAAGGAAAAGCCAAAGCTAGGCAGTAATGTTTACACCTGAGTTGAGGGAGGGAATTGGAATTAAGTGTTAGGGATTCAAGCTCCAGGTTCTGAGTCACATGGCCACTGCACAAATGTAAAAAATATACCAACCATAATTATACTATAGTGTTGATTAATTCCTATTTTTGAATGGCATTCTCAGAATACAGGCTTTTCATTGACGCCATACTAATTATAATTTGAATCCTCTAACGACCATGTTGGCGGGTAATTGAAATAAGCAGTAGCATCTTTGTGTGGTCTACAGACGTACACTGTAATCCAGCATGGCACAAGTGACGTCAAGTGAAAAGCCTTTACAGATGACACGTTGAAATTCCTACCTCATCCACGAGTTTGTCGGCAGCATCCAGCTCCTTCCTAATCTTCTTGTCCTCAGAGTTGGTGATCGCCTCCTTCTTCTTTGACTTGGCAATTGACTCCTTAACTTTCTTTACCTTCCCTGTTATGGACAGAATCAAACCATGCATTTAGCAAGTTATTCTGCTTGCATCATTTAATTTAAAAGTACAATTATTCTGTAACATGCAAAGTATTCAAGACAGTCTTTCACATTACAACAAAGCAAACAAATGACGATTTATTTTGTATTCTTACATAACCAAAGCATTACAGTTAACAATGGATAAGAAATTAATTATCCAATAATATACACCGTGTTAGTATGACAAGACAAGAACATGTGGAGATGATGTGAAAGAGGAAAACAAAAGGAATAAGAAAGAAAGTGAAAGAAGAAATTCAGTTATGCAATTGAATTACGAAAGATGCAAATTCAATGCCGTTCTTTGAAACAATACTAGCACGCATGCTACTGGTTGGTCAGAGCAAAACACAAACAGCATGCTCTAGTCTAGTGGTTAACTATCCCACTTTTTAACCTTAAGGTCACAGGCTTGATCCTAGGCCTTGTCATAGCTGTCACTTTCGTGAACCTTGATTGGCAGGAAATTTGAGTCTGTAATAACACCTGTTGATAAAAGCAAGTATGGACAAAATGTGTGTATATCTAATGTGATTCGTCATTCAGTGGTTGACATGTTGCAAAAAACATGCTTGTGAAAAATCAACATGCAGTACCACTGTTGGGAGAAAGATGGCGCTTGTAACACATCCGGAAAATCCCAGATTGTCATACCGCATGGCAGCAACAGGTGGCGCTTTTGTACCATCTTTGTTCTGCAGTGCCAGGTTAAAAACTAGGGGGAGCTCATGTGATCACTTGCAACTGACATTTGTTAAGTACATGTAAAAAGTACATGTACAGCTAAAATTATGTATTGTCTAAGTTTGCAACAGTATCTTTGTGAATCTGTTATGTGGACCTTTAAAAGAGGTGTGATTTTATATTGGCCTATAGGGAAACATGCACTTTTTTCAGGTGTCTGAAAAACATGATAATATATAATGTAATAATCGTAACTAAAAAGTGTTAACGTCTTGTCAGCTTTCTGTTGTCTGTTGTGTGTGTTTGATCTGGCCTGGAATTATGTTAAAATCCTACCAAATTAAACTTAGTGAAAATAATTCAGTCTGACAAGCTTAAAAATTGAATGGCACCAAGACTTTATTAATGAGAAGATACACAAGGAAATGAAACAGTCAACTTACAAACTTAATTGAAATATAGTATTGGAAATTGATACAGATAATTTCAAGGGACCAAAATAAAAACAAAGTACAAAATTGTATAAATCAGAGTATACAACTTCCAGACCAGACAAACACACAACTCAAAGAAACTTCATGGTTTTTGGCTACAGAGATGTAGTACAAATGTTGCACTCAGGGACAATTGTCTTCTGTCAGCTAAAACACAACGTTGCAAACTACTACTGTGCAAATTCACATTGTAACTGTAAGTCTTTGAGCCATTCCGTTGCAATTCAAAATCAGAGTAGTTTGAGACACTAATTCGGAATGCTAAAACATTCAGTCAAAAAGGGCATAGGAATCTCCATTGATATGTCACCAGATCCGAAAAAAACACCTAGAAAATCAAATGTTTTCTAAAATACTGTCAAAATGCCTTTTAAAACTTAAAATGTCAAATGCTTTTTGAAATGTTAAACACAGATGATTTTTTTTTAATCTTTTAAAAAGAATCACAGGTATACAGGGTTGAAAGGCTGTCTTGGTCTTGCCTGGCTATACAATCACGAGTTATGCAGTTATTACTCTATAAAAGGTACAGACACAGTACAACATGGCTGAACTATTGCCAGATTCACCAGCCTTTCTAGCATATAAAGCTACTATCTAATAGACTACTTATCTAATATGCAAATTTGATACCTAAAACATCAGGTATCTTCATCTTCGGCTGTATTCTTTTTTTCCTTTTATGAGGGTGGGTGGTCGGAGGGGTTAAGACATTTTAGCGTGAGAGTCATGAAATCATGCCCCACCCCTTTCATATTATTTACTTAGATTTGTAAACAGAAAAGGCACAGGTTGGGTCAACTGTAGGCTACCTACTGATACAATTGCATCAAAAGAGATAAAAAGGTATTTTTCCCCCTTAAAATTCCTAATTGTTACATATTAAAAACATTCAGATAGCTGCACCTAATTTTTTTTAATTTTCCCTTAAATGTAATATTGCTGACACCAAGATTTTAAAATGATCATTTGATGGCAGAATATGTACATCAATTTTGCACATCATTTTTAGAGATTGTCAATTTTGTGTGGTGCAATCAAAAAACATGCATGGAAACATGCCCAACACTAGATGCAGAGAAAGTTTTACTAAAATTTCACTTCATGAGACAGGGTACGATATGTGTGTTAGTACACGCAAGGTGTTGAATTTTAGACAATGACCATCACATATACTGTACTTAAAAGATAAAACGTCCAACTTTGGACTTATCCAAGCATTATACTTAGTTAGGGTAAAAAGTCATTCACAATGTGATATGATATGAACTAAAATCATATTATTAGTACAACAAATAATAAGATTTAAAAGAAAATGTTAATTACAAACAAGTGCTAGTCTATGATGTTACACAACATATAGATGGAAAAATATATGGCACATTGATATATTGTATTAATACAGTGGTTATTACATATTAGTTGTAAATACTAGAAAGGCAACATTTTTGAAAAAAATGCAGGATGTGGGCGAAGGGAAAAGAAAGGAAAAATCGCAAGAAAAGAAACAACTAGAATGACAACATTTTCGCGAAAATGCAGCAAGTCTTTCCCGTGGCCTTTTTTGAAGTTTAAGTCAAACTATCTTACACACAATCTTGCCATTAGGTGCCCCGTATTCTCGGTTCACCCCTATTCTCGGCCTTTACCTGACGTCACGGGTTGTGCTGTGTAGCAATTATAAAGCTGAAATTCATGATCAGGTTCAGGTCCGGTACCGTACCGTAGCCTCCATTCCAAATTTGACTTAACGCCGCAGGCGACAGACATCGACGATACAGTATTTGGCTGCCGGTATGGTCCGAGGTGTTGACGAGCCCCCCTCCCCACATGGACCGTCCGACCGTTTAAACGCCGTCTTTTGAGGGCAGTTAAAAAATAAATAAAAAGGCGTGTAAACTGAACGATGCTCTGTTTGCAAGATAAAATTGTTGTAAATATCAAAAAAGAAAAAAAAAGGACAACTAAAAGAAAGTTGTTCCCGCCCGGAATCGAACCAGGGTTGACCTAGCGAAAAAAGCGCAAATGTAGCTGGTGCTTTAGCCATTCGGCCAAGCTTGCCGTAACGTTATTGCCGGCATTTTAACAGGTACATGTATACAAATGCAATGCGTAGCTTGAACACGTCCGTTCACTGTTTAATTTGCAAGATTCCAAGGTCCCATTTTCTGAAGATAATGTTTTTCTGTGCAAATTTATCAATCTTGTTCATTCCGTGGCGGGCAACTTCTTCCTTGAGCGCCTGTTTGGTCGAATGCATGGCCGATTTACTGCCGCGTCTCAGCTGCTATTATAAAACTGGATGCCGAATGACATTTTGTGTTCTCTGCGTTGATAGGTCCAGCTCTGACGTACACCCGAGACAGTCTGAATTTAGGCCAATCAAAAAGCTGGGAACGCGGAGTATTTGATAACAGCTTCCATTTTTCTGAGTTTTGATTGGCTATTATCAAAATGGATGCCGATTGTGTCCTGCGCGTTGATAGGTTCACCTCTGACGTACAACCGAGAAAGTGCGACTTTAGGCCAATCAAAAAGCTTGAAACATGGAGTACATGGAGGCTTCCATTTGTTTCTGATTCCCGGTGAAATACTTGTAAGAAAACTATATGTGTGGCTTCGCCCACATAACAAAATGTAGCAGCATGGTATATGACATGTTAGTGTGCGTTGGCAGCGTATGGCAAAATTGTGCGTAAACTAGTCAACACTGCTGTTATGAATTAATAAGAATATATGAAATACATGTTTGTGCATTTCAAACTATGAGAAGTCACTCAATTGTAACATAAATTTTATATTGCTAAGACTATAGATTACAAAATTCACCTAATGATAACTGCACTTTTGCAATATCAAGGAATTTCATATGATCATTTCACACTTAAACATCCCTCAAATATGTCCAACCAGGCTTAGCAAATTAGCAAAAAACTTAGAAACCTCAAAATGCCTGGTGTTAAAAAACTCTGCTCAGCAGAAAATTTGTTACTTTTTAGCGATTTCCCAAAATGCCTATCAAAGATAATTCTTTGCCTTACACCTGACACCCCTCCAGATGAAATGGAACCATCCACTTTGACCAATTTTTCCTACACATAAGACTGTTTGATTTCAAACTCAGGGGTGACCAGGATAAAGCAGTAAACTTGTTGCAGCTGCAATGGCATGAGAAGGTAGAAGGTACTATGAGGAAGGGTCTTGGTCCTCCTTACGTCTGAAGCTTTCTTCGGGATCAACATCTTCTTCTTCTTCATCATCATCTTCTTGATCATCGTCTAAGATGAGAAGAATTGAATGAATAATTGTGAGGTGTGTCTTAATGAGATGTTTTTGATTAGTCATGCAATTGTGTAATGATCTACAAGATTAGAGTTTTGGTGGACTTCGAGAGAAAAATGAAGGTACACACCACAGAAAGTGAGTAATGAACCCTCTTCAATTGTCAATGACTGATTTGTGTGGTAGCAAACTTTTTGAATGTCCCTCAGTGTTTGAAGTTTTGATCAGATATGGAAGAAGTATTATCTATTTGAAAACACTGGGCCATGAATGCTACTATACAATTGTAGCACCTCTGACTAAAAGCTTCTAGCATCTCTAGAACTCCTCCAAACAGGAGACCTAGAAATATTCTACCCCTCTCAATTCATAAGTACAGGATTGTGCATGCTAATAAATGATCATGGCAAACTTGAATCTGTCGGTTACTATAATGGTGTTACAGGATGCTATAACTGGTTTAAATGGCGATGGACAACCTTGAGCTCCTATAGGACGGTTCTGCACAGTGAAAGAAATCATGAGATTGTTTGAAAGGCTTACGCTCAGTACATTCCAGGACTTATGCCTTTTTGTCAAAAAACAAGACTTACTGTCATCATCTGCATCCTCATCATCATCATCATTTTCCTCCTCATTGTTTTTTTCCTCAGTTTCTCCTGCAGATGGCTCTTCAGAGTCGGCATTATCTTAGTCGAGAAAAAGATAAATAGTTGAATTTAGTAAAAGCAGGACTCTCAAAACAGTGTTTCCGACGGCGGGTTAGTATTGCATGTACAATATACTATGTCATGTAGTAACCATGCAATGCAGTTACACCTGCAAAAATGAGCAATTAGTTTAGTAATTTAAGTGTCAGTCAAAGTATAAAATAATCAGTATATTCCCACCAGTAGTTAGTTATCTGGAAAGAGAAAAATTGTTCCCATTTATCTGTATTCAAAACAGAGATTAAGTTATGAGATGGTTAATATGGTAACTCAGATAATGTAGCTTTACTTCAGATAATGTAGCTACGCATATGTTCATAGACAATGTCAGTGCACTGGGCAGTCCTTATCGTCTGAAATACATGCTTAATTGAGGATTGCTATGTACCATCCTCCTCACCATCTGATTCCTCTGCCTCTTCTGTAGATGCAGCTTCTGAAGGATCCTCATTGGAAGCTTTCTCTTCCTCTGTTTCAGACAAATCAATGTTATGATTAATTTAAGGTCTATTTTGACACTACAATGTTAAAAAAATGATGACAAAACAACAGAAAACATTATAAAAGAAAAGTAGAGGAATTGCAGTCTTTATTCAAGTTGAAATGTGCTGACCGATGACATCATTATAATCTTCTTCTTCAGGCTCTTGCTGTGCAGTTTCTGCTTCTACTTCTAAGGAAAAAAAGTGTGCAAAAAACATTTTAACTTTGATAATGGATCACAAAATGGCTGTAGAAGGACTTCTAGCAAAACAGTTATTGAAATGTTAGGGATATCATATCCTGAAACAGGTAGGCACTGGTTTATTCCAGATTACTTGTATGCATAAGTCACGATCTAATGTGAAACGATGTTGGCGATTCCTTACTGTCTTCTTCTTCTTTCTGTTCATCAGGATTTTCCTCTTCCACAGTTTCTGGCTCATCATCTTGGGCATCACCTATCAGAATTTAATGACATTATCACTTTGTGTGTACTCTGTGTACAAGTTGTGTTGTTTGATGTGATGTTGTTACTGACATCATGGTTATTGTGTTCTTTTTCCTGTGGTGGTGTTGCTTGCATCATGGTAATGTGTGTAGCAAAATAAATACATGAATATCAAACAAAATCACTGTAGATTGCCAAAAAATAGTTATTATTGACTGAAAAAAGGAATCTACAATTTATCTTATTGCCAGGCATTAGTCATCATGCAAGCTGCAATATAAACACTTAATTTACATTGACTGAAAATAAATCTTACTATCTTTGTCCTCATCATCGTAATCATCATCTCTTCCTCCAATAAAGTTGTCTAGAACTAGAAATAAAAGAGAAAAGAAGAAATTTAAAAAAAACATCAGAAGCACTCAATAGTATAATTAAGTACTTGACTGCTATAATTGTTTCTAACTTATATTTCTCATATTTCTTGTAGTTGTACATTTTTTCTACTGTCAGACTAAAACTACAGAGTTGTGCATTCCATGGGTTGTTTCCATGCAAGGTCTAGAATACTACATCATTGTCATAATATCACTACAGTAACTTAGTAACACTGTCTTCAGATAGAGGTCCTTATTTTGTGCTGTTAGTGGAAGAATGCCTGAAACATTTAAAAAAACAATTATTAAATGATGTATCGATTCATCAAGAAATCATCTTACTGTCTTCATCGTCATCATCATCATCATCTGTAACTTGAGGAGGGGGGATTTCTGGGATGGCTGCTGCTTCCTCTGGAACTGCCTGTTCCTCACCTTTATATGACCAGAACATTCAGAGATCAATGACTGTATGACTCAGGTGCACAAATCTATGGGGAGTTATGAGTGAATGCTTCGTATGCATTTACGACATTGTAGCTTCAAGTTACAGAAGTAAAAATGATACATCCAAAAATGCTTTCTCTATCTAAACCACATACATGTAACTTACTGAAAAGAGTATCATTAATGACAAGTTTGCAAACCTCAATTATTTTAGACCCTTGTGAGACCAACAGTTTCATATTGTCTTGAAAAAAAGTCTCATCAATAGTTTCATAGTCCACTGAAAAAACTGATGACAATAGCACTGCTAGACCAAAAGATATCATAGACCAAAGCAACAAAAAGTCCAACTACATATACATGTACCACTGGTAGGTAAATCTGATTGGGTCTTGTACTATAGTTACTGGTATATGTAATGCACATGTAACAATGGGATGGGTATACATGTACTGATGTAGAATGAAGTGACATATTTTACCATCTTCCCCCTGTGCTTGTTCCTCCTTTGCGATGGCATTCTCATCCGGTAAGTCTCCCTCCTCCATTGCCTCTGCATCCTCTGCTGTATCATTGCCATGGAAACGTGGTGATGGTCAAAATACAACAAAAACACACGGTCCCATACAAACAACGTGGGTTTGGGGGATGTTGATATTTGCACGTACATTGTAGATGACATGGGGCTATATCACATGTTGGGGCTATAATTGGGGAGTGGGCACAATGAGACATTTGCAAACATCAATCATATTATGTATCATTCACTTGGGAGATTTTAAATGCTCAAAAAAACTCTGTACTCATCAAAGTATGGGGTAGTTGTTTTTGTAGTTCTTTTCATCATATTTTTATTCTATCTTTTAATATCATTTGTAGATTATCCAGTTAGTCAATCATGGCTTTTATTTACACCTTATTGTCATGGCCCAGTGTTAATTGATGATTTATGAGCTGGTTATTTTACACTGACAAGCTCACATTTATCTGCGGGGTAAAGATGACATGCTCTAAATTACCCTAAGTAAAAATAGATTTTTATCTATTGGGAAAAGATTGCACATTAAATTCCTTGTGATTAGATGATTGTAGAGTTAGCTGGAGGAGAACAGGTACTGTACCAGGAGCTTTCTCCGTCTCATCTGTGCTGTCATCTTCATCAGCTTCTGCAGCATCCTCTCTGGCAGGTTCCTCTGCCTCCACCTCAGGTTCTTGCTCCTCCTGTGATTCTTCTGATGCTTCTTGAAGTTCCTCTTTGGTATCTTCAGGTTCTTGAGCTTCCTCCTCAACCTCCTGAGCTTCTTCTACATCTTCACTGGCTGGTTCCTCTACTTCCCCTTCAGGTTCTTGCTCTTCCTGTGCTTCTTCCGATGCTTCTTCCTCATTGGCTACTTCAGGTTCTTGAGCTACTTCTTCACTGGGCTCCTCCACACCTTCCTGTTCCTCCTCAGATGCTTCTGCAGCAACTTCAGGCTCCTCTGCAGCAGGCACTTCAACATTTTCTTCAACGACTTCAAATTCAGGCTCTTTCTCTTCTTCTACATCTTGCTCCTTGGTGTCCTCCCCTTTATCTTCAGCAACATCTTGGTCATCTGCTGCGACTGGTTCCTGTTCAGCTGGTGCATCTGCTTGTATGTCATCTTGAGACACTTCAGGTTCCTCGTCCTCAGCAGGAACTTCAGGCTCTTCAACATCTTCTTTCACATCTTCAGCAGCTTCTTGTTCTTCCGCAGCTACCTCTGGTTCCTCACCAACTGGTGCAGGGGCATCTTCAACCACTTCAGGTGCTTCAACAGGTGCTTCAACAGGTACCTCCTCAGTAAGTATCTCGGGTTCCTCTACAGCTGCTTCTTGTGCAGGTTCATCTAGCTCTTCTTTGACATCTTGTGTAGGTTCTTGCACAACTTCTTGTGCAGGTTCCTCTACAACTTCTTGTGCAGGTTCTTCTACAACTTCTTGTTCAGGTTCCTCTACAACTTCTTGTGCAGGTTCTTCTGCAACTTCTTGTTCAGGTTCTTCCACAACTTCTTGTTCAGGTTCTTCCACAACTTCTTGTGCGGGTTCCTCTACAACTTCTTGTGCAGATTCCTCTACAACTTCTTGTGCAGGTTCCTCTGCAACTTCTTGTGCAGGTTCCTCTACAACTTTTTGTTCACCTTCTTCCACAGCTTCTTGTGCAGCTTCTTCCACAACTTCTGGGGTAGCTTCTTCCATTTCTTCTACAACTTCTTGGGCAGCTTCTTCCGCTTCTTCAACAACTTCTTGAGCAGCTTCAACGTCTTGGGCAGGTTCTTCTACAGACTCTGGTGCGGCTTCTGCTGGTTCTTCTACAACTTCTTCCTGTCCTTCTGCAACCATTTCTGGCTCTTCAACAGCTGCCTCTGGTTCGTCAGCCTTGTCTTGTTCTTCTGTGTCCTGTTCTTCAGTAGGAGCACCTGCTGCCTCTGCAACTTCCTCAGGCTCATCTTCAGCTGCCAAAGGTTTTTCCTCTTGCACAGGTTCAGGTTCTTCTACTTCCCGAGTTTCCTCTTCAGCAGTTTCTTCCACTGGTGCTGGTTCTGGCTCTGTTTCTTCCTGAGTGTCCTCTTCCTGATCTTCTTCCAGTACAGGTTCTGCTTTGGAATAGAATTCATCACAGGTCTTGAGATCAGAATGGTCAGTATACAGAAGCCCTTTAACTTTCTTATGTCAAGAACATTGCACAGGATAAAGACCAAGCCATTCTAAGCAGGCATAGCTCCTAGCAACGCCGATCATTGGAACTGACTATTCTTTGGCATACACAAGTATTACAGATCTTTTACTGATTAGTAATAATTTGATACTTATAACCCTTGGAAATCTATTACATATACATCTAATGCTAAGAGCATGCATTCAGTAATGATTTAGGTATAGAAATTCAATGTTTTCATGTGAAAATAAATTTGCACTAACAATCTGTAATTCAGCACTAAGGACTGGTCTACCATGCAGTTATTTCCATATATACAGTACTGATAGTTTTAGCTATTCAGATATAAGAGTTGCTTTGGAATATGAAAACAAAGTATCATGAATTTACCAGGGTCTGCACCAGGCTCTTCAATTTCTTGGTCTGCTGTTTCTTCTACTAATTATATGAAAGGGTTGGGAAAAGAAGACAACTTTCCTTACAAGCTCTGTTAGCCCATCATTTGTTGTATTCATATGCAGTTAGCAGGACAAATTGACAGTAAGTGGACAGTATAGTGTTGTACAGTGAGAAATTTACGTAGAGGTGTATAAAATCATTTACATTTTGTCAATGATACAAAGTAAGTCAAACAATCACTGGATATAGAATATGGTGTGTGAATCTACAACTACTGTTTACATTGCTTGTACTTCAAGAAGCACACAATTGTATGCCATGGATACACTTCCAATGCTAAACATTGTTTCTCCACAAAAACGTGAAACAAAGTATAAAAGCGAAAAGCGCTTAACTAATCTAAGTTCTGAAAGGAAGTCTTCGTCAAGATTTAGTACAAGAGGATTAAAATCAAGTTACCCTGATGTGAGGAGTAGACAGCCATACATTGTAGACAGAGTATTTTCCACAGTGTTAGTAGATTATGGTTGAGGGTGTTGATGTTCGTTGTATGTTCTTAGAGCAGGAAAAGATAGTCTCTTGTCTTGTACATGTTGTGACAAAGTCTGGGAAAGAAGGTATTCTGGGTATGATTAGGGTTTAATGTTCATGACACTGTTTTTATTTTTCTGTAGCAAACTTGACTGTATCCAACACCCATAGTAACACAGTAACAAGTAAAAGCCCAGTTGGATATTCATTATAATCATTTGTTGATAGAAAAACTTGTACGTGTTAGCATTATTCTAAACATCCCTCTTGCATTGTGATTTTAGGGCACATAGTTTTTACTCTGTGTCTTAGGTTAACTGTTTTTATAGGTGAAAACACAAGAGAAATGACATAAACCGTTGGGTCTCTTGTTAAACTTTATTTGCAATGGAAATCCACCTTAGTTTCAGAACAGCAGTTAGAAGCAAATTTTTCTCCAATTTGTATTTGTATTTGCCTGAACTACAGAAAAACAGGGCTGGGGTGTGGCCTTTGGTTGGTTGTCCTGTGCTCCCAGTGCAACCAACAGGCTGGCTGTACCTGTAGAAGGTTGCCCATGGAAAGCATTATTATAAGCAACCAAAGACCAACCCCTGCCTGAAACCCTCTTGGTATTTGCTATCACTATGTACAGTAGTACACACATCTACATTTTGCTTAAAAGAGTCTTGCTAATTGAAGTCTTCACAAAGGCGTGTGACAGCACCATTTTGATGAAACAACTTTGACGTTTGGTTTACGAGTCAGTAAAAATGGCTACAAACTTATGTGCACTGTCATGATGCATTGACAATTGGTTTTAAAAGAATTACAATACAAATACAGCAGCAAAACCGCTCAGTAACGAAAACTGATGGAGGATGTGGACAAGTGGCATAAGGTGATCCTTGTTGAACTGATAATGTCCTCAACAGACATATTTTGAATGAAAAACACAGGTAGGATACAAAATAGGGTAGCTAACAGCGATGTGAGACCTTATTCTTCGTTTCAGTCTTCTGACTACACAACTTTTCAAAGATGCTTCTCATTCATTTGTAATTTCCCTTGTTATTGCATCTGCCAATGCCGCCTCAATCAGCTCTTCTTTCTGAGTAATATCAATGAGAATTGTGCCTTTTGTTCGATGCATTCTTTTTCATTTTATCCCCTTCAATGCATCCTAATATAAGTTCAAAAGATCCTCATACTTTGTACCATTTCCATTATTCCTCCTTTCTGAAGTATTTACAGTAATTAAGACCTAAACTCTAAAATTTGTTTGACTCAACTAGTTTTACCTTATCTTAGTAGCTATTACATGTTTTATCACATTCTAAAATGAAGAACTAACTGCTTACAAAGACAACTACAAAAATATTATAATCTGCTTCCTACAAAAAGAGTAAGGCAAACAATTTTATACTGTTACAATTTTTTTCTTTTTTTAACCTAAGAAAAGATACACATGAAACAATTTCTTGTTGAGTTCCCTTGACTAGTACTACACACAATCTACAGTACCTTAACTAAAATTTTGTTTTCAATATGAAAAAGATTACTTCAGAAGAATCAACTATCTATTTCTAACATGTTTGTTTGTCATTCTCTATTTCCTAAAAAACAATTATATTCCAAAATCTACATGTAGGCATTTTAGATCTATTTTGTTAAACTGGTTACCAATTTAACTACCTTTAGATACAATTTTTTTTATGTATGTTATTGTATGTATGTATGTACGTGCATAGGCCACGAACTGTTATTTTTTAGATACATTTTTATTGTTGCCTTCAGTCCAATAGCTGACTAAATATTGTCACATATTTACAAGTTTGAAAAAACAAAAGTCACAAATCATTGCATAAAACTATTTTCTGTATTTTTACAGTGAATTTTGGCTAAGCTACTCTGAAGAACACTAGCTAACTGTCAGATTTGACACTAGTATTAGACACTGCAGAAAAAATTAAAACATCTAAAAAACTAAGACAGCATTGCATGTAAGATGTGACTCCTGGAAACAACACGGAGGTAAGGCCCATGTCATATATGGAGCAGGCTATGAAGAAATGCCCCTCTTAGAACGTTCCTTTGTCATATATCACGAATCCACCGTTACAGCATTCCCATGATCGTCAAGCATCCTTCCACACAGGCGCAACCCCTGGGGACTGTCCTCTGGTGTCAGTCAAGGGTCGTAGGTTAGGAGTCAGCGGTTGGCTCAGGAGTTGGAGGTCAGGGTTCAGAAGTTGCCTCAAGGTTCAGAGGTCAGGGGTCGGAGTTGCCTCATGCTCCTGTTGGTTGAAAAAGGAACTTGGTGCAGCAGCTTGGCGGTAATGCAGATTTCGTATAGTTACGTAGACACGGTTGTGTTTTCCAAGGCTTGGAGTTGGGTTGTCTACCATGATGCACCACTCCAAATCTCGCATGCAGCCAGGACATGCTTGGTCCATGCAGCGGCAACGTCAAGACAAACAATACAGGTTTTGCCCATCACAAAACCTGGAAATATTGCCACTAAGATTTCACGTTCCACAACGAAAAACTATTCTTTGTAGTATACTATGGAGTTGCCTTAGAACTCGCAAAAAAACTCCATACACAAAGTCCCACCTCAATCACACTGGAGTTTGCATATGCCTGAGCCACTATAACAATGACTGGATGCAAAATTAAATTGTTTCCAGATGTGACAGACAGAAAGTTAGACCAACGCAAACTGTTTGATGACATTAGATTGATCATTGAGCATCTTCATTTTCGTTATTGAAGTTATTCTTAGCACTAAGTTGGGTTCGGAGATATTTTTCAAGCAACAATAAAAATCTTAATTCTTAAGACTATGCAGTATATTATAACAAAGCAGATATCACACATCACACACTAAAAATTAAATAGCTTCTTGTTCATTCAGTTCACAATGCACAATCTACTACAAGCACCATACACTTTTAGTACAACTCAATAAGACCACAATGTTTTGTTATTGAAAAATGACTGTCTCTAAATTATTCTTCCACATGCCTTACTTTGTCTCTTTCTGTCTTTCTTTTTTGTTGCTGAATCTGTTTTCAGAACACACAAACAAATGTTACATTTATTACCTTCTGCAAACATATACTCAGTCTGGTAGTGTATAACATACACATCAGTAGTATTAGAACTTAAGTTAAAGGCACTGTTCTCGAGTAAAATAAAATTCCATAAAGGCTACAGATATAGAGTGAGGGTGAAATGTTACAAAGTCACTTCACAAATTTGTTTCTTATTTCTTAACTTAGTCTACTAGTAGTAGTAGGTATCCTTCCGTGTTATATGCTACATGTAAACCTCTGAATGAATTGAATAGATTCTACTTGTAGACGAAACCTGAATTTTACAATCTAGAGTTTACGTACCAATGATGTTTAATGATTGTCTACTTTAATTGAATGTAAACTCCTTGAAATATTTTTCATAACAATCAAGTTCTTAGAAATTTGTCTGCCTTCCAAAGTTGTTCTTCAGAAGGACTAGTTATCTGTAGACTTTAGCAGTTTCACTTTTACAGAATGAATGAAGGAAAGACGTGGAAAATGGAGAAATTGAGGAATGAAGGAATAGCTGAGAGACAGCATGACAATGAGAAGGACAGTTGAGAGTCAGGAATTAAGTAAATGATTTGTGCAGTACAGTTCTTGTTAGTTTTTCTTCTTCTTCAAAAATATTTTTAAAAAGTAGAAAACACTTACCTTTCTCTTCTGCTGGTGGTGCTGGAAGAAAGAAAAAAAGGTGTTATGATCTCAAAAGTCAAAGCACAATAAAATCATACGTATATATTGTACAAGTAGAAATCTAGTAGAGTAACTAGTCATCCAGGCCACAGTTATTTAGTGTCTTAGACGTGGCCTGTCAACCACTCATAATTCTGCTCAGGACATACCCTGATACTCACCAGTTTTGTTTCCATTAATTTCACATCATAACCCAAGAAGGATAAAACCTTTACCACAAGCTGTCTTGAGCAATATGGCGATATCACAAATCATAGATTTCTAACTGCACTTCGCCTAAGTATGTTACACTGATGATTCACAAACTTGACTAAAACTTAAACCAGGTAACTACATGTATGTATTTCTATTTCTTAAAGAGATTGTGTAAAATTTGTACTGTAACAGTTTACAGTTATTTGCCCTGATATTAGTCTGCTACTAGTCTGCTAGTATAGAACATGTATATTGGACTGCTCAAAGATGTGGGCACTACAACGTAGTACAAGTTTTACTGATTCAGAATAAAAACTGAACGAACCAAGCAAAATATCAAATGAATGTTATCATATATAATGACTCCTTAAACCTACGACATCTTGTCTGAGTAAATATGCCACCAATAGCTAATTGTATCACTCATGTAGATCCAAACTCCAGACAACACTTCTAGCTACAAATTATATACAGGCTTAAACAACATGAAGCATGCTTTTGTGGTATACTTCTAGTCTATACAAGACACTGGCATTCAGATGAATGACAATGTAACGCGATGATGAGTGAACGCGATGGATCTTAAAGTCTAAAAAAACTAGACATATACATCTATGCCTTCTAAAAGCGGAATTAAGTAAAACTTAAAAGCCACAATCCGATTATTGAGTATTAAAATCAAATAAATCAAGTGCCTTCAATGAGCATGATGATTTATGTATTCTCAATGAGAACACCTGAGGACACCACAATGATACGCCTACATGTACATGTACATGCGTATCGAATGTACCAGGACAGATCACCCTATACATACATGTACATTTTGTACATGTACAAATGCACATGGACAACTGAGCTACATATGGACAGACGACACTGAACTTGCACATGCAGCTTGCAAGTCTTACTTTTCTCGACTGACAGTTCATCCTGCAACAAGGTGACATTCAAAGGAAGAACTACACCCTGGGCATCGGGAGGGGCAGCAGCCTTGTCTAATGCTTAAATCAGTCAAATGGAAAGCAGCTATATTACAACATCATTATCACAAACTGAATCGACAATCTACATGTACACTGACTGGAACAAAACGCAGGAACTTCAAACTAGTGTGCAATGCAGACTGTCTAAGTTCAGAACCACAATAATCAATATGTAATAATTATCTTATAAGTTAGGTGTATGGATTTGAAACATTAACTAATTAAAAGACAACAAAACACAATGACTGAGGCACTTGAATGTGCAAACCACAAACTGTCACAGACAACAGAAAATCTAAAGACTCCAGATTTATTTCACACACCCATTTCTCATCTTAGGCTCAATACTATAGTCTATACTACTAAGCACTCCAAACATAAACAGTCTCAGGGAATGAAACACGTGTAAATTAATGACATATGAATGATTGCAGCCACTGAGCCATGAGAAAAGTCATCAAAAGACAAGTCACAACCTAGAGACAGGACCGGACTAGGACAACAATGACATCAGCTACTAGTTCTACAGCCATGTACTTGTGAAGCTGGTACTATGTATTAGTTACAACGAAGGACAGTTATACAATGAACAATTTATAGGCGGGGTCTGCTATACTACTACTACAGATACAGGATGTACAATTTATGTGAACATGACAGCCAAATGGAGACAACATGTACATAAGTCTGCCCCAACTTACAGTTCCTGACCACTGGCTGAAGGTGGATGTTAATAGGGATGGTGACGTGAAAGAGAGAGGCTGTAGGTGCATGTACATGTGAGAAGGAGTAATGTACATTTTGAGCATTAACGCTAGTTCACCTTTATCCATGAGATAACCTATATCCGTTGTTTTGAAAATGGATGGTGGTTCCAAATTGCAATATTTTCAAAATATTACGATTTAAAGCTACCGTCCGCCAACTATCCCTAAATACCATATCTTGGAAAACAAACAGATATAGGTTACCTGTGGATCATAAAGGTGAACTACCGTTAGCACTGATTAAATTTCAAGGTACATGTACATTAATCTGAATCAGATACATGTACAATACTATTAGATATGTCATGCATATTGGCAGTCTATCAAGCTTTGAATCTTACACTACAAAATGTAGGTTACATGATTTTCTACAGTGGAAGTAAATGTTTAAAAGAAGCATTAATTTAATGCAATTTGCATGTGTGATGCAACTGCTTGGTTAAACTAAAGATAAAATAAAGCATTAGAAATCTCTACACCTAGATACAATGGCAGCTACGAGTAGAGCAAACATGTAGAAAAAAACCTACGACACAAGAAAACTATACTACAAATTACATAAGAGGTCAGGGTTCAAAGTTCAGGTCTTACATTCCTTCTCTACATTTTCCTTTTCTGAATCTTGACCTTTAACCTCTGTGGTTGCTGGTGCTGGAACATTTGCTGTATCTGTGACTTTATTTAATGGAAGAAGGAAAAAAAACAAGAACCTTAAATAATTATCTAGTTCCTGTCTAATGGACAAGAAGACCACACAGATGATGAAATGACTGTGTGATGGTATGATTGCCCAAACCCAGCTTTCAACAAGGTGTATATGATTTTGTTCAAATTACACAGAAAAGACACCCCACCTATAAAAGGTTACAGAAACTTCTAATGCCAAATCAAAGGTACGCTAATTTTGTAAATCCCTGAGGTAAGCTAAGAAAATGTGTCCTTTGAGATGTCTTGTACCAGCTTAGGCAGTACAACTCACAAAAACTTCACTAGGATATTGGTATCTCTCTCGCCTTGGCCATTGATGTATGATGATAATAGACAAGATGATTTGTCAAGAATGTAAAATGGGGACAGCATTCTAAACATAACAACACAGAGCATCGAAAGAAATTTTGTTTGCTTGCTGTGAAAAACTTTTTCAAGCAATTTCCAACAGTTACCTCGACCAATACTAGATAAGAAAAACAAATTATTCCAACGAAGAAACTGTGAGCAAAACTTACAGTTAGTTCTTCATACAATCCTCATGCAAGATTCAAAACTGTACATGCTCTGAAATGAGTTAAAAGAATGTATCCAAGTCAAGCAAAACTGTAACTAAAAAGGAATAAGCATATCCAGGTGTTTAAGACATTTTTAGAAAAAGCCGTTACAACACTTTAAAATTTTAAGATGTGCGGTCTACAACCAGGGTGACAGCAGCATGGAAGTGTGGTGTGAGGACTAGCAAACTGCTGCCTACCCCTGTGTCAGGGACTCCAGCAGCAGTACAATCAAATACTGGAAACTACTTTCTATAAACTAAGAAGCAGTCAAGCAACAACAGTTATGTGTACTGTCATCCATGCTTTGCAAAAACAATACTCTTTTCTTGCACTGTGAGAAGTTCACTGAGAACTGTTCTTAAGTTAGTATCAGCGAAAAAAATCCAATCTCACACTTTAACCAGTACCTTCTTCCTTTGGCTTGGAGTACTGCTCTAAGCTAACTTTCTTGGCTCGAGGCTTGGCCTGCGGTGGGGGCGGACGCACTGCTTTCGCGATCTTAGGCTCGGCTACAACTTTCTTTATCACAACTGGTTTCACTTTCCTCACTTTAGGTTTCTGCCCTACCAGTTTCTTCGGCTTGAGTTTGTAGGGCGGTTCTTTGGGCACCCGTTTGGGCTTGAGCTTGTACGAAGGAGCCTTCTTTTCCGGTGCTGGAGGTTCCTCTTTCGGTGGTTCTTCTACAGGTTTGGGTTTTTCTTCCTTAACCTTCTTAGACGGTTTTTCTATTCTCTTGAGGGGCATATGTCTGTGTTTCTCTGTTGGCTTAGTTTCTTCCACAGGTGCTTTTTCTGCAGCTTTTTCTTTAGGTGCTTCTTTGGCGGCTTCTTTAACTTTTTCAGGCGGCGTTGGCTGTATTCTCTTGAGTGGCATATGTCTGTGTTTCTTTGCAGGTTTAGCTTTTTTCACTGGTTCTTTTTGTTCAACTTTTACTGCCTCTTTAGGCAGTTCCTTGACAGTTTCTTTTGCTTTCTCTGGCTGTTTTGGCTCTATTCTCTTCAGTGGTACATGTCTGTGTTTCGCTGGTTTTGCTTCGACATGTTCCTCTTTTGCAACTTTGACTTCTTCTTTAGGTGGTTCTTTCACAGTTTTTGGCTTCTTTTCTTCAACCTTTTCAGGCGGAGCTGGTGCTATTCTCTTCAGCGGCATATGTCTGTGTTTCGCAGCTTGCTTTGCTTCTTTGGCAGGCTTCTCTACAGCTTTTGGTTTCTCCTTTGGTGCTTCTACTTTCTGATCTGCTGGCGGAATCCTTTTAAGCGGCACATGCTTTGCGCGTGGCGGTGCTTTCGCTTCCTTTACAGGTTTCTTAGCCTCTGCTTTCACAGCTTTCTTCTCTATGGCTGGTTTGTCAGCCTTTACTTTTTCTGCTTTTTCTATTTTTTTAGCTTCAGTTTTCTCTTCTATCTTCTTCGTTGGTTTGGCTTCTTTCTTTGTAGCAGGTTCTTTTACGGCTTTCTCTGGCCTTTTCTTGACTTGTGGTTCCACTACTTTTGCAGTGGGTTTAGCGGTTGGCTTTTCCTTGACTTCTTTAGCAGCTGGCTTTTCCTTTACGGCAGGTTTTTCTTCTTTGATGGCAGGTTTTTCCTTCACATCTTTGGCTGGAGCTTTTTCCTCCTTGGGTGCAGGTTTTTCTTTTACTTCTATTGGTTTAGCTTCTTTGGTTGCAGGTTTTTCCTTTTCTTTCGGTTTGACTTCTTTGGAAGCAAGTTTTTCTTTTACTTCTGACAGCTTGGCTTTCTTTGGTGCTGGTTTTTCTTTTACTTCTTTAGGTTTGGCTTCCTTGGGTGCAGGTGCATCTTTTGCTTCTTTTGGTTTGGCTTCCTTGAGTGCAAGTTTTTCTTTTACTTCTGACAGTTTGGCTTTCTTGGGTGCAGGTTTTTCTTTTACTTCTTTTGGTGCAGCTTCTTTTGGTGCAGCTTCTTTCGGTGCAGCTTCTTTAGGTGCAGCTTCTTTAGGTGCAGGTTTTTCTTGCTTGGAGGCAGGTTTGTCGTCTTTGTCAGCGGGTTTTTCCTTGACGTCTATAGGAGCTGGTTTCTCTTTCAGAGCAGGTTTTTCCTTTGCCTCTTTGGCGGTGGTCTCTTCTTTGGGAGTCGGTTCTTCTTTCTTTACTTCTTTTGGAGGAGGTTGTTCCTTTTTAGGAGCTGTTGTTTTTGTTTCATTTCATTTTTGTTGAAAGATAGACAGACAGACAGACAGACAGATAGACACAAACAAAAGATAAAGACAGAAGAAATCTTTGTGTCATGAGCCAAGAGCTCCACATGTCTCAGCCATGGTACTCTCAATCTGCTTTCAAATCATATCCTCATGCTTTCAAACAAAACAGAAGATAACCACTAACATGCTTCAGCCAAATTAGTTTTTGTTTACTTCATCAAACTTTTTACATAAACCAAACAACAACATCTACATGTACATGCACTGAATGGTGCAACTATAAGGGGCTCCAAATCTAGGATGATGCTATACTATTCCTATCAATGACAGAATTTTGTCCATCTTTGAAAAAAATTTACTACATTACTAACTACGTATACCACGGGCCTACCAGCTCTTATGTCTTAATTGTAAACAGTCTTACTTGAACATGCACACACAGTTTAACTTTAAGCCATATGATTGTGTACCTAATCAACTGTACACATTATATACAAAATATCTAGGTACTCCTCAGAGAAAAAATGTCTCTATGCCTACCTCTAAACACACAAACTATTTTGCACACCCACATCAAAATCCATCCTACAGTACATTCTACCTCCAATTTGTTCCATAGATTGCTTCCCTTCACAGTAGTCTGGTTCTTTTCCCATTTTTAATCATTACTTTTTTGGGATATTGAATACTTAAGAAGCAGTGTACTGAGGATCTAACTTACAAATGTCCGAACCCTGTTGCCATATTGTTTCAGAGGAGTGTGCAACTTGCAGTTTATCAGGGTTCTGGTATATGTTTTATGGAAATCTTTAAATGCTGTAATTGGTCCTCTATATAGCAGACAGCCATCAAGCAGAAAGCAGCTAGCCTGACCGGGCTGTGAGTTCTAAATGACAATTTTGGCTGCAATTCCAATGATATTCGCTCGTTACCAATCTCTACCCAAAGTGACAAAAGAGATTTTGGGGTGCAAAATACACAAAGCTGTTCTGTAAATAGCAAATTTGGAAAGAGACAAAGATTATAGACAGTACTAAGTGTAATGCCAGATTATAAAGATGTGCCAGATTGTTAACAGTCAAGCAATCAATGAAGCAAACCGGAGCTAGAATAGGACGGATCTCATACAGGCTAGCTACTGTAAACTCTAGACATCTATTCAAACAACTTGTACCTTCCTCTTTCTTAGACGGTTCCTTCTTATCTGGTTTCTCTGCCTCGGTTTGCGGGAGTTTTATCTTGACTTTCTTGGCTACAAGAGTAGAGAGGAGAGGTAAGGACAGATGGAAAGAAAAGGAAAGAACAAAGAAAGGACAAAACAGAACAAAATGACAGAGAGAAGATCTTAATATGTAAGTTAGTGTAGAAAGTTGTTGGGAATGGTTGTGGGTAGATATTTGGGTTTACTTCATCTACACCATTGACTACACGGTCGGTGATGTTGTTGTTGTTTATTGTTGTTTATTAGATGTATGTATTATGTATGTATACTAAGTAATACCTTGTGTGTGCAATCAAAATGTTACTGAATGCTATGATGTATAATATGATATGATATGATATGGTATGATTTCACATAATATATTAAATTTAGTGTATACATCAAATGAACTGTTGGATCAATTCAATTTTATAGGCAATTGTAAAAAAAATATAGTTTTCTCTCTCTTTTGTTAAGCTCCATAAGTAATGCTTACGACAAAGCGTAATAGCTGATAGTCAAAGCAGCTTTGCATGGGCTCGCTTAGAAAGGCAAGCACGCCGGTTCACACTCTGAAAAGTGTATTGAGCTCTTAGAACTTCTAAACATGGAAAATATCTGATAATTAATGATAAAGATTTCCTAATCAGTATAAATGTAAGTTGCCTTCCAGTGTTGTTGCTCTGATAACTTAACCTCAGTATTCTGTAGTAATTATAAAAGCTTGCACAGAGAAGCAAGGGGGAGGGGGGCAACCTACTAGTAGCAACAAGACTTTAAAGCAGTGACCAGCTCTATGTACATCTGACAAGCAAGCCTCAGCAAACTCTAAAGCTTTAGTTTGCTTCAAAGTAGGTCATAAGAACTATTAAGCCTACAAGCAAGACAGACTCAAATATCTGGAGAGCAGAAACCATTGTCCCCCTGAAATTTGACACCACAATGCACCTCTGTACCCCTGCACATACCTTGTACAGGTAAGGTTCTGTCTATGTAAATAGGGCTTCCTGTCCAGCTCAGGAATTGGGTCAGGAAAAGGTGTAGACAACACGGCTATAGCTGCTGTTTTTATCAAGTGAAGCAGTGAGCGAAAAACTGGGTCAGTTTGCTCTACAAGCAGACAGTGTAAATCTCTAATCCTGCTGAAAAAAACCTACTGCAATCTCAAACTACAAAACTGAATAACACACAGGATAGAAGCTAAAACATTTCCACATTTAAGACCCGTCCTCCTTAGTAAGCTAGTCCTATCCTATATGGTATTGAAAATGTTGCAGAATAAGGCCAAACTCAGCTATACTTTGTTCAGTTCATCCATCCAGCTATACTATTTACTTACAAAATGTATTAAAAGGTAATAAATCAAGCAACAGGATAAATTTTCAGGTTTCAGATACACATGTGCCACTCTTTGTCAATGATAAAAAGTCATCAGAAATGGAAATAGAAATTATCCAGTTTTTCGTCAATAATATAGTTTATATCATCAAACACATGTAATCTGCATTGTTTTCTAAATCCCAGTACAGCCTTGGAAAGACACAAGAAATTTGGAAAACATAATTTACAGTATGCCTTGTACTTTTTGGCTTGATGAAACTTTTACAAATCAATTGACAGAAATTACTTAATCATACATTGTTGTTACCCTATTTCTGTAAATCAAAGCTGCTGGTTCAAAGTTCGGACTGTGCATGTGCGAAGTCAATGTTGAAGACCTGTACAGTTCTTCTCTAGACCATGTTTGATAAATGTCCAGCTGTGTTTTGTGTATGTCTCAGGAGCCTTCAACTTTGACATATTGCCCGTAATGCATCACATTATGCATGTGCAGTTTACACCATGAAATGTCTTATTTAATGTTTCTCTCATTTGTAGTTATCATGTGATATTTATTCATTAATAAATTCCTGTGTCTTTCCAATCAAATTTAAACATACCAGTACAGTGCTGTGTCTTACCTTCTTTCTTAGGTTCCGGTATGATTTCTTTTGCTTTCTTCAGTTCTTCTTCAGGCAGTTTCTCAGCCACCGGCGCTTCACCGTAGGAGATCTCAGGTTCCAGACCCCGCTCCGTTATTCTGGCTGTTGGAGATTACAAGAAATGGTCACTGAAAATCTGAGAGTCCGGTTCAATGATTTAATTTCCTGATTGGATCAGGGCCTGGATATGCCATATTTTTTCAGAACCCAGGAAGATATCAACTCTACATATCTAAATCAAAACCAACCAGAGGTGCTCGCTTTGGTCTGTACCATTCTGCCATTTACCAACCCTGTCCAATCCACTAAGTCCATCATCCTGGGCAACTTGGCCCAACACCAGAGGCTTGGGTTAGGGTTAATGTGTTGGGCACACTCTATACCAGCCAAAGAAGTTCTTTGTTATCGGCTGTCTCCAGCATTATAGTAGACCTAAAGCACCTCAACGACACTACTTTATGCTCTTTACTGTTATCAGGATCAACATCTCTCTCACATCAACAGAACTGTAACATTTTTGATCTTGTCAATACCTATATCCATTGCACAGGCAGGTTCTCCTAATTGATTGAGCACCAACTTGTCTTGTCTAAAGTTACTTTTCTGTTATCCATTTTGTACTTATGTATGTATGTGGTTTACTATTCTTGTTTTATGCGTATGTTTCTTGAGTAGAAGGCTTAATATAAGCAATTTGTGCTTTCTGCCTCATACTCTCAAAATATATGTGAATAGATAAAAAATGTGTTGGGCCAAGTTGGTCAGACTTGCCATGGGTATGGTAAAAGGGTCAAAGCATTCGATATCCGTTCTTACCGAGCATATGCATGGTACCGCAAACTATTATAGTTTCCGAGCCTTTGTCCTTTGAATGAAATAGAGGGCGAAGAGTCTTGGCAGCTACAATAACTTTGGATACCAGGCCATCCTAACTTCCCAGAACTTGAGTGCCAAAATTGTGGCCGCGACTGCAATGCAAGGATTTGCCTACTAAGCCACAGAAGATGCCGTAAACAGCCTTAATCCAGAGTGGTATCATCATCTTTCGAGATAAAATGGATGCCTACTACTACTACTTACTACCTACTACTATGTACTTACCAATGATGCCCTTGTAGTCCACCAGTTCCAGTTTGACCACGACCACCGTCCCCCACACAGCCACCACGGCCACCACTAGCATCCACACCAGGAACGCAGACGGCTTCTCATCTTTACCCCCCTTCTTAGTTCCATTCACTGCTGTAGAGACAAAAACACAGGTGTTAATCAAGCTCCTTTCCATTAATAGATATCAGGAACCTTTCCTCCCGCCCATTTCTACGAATGGAGAGATGCACATCTTATAAGAGAGTGACCACACCAGGAACGCAGACAGCTTTTCCTCTTTACCCTCCTTTTAGTTAGATTCACTGCTGGGGAGAGGGAAGCAGGTATAAGACATAGCAAAAGATATCACACTTACATGTACCCAAAAAAAATTGTAATTCTTTTCAGTTTTTTATTGAGATCTTTTCAGATTTCTTAAGAATTTTTTTTTTGTCAAATTGTTTGCACAACTATATCCACATCAAGAATGCCAACGGCTCTTTCTCTTTCCCCTCTTTCTTAGTTCCATTTACTGATGGGACATAACAAGAGATAAACAAGAGATACCACATTTACCCCTAAATAATTGTAATTTTTTTTCAGATCTTTGTTCTTTCAGATGTTTTGTTAGATCTTGTCTTGTTAGATGTTCTTCCATATCGTTTGCAATTTTGAGTTTAGATCAGCATTTCTATCCTGATTTCACCTCTTAGAAGTTTTACCCATTGCAGTACCATACTGATACCATAAATTTACTTGGACTGAAGGTCAAAGTGGGAGGTAAAAGGTAGTTTTTGCAGCATTAAAATAGGCTTAAGTGGTAGATATAGCAAATACATGTACTGTCAACTGAGCCCTGTGTTGTCATTTTGGTCAGAAAGCTATCTGACCCCCCCATGGGTATAAAACTTGCCTAACCCCCCTTAATGTAAATAGACTAATCCTCGCTGATACTACCAGTAGGAGTCAACGACCTTTGAATAGTTTGATGCAAAGACCAGGTTTTCTGGGACACTGTCAGATTCTTTGACCCAGTTTTTCCCTCATATGTGGCACAACGCACACTATGTTTGCCCAGTTGGCAGTTTTGTGTATTTGTTCTAGATAAGCATGTCAGACATTGTCTGCAACAAATATGAACTTTATGTGGCATTGTTAATGTTTGTCCATTCAAATGAGGAGAAAACATGAGTACTGTGGCACATTACAAATCTTTACAGTGCCTTGTATTACTTTTGCCAAGAAGGTTAATATGTTTTCCACAGCATTTGTGAGTGTTAGTGTGTGTCTGTTTGAGACCACGAAAACTCGAGAAGGCCTAGATTGGATTGTCTTGATGTTGGTAAGTATTGATGAGACCTAAACATGATTATATTTTAGGCCCCCTACTGGCTTGTTATGTTACTGCAGCCAATTTCATATCTCGTGATAATGATATGGACAAGGAATATATGCAAATTGCAGGCTGCAATGCAGCTTGCAATGTTTTGAAATAAGATCTGAAAGATTTGATGCAACACAGTATCAATACTATCATGAACAATTTTATGCCAAACATTCAAAGCGTCAAGATAGCTCTGAAGACGTGATAGACACTTTTTGGTAAAATAAAACATCAAGAACATTATCTTTCACAATCCATTTCCTTGACAGAGCCTAAAGTGTTCTACAAAAACAAGCCTCTAAAAATAGCATACTGCCATATGTAGCTGGTGAGATGAGAGATGCCTTCTTTTCCAATAAGAAACTATATGCATACATGTAGACCTCACTAGAGCTTCCCAAAAATTGTTCCAAATTCATTCTAATAATTTTCTACACAGTTAGAATGATGTAGATGTCCTCCCATCTTGTAATAAGGAATGATTTACTTTTAAATATTTCTGGATATGGGTTTCCTATTGTCATCCTTCCAAGAATTACTGTGCATGTACTATTAGTAGTTATACATCTATTTATTGTATATGGTTCACAATAATAAACATTACTGGCTGGATAGATGTAATGTTAGTACATAACAATTAATTATGACAGCTAAATGATTACCCAGTATCCTTGTGATTCATATGATGTAAAAAAATCTAAATTCTATTAGAAATATCACTTCGCATTAAACTATCTCATTAAATACCCTTTGAATGGAAATGTTAGAAACAATTCTATGACAGATAACATCTCAAATGTTCTCATTTATTTTTTTACATCCATTTTCTGCATCATCTGTTACTTTTTACAATGAACTCAATATGAAACATGCCAATTTTTATTGCCATGCAAAATTTTTGCCTTAGACAAAACAAGTCCGACAACTAGATGTATGGACAAGTTCAGGCATACTGCTAAAGTCATGTTTCTATGGCAACGGCCTGCCATTTTAGCCTCCATCAAGGTTAAGGTAGAGGTCAAAGGGGGAGGGGGGTCTAGTACCAGCGACATATCATACCATGATTATAACTAATAATAGAAATGGTTCTGTCATATATTATGAGCAGTCTAAACTATTTCTATTTGTTCTCAGTCTAAGACACAATCTCATCAGGAATTAGAGCTGATGTGCTGGTATGTAACGTCCATTAATTAAACTATCCTTATCAAAAATAGAACCCTACTCAAACCACAAACGTGCAGGTATGCTAGTGCACCCATGTTGTACCCCCATGTACCACTCAGTACATAGAGAATATCTGTATCCCTAAACATTTTGATATATTTTACACTCATATATATATTTTAGGAATATAGCAGAAGATTCTAAGATATCTTTAGATCAAACAATCATTAGAAAATACATGGAAATCTCAAAAGCATCATGGTTATCAGCGGATGTGCTATTTTCAGAGACAGTCATGGTGTTCTGGGATATACATGTGAACAAGTATGCAATACTGAAGATCTGTCCGAGAATTTAGACCTTTGTAATAAAATCTGGACAAGACAAAATACCGGTGCGTACTCACCCAAGACATCCATACTGGCTATACAAGGTACATTGATACAGCTGTTTGGGTCCGTATCTGTTAGTGGGTTACAGGCTGACAAGGTCAGTACATGCTAGAGCCCACCCTACCATATATGTCCACTGCAGGTTTGATATGATACCCAAAGGTCTTTGTGACGCTTAGGTCTATTTCTGAACGTAGTCACGGAGGTTCTCTTCCAAGTTGGTTATATAAGATTAAGAATGAATTGTAAGTGCGAATAGATGTGGGAAATTTGTGAGTTCAGTTCAGTGAGTGTTTGTGTATGATTGTACGATCCGTAAATAGCTTCAGTGAATAAACTGCTAGTTCTAAACTTGGATTTGGTGAGTACATGCGATGTAATTTGGTTTGAAGCGGCATGCAAATCAGTGCATAATATGATATACCTTTTCTTTTGCAAAAAATTTTTTTGATATGATACTAAAATGCCTTTATCATATATTTCAAGAACAGAAGGATTTGATTTTGCAATGCCATAAGGAGAAAAGGAAGTGATCACTATGATTTTTAAAAAAAATTGGAACTGTTAAAACGAGAGGTTAGGGGAGTAGAATAAGCATTTTGAGGTCAGCGCAAAAACTATGAACATAGAACCAATTTGCAAAAATGTCAACATTTACAGTATAAGTAGAGCTAGCAGCTCTCAAGTCTAGCTAAGAAGGTCACTACAAGTACAACCCTTACATGTACTAGTATTAGAAGCATGCACATTGTGGTCTAGAATACCAACGGTTAGCCAGGGATTGAAACCCATGACCCTATGTTTCAAAAAAGGAAATAAAAACATTCCCTTTTTTGCCGCTGTGGATTTCACTGCCAGTCATTTTACAATACTACAATACTACGGTACTGTATACTGTAACGAGATAAAAATATTCCAAATTGCCAGTGTCTTCCTGTGTGGTTTATTTGTAAACACAAATGTAATGCTCATAACAAAAAAACAGCAAGAGTATTTTGCGTGTTGTTTTCAAATAGCCCCCCTCCCCACTGTCCCCAGGGTCATAAAGTTAATGACCTGTGAAATTACAATGAGCTACCCACTCAATTATGTACAGTCCTTCCTGACCACTCTCACCACAGCGTAAATACATGTAATATTACATGTACAATTAAAGTTGCCCGTACATCAGTTACAGATGCGTTCTGGGGTGGCGCCCATCTCCATTTCTGTAGCCCTTGGGCCACACATGTGCAAGCCACTACAGCAGGGGGCTGGTCCGCTGGTAGTGATGTGTGTTTAACTTCCATACTCTTCCTTATTAGTGCTGAGTGCTAAGCAGAGAAAGCAGCATGTACCATTTTTAAAGTCTTTGGTATGACTCGGCCGGGGATCGAACTCACGACCTACCGACCTACACTCTAACCACTAGGCCATTGCACATGTACAATGTAGTTCATTAAAGATTCAGTTGTACAATACTAGAATAATATTTAAAAAAAACATATTGACCAAACCAATAACACTAGTTCACCTTTATCCCCAGGGTAACCTATGCTATAAATCCGTTGTTTTTTAAAACATGGTATTTGGGGATATCAAATCGAAAGACGATGGACTCATATTTTGGACATTCAACAGCTTTTCTAAAATTTCCTTTCTTAAGTTGGAATAAAATAATATGTAAGTTGTAACAGAACAAAGCATACAGAAAATTTACTGTAATTGTAAATGCATTAATTTTTGCATGGATTTAAATTATCAATATGGCAGTAAAAAAAGAAAGGCTCCATCATCATTGTGTTTTACAGTAGAATTACTACTAGAAATGTCTTGGAGATGCATATTCCAGGTGTCATGATTTTTTGTGGGAGAGGTCACAAAGATAATACGTGATTTTCAAAATCTATCTCTAGCATATGGTCACTTCACACAAAGTCCTTCAGCGTGAAACAAGTATTCAGGAAGCCAAAGTCTTCTCCTTCTGTCAACTTTAATTTCCGAAAACTTATTGAAAAATTGAAACATCTGGTCTTAGCAAGGAGGTTGGTGTTAGAGTAGAATAAGATGAGACGTTCACTCTGTGGTTGCCTGGTCAGAACTGATTGTGGACAGACTGTGGTCTGTCCCTTTATTGAACTCTTATCAGAACCATATGTGGGCTGGCCCTGTCCTAGCTAGGACCACCTATGGCCAGTATAATAGATCTTCCTGTTATCTAACATTGTGCCATCCATATGTGCTCCTAAGACTCTTCCCCCCTTACAACAGGTGTCGCCCTCGACACCTTTAAAGTCATGCGTAAAACGTTACGTTACAATACAATTATTACAAGTTTAAAATATAGAGGTTGAATGTAAACAAATGAGGTAGCATATAGATCATAATCTGGTACGGGTGTGACAAGTAATTAGCTTCTTCCTGGCAATGATGTTTCACAGACGGACTGCTGCTGTGATAATGGACTCGTAATGGGCCTTGGCTGTTACAGGCGCCTGTACTTCAATCGCACAAACATAGAAACAACAAACAAGCAAAAACAATTGGCTTCATACTGGCACAGCGGCCAAGAAACAAAAATACTCCCTAGCAGTACTCAGTCTTCCGGGCAGTCACACAGCTACAGTGCGCACGTGGCCGGGCATACAGACATGAGAATAGTCGTCCCGTAGGCTTTACTATTTACTAAGGCAAGCATCATACAACAAACACAAGGATCTTCCTAGGAGAGACGTCCCGCAGGCATCAGCTCTCCATAGGCAAGCATCACACAATCAACACACGAAATAGTACAGCACAACATTGGTTCAAAAGGCATCAACGCTACCCGCAGGCTCACGGTGAAGGCAAAGAGAACGCTACTAGCTAACTTTAGAACATATACAATACATTTGTGCGACGGTACCTGGCTAGAATTAAACCACAAGAGTTCGATGGTCTTTGCAGTTCAGTGGTATTCCAGGGGCAAGTAGAAGTACCTTTTAAACAGTTCGATCGTTCGAGTCACAGCTGAGTGCAGTTCACGCCGGCGTTCTTACTTGGAAGTTCGAGGTTAACGTTGTGTCACGGGGCAGCTTTGGTGGAGACGGGCCGCGACGGGTCCTTGGTGTGAAGCTACGGGGCCGGGTCGGGCAGGCACGGCGGGCCGGGTCGGGTAGACGGCGGCGTGGTCTCGGTCCCCGGGCGAGTCGGGCGGCATGGTAGCGGGCCGCGGATGGCGTTAGGACGGGGTCTGGCCGCTCGAAAGCGGTAACCCAGAAGCTGCCACCAGTGTTAGAGTTGAATAAGATGAGACGTTCACTCTGTGGTTGCCTGGTCAGAACTGATTGTGGACAGACTGTGGTCTGTCCCTTTATTGAACTCTTATCAGAACCATATGTGGGCTGGCCCTGTCCTAGCTAGGACCACCTATGGCCAGTATAATAGATCTTCCTGTTATCTAACATTGTGCCATCCATATGTGCTCCTAAGACTATTACCAGATACCACTGTTTCTTCAATATTAGATTACAACTCAAACAAATTGACCAGAAAATCCGCTGTACTGAACAAGTTTGCAAACTCTGCTCTTTACCTCCTGGTCTGGAATTGTGTTTATCCCAGACACACAAATTTGGCTTGATAACTTTATACAAACACGGGCTGTTCACACCAAGAGCTTTGTTCACACCAAGGAGGTCTAAACCCCAGTTTTCACGCCAGGCATGTTTGCAAGTTGTCTACTTATTATCACCTATTGCTCTACTAAACAAACAAAGGTGTGGGAAAAACAAAGACAACCAAAACTGAGCACTGCTTTATGCAAAACTTCAAGGAAAACTTATTCATAATAATTACACAGTACAACAGTTCCAAATCTACCAGGGTTTTACACAAATCTAATATGGCTTAGTTGTCATCGTTGCCTAACATGGATTAAGTAGGTTTAAGTTTTCTTGAACTGTTCTAGTGTCAATGGCCAAGTCAAGCTTTTGAATTTGAACAGCTAAAAAACTTTGTACACCTGCTTGCATCATATAAAAACAATGTATTATACGACTTATAAAAAGGCCATGGGGGCATAAAAGGGAATGGAATTATGTATTGTTATCTCAGAACAGTTGTATTCAACTTGCCTTTGAAATCTTGTTTATGCCTTAGATTCTAGATATAATAAATGATAGTTCTTTTTTTGTGGCCTTTTCATGGATATCCCCTTTTCTTCTGTTCCATTACAACATTATGCAAGGCCAGGTTTCAAGGGGTTGGCACAATTAGGTCTTGATAATGCAAATGACATACATCTTCTAAACTTTAACCAAGGAGGTTAAAAAGACTCCTTGCTTTAGTTTAACTGACCCCAGTAGCCAAGAAGGCTAATCTTTCTGGTTTATCCTGGCAAGAAGGTCACATCTGGACATTGGTAACTGTTACTTTGGACAATTATAGGCCACAGAAAGTAAATCCTACAGTTGACATCCTTGGCAAACTCCAAATCCAATGCGGTAGTGAAAAAAATGCGGGAAAACAATATTTTCTTGTCACTTCCAGAGGGAAGGAAATTTCTTGTTCTTTTTCGAAAACTGGCCAAAATTAATGCATGCAAAGATGTCATCCAAAGAAGTAACTTGCTGTGGCAATAGCAAGCTCAGCTTACAGGAAATGGTACCCGTAGGCCCTTCTGCAGATCAGCAAAGTCAGGCCATGTAGAACCTCCTTGCTCAGGCTGAAGCTCTGAGCGCAAAGAACACATCTTTTTGTGGTACATGCATATGTGTACTGTGTTTGGTCTGGGCTACCATACTATTACTAGGTAAATTCATTTATTTCTGTAAGGAAGTTTTATTTTGTGGTAGGATAGAAAGATTTCAGCAGTATCACAACAAAGTTAGAGGGAACATTTCTGTTTTGTTCTGTTAAATTGTTCTGTTCTTTTAATAATGTCCATCTGCCGAGAAATCGTCAATTACTGACACCTTTTTTGGCTAAAACGAGACAGAGAATCGCCAGGCCTCCATCTGGGTAATTTGAAGCAAAATATTTGCACCATCATAGTTCATACACGGGCAAATTCAAGACTTACTACAAAACTAGTACATGTATATTGCCACTTGCTCCTACATTACTCAAAGTCAAAGTTCTGTTTTCCCTGCATACACAGAGATCCGTAAAATGGCCCCTATATAAACAGCAGTGTGAAAATCCAGGATGTCGTGAAAGGTTAGATCAGCACATATACCCCCCCACACACACACAAGTGATATTATGCTTGGCTACAAATACAATTGAATGAATGAATATTGCAATATTTGAATAGATTAGAATTGTGTGCTCTTGAAAAATTGAAATCATTGCCATCCAAAAATGAAAGACGGGAAAACAAGAGCATCTTTATACGATGAAGACAAAACTATTTTACACAACAAACATACAAACAGCACAATTTATTTTGACCCTATAATAATACTAGTAAACAAACTTTGCAACGAAAATTTTTTAACTTCCAGTTTCAATTATTAATATTTGCAAAGGAAACTCCCATTCCAAAACTTCAGAGCTACTTATTCAAATAATCGTAAGTCGTAAATTTGATTCATATTGAGCTCTCGGTCAAGTTTAAACGCTGCGGTCTAAATTATTGGAAATTGACACATGCAAAACACATACTGGGAATGCCAACGTAGCCATATTCGGGAGGGACCACGTCACGGGGGGATAACAAGAAATTCCAGCTGTCCAAAACCGTACAAACGTTATCAAAACCTCCAGAAGGACACGAAAATCATAATTACTATCTATAAATCACTGTCGGAAGCCCTTTGAAGCAACCTGTTTGACTAAAAAGAAAGTTTTCTTGTGTTAGGAAGAAGAAAACAAGAAAAGGAAGGTTGTAAACTACCTACACAAATATGGTTTTGTCCAGTCTGCTGCCGCGTTTGCAAAGTCTTGATATAACAGCCTACTTTTTATTTGCATAACGCCTACCTTTGGATTTCTTGCCGTTCTTCGAGTCGGATTTCTCGACGATTCTCTTCCGCACTTGCTTCTCGTCTCCCGCCATAGTTTCTCGGGGTATTTGCCGCTTGGTGACTGCAGGAATCGGGGGGAATAAAACGATGACAACCCGCTACAGTACCACGTCGATTCGGAGGCTGGACCGTCTGCACTCGCGGGAACTGCGAGATATCGCGAGATTTCAGAGCTGCCATCGGCGGGCAACGAGAGTTCCTGCACGTTTTACTTTCACTTTCTTATACTTTGACTAGGGCTGTGTACCTAAATACCCGTACCTGTATCGTACCTAAAAATGTTTAGGTACAGGTCCGGACCTAAACATCTGTGTACCTGTAACCTGTACCTAAACAAACTAAATCACTGTTAAACACTACTTTTTAAGACTGCTGGACAAGTAAATCCCGAATCAACAATGACAGTGGTGATAATCTTGCCGTTGAAACTTAAGAAAACTTGCAGAAGAAATTGTTTTGAGACTCAAATATGTAATTCCAAATACAAAGATGACAATTTATCACTAGAAAAGACAGTTAGCTACATGTTTAACTTACATATACTTGGTTAAACTTTTTTAGGTACAGGTGCAGGTCCGGACCTGTACCTAAACCCGTGTACCTGTACCTGTACCTGTACCTGTACCTGTACCTGTACCTGAAATTTGTTTAGGTACACAGCCCTAACTTTGACTGTGACTTTATTGACGATGAGACAAGTCATTACAAGGCTCTGCCTAGGCAGCTTTGGGCTGGTTGCTACAGAACCTACAAAAGTGCGAACGAACATACAAATAATTCATGACAATAAACAACACTTTCTACTTTCTAGTGAGACAAGTTTTCCTTTGGTTACTCTCCTAACTAGAGTGTAAGTAAAGGTTGGATAAGAACTTTTGGAAAGACATCCTTGTCAAATGCGCCTTTTCCTTTTTAGTTGGTTGGACGGGCTGACAGAAAACGCAGTATGTGAAAAGAAGGTCACAATCTTCTCAACCAACTTTGTTTTATAGTTACTCTTGAAGTTAAAGATTAACGTTGCATTTTGTCATCTCAAAATAGATATTGGGATGCAGAATCGTATCGTAACGGTTACGTTTTTTTTTTTCATTTCTAGGCAGATATTGAGAGAATGTCTGAACAATTTCGTGGTACTTGCCTTTTTGTTACAAAACGGCTTTATTGAATATTACAGTAATTGAATATAGAGCTGACGGAGATGGAGAGCTAACGTTACTGGTTACCAACCACACGCTTGGACATCAATGTTGCGTAATCATCACAGAGGCAGGACACAAGGAGGTTTTATCACATTGTAAAGAACAAAAGAATTGCGGAAGACAGAGACGGAAAGTAGGAAGAAAGAAAGAAACTACGTAAAGATGGCAAAGAAATCAAATGTATTGTGTTGAACTTTATTTTCTCTTTCTTCACATTTTCTACTGGTAAACTTCTACAGGAAAAAGGTGCAAGTTTAATAGATGAAAAGAAAAGGCGTTGTGTCAATTTTTCACAACTTTGGAAACAGAACACATAAAGCTGTAGCGTCCTCTTGCGACCACGTGCATATCTGTACTAGGAGCTATGTGATGTGGCACGAACAAACAACAAACAAACCCTGGCTACAAAGTCAAACCCGCCGACTCAACTGAGTTATGAAGACAACTGTTCTTCATTCTACCTGTCCTTTTTTCAAATGCATTTATAGTACATTCAAAGAAAGGCGTATTTCCGAAACTTCTGACACCTTGGGTAAAGAAAAAGGTGTAAGGCCACCTTCACTCGGTAGGCGGGGCTGTACTAAGTGCATGAAATGTTTCCCGCCAAATGGGTCAAAGGCTATCGGTCGATTCTATTCAGAAGAGGGGAAATGGAATCAAGAATCATATTTCGAATCGTAACTGAGCAAATTGCTAGCTTCAACACTAAAAACGACACAAAAAGACAAGGATATAGAATATTTTATTAGAATGGATGATTGACTGAAAGTATTAGGTCATCAAAAAGAAATAATATATTTGCGAATGTATTTACATGGCATCATGGTATAGCCTGTTCACATGGTTTAAATGGCGCCAACTGTCAATATTACAAAGATAGGGGTGTTGACGACATATATCATTATTGAAAACTTTTACTATAACAGGAGTAACAAATTAGATACCCAAATAAATAATTTAATATAGTATTACGAATCTTCACAATAGGTATTTTGCTATCTTATGATCTTTGTAACTTAAATTATGGGCAAAAGTTCTATAGACCACCCTTAAATTTGCAAGAATGGCACAATCCTTTTGATCAGCTGACCAGTTTGGCGCGAAATCTGCGGGTCTTTACAGAAACCATCCCGAACTTTGGAGGATTTTGTGGCACATTTTGGCTAAAATATCACACATTTCAACGCAAACATGGACACAGATGTGGACCAACACTTGCGGGACGTCCAGAGGGAATACCTGGACTTTCTAGACGACGTGGTAAGAAAGGAATCATTTGTAAAATGTTGTTTTTCTTGTCGCCTTTTGTGGTAGGAAATTTTATGTGGACCTATGATAAGCATGCTTCTTCCATGTCCAACCGCCGAGGAATCGGCAATAATTGACATCTCCCCTCTGTCCTACAAATTTTACATTGATTTATGAAGATCAGACGAACGTAGCTTTTTCTTCTAAATTTTGTAGTCACTTCTACGGATGGAGGGGGGGGGGATTAAAATCACTTGGCTGTTGTTCTCTAAAAATTATGAATTATGATTACTGTAGGTTGAAATTTAGATCATGTTTAACAACAAATGCAAAAAATTTGTTGGCATATGGCTGTGTCATGTTAAGCGTTTCGTTTAATTATGTTGATTGTAAGCTGAAAGTTTTTTACAAGCTGTAAGTATAACGTTAAACATATTCTTTATTAAAATCGTGTTACACCAAGTTACTTTTGTAGATAATTTGTATTCATAATTTGCTCTGGACACTCAAATAGAATTATGTGATTTTTTTTTTGTTGTTGTTGTTGTTGTTGTCCTCATTTAACGTCTATTATTTCGCTAGACGTGGTCTCTTGGTGCTGAGTAACACATGGTTCGCTTTAGAGTCAATAGTCTCTCTTGGTATTTAACTCTTGGTTCCTTGTGCTTGAGAGTTGTTGGAGGAGTTTCTAGGAGAGTACGTCGAAACGGTGTGTACTCTCAATGTACTGGGAGAAGGCCATGTACATCTGTTTGTTGATTCCTTCTGACAGGTCTTCTCTCATTCCATATTAATGTGATTAATGTTCCATATTCTATATCTGGAAACAGATTGCTTATTTTTTGTGAAATATTTTACCAGAAATGTACAAGTTACTTTTGTTTTACTTAGACATTGCTCCAAGACACTCAAATCAAATGCAAATAATCTACCATTCTATAACAGGAAACAGATGGGACCTACACAGACAAGGTGCGTGACATGGTGACCAACAACGGTTTCCGCCTCATCGTCAACATCAACGAACTCCGCAAGAAGAACGAGAAACGTGCCAACGC
This sequence comes from Branchiostoma floridae x Branchiostoma belcheri, assembly GCA_019207045.1. Classification (NCBI taxonomy): domain Eukaryota; kingdom Metazoa; phylum Chordata; class Leptocardii; order Amphioxiformes; family Branchiostomatidae; genus Branchiostoma; species Branchiostoma floridae x Branchiostoma belcheri. Next base: position 5,852,862 of record CM033040.1, on the reverse strand, counting down.
GTAAGTCTACACCCAAACTTTGCAGGAAATGTTAACAGTGAAAAAGCTATTTTGATTGAGGCTTGTATATTCTATTTATTGTGTAGGGGTAGGAAAAACTCTTGTTGGAAAGGATGGCAGGAATGGAACTATTGGCACAGAACTGTGATCTCTAATGGAGTGTCATTTGCTGACAAACAATACAACACAATGTTTTGAGAGCCACTAAGGTCTAAGTAAAGGTATTATCATCCGAAAAGAAGCATGTATGTTGGCAGCATGCAAAATACACACTTGCACATTGCAACCACTTTTTGCTTGGTGCAACTTACTTCTAAACTCAGGTTGCACAGGGTGCAACTTAGATTTTGAGCCTCAGAACTTGATTTCGTTGTCAATTTACTTGGAAAAAATAAATGGACTGAGGCAGCTCCGTTTCATATCAGCCAAACATGTATGTATTGTACCTTTTTTTCAGAAATTAGTGAATTGTACCTGGTGCAACTTAAAATTCAGTTGTGCAACCTAGTTTTTGCCCCAGGTTGCACACTGTGCAATGCTCAGAAAAGTATTTTGTACACTGGTTGGTCTTAAATGTTTTTGTGTTTGTGTGAATTTGCATCCACTGCAGTTTCTGTATGTTCAAAAGGAGGAAGCAGTGAAGTTTCTTCGTGTACATGCAAGTGTTCTTCAAGGGGTAACAAAGTCTTCTATCTCTGTTTCTTCTGGTTCCAGCCTGCTGTCTGCCGGCTGTGAGGAGTTGGTGTGTTTCCAGAAGGCGCTGAAGGACTTCGTGGCCACGGCTGACACGGCGTACGCCAAACAGCATGAGGAATTCTTTGTCGGGTTTGAGGGAAGGTAAGACATCATTCGTAACAACAAATGTCATCTTTTATTTGTTGTTGATGTATCGACAGGGACAGAAAAGGTGTCAAAAGACACCAGGAATTTCTAAAGCAAGATTTACTGTATATTTCTCATTTTCAACACAAGAAAAAGTTGGAGAAACTGCAATTTTAGACTGAACAGCACAAGTCTTTGTCAACATACGAAGAATATGCAGCTTTTTTTATGTCACATTATGCAAAGAGAACATGTGACTCAGTAACTGGTGGATCATAAGTTGCAGAAAGTTTACGGTAGTCGTCTTTATTAAAAGATGGTCCTGCAAGTCAGTCCAAATGACAGAATAATGACAGAATAATGAGTTTAAAAACTATTGATTTTTTTCTTGCCAGTTTTGGTGCAAAACATGTGACCCCACGTACACTGACATCATCTTACCTGGGGAACCTGGTGTGTGTGGAGGGGATCGTCACTAAGTGTAAGTTTCACAACATTGCAATAATATTCATTTGCCATGGATGGTAAATGTTATTCAGCAAAAGAATTAGTTTTTGCCTTACAAGATATGGTTTTCATGTAAGTATTATTATACTATATGTCCTTTTGATATTGAAGATAAGCCAAAAATGCAATTTTTGTAATGTAGCTATGTTCTGTTCTAGTAGCATACATATGCACTTAATTGATATAGGTTTGCATGGACTCTTGTAGCAGAAGGAAAAGGAGCATGTTTTAAGTTTGTGAGTGAAACAACTGTTAGTGTTAGTAACACAGTGTTTGACAGAGCATGTGAGTTCACAGTGAGAGCTTGCTGCAAAAACGTGTATAATACCACTACAAAATTTTACAAACTACTGTTTTCGTGATAGGAGAACAGCACTTATAACTACATTGTTGTTTTTGTTGTAGGTTCCCTTGTGCGTACCAAAGTGGTGCGTAGCGTACACTACTGTCCAGCCACGAAGAAGACCATTGAGCGCCGCTACACCGACCTGACCTCTCTGGACGCCTTTCCCTCGAGCGCTGTGTACCCCACCAAGGTTTGTTTGGATTTTTTAGTGCATTAAACAACTACACGTGTCTGTTCTTTAATTCTTCTAATAATGACAGTAGGGTACACTACCACTGCCTCATTTAAGAAATGGTATAGAGATTTACTAAAATAGTTGCAGCATGAACAATACCCAAGGTATGCACACTTAAGTGTTCAAGTCATTTTTGAGAAGGCCTTGAAAGCACTTACTTTTGGGGGAGTTGGGATCTTTGGGCACCTGGCTGAATCTTTTGAGTTAACGTTACCATGCAATATATAACAATGATTTAATCTAGTACGCTTTTTTTTTAAATCATATTATCTATGTATCTATCATCGATATGATTATTTTAAGTAGAATAATCTTTGTCTTTCCTTCTTCAGGATGAGGACAACAACCCACTGGAGACAGAGTTTGGCCTGTCTGCTTACAAAGACCACCAAACCTTCACCATACAGGTATGGCAGATATGTACTGAGTATGTTTTCAACCTCGTATGTAGAAATCTTCAAACTTTGTTCATGGTGGCTTCATGGTGGCAACACCCGTATTTTGATCTTGAAGTTTCCATGGAAAATTCTTACCTTATTTGCATTGTCATGATTTTGTGGAGGAAAGGCCAATGAAAATTGAAAAAAAAAATCATGTCAAAATATTGAGTATATGTCACCAATATTTACTTGTACCAAAATAACTTATAAATTTTTTGTGCCAATAAATGTCTAGTCCCCAAATTTGTTTGGTACTTGTTGACGGGTATTACATGTATGTGGCTGAGTTACTTCTGAATTTTTTAAGAATTCATTTTAGATATTAGAATCATAATTTTTATGACTTTCTGATTTCTAAAAAAATTTTCTGGTGATAGGAAATGCCAGAGAAAGCTCCAGCCGGCCAACTCCCGCGGTCAGTGGACATCGTGGCAGATGATGATCTGGTGGATGCGTGCAAACCCGGCGACCGTGTGCAGGTCATCGGACTGTACCGCTGTCTGCCGTCCAAGAAGGGAGGCTTCACTTCTGGTACCTTCAGGTGGGGAAAAACTTTCCTATATGCGGGACCATACAGTAATAATTAGTACTTGTTAACAATTTTCTAACATTGAAAATAAGATATATAAGCCCTTGTCTATCAAGTCAAAATCCTTTACATACTATATGGTGTATAGGGCAGTGCCCATCTCCATTTCCTTAGCCCTTGAGCCATAGAGTTTTCTAAGCACTACAGCTGGGTGCTAGTCCACTGGTAGTGAGTGTGTAAGTGTTCAACTATACAGAGTACAGAATGCAGAGCAAAGAAAGTGGTATGTTGTACCATTTAAAGTCTCTTGGGATCAAACCCATTACCTACTGGGTGTTGGACACACACCATTAAATGGTGTGTGTCCAACACCCAGTAGGTAATGGGCATTAGGCCATTGCGGCATTAGTATCTACTTGTATATAGATTGTTTATTCTATTTTAATATGGAAATTTATGTAATTTGATTTTTCACAGAACCATCATGATCGCTAACAACGTGAAGCTCATGAGTAAGGAGGTTGCGCCCTCGTTCTCTGCTGACGACGTCGCCAAGATCAAGAAGTTCAGCAAGTCCAAGAAGGTTTGGAAAATACTTTTTTTATATAACTTCAACTCTTATAATTTTGCCTACTAATAGAGAAACAAAATAGTCGTCACATAAAACAATGTGTCATCAAGATCTCAAGAATGCCTTGAACACCTGCATATCATCTGAAGTGTGCATGCGTGAAGGATTACTGATGCTACATTAGTAGATCTCTTTAATTTTTTTTTAAACTGTTAGAGTTGTAAGAAAAGATGTTAGATTGTTCAACTCAATTGTAATGCAAAAAGGTCCTCCCAAATGAATGCATCTGATGTTGTTTCTCTCACTGATTTTAGAAAGTCTTACTACAAATATTAAGGTTGTTTCTGTTCCAAATCTTCTGTGTAGTATTCTAAACTATAACTTCCAGCACAAAAAAATGGAACTTACTGAACTCTGTGCAGGGATGTTATGACATTTTGAGAATGGACATATCTTTTTCTTTAAGATTCATATTACTATTTTTCGATGTTCTGTTCCCCAGGATGTTTTTGAGATCTTGGCTAAGTCCATGGCGCCCACCATCCATGGCCATGAGTATATAAAGAAGGCAGTCCTGTGTATGCTGCTGGGTGGATGTGAGAAGGTGCTGTCCAACGGCACACGGCTCAGGGGGTGAGTACCTGGAGACATGGGTTCCATTCCCATCAACAATTGTTACATCTGATTCAGGTTAATCTTTACAACAAACAACTAAGTGTTGAATTCCTTCAGTTGGTTCATCAATCATTTGTGGATTTCTTCTGATAGTTCATGAATGAACAAGATTGCAAACAATCCTTATATGTTCAAACGTTATTTTCTAGTTAAATATACTTGTATTGAATTATTCTGCCAGTTCATTCTAGTGACACTGACGAAAAGTGATGGATGCCACTCGAAATGGCTAGAAGTAAATCTTCATTTTTATCCAGTTGTAGAGATTGATTCGTATTTGAAAAAGATGTTTTAGGTATTTGTGACTAAATTTTAGAATCTGAAATATTCTAGATTTTCCACGTCATTAAGTCAGTTTTGCTTATCTTAGGGACATCAACGTCCTCCTTATCGGAGACCCCTCCACTGCTAAGTCCCAGATGCTGCGGTACGTTCTCCACACCGCTCCGCGGGCCATCCCCACCACGGGACGGGGGTCGTCTGGAGTGGGTCTAACGGCCGCCGTGACTACTGACCAAGAAACAGGTACTGATCTACCGAAAATAATTTCATCAGTTTGGTGGATCATAGGATAGGTTTGGGATTGTGTTTTTGCTGCAAAAGAGCAACCTGTATCAGCTTTATATAGTTTATATAGAAGCAGAACTAGAGTTAGAAGCTCTGAGGAAGATGTCTGAGAGGCATCGAAACGTCAGCTAATGTGAGATTAACTGGTTGTGTAAAACAAGACTCCTTTATCCTAGGTACTGAACTACCAAACCAAAAAGTATCTCAGATATTTTTGACTCTAATCTTTCTATCATGAAATTTATGGTTCAAATGTATTTGACATCGTTTCTCTTGAGATTTGAGTTTCAATACCCAAAAAAGTTGAAGTCCTTTCTACTCCTGATGGTGCCTAGGGCAGTGTCCATCCCTGTTTCTTTAGCCCTGGGCCACACAATTTTGTGTAATCACTACAGCAAGGGGCTAGACTACTGATAGTTGTCTGTGTGTTCAACTCCCATACTCTTTTCCCAATGCTAAGTGTTAGGTAGAGAAAGCAGCACACATGTACATATACCATTGTAAAAAGCTATTACGGCGAACACTCTGCCCACCCAGCCATTACACCGATCGCTGGGTTTTGATAGGATATCCGATTAGCCCATAATTAAAGATACAAAGATACTTTTATAAGAGTTTATTCCTGTGCAATTTCAGGTGAGCGACGTCTGGAGGCAGGAGCTATGGTGCTGGCTGATCGGGGTGTGGTCTGTATCGACGAGTTTGACAAGGTGGGAGTTGTTTTCTTTTAGAAACAGTGTTACCTTTAAGTTAAAAGCAATCTTTCGACTTCACTCCACAGATCCCTGTCAAGTATTATTAGTTCTTATATTCAATTTCAGTGGATTCATTCCTCAAGCTACCTACATCTTTCACACTGCATTCATCTCTCAGTGAAGACATGTGAAGCCACATAGTTCCAGTTTAGAACTTTTATTCAGCCTGCGTTTATGGTTCTAAACAGGAACTATGCGGCATGAGTGTGTACTGTTGGCTTAAGGTTATCCTCTACATTTTGACTATTTTAAATTTTTAAGTGTAAGTAAAAGTCAGGAAAAAGAAATAGAAAGTCATTTTTGTCACTGCCTGCAGGTGGTGATATTTTTGATGTAAGAAACTAATAAATGGTAACATCCATGTTTTAGATGACAGACATGGATCGTACAGCTATCCACGAGGTCATGGAACAGGGCCGTGTCACCATCGCTAAGGCGGGAATCCACGCCAAGCTCAACGCTCGCTGTTCTGTGCTGGCCGCGGCCAACCCTGTGTATGGACGGGTATGTGTGACATCTTTTTGTTCATTTGCTTGATGTTCTGTATTGTTGTTCTACTGATAACATTGTTCTTCTGAGTAACAAGCAAGCTTTGTGGGAACAAATTGTGAGACTGCAGCCCATGTAGTAGTATCAAGTATTTGATTATACTGCTGCTGGGTTCCCTGACACATGGGTAGGCAGCAGTCGGCAAGTCTTCACAGCTCACTTCCAAGCGGATCTGTTCAGTAGGCTCACGCTAGTTAGACTGCAAATTTTGATGTCTCTCAGGTCATAAATATACTGAAATAAGTCATCTAACGTTATTGATTGTTAGTCCATTTGATATTTATTGTTTTGGGGTTATATTTTTCAGTATGACCAGTACAAGACCCCGATGGACAACATCGGCATGCAGGATTCTCTTCTGTCCCGTTTTGACTTGCTGTTCATTGTTTTGGACAAGGTGGGTGAACAATTTGGTTTGGTCTATTGGTTTTATTGGGATACCCTTAAGCCCTATCAGAGTTAAAATGTAGACAACAGACTACAAGGACATAAGATATACAGGTATTGTTTTGGGTTATGTGTGAGTGACTGCCTCTGTATGTGTGCATGTGTCTGTGTGTGTGTGTGTGTGTTTCTGTGATTCCCAATACATGTATACACATTGCAACATTGCCATACATTGTTACTATTTTCATCAGTTGACGGGTAAGGTCTGCTATCTCTCATCATCATCATCCGGGCGTGCAATCTCTGATTATTTATTTTATACAGTATAGTTTCTGTTGTGTATGGCTGGTTGAAGTTCTGTATCTAACTGCATGGTATAATGGTTATTGAATATGCCACAGATGGACCCAGAACATGATCGCATGATCTCGGATCACGTGCTGCGAATCCACCGCTACCGAAATCCTGGGGAGCAAGATGGCGATGGTAAGGAAAATGTGTTTTTCTTAATAATAATATGTACAAGTGCTGTTGAGAAAAGCTCATTAATCAACCAGATTGTGTTTAGGCAACTAAGATTAGTACCTTTTTTTCTGTGATCATAGTTTTTTTGTTTTGCTAAAAAATTCAGAAATATAGATGCAGTTGGATATTGTATTGTTAGTAGTAGTATCCAGTATTTGATTATTCTAGTGTGTGGGTGGAAAGCAGTCGGCTAGACTTCACACAGTGCTTTGAATAAGCACATTGACTCATGATGTTCTTTCCCCCACCGTCCCAGTTCTCCCCATGGGCAGTGATGTGGATGTGCTGACCACAGCAGACCTGGATGCTGCAGATGAAGAGGAGAAGGAGATGTCTGTCTATGAGAAACATGACAGCACGCTGCACGGGCAGAAGAAGGACAAGAAGTATGTATTATAGATGTTTACATTTCCACAAGCTGTGTCTCCATTAAATGTTACCTGATGTTTGCCCGAACATATTTTCTTAGTAGGAGGACAGGACTTGTTGGCGCTTGAAACTATACTCTCTGTCTCTCTTTGCTCTCTCTTGTCACTCTCTCCCCAGCCCTATGACACACACACACGGACACACACACACACACACACACACACACACACGCACACACACACGGACACACACACACACAGACACACACACACAGAGACACACGCACAGACACACACACAGACACACACAACAGCATGCTGCATGGACAGAAGAAGGACAAGAAGTACGTATAGTCAAAGTCCTTCCCGCACCTGATGGCGCATAGGTTGGTGCCCATCTCTATTTCAATCACTACAACAGGGGGCTAGTCCACTGGTAGTGGTGTGCATTCAACTTCTATACTCTTTTCTGAATGCTGAGTGCTAAGCAGGGAGAAAGCAGCGTGTACCATTTTTATAGTCTTTAGTATGACTCGGCTGGGGATTGAACTGACGACCTACCGAATGCAAGTCGAACACTCGTCTAAGAAAAAGAAATTGATAAAAATGTGTTTTCATGAGCTTGAAAAATTAACAACATGGGCTCCCAAATAATGCGTGGGATGGGACAAAAATTCAAGGCAACAGACAGCCGTGGTAGAAAATATTTCCTAACTCTCATTAAGTTGCTAACAGTCTTTTTGCATCTGATTTTCCCCCAGAGAGAAGATAGTGAGTATGCAATTCATGAGGAAGTACATCCACGTAGCGAAGGCTTAAAATCACAGATTTAACTAGGAAAGTTAATGACAAATAATGCATAGAGACAGTCTTGGCAGCCAGTATTTCTCAATTCTCATTAAGTTGCTAACAGTACTTTCATTTCAAATGTTCCCCCAGAGAGAAGATAGTGAGTATGCAGTTCATGAGGAAGTACATCCATGTAGCGAAGGCTCTGCGCCCCGTGCTGACCCGCGAGGCCTCGGACTGCATCGCTGACGAGTACTCCAAACTCAGGAGTCAGGAGAACCTGGCAAGCGATGTGGCTAGGGTGAGTACTGTATTGATAACACTAGGTCACCTTTATCCATTAGGTAACCTAAATCTGTTGTTTTAAAAGCTGGGTATTTGCAGATATCACGTCAAAGAATTTTCAAAATATTGTAATGTTCATTGGCTTGATAACTTGAAATACCCTGTTTTTAAAATCTACGGATATAGGTTACAACGCGGATAAAGGATAGATAGCGGTACATAGGAATGATGGTTTGTCTCTATGTATATTTGTTGTTTTTGTTGCTCTTGAACATTGTAGGATGTTAGGGATATGCAGTATTTTCATTTCTCACTAGGGGTCTCTTCAACAGTGGGTACTTAATTGATACATAGGAATGATGGTTTGTCTTTTTGTATGTTGGTTGTGCTTGCACTTTGTAAGGTGTCTGGGATATGCAGTACTCCCATCTGTCACTAGGGGTGTTTTCAACATTTCTTACAGAACACCAATAGCAAGAGCACTAGGTCAATGGTAGTGAATATCCTAATCCTTGCCTAAATGCTGGTGACTTCGAATTTAAATAGGTTTGAACCTTGGCAAGTTTGATTGACATTAATTAGATGGACTTATCTCCTTAACTGTTATTGAAAATATAAACATCATACAGAAAGTATGTTACTCTTCTGGTTGACTTTACTCAGATTGCATATCCACATTTGCCAAGAAAGAATAGATAAACAACATAAAAGTCAATCAAATATTTCTTTTCTTTCTTTCCAAATAGAGCAGCAACAATTGTACAAATTAGATATATAAATTATTTGTTGAATAATTAATTAATTGCTGTAGCACAGATTTAACTTTTTCCTTACACCCTCAACCTGTGTCCAGTTGATAAGTAGAAAATGTAGATATCCAAAAACTGGAGTAATTTTTTCGCCCACAGACTCAGCCCGTGACCGCCCGTAGTCTGGAGACCATGATCCGTCTGGCCTCGGCGCACGCGAAGGCTCGCATGAGCAAGACCATCACACGGGAGGACGCAGAGGCCGCCATTGAGATGGTCCAGTTTGCCATCTTCCACAAGGTGAGCTGCTGCGGCTTAGGGCGCGGTCACATAGGTTGTGCGATCGTTGTACAATCACTTTTGGCACTTTGGAGGACAAAAATGTCTCCTGTAGAGTTCAACCGTCTTGGTACACAAAATGCTGTTATGGATCCATGTCGGTCGTTGGTTCTGTCACAGCCTGCTTGAAAATGCTTTTGTATCAAAATTGTGTGCCGATTGCGCGACCTATGTGACCGCGCCCTTAATTGGGGAGATCTGCATGTAGTATGGTGGACAAACGATGAACAGCAATGGGGTGGCAGAGTGGGCTTGTTGTTGGTGTTGTTCACTCTAGTTCTTGAAGCCCCAATGGGAAAGACACTTCACGTCTATTTTCTCACTGGACTCAGAAAAATGAGTAATAGTATCTAGCTTGGGTTAGGAACGTCCTCTTAGATGGGACATAGAGCCATAGCTCTAGTCTTTTAGTAAATACCAGTACACAGCATGAGAGAGAGCCATGCCTCAAGCACATTGGAGAACCCATTACACGAAAATATTACACGAAAAGAGTAGGGGTCCTTCCAGTGTGAGTGGATCAAACCTTACAGTCTGGTCTTGTGCAACTTGTATCTACTGTACACAACTGGAGTGCTATGCCTGAACACAGTTTACTGTTGTGTGTTGGTTCGAATAAAGTTCCTAAACGGGGAACATGCGGCTCCATCGTCTTTTCTGAAGATGTGGCGTAAGTGTGAACGGTTGGCTTGAGGTTGTCCTTTCCCACATACTATGCCTGAACACAGTTTACTGGTTGTGCAAATCAAATAAACAAAACCAGGTCATGTTTGTCCAAAAGTGATTTTTTGCTGCCCAACCAAATAACATCTGCATTGAATGACCCATTTTTAACTTTTTTGTTCTTATTATCTTTAGGTCCTAGAAAAGGCGAAGAAGAAGCGTCAGAGAGAGGCTGACTCAGAAGATGAGGAAGAGGAAGATGAGGAACAGCCTGCCAAGAGGTGGGTACAGTGCAGTTGTGCCCCCTAGTGACTTTGATCATAACTGCAGATACATATGAACTACACAGCTAGCACAATTGTGACTTGTGAATGAGATGACACTGGAAGAACTTTCAAAGTGTAGCATGCTGCAAGGCACATCTTAAAGTCTGTTTATGCCATACCTGAAAGATCACAAATGGAGGGAAATGTATTTTGTTGTTATGATGATTACATACTTTAGATGATATTGATTTTAATACTTACAGTTTGATATAAAACATCATATTCCTGTTTCAGGAGAAAGGAGCGCCCTCCACGTAACCCTGACGACCCGTATGACTACTATGATGATGAGGATGAAAATGGTATGTTTGTGGAAAAAACTTACTACACATTTATCACATATCAGTGTATGACTCCTTAACTCAACAAGAAACTTTCACTTCCAAACTGTACCAAGTTTCAGGATAGAAACACCACCATCCCATAGATGGGCTATCAAAGATTATTTTATTGGAAGTTCGTACCCAAGGGCTAATTGCAAGTGACAAAAAATGACAATTGTAAACAATATAGTAAGAACTACTAAGACTAGTCTTTAAGCTAAACTGTATGTTATTGGATTTGACTTCTTTTTCTGAAAATAGTATTTTTACCAATATTTAGATCCCAATAACATCACAAAGGTTTTCACTTTGAGGGATGCAAAATTTTCTGTTCTTTACAATTCAAGCCTGGGTTTAGGATTTAAAAAAAAAAAAAATGTGTTTTGTCTTATAATTTGTCTGTTATTTTTCCAGTACCAGACATCGGTCGTCGCCGTGAGAAGAGGAAAGAGCCAAGTCAGAAGGAGTCAGACGAGTCCATGGACGTCACATCGGCTTCTGGGGCAGCTGCAAAGGATGGAGTGTCGGAAGACAGGTGATTAAAAAGCAATTATCGTTGACAAATGCCTGATGAACTGGTAGCATGTTTGTTTTGCATTAGGGATGTTGTGGGTTGAAATCCTGGCCAGTACATGCTTAAGACTTTTCAGGTGGTACATACATGTACAGGTACTGCCTTTTCTGCTCAACACTAAGCATCTATGAGAAAGAGTATGGTAGTTGCCCTGCTGTAATGATTGCACAATTGAGTGGCCCAAGGCCTGTAGAATTGAGACAGGCAATGCGCCATACACCAAGACGTCCTGGAAATATTTTATGATAGCACACTATTGGACACATGATAAAACATCCCTAGCTCCTTTGCAATATTATATTATAAAAATCAAAATTAAAAATTTTTCTGAAAAAAACAACGCAATGGGCAGAAAAAATACAACATGCACTACTTTTTATGACAGACTGATTCAACAATTAATCTTTGAATTTTGCAATTTTTGTTTTCTCTTAGACTTAAGATGTTCCAGAAGTCACTCCTAAACGTCTTCAAGAAGGAGCACGCCGAGTCCCTGCCCCTTAAAAGGGTGACGGAAGCCGTCAACAGCGACCACGCAGACGATCCGTTCTCGGAAAGCGAGATCAACAGCGCGGTGGACAAAATGATGGACAACAACCAAGTCATGCTCTCAGATGAGACCATCTTCCTCATTTAGATATTTGGGACGGGTCAGCTGTACTCATTTGAATTCTTGTGATGTCTGGACGTGATTATTCAGATAACATTCCAGAAGTTTCATAACTTAGAGATTGTAACCACACAAAATCATGTGAGGAACTACAACCTGTTAGTTGTAAAATGTGGTTGGAAATTGTAAAACAAAACAAGGGGATACAAAAAGAGAAGTTTAAGGCAGATATGAAATTCCTTCATTATTGTATGATGTTGGTCAAAGCCAGGGCAAACAAACTTGGGACATGTTATTGTAGGACTTCATGTTTAACTAGTCTCACTTGTGCATGACTGTGTTTGCCTCATCCGTTTGCGTCACCTTGTTTACGTCACTGTTGTTTACAAAGCGAGATCACTTCCAAGTCTTTGCAAACTTCATTGACATGTTTTGTCTCCTCTGTATTGTTCGCTACACTTTGGTACGGCAATGTTTCCGTCTACTTCTCCCCAGGAATGTCAACATTGACTCATACTCTTCCAAAACATTTCCTAAAGCTATTAGTAGAAATCCTGTTGGGTTTGGAGTGGAAGAAAATTCATTGACTGTAAAAAGGGGTGTGAATAGTTAGAAGGCTTTTGTCCGGAAAGTGTTGTGTAGAAATTTATAGCCGTTGTATGCCCTCTTTCTTCACATATGCCTGTGCGTCCATCTAAAGGCATACATTGAAAGGTTCACTGAAAGTGTATATTGTTTGCCTCTGAAAGAAAGCTTATACATGTAGTTAACCCTATGCAGCTCAATATATCGCTAAGGATTGTTTTTGTGTGGGTTGTATTTTCTGCCTAATGCTAACATAGTTACTTTTTTGTATCTGAATTTGGGACAAATTTCTATAAAAGTATAAGAAAAGCATCGATGATTAAAAACTGTCCTGACTGTTCAATCAGTGTGAGATACTATATGTTTAACTACAGTAAGAATGATCAAATGTTTGTCTGCAATTTGCCTTGTCCTTAGGAAAATTTATAAGAAAAGTAGCTTTACATATTCTTGTACTCATAACACAAACAAAGTACATGTACTCAGAATAGACCAGCACATTATATATTAGTTGATGCAAGATCTTACTTTAATAATAAAGACTTGTGCAGTTGTCAGCATGGCATTTATTAAAAATGCACAAACAAAAGTACATGCAAGCAATGTCTCTCTGTTTTATCATAAGTTACCACAACAGTCTTATAATATACAACACTCAAGACAATTATTAACTACAGCAGCTCTTTGGACGGATGGCTTAAAGTAGAACGAAAAGTTTTAACTCCGAGTTTGAGCAGCAACCTTGCAAAAAAAGATAATCATTTTGGCGACGCCTCGGGGGTAGGCCTGATGATATCAAAACCGTTTAGCTTTGCTTTGGTGTTAAAATTCTCATTTGAACTTCATAATGTGATATTTATACACATAGTTTATATCAAAGTATACTGTGCTATGTTTCCTGAGTGACCAACATAGCAGCCATGGTTTGAAATCCTACATACGTTTGTGATATCTCAAATCTCATTTGCATATTTGTGATGAAGACAGGTGCCCTTTGATGAACCTTTTTAAAGAGGCACTTAATTTTTAAAACCTCATGCTTGAGTGTAACATTACTTATGTGTGTATTTCCAACATACGTGTGTAATAAAAAGTCACATTTTATCTCCCGCATTTCAAAATAAAATTGCTATAAACGTACAACTTCACCGCTCAAGTGAAACAAAAAACTGACAACATAGCAACGAAATTCGCCAAGCAAAGCTTAAAACATGCATGCATTCTACAAGCAAACACATGACTATCATCTTTGTACATCTCTATATATTTACATATCGGCCTTTTCAGGTTCTGAAGTTCTCAATACTTTGCTTCTCACATAATCTCTTTAAGGTCAAGGCCCATAAGACACAACTAAACCACGTCTGGACATGCCACATTTATCAATTTGTGTGCAGAATTCGTTTGACGTTTCATAAAACATAGCCTTTCCATAAATAGATTTGGGACCAGTTCCAGACTGGTCTTGTACCAATACATGTGCCGTCAACTCATGTGATTGTACCAGCTTACATACAGACTCTGCTGCATACCTAAGACCACCACATTGAAGACAAGAAAACAGTGAATGAGATTCCTTAAATGTAGCATAGGTAATCCACAAATTGTGCACACTTTAGATAATCCAGGTGTTCAACACACTTGTTCAACGTGGTTGTCTTGGAATTATGAGAGTTCATGTAATCAACTTCTCTGCTGAGATGTACAAGTTAACGGCAACCTGGACGGATAGCATATTTCCTGGACGGATAGCCCTTTTATTTACAAGTATCTTATAGCATATGACTAATATCTAAACACATACTACCTCACGATTTAAAAGTTCTTTTAACATTTGAAATATTAAAACTGTACATAGGACGGAAAAACGTACCTCAAAGCATATCTTACGGTAGTAACGTTAGTATCAAAAGCTGGCAGAGGAGTAAAGCCGGCATAGGAGTGTGTATGCTATCGGGTGCTCCGGAGCCCGTCTGACTCCCTTAGGTCGGCTATACTTCTTGGCCAGTTTGGATACTATCTTATGGCACTGTAGGATCTGCTTGGAGATTAGATAAACTGTAGGTTCAGGAGATCATCAACACAGTTGGCCGTGTCCAGTACCCAAACATCTTAAAATCTTGGAACAGTGTTTACCTAGTACCTAATGATTTTATAGCTTGTATATTGTGCGATGTCAGATGAACTTCAGGTAACTGTTCAGGAGACTGTCAACGCAGTTGGCCGTGTCCAGTACCCAAACATCTTGAAAACTTGAAACAGTGTTTGATTTTACAACTTGCACTTTATGAAATGTCAGATGAACTGTAGGTAACTGTTCAGGAGATCGTCCACACAGTTGGCCGTGTCCAACACCTCCGGCACCAAGCTCAACACCCCGCCGTAACACTTCATCTCAAACGGCTTCAGTGTGTTCCCAAAGTCCGCTTTTGTCGTCTGCAAGTCCGAAAAGTCCGTTTCCTTCGCCAAGAGGGCACCCCACTTTTGTAAAGACGCCCAAATGTCTTCTTTCGTCTTCTTCTGCGTCCTTCCTTCCATCTTTTGACTCGAGCTGATCTTCGCCCAGATGTTTTCCAAGACGTGAACGCGGAGTTTGGTCAGATCACGCACGATGTGGAGAAACTCTTCGACCATGTGGACGCTTTTGGAGCCCTGGTCTTTGAGAATCCGCTCGAAATCCTCCACCTCCGTCAGTGTTGAGATGGTCTTCGTGCTGACTGGCTTCACAGACTTCAGGGCTTCCACGAACCTCCGGACCTCCAATGCGAAGTAGCTGTCGGGGTAAACCAAACGGGTATATAGCATTAGAATTGGCCAATGGATTACCAGTGTCTATTGTCTACTATACCGATCTAAAGTGTTTTTAATCAGCTTCCACGAACCTCCGTACCTCCAGAGCGAAGTAACTATTGGGGCGAACCAAAAGGGTATGTACTCGCATTAGCATTAACCAATGGAATTTAGGGTCGGGTCAGGGAGAGTGAATAGCACCCTTCAAGAGAATAGCTACCCGGAAACAATTCAAGGATACCTGAGTAGATATTCGAAGTCAAATACGACATAAATATTTCAATGATGGTTCTAAATTGTCTGATAACATAATGACATTGTATCCAACTAATCAGGATGACTTCTATGAGAGCGTTTTCATTCATTTTCTATGACTATGGCAATGAGGCAGGCAGGCCATTATGTTTTCCTCATTTGCATTTCGTACCTAAGTGCACATATCATTTTCGCTTTTTATCGGTCAGATTGAAAGTTGTATACTAGTATTACGTAGGGAGGTGGTAAATGGTCATTTTCTAGAGGGTCGACGTCATTTTTAGATACTGGTTATTTTCTAGAGGGTCATTTTTAGATACTGGAAGTGAAAATTGAACCTAGATTGAAGAATAAAACGTTAGAGTATTCACCTGTATGACTCCTCCGCTGACTTGATGCCCCTACAGAAGTTCCTCAGGTGCTGTTCCATGCTGATCTCAACCGCGTCTTCCCCTTCTCTGGGCGATCTGCCCTTCCCTCTGACAATTTGCTATTGAGAAAAGAGGATCATTATACAATGACACTATAAGCCTTGTTCTGAGTGGGTGAATTACTATATCCGTATAATTTCTTTGTTAATTTCAGTCACATTATTCCGTGGTCTATGCTTGACATTGATATAGATTTACAGCTGTAAGATATTGTAGTTTTTTAAGTGTAAGTAGATACGGGTAACATGATTGGCAAACTCAACGACTTGAAGTTTGTTCACATTTTCTACTTTAATCTTAGTCTAACCAGTCCTGTGCGAATTAATTCCTTACACAGGGCTTCGCTCCAAGTCAAAGTCTTCAGTCAAATTACAGACCTATCATCCGACAGGAGTTAGACTTTTTTTAATCATCGGTTATGTGTCACACAATGAAGAAAAAGATTTTTGAATGAGCAAACGGTAGACATGAATTCTACCAACCCTTCTGCCAGTCGTCCGTTCCCGTGGAGAGTGGCGGGGAGTAGACTTGGGTGTAGGAGTGGGCGGTGCCGGGGCGTGCAGCTGCGCCACTATCGGTGTGGCGGGAGGAGACAGGAGACCCAGCGGTGACGTACTCGGTCTGCTCAGGCCTTTACTGCCTCTCAGTTGTGATGAGCATCTGGAAAATGATTTATGATCATTATACATGTATTTAAGCGTCTTCGCCAAGCAATGACCACAAGACTCGGCAAGAATGTTGCTATTAACAAATGAATGGTTTGATGGTGCCACTGCCCACCAAACGAACAAATTCGATCGATACGTTTTTCTGTCTTTCTCTCCTCTCTTCCCCCCAGTCTCTTCCCCTGCTACTATCTCTTTCCTACATCCTTATATCTGTTACTCTCTGCTCCCTCTCTCTCTCCCTCACTCCCTGTATTTATAGAAGTTTATTTGCAAGTTCGTGCCCGAGGGCTAATTGCAAGTACATGGTATACACATAGTGACAATGGACAGTCATAAACAATATTTTAATCTAATACTAGTGTTGGCTATTTCTAAACAGGTTGGGTTTGACTTCTTTTTTGGAAGCAGATGGAGACGAAAAGCCCCACCTTTTCTAAAATTTGTGGGTTCTGCGATTTCAAGAGAAAAGTGGCTGTCTGTTCGTCTGTCAATGTGGGGAAGTTGGGATAATACTTTGTGACTTCTCTAAGAGTGATTCTTTCGGTTTCGTTGAATGAACATTTGGAAATGAAATGTGTTTCGTCTCCCACTGCTTTAGATGTACAATATTTACAAATTCTTTCACACATTGGTAATCTCTTATATCTCCCTCTTTTCACTTCAAGAGGATAAGCGCTATTTCTGACTTTGCTTATTGCGGAGCGCAGCTCGAAATCAACTAGTTCTAAGTACTTCTCTCTATAGCTAGCGTATATAGATTTACAAGTTTTGTAGAACCTCAGCTTACCGGTGTCTATACTTATATTATGTAGAGACGTCTGGATATAATAGCTAACGTTAACCTCATTACACTATCAGCTGTTGAGTCATCAAAGAAAAAGTATTACGCTTCGCCTCACGTATTACGCTTAGAACTTTATCGAATGGTGAGAGAGAGAGCAACATATGTCTTCGTTCCCCACCTGTGGTATTGTTCCTCCTCTATGGCTGTCTGCAGCACGATTTCCCGCGCACCTGCCGCCTTCAGCGTCCTGTCGTTCACCAGTGAGGACTGCATGAGCTCGTGTAACGTACCGCCCAGGTACTGGCTCCACAGCGCACGCTGGGACTCGATCCCGTTACAGCTCACAGTCAGCATCAGGGAGCCTCGTCGTACCCTGCAGAAAATAGTAGAAAGTTTTAGAAAAAAATGCCAGGGCAGTTCTGAAATATGGCCGCTAGGAGGCTTTAAGCTTTTTACAAGTCTCCCTATCTATCTGTCTATGTGGTACTGGCTCCACAGGGCACCCTGTGACTCTATCCCGTTACAACTCACCGTCAGCATCAGGGACCCTCGCCGAACCCTGCAGACAATAGCGGATACGTCGATGAATGTTAGTGGATAGTTTCTGACAAAAGCACCCATGCAGTTCATTGCAGTTCAAATGCTTTTCTTTCTTCTGTTTCTCTCTCTCTCTCTCTGTGCCTCTCTGCCTCTCTCACTCCCTCCCTCCCTCTCTCCCTCTTTCTGTCTCTCTCTCCCTCCCTCCCTTTCCCCCTCTCTGTTTCTCTGTCTCTCTCTCTCTCTCTCTCTCTCTCTCTCCCCCTCTCTCTCTCCTTCTCTCTCAGTTTATTTTTCAATCAAATATCCCACCTGCAGACGACAATCCCGTCCGTCCGCTCGAGCTGTTCCACCACGTGGTTGATCTCCTCCATTCGCGTCATCAGGAAGCTGAAGAACCCCTCGTTGATGTTGGCCAGGATGTCGTGCATATCGTCGGGAGGGGTGTCGTCTGATGGAACAGCCCGGTCGATGACGGTGTGAATGTCCATGAAACCTGGGAACGAGATTCATGTGACGTCATCACTGAGTCCGACCCCATTGTGGTGTCCTTATTTGCATTTCACTGAGTCATAAAGCTCAATAATTTTCTGACGTTTAAGATCTTCTGACTATCTTAAATAACCACTATTGAATGCTTACAGCTCAAACATGAAAATTCCAAGAGAATACTTGCAATCCATTGAAATGCAAATTGATACACCAAGATGGCCGCTTCATCGATATACAAATTACTGAAAACGCTCTTATAGAGGGCATCATGAATAGTCTGTAATTATGATTTTCTTACGTTTTTACACAATTTCGTACAGCCCTTAAATGTTTATTTTTAGTGTTCACCTATAGGACTTAATTTCTAATACATATACTTAATCATATTTCAAGCGTTGTCCTCACCTATTCTCTTGAAGGGTCCTATTCTCTTTCTTTGTCCAGGTGTTCCCAGTCTGGATGGAGGTCCTCTCGACTGCTGGGTTTTCGGTCGTGTGGAATCTGGAGAAGTGAATAAGATGCCGCGTTCAATGATGTTAGAAAGACTTCTTTTTCTGATAGGACTGTCTTTAAGCCCCCTTTACAAATCAAGAAAATAGCTCGGCCGAGTTGTCAGCGAGCTCTAAATTACGAGGAGGCATGACCCTGATGCCGACGAACAAATGGCAGAGTTTCTTCGTCGGCATCAGGGTCATACCTCCTTGATATTTAGAGCTCGCTGACAACTCGGCCGAGCTAAATTCTTGATTTGTAAAGGGGGCTTTAAGTATTATGTTCACCGATTTATTGGTGTACTGTTAGAATGTTCCGGTATCTGCATATATATCAGTATATTAGCGAATTGGAAAAAACACATCATGCACACCAAGTCTAAATTGGCTTTTTACGTCTACCTTATGAACAAAAACCCCGTCTAGGGGCTCAGTGCCTAAGCTCAAATAACTTTTCGAACTAAAGCGTTCTTAGCTTCACTGTAAAAAGAAACAAATCTCGATCAAAGTAACCTTCTCCGCATTTAAACTTAATTTGTTTTGTCTTTTGCTTCGACCTCAACCAAGTTCCAGCAAGTAAAACCCTACCTACTAAACTTTAAACGTGGTGAAAAACACTGTACAATTGATTATGTAAGTTTGAAAGCAACTAGACACGATGGACCCCCTAAGATGTTTACAGTAAACAAGCCTTATACAATTATGAAGTAGTTTGTTGTTGTTCTACTTTAAATGGCCAATAGAAACTGCCAACTCCCTGCCTAGCGGTTGGTTCTTTGTTGGGTTTAGTAAGACCATTATTGGCCGTCTGCCGGCAACACTGTTTATATCAATCCGCCGTACAATGTGGTCAGAACTATTTTTATCCGCCACAATCCTTGTATCAATACGCCACAATGGTACCAGGTAATGTACACGGAAATCGTGCAAGAATGCACCGAGGGCTTTTCTTGTGTCGTCTTTATACAACGGATTAAATTTCATTCTTGAGCTTTAAAGAAGGAGAATTTTGCGAGGAAATTAACAAGTATTGAAGATTCAATATGTTGGCATATAAAAAATTCAAGACAATTCAGCTTCCATTCTGTTTCTTTTCATAATTCATGTAACGTAATAATTTCCGAATTGGCCTTTCTTCGTAAATAGCATCACATTTGACAGAAAAGCCTTTGCAAAACTGCTCAGACTATGGCACAACTTAGCAGGAAAGGATACGGTTGTATTTTTAAGCCATCATCACAATGGATCGTAAAGGTTTAAGAGATATAAATCTAGTTATGCCAGCTTAAACGAAAGGTTTTCATGCATTTGGCAACGTCGTAATGTTAAAAGAGTTTCATTTGTCATCAGTTGTATACTCGATTCTCTAGTTTTCAATATCTTCCGCACGACGCTTTATGTTTCAACCGGGCTCGTTTTGCGGGCCTTTGCTTTTAGTCATTTTTCCTTGTCCCCTTCTCTGATTATGCACGTAGAAAAGACGTAGAAACACAGAAGACGCCACAAAAGACCCCCAAACCAAATCAGACCGATCGCATCTGCCTTTAGATAACAGTTTCTGTCGGCGACTTCCATTCAGTTCAAAGGAACAAAGTGCCTTAATACCTTAATTAGGTCACATGTCTAGCGTTTCGTGAAGAGGTGAGGACAGATAAACGGAAGGGTGATTGGTAACATTAACTCAATTAGGTCAGTAGACAGCGTCTCTAAAGGTCTTTCACATAACAAATCAGGGTTTTGTCATGTCTATTCATCCTGAAGCGCGCAAAAACCTTGAAGTTATGAACATTTCAGCACAGGTCATCAACAGTTTGCATTTCGTTTGCACTTTTGTACCTAACATTACAGCTAAGATGATCTTTTTTTATAAAACTAGGGCTTGGTCACATATATGTTACGGTCGTTGTTCGATCGCAAACTAAAGGCATTCTTGGAATAGGCGAGCATATGCTTTACAACATCGATTAGCTGTCTTGTTATGGAAAAGGCTATCTTAGTAATTGTTTCTTTCACAACCTGTTTGAAAATTTTACGGCATAAAAATTGAATATGACCGCTCTGTGACAGACAAAGATATGCTGGTCTCATATCGTATGTGTCAATACAACACGGGACTAAGAAATACAAAAGTAAGAAATTAAGGTCTGCACTCAAAATCACCAAAAGCAATGTTTTTCATTTTTACCCAATTTGCATATACGGGAAGGCCTAATTATACATATAATTACACAGATGCTTCTGAACTATAGGGACTACGCTGTTTGACATGATTTCACCTAACAAGTTAATCCCAGACAGGTGCGCGGTATTACCTTTCTTTAACAAAATATCCATCAACAAAACCACTCAGATTCTTAACGGCCGTTTTCAATCAACATTTACTAATGCAAACAGACCTCAGATTTTTTTACTCAGAAAAATGTATTATTGAACCTAAATTTAGGTTATCTAAATAAAATGATACAATCTTGCCGCCAAGATTCGATTGTTGAGATGAAAAGCGGGTTACGTTTCGTTCGTGTGACACATTTGGTTTAGTGTAACATACGGTTGCTATGCGACGATAATTGATCGACAGAAATTCAAGCGATTAGACCACCAGAAAGAAAAAAAAAGTTACATACGTCACTAACCAATGGTACACGTTATATATTTCTACTGTAATTAGGAATTCAAAGATAGTGACCAAAAGATTTGATTTTATTCTTTACAAAATATTTCTCTTTTAGTGGCAAAGTTGATATCAAATTAACTGAAGAAAGAATTAGAACGTCATGATTTTTTGTCCAGTCGTGTCGTTGGATTTCTTCACCTAAATGTTAGTTATAAACTCAGCACAAGTTATGGCACGGTCACATTTGTCATAAACCTCCACAAGGCCTTCCTATGGGGCACTGTGCTATGGGGTATGGATGGTAAAATTTGGGCAAAAGAGGAATAATGGCCCGTCTGCGGGAATGTTACATCTCTTCCTTGCATGCAAGCTGTGATCCTCCAGCAAGTTATCTGTCTATTTAGTCAATTTCTACTATTTTTCAAGCGACCTATGGATATTCTATTGATATTATTCGTCATCGGCAATCGTACTATCAAGCAAGGTGTCCTGGCTAAATTTTGAAGCACACGTCACATGCAAGACTATATCCAAAGAATTCCCTCACGACATTTTGCGACAGTTGTACGACTAATTTTCAACATGAGGCTTCTTCAACACCCAAAATTCTTCTAACATTTAAAAGCTGTCATCAATAATGTTACTATACAAGCATTTTTTTTTACTTCATGCCAGTCGTAAGACAGTTTTTACTTTAGATGCGTGTCACCCTGAAATGGTAGCGTCCCGCCATGACAACCAAACAATAACTTCTTTCATGGCCTATTTACTTTGCGAGTATCTTCTGTATAGGAGGTAAACCAGAAGACATGTTTTCTACCGTTTCAAGGCCAGAGGTATTGACACAGGTGAAAAAAGGGAACACACATGAAACAATTTAAAAAACAACAAGCTTTTGTTTTGTGGCTGTATCCAGTAGTTTCGTATGAATAAGGCCGTTAGATTTTGTAGTATCGACTGGCTTTTCTACACTGTCTTGAAATAATATTTGTATGGGGCCATGGTCATTTCAACAAACCCAATAGATGAAGATGGGGGCTTGTCTAGCCAGTATCCTGTTTACTTTAGTATTACTTGAGGTATCAAAACTGTAAGTTTTGCTGAAGTACTGCAGAAAACAGCTTTGGGCCAGTGATTGAACTTGTACTTGGTTTAGCTGACACCTACTCACATACTAAATGTGATAAATATCCATCCACAATTTCTTGAGTTATGCTGTCCACATACAAAACGAACCATAGACAAGTTTGTTGAGAGTAAATACAGTATAAGAAGTGGTAGCTAATGATATTGCACATTGGTTTATGCCTTATGTTTACACAGGCAAACTTCTAAAGGAATGAAAAAATGCCGGACTGAAAATAAGTGTAATTTTTCAAAACTATGTAAGGATGTGTGTAAAATTTTTAGGTATCATTTGGCCAATGCAAAATTGCTTTGTAGTGCGAATCGAAACAAGACATTTGTACATTTTGTTGTTCAAAGGAATACTATGTTATTAAAATTTTTTTTTCAGAAATGTATCCATGCATAACAATATGAAAATCAACTAGCAGCTGCAGGCTTTGAGTAATTTTCATGGAGCACATTATGATTTATGACAAACGTTATGTTATGACTACTAGTATTAGGGATTTAGATGTTTTCCTTTTGAATGTTTGAAAGCATTGCATCAAACCATTATTCCAAATGTCCTTGCCAAGGTCTAGGCCGTTTCTAGGTGCATTGTTGGAAACAAAATAAACTGTTAAGGTGATACGAGACCCTTTGCATGGCATTGCTAACTTATACCGAGGTGTTAAGAAAAGTTAAGAAAAGATGTAAAATACTTGCACTGACCCGTAGAGTCTTGTTTTCTTGCCGAGTCTCTGGTCTGTAACTTTAGACTTGATCCTTTGATGGCGACACAGTTCGTCAGGGTGAACGGCCCGCCGGACTTCCGCAAATCTGCCGACGTTTTTCTCTTAACTCCTGTGGAAAACAAAGAACATGAGGAATAATTTATCATAATGCATAACATTTAGAGAAGCTAAGTTGTGTCCGCGTTTTTCATTCGTGAAGTCGCCAGTCATTGTTTTAAAAATCATCTTATAGTTAGTAGTAGTACTTATTTCTCTTCTTAGACTTAGTGTTTCGCACTTACAGGGAAGCGTATGGCAGTTGAACACACATAGCTGAAGTGTGTGGCCCAAGGGCCAAATAGACATAGAGATTGGCACCGCCCTTTGTCTGTATGTACACCGAAAGGTAGAGCATGGATTCTAACTTAAACTGACAAAAACTGCTCAAGGTAGACCAAAGACTACATATTAATTACCATCACAAATTTGTACAGTTTTTGTTTTCTTGTATTCTGTGTACAAGAATTATATCTGTGAGCACATTTTACTGCGAATAAAAGTTAGTTATGTTCTAGTCTTGTTCAGGGCAGTCAGAGCCTTTCTGTCGTTGCTATACCAAGAGAAACTTCATCCACATACAAAGGGATTTTGTCTCCACGCTTGCTTAGACCTCTTGAAAGGAACTCTAAATGCAGCACGTGCAGTGAAATAGCAGCATCTTTTTGGCAAGGTCATTCACTGTAAACAGATCTAGATATGTCACAACGGTGTTATGTCAAGCGAAGGCCGTTTGAACTATAGTTTTTATGACCATTTTTCTTTCTTCCCTTTCAACTTTTCTTTGCCAAGGACACGGGATAAAGTTACAGTTGGACGTAAAATAACTGCTATAAGGACAAAATAGTATTTGCGAATGAATGTTGTCTTTTTTTATTTCTCAACACAATTAAGTCGAATGAGACAACTGACAGCAATGATAAACCACACTTGGGAATGTGATGAGAAAAGGATTCTGACTGTTTCTTTCACGAAGCTCAATAAATCCACATGTGTTTCATTTCTTTATTTTTCTTACTCAATTGTCATCACATAACAAGATCAGAGGGCTACCGCAAAGTAACAGTCTACGTGAGTAGTATTGAGACGGTATCTCTCGTCCTTTAGTATGAAGCATCATGAGACAAGCTCGACTAGCTGAGAGTGAGAACTAGCTGATCATGACCCAATAGTGGAAGGGGTTACGAATGCTGATCAGAAATATCCCAAATTTTAAAGTGAATATTTTGTAAAAGTGCCTTTCCCATGGCCACAACATACAGGGTCCGTCAGGGAGGTTGAAATCTAGAAATTCATTCTTCTTCTTCTTTCGTTACTGCTAAGCCCTTGTGAAGGGATTTAAGTACTCTTTAAAAGGCCGCGCGATGTCTGATTTTCCCCGTGGAGGTTCTCCTTTATTCCCAGGTGTAGGGCAAAGGGCTTAAGTACTACGGTAAGTAAACTCTCCATTCTGGACTACAAACACAAAACAAACTTGACCTCTGCTCGTAGTTACAGATCGTTTGCCGATGTTGTCCCCAAAATAGAGGCCCAGAAACACACGATATGGGTCTACCTGTGTGGTCATTGTTGTGTGTTGAAGTGTTATCCAATGGACTTGAGCCTGGCGTGCCCCGGGACAATAGGGGATCGTTAAGAGTTCATGTTCAGACCACGCGCTGCAGGTGCAGGTGTTTGTGTTAGGTAGACCATAGAGATCGGAGCTGTAATCTGTAGTGGCTTGAAACTGCGGGAGAACTACTAGTAACTAAGAGAGAAACCGAAATGATAAGAAACTTTTGCTTTGAGTGTGAATGTCGCGAACACACTGCAAAGTTTTGGGCCACACAAATCTAACTTCCAGTGTTCTACCAGAATATTTGTGTTAGGGAGTCCAGGGAGATCAGGGTTGTAATCTGTAGTGACTTGAAACAGCGGGAGAACTAACTTCGGAGATAGATCAAGATAATTCTGAACTTTCCCCTATAGTTTGGACCTCGCAAACACACGATTTTTTCGTCATAAAACAAAACTTTAAAGAAGATTTGACGAGTACATGAAAGGACACCCAGTCGTTTATGACTACAGGGCACCTAAGACTAGACCGGCAATGTCAGTATCCTGAATTGAAGAGCAGCCCAAACTGGAGAGGACACTCCTATACAGGTGTGACAGCGTTCTCGCCCCCCCGTGATCTCGCCCCCCCGGGGGCGAAATCACTAGCGATCTCGCCCCCCCGGGGCGAAATCACTAGCGATCTCGCCCTCCCCGGCTAGTGATCTCGCCCCCCTACCTCGCCCCCTTTAGCGATTTCGCCCCCCCCCCCCAAAAAAACGGGTTTACATGACATTTTAGAAGTTGATTGGTATAAATCACAAAATGTAGTTTCAGAATGATATAAGTACACGAGTTTGATACATAACTCCATTCATAGTATCAATATTAACGTAATTACATGGTAATAAGATAGTTGAACTTGTTTCAGACAAGGAGGGTTTGGTCCCTTGTAAATCCCATTATTGCATATACCTGAGTCTTGACATAAGATGCATTTCATTGTATTCACCTGTCCTCAAGCAACCTATATATCTCCAATATGAAGTCTCTACAATGAAGTGACCACAAAAGAACTATGTAATGTCTTTAATAATTATGCAAATATTAGGTATTAATTAGAATAACGCACATTTTGGTATATGCACCTGGCCAAGGGATATCTTCACCTCCAACATGACTGTTTTTTCTAGTATTTAGGAAATGATGCATTTACCCGTGTTTCTTAAGACAGGTACTTTACCAGTGTTTGTGTAGCATTTAGCAACAGCTATATCAACTTGCGCGTAGATAGTGTTTATAATGAGAAACTATTATTCACGTGTGTTTTTGTTAGTGCTTTGGAAATGTTTCCAGCACAAGAAAGAAAACACTGTGACAAATTGAAAACATATAGCTGACGTATTCCGTACCATAGACGGTGTTGATTTATACGTTCGCAGTAGCACTGTTTTATGCCACCTCAGCTGCACAAATTGCCTTTTTTCATTTCAATGTCATGTTTGCACCGAACAATATAATATCGACTTTCGAGGTATGACATCTTACGGTACGGTAATAAGGTGCCATATAGGTACCAGGTAACACACCATATACGTTACTCCCCAGGTGCAGTATAGTACCAGGTAGCGCACCTGTAATATGTAGTAGCCAGCTGCTCTGGGGGGGGGGGGGGCGAAAACGCTAAAGGGGGGCGAAAACGCTAGTGATCTCGCCCCCCGGGGGGGCGAGATCGCCGGGGGGGCGAGATCGCTGTCACACCGGGCTGAACAACTCTACTCTACTCTACTCAACAAATATCTAAGCTTTCATTGTTCTGCCAAGGCTCTAGCTATGTTGCGTCGGCACTGTAAGCTTCTATTACTGCATGACTAAGTCCATCCGTTGTTTATTTGTTTGTTTGTTGTTTTAGCCCACTTATAACAATTTTGCTAAAGATCCATTTCAGGGAGGGCTGAAGCAAAATTCTGCCGGAGTCATGTTGACTCTAGAGCCCTAGAACTGTCCCGTGTAGGCCTTGGCAACGGTCTTAATTGGAGCCTATACATTTTGCATGTTGTTTGTGTTTGTTTTCGATTTCTTAGGACTCATTAAAAACTTAATTTGAACTTCTTAGGAAGCTTGGACGATTTCAAGACGTTCGTAAATTGTTCACAAGTATATATACACATATTCAGCAAAATTCTTGAAAGTCAAAAGTGTTGACGAATGTTGCATGACATCACTTGTGTTTATACAACAACATGAATGGGACAATAGGGTGATAGTTGGAACGCAAAAAAACAAACTTATCTGTGTAACGTGACCTCATACGAGCATGGCGTGATGCAGAATGCACCATGGGATAGTTTTTATGATGCAGAATTTACACATCGTGCAAAGCGCCACCACTCATTGAAATTGATATAGTACTCTTATTCTAACATCTAAAAGATAGAGTTCAATCTCATATTCAACTTAATTCGAACAAACAACATGGTATGTTACTTGGGTTACTATAAAAAGGCTGATTTCTATGATCTTTGCACTTTTCTTCTTATTTTTCATTTTTTTTGCAGTAAACCATGGATTCCAATAGATACTAGTAACGCTTTGGTGATGCTCACAAATGACCATGGAAAAAAAGAAGCATCATTTAGAAGATAACAGCTAAGAGTAAAAGCTTAAGAACAACGTAGGCACGCAATAACTCCGTAGGGGGTAATGGGGGTAATAGACTGCTACCAGGCACCAAAAAGTGATTACCTGACTCAAAGTCGGCACTTTCAGTGCTTTGTTTGGTTAATTAATTTCATTATCTTTGGCCAAAGTCGTTGTTAAACGTTAGACAGATACGTCAACAAGGTTTTGTAGTTTTATGGAGATATAATTGAGTTTTTAACAGACATACTTCATTATGAATGTTTACGCACAACTTTGACCCTTTATGACCTTTGTTCAAAGACGAAGTAACGTTGTTGACGGTTAATTTTCACCAAAAGAAATTGTTCTTTTGTGTAAGCAGTTTGTAGAATGACCTGATATGACTTATTAGCGTAGGTATACGCACGGAATTTCAAAATGAGTCTAGAACTTTAAACACCAAGAAATGACCATGACATTTCTCTGAATGTTCAGAAATATATGGCATAGTGAGTGGCTATGTGGTTAGAGTGATTGGCTTAGATTCGAAAGGTTCTTGATTCGAATCCCTTGCAGGCTCCAATGTTGTACCGTTTGGAAAAGAAACTTTACATCGATTTCCTCACTTCTCCCACGTCACAAAGTCCAAATGAGTACTAGTAGGTTCGGTTAGGGACATTCTCCGGATGGAATATCTCATTTTTTGAGGAGAGCTAAACTTGCCCCAACCACGCTAAAGAACTCACCACACTTATCGAACAGGGAAGGGGTCCATCCTGATGTGAGTGAATCAAGCCTATGATCTGTACGGTAACCGGGTTTGATACCAATTATATTTACTATACAAGACATATGCGTCAAACATTTATACAAGGTGTATGCGTCAAACATTTATCGTGACAAAGTGCGTGCTTATTTTAGATAGAAATTCTGTACATGAATCACCCATACTATCACCCACACCATCATACTATTAGCTATCTTGTGCTCTCTAAACTACTGACGCACCTGGATACACGATGCTGGTTGTCCCCGATATCCGGGGGTTGCACCGGGCGTACGCTCGCACCTCCTCGGCTAGGAGTGCCAGGTTGGCCCGCTCCAGCGCCGAGCACAGCTCGTCAGGGGAGGCGGAGTCTCCCTTCTTGTGCTTCCATAGCAGGAGCATCTGTTGTTTCTGTGTAAACAAAAATTGTTATGTTTTTAAAATCGTCACACAGTGGTTTCTTTTAGGCAAGATAGGGAAGACTTAATCTTAAGATCAAGATATAAAAGGGTTCAATTCTTCATGTATATGTTTTGATTATCATGGAAGCTCATTTGTATTGGTAGTGATAATAAGTACATTGCTAAACTTTCTTCCAACACAAGGGTATACACTGATCAAATTTTTGACGACCACTGTCACCTTCGCCAGGATCAATATTGATGATTAATCACTTCAGAAGGTAAACTCGCGAGATACAGACACAGACACATCTTATTAACACGTGATTTTCCGGATACGTGACGTCAGCAATTGGTCAAACGTGCTAGGATGACCAGTGCTTGGTCATCAGTGCTCATCCTGAAGACGGCTACAGTAGTCGTCAAAAAATTTGATCCGCGTATACCTTTGTGTTGGAAAAAAGTTTAACGTTGTATTAAGAATTCCTTTACTAGTATCTAGATTTATCTTTTTACGGTTTTCAATATATTGCCCAATCCTTACCTGCGCTAACAGATCCCCGTGGTTCTCGTACGCCAGTGCGGCGAGGTCCTCATCATCCAGCCCCAGCAGCTTGGCCAACGGTTTCCAGTCGCACTGCTTCAGCTCGGAGGACACGTCTCGCAGGACTTTGTCAAACTCAGACATCGGGGGATCTGTTTAAAAACAACAAAGGTTAAGATTTTATGATTCTAAGTTTGGCCAGCGGTTTCCAGTCGCACTGCTTCAGCTCGGACGACACGTCACGGAGGACCTTGTCAAACTCAGACATCGGGGGATCTGGTATACAAAAACAAGAACATCCATAAGTCAACATACTTCGTTATTATTATCATTAAATACGAAGTAATGCGATCTGGTTCCTCAGTCCCAGAGTGATACTTCAAAACACGTTTTATCACAAGACACTAGGTCCACGATGTATTACCTTTACATTCTATCTTAAAGTTTGTGCTTGAACCGCCACGTTGATTTTACATGTACAACACTAATCCCTGCACAACTATAGACAGCACGATTTAGAGGTTCGCCATGACTTTGTATTTGTTATAGCTTCCGTTTGATTTTACGACACTAAGTCCTGCATTGTCAAAGAAAACACGTTTTACGGTCTTAAAAGACTTCTCCGTAATCTTTTTATCTCCTTTAGTACACACGATTCCCGTCACAATTTTTCACAACTTATGCTTCGCTTTTTTTTCTACACATTTGGTGTTGCTCATTACTAACTCCTAATGGCCAGGATAAGGTTGAGAGACCATGGTTAGCTATGTGTGAAAGGGAGGTAAAACTAAACAGTACCTGTACGTGCGAATTTCAGGCAAGCACAGCGTTACAGGCACTCAATATTGACGGAACCAAATCCTGTAAACACTAATACCTGACGAGTTGAAAGAAACCTTCCGTTAGAAGAGTTTTAGGTATTTGTGAACAGACACATCTAGCGGTCCGGGGGATTTCTTGTTTTGGGGGTGGAGAAGAGTTTTGAATTAGCTAGGAAAGTGATGGCGAGCTATTGTGTAAAAAACATATACACCAGCTGCATATGTTAACTAATGAGCTTTCTTTGTATTTGTTGACCGGAACTTGGGTTAGAATTGATATGGTTTAGTCAATGTTTTGGGGGGTCTGTTTGCATGCATCTACGGGTATTGTATTCTGTTACTTACCCAACTATTTGATGCTCTTTGTCTGTCTGTCTGTCTGTCTGCCTATCTGTCTGTCTGTCTCTCTCTTTGTCTGTCTATCTGTCTCTCTCTTTGTCTGTCTGTCTATCTCTCTCACACGAACGCACGTACGCACACACGCACACACATAAACAAACTCACACACACACAGGCATACATTTATTATTGCGTTCAACGGTTGTACTATTCTTCTGCAGACCAATTCAGTCTTTACGTCAGTTTTGTTGTGTCTTGCTGCTAGTACGGTATTTAGTATCGTCCCAAAGGGCTTAAACAAAACCCAAACCGACTGAAACCTATACACCACCAACAATGCTCCCTGCAAACCTTGTTCTAACAGTTAGGCATCATATATAAACGTTCTTTCTCTATCCTGGGTGCCTTGTTTTGTCTGCATGGTAGCGGTGTATACATAGCAAAACGTACCGTATCATAACAATCATCTAGATGGGATCTGACATGCGAACCTAGAGTTTTAAACTTCATTTGGGACTCAAGCACACTCGCCTTATGTGTGGTGGTCGTCCGACTATAACAAGATTTTTGTGATATTCCTGTATGTGTCATACCAAATTGATCTCTTTTGTTACCGTAAATGTTCCATCATGTTAGATCCTTGACAGTGGTTGGTTCTGTTACAGCTTGATTAAAAATCCTACTACGACAAAATCGTAGAAAGGTTTATTTGAACCTTGCGCGATGCAAATTGTATGATTTATTTATTTATTTATTTTTATTTATTCCACTTCACAGATTGCGTACAATGATGTAGCCTGACAAAAGTTTGCAATTGTACGAAAGTTTTGACAATGAAATGTCAGATCTTGAGCAAATAAAAAGAACGTCCGTTTTGTAAGATTGCCAGTAGCTCTTCGTTAATGATATCAGAAACCCTGTGACCAAAGCTATGATCTACCCTCGCGTAATCTCCAAGCAGATCCTACCGTAGCATAAGATAGTATCAAAAGCTGACAGAGGAGTGAAGCCGGTTTAGGAGTGTGTTTGGCTACCGGGCAAATGTACACCTCTTGGCTGACTGCACTCCTTGGCCAGTTTGGTACTATTTTATGCCATTGTAGGATCTGCTTGGAGATTACCCTCGCCCCCGCTGTGGCAAATACCGTGAACTGCATGACATGTAATGACCGACGGGTCAAGTAGGTACAAAATTCACCGGTGTCAAGAAGGTTTCGAGAGAGGAAAAAATATGAAATTGTATTTGCCTTTAAAAAAATATGAAATTGTTTCATCACTAACTGAACCCATTCTCTAACCCCGCTCTAGCAAATACTCTTCACTAAACATGCCCTGTAGGTCGAGTGACGACGAAAAACACATAGAAAGTCAAGAAAGCTTGTGGAAACGCTTAGTTCTTTCGAAAAATATTAAAAGTACTGTATATGATAAAATCTATGATGTCAATAGCAAATTATGTGTAGCAAATAATAGGAGCTCGCTGAAATAAAACGACTTATAGGTCAATTAGCGATGAAAAATCATGGCTGTCAAGGGAACACTGAATACTTTAGATATTAAAGAATGTGTGAGCAAATCCTTGATCTACCCATACCCCTCTAACGCAAATAATGGAAGGTCCCTGATATAAAACGACCTTTAGGTCAAGTGGCGATGAAAAATCACTGCTGTCAGCGGAGTTGACAGTCCGCTGTGTTCCGCTGTTTATTGTTTATAAAGGAGCTATTGGCACTCCCCCTGCACACTCACTGTACAAACATTAAGGGTTGTAATCTACAGGCTCTAAGGAGGGGCACGGCTTGTCTGGACCTCCCGTCAATTATAAACACGTTTGTCTTAAGTAAGCTATTAGAATAAATACAGAATTTTGGTTTTAATCCAACGTTAACGTTTGTTCTTGGTACATACTATCGCTAACCAAGTAAAAGCTGTTACGTTTGGTGTGTTACAACAGAATACGCGATACAATTATTTCCTATGATAGATCTACATGTACGCAAACAATCTAATCATAAAATGATAACACAATAAGTATACGTATCAATTAATACTACTAACGTATTGACAGTTTGTATTACTTGAAGGCTAAGACCCGGCAAGATTTGTAGCTGTACAATTATCACATACAATAACTAACTAAGGGAATTCTTACAAAAGGAGTCTTGCATGTGTAATGCAAAATCCAGCTGTATTGTTGCAGATCAAAAAGCCAGTCTTGGATACTTGTTAAATTCATAACTCTAAAATACCCCATGACATTTTTACCTTACGACGACCTAAGATACATGTGACCGTGCGTTCAGACCACACGTAATGTCCCCACCTAACCCGGTGCTAATTGATAGAAGATAAACTACCATTATTAACTGTTGGCAGGCCGAGACGGTAAACATGGCTGTGAAAAGGTCTAAAATGGCAGCGATTGCGTGTCAAACTTTGCCAAGTCATCGTTCAGTAACTACAGAAACTAGCTTTAAGAAATGTTGCTCTGATAAATTCTGTCCCCTGACCCAACCTTTGCTTGAAGAATAGTATTTTCTATGGCTAGAAAAGCCGATATAAAACTCTAGGCCTAAGTCTGTTTAAATAGTTTGTGCATAAACTAGCTTTCAGTCATTAGAATTATTGAGTCCTTTCTGCATATTTCAGCGTAAAAACGGCCTCGTCCTTTCTAAAGCCACTGGGTCACACAGATCTCTGCAAGCACTACAGCCGGGGACTAGTCCGTTGGAGGCGATATGTGTTAAACTACCATTATATTTGTTATAGCAGCCATGTATACGTACTGATCAGTGTGTATCGCTGTTTAAACATTTTGGTATGAGATTTTAACCTACGACCTCTCTTAAATGCAAGGCAAGCACTGTACTATTGCACGGTGTTTCTGGGTCAACTAGTATTGATTTTTAGATATACACTGTCACTTGTACTGTACATTTACGCTTTACGTTATTGACAAGACAACGACTAGACAGGGCTTCTCGGAAACGGAGACACTGCGATGGGAGTGTCACTACATGACAGAAACAGGTCAAATCACTTACGGACATGAAATATTGATATAAAATCAATGTTAGAATATGAGCATCATTATTGGTACTTCTATGGAGAATATTGAGAGATGACAGGGACGACTTTGAACGTTAAACCTTTTCCATGTGTCCTAGAAGAGTACAAGACACATTGGTAGTGTGAAATATTGAAAAGGAAACAATGGAAGGAAATGTTTTGATGGAAGATAGAAGAATATTAACGCTTCTAAACGTGTACATTCAGGCCTTTCGTTCTATTTAGTTTTAGATTAATTTCAGAGTTGTATGCTCTATTTTTCTTTCTTAGTTATACTTACCATAATGCCATATCAAACGAGAGTTAAAAAATATAACAGCCTCTTTCCTCAAAGCTATCTTTGCGTTTATCATATATGAGTTACATGTACATTCAGCATTACACACATAGCTACTGTCCTATAACAACATTGTAGGAACACCTGTTTAAACTATTGGGCGTGAGAACGTCTCAAAACAATTACAATACCCGTCTTTTGTTTTGTCTTGTTGCTCTATTCCCTTAGGAATTCAGACAATTATGCCTTTCTTTCAACAAAGGACGATCTATCTTTTAACAAATCACGCTACACCCTTTTCTTATCATCCCTGTTCTTACTTGTATAATCTGACGAAACATCTTCCCTTTCAAGACGTTAACATTATCTTAAGACGTAACATAAAGACAAAAACCTGTTCTTATGCAGTGGCCCACTTTAAAGTAATTACTCCATTTTCCGCTTGGTTAAGGGTAAGCATAATTACGTACTTCTAATGATAGAGTGCAACATTTAACTGTAAGTACTTTACATTTTTGCGACTGAATAGATTGCTAAATACTTTTAAATAGCATTTGTAGACAAGTACCTTTAATAGTGCATTCGTGTACGTTGCTAGTCTCTTCCAGTCTCCGGCCTGGCCAAATAGTAATAAGGGACTTTGGCCAAGGTAGGAATGAAAGCCTAGTAAGAGTTAATTGGCCTAGGAGTGATCTGACCCGCCGGCGGATAGCTGGATAGACTGCAAAAGACTGACTTAAAATCCATGATAACTTATTTGTCTCTATTTGGCCAAATTCTTCTCTTTTGCCATCCAGCTGACACGTCTGATTGGAGACTAATACGTTGCATGGAACTTAAATGTTAGGTGTTAAATTATTGCTGTGACGACTGGTTTAACGTGTCAAAAAATAATTGGTCCCTTAGGGAGGTGCTATACATAGTCCATGTCCTTTTCTGTGATGTGTTCTGGCCTTTGTTTTCTTAAGATGGCATTACTGAGAAATCACCGAGTGATCTTTCGTGCGATATGGTCGTATTTCTTATGGGACAGCTGTCACAAGTAATTTCGGTTGTGACAGTTCATAAGAGACTCTTGTCACATCATTTGGTGATTTGTTCCGTCTATGCGTGCTAGCTAGCCTGTGCTAGTATGTGAAGGTATTTAGAGGGTATGGTCACTCGTGCGACTATTTCTGTGATTCTTGCAATTGTAGACTAAAAAAGTACAGGTATTCTCAAAAGGAAATGACCATAGATGTAACGTTATGTCAGTTAACTTTCAACTTTTCCAAAATCAGCTTGAGTAGTAAAGAGACAAAATATTTTTAACATATCGTTCATAAAACAATACGGCAATGAATTTATTTTTTCAGTAACAGCAACCCATGCTATGGATATCACATTTAGTCTTTTACTGAAACATTCCTTCACATATTCTACTAAAGGGACTAAAGTAAACACTTTCCAGAATGTTACATATGATCAACTGTTCCTAGATTTCGATAGTACCCCGTTGCTACTGTTCGAATGTTTCCGACCATGTACTACGTTTTATTGTTCTTCATTTCTGTAGTAATCTATCTTTATAAAACCGTCATTTCATTGACAAATTTATTCAAAGGGTTAAGATTTTGAATGACAAAAATTATAGTAAAGTATCTTTAGATTGCGCTCAAAATTGCATACACTAAATCATTATAACATTTAATGCACTATAAGTCAAATATGTTCAAAAACTGTCTTCTGTGTTAGCCTACTAGATCTCAGAGTAGCTATATATAGAGAAGAACGTCTTTTTCTTGCACCATTTAGTTAGAAAGTGCAGAAAATGGGGAGGTTTTGACGCCACATTCCGAAATGTCAGACTTTTTCTTTCGTCAGGTAAAAAGACTCGGTGTCGCATGTCAGCACACGACATGGCCGCCATGACAGGTGGTCACACCGCAAACCTTCCAACAGAGAAGAAAAAAAAGAAAGTTCTGACAGAAAAACGGAAGTATTCTCACCTCTCCCAACTCTTGACACCCCGACTGCACCCTCCACAGCCATACTGATCACCTAGGTAGCGTTGACAGAAACCATGGCGCGGGAAAAATCCACAAAACGTCGTCTGAAATCCTGACCAAAAAAAGTCGTCTGATCCGCCTGTCAATCTGTAGACGGAGTGATCGGGTCGTGCGGCGGCAGGAACCGGCGTCCGTATACAATAACCGGGGTGTTTATACTCTCCTCCTCACTTGATACGCCCCTTGTATATCACTTTCCTGTGGTCCTGAATGCCTGTTTAGAAAGCCCCGGCGTCTAACGTTTCCCGTGTCTTTTGTGTTTGCTCAAAGGGGTTTACAGCAAACGTGCGCAAGCCGAGAGAGAGGATTGTGTTGTATGTAGTTCTGCACTGAGCCCTCAATCTAAACTATCCTCACTGCGCATGTATGGACCCCCAAACAATGGCAGTCACGTGACAACAGGTGGTTAGACGTCTTGGCCAGGTGAAGGAGTGACGTCATGCCGACTTGCGTGTGGAGTCGGGGTTTTAATCTGTTGGCACAACAGAAACTGTCCCCGCAAGAATGACAAACGGTAAAATGGTGACCCTAAAAGTACCGACGACATACTTAACAACAGTATCACGCTGTGTAGTGTTAAAAGTAAAACAAACAACATATGATTCTTTCTTCTTTGAAATCAATCAGATTAATCAATAGAGAACGATCTGTATACTAATATTTAGTTTAACCGCAAACTGTGCTATGCTTTCATATTTGTACGGGAATCAAACCAGTGCCCGTCCATGTCCACAAATGATTTTGAATTTCTTTTTTTAAGACAAAAATGACCACAGGGCAGAAAGTTTCAGATTAGGTAAGACGCCATTCTATATTTCTGGCGTCAAATGAAATTATACTTTCATAAACGAATAATAATCAAGTTCGTATTGAAATATACAGTGTCAATTTTAGTTGACCAAAAAGATATTCGAAACAAACTTTAAGGAAAACTAGTTACCAATTCGTGTGAATGTATCACACTTAAATACATACAAACTCTAACGTTACAAAAGAATATCACGTGTAA
This sequence comes from Branchiostoma floridae x Branchiostoma belcheri, assembly GCA_019207045.1. Taxonomy (NCBI): domain Eukaryota; kingdom Metazoa; phylum Chordata; class Leptocardii; order Amphioxiformes; family Branchiostomatidae; genus Branchiostoma; species Branchiostoma floridae x Branchiostoma belcheri. The sequence goes on along the minus strand of CM033040.1, from coordinate 5,815,954 downwards.
AGAAAAGGTGTCTGCCACCGAAGACGTTTTGTCACAGGTTAGTTCAAACTTTAGCAAACTCACCGTGAGTTCACGTGTACAAAGGTCTCAGAAATTGAATCCCTAAGTCAATTGCAAACATCGAAAAGCCCTCGAACTTTGTAGTGTTTGCTTCCCTGTCATGCAAGAATTTCACAAGGTACAAAGGTTTAATTTGCTAGCGCCGGAGAGAATTCAGGTGTAGTGTGTAGACTATAATACTTAACTGAAGTTGTTATATTTCTAATTAAGTTGTCAGTAATGTGACTTTTTTCTTTTTGTTATAACATAGCATTAATAGAATGCAAGCAGAAGGGGCTATTCGTATTCATATTTTGGGAATACATAGTAATATATTACTGTAGATCTTTCCTCCTGGCTTCCTAAGAAATAGTCGTTCCCATGGCAACGGTTGTAAAATACGTCATGTGTCAGCACCGATTCAAAATTGTCAACATCTTAATTACAACACTGAAGATAAGAGCCGAAATCACGTCTGGGCGGCCATTCTAGACCTCCCCTTCAGTTTAGACCCCTCTCCTTTTAGCCCAAAAGAACCCCCTTTCTCTCACTACCCCCCTTCTACAGTCTAGGGGTGGGTACCGGTACAGAAAATTCGGGTCCAGGTCCAGTTTCGCTACACAAAAATTTAGTTTGTGGTGTCAGTATCCGACTCCCACTGGTGTTTTAAAATCCTACAAGGCCTTTTAAGACTGACTGTAAAACTTGTTAGAAATGAATATAGACTGTACTCTACCTCGCTCTTGTTATTTTAATTCCCTCGACCGGTAAGCCCCGAAACGTGTGAATGCCTGATGATATAACTGTTTATTGTCCAATAGGTCCAACATCCGATCCACCGATTTTTTCAGGTCTGTTTTCCTGGATAAGAAAACCCGGTTTTATACCGGTACACCGTACCGGTACCCACCCCTAGGCCCTATTACAGTCGCTAGAGTGCTTGGCGTGTTGTTGGACATGGGAGAATAATACGACTGCAAACATGTCAAGTCTCTGCACGGATTGAACAAGCGAGCTGACAAGCGACTTCCTGGGTTGAGCAGTTCGCTTTAGATGCCCTTTTCACCGTGTCCAGGAGGACAAATAAAGGAGTGGCGAAACGATTTCTTTGGTTGTCTATCTGTCAACTTTGTTGCAATATCTTTCTGACTTTCTGCAATAGAACTGATAGAACAAATTGCCCGATGGTGGGTTTAAAACTTCTAGTTTATTTTTGCACAAACACACAATACAACAGAAAACTATATAACTTGTTACTGAGATTCTCTTATATCTGTTTGGTTTCGATCGTGAGCTAAAGAAGTATGGACATTTTCTGGTTTGCATGATTCTACTTTGCAAATCGCTCCTGCAATTTTTAGTTTTTCCGCTAGGAGTCACTCTTTGTCAAGTACGCTAGCTACTAATAAGCCTATATATAAGGCACTGGGAACACCACGTACAAAGACATTTTACATTACAGAGCTGCTTCTCATTTTTACTGACGAGTACACTTTTCTGATAAAACATATCAACTCTTGGAAACAAAGTTGTGCAAATCTGGCTTTGTGTTATGATTTATCTATTTATCTGTCTTCAACATTTTAACAATCAAATGTTCTATAAATAATGCAGTACATATTGGTATTATTGCACAACATACATCTAAATAAACAAACCTTACCTGAATTTAGACTTGAAATGTTTCCTTGTTAAGGACAATGTCTTTCATCATTATCATGTCTTTAACTACTACAAATAACTTCAAAACTATCATGAACTACATAAACACTCTGCAAAGTTTTGTTACAAAACTGCAAACATTTCACACGATATCTTAAAGCTTATAAACAGGCGATCGATGATGATGGCGATCGATGATGATGGTCATTTGTGACGATCCTTTCGTAAAAAAAAACTAACATGTGAACCTACGATGGAAATCAATGGAACATGCTTGCTTGCCTACCTTTGAAACTAGTACACCCTTATCAGAACAAACAACAGAACAGCCAAACAAATAGATGGACAAAAGTTTGTCAGAGGTCACTCGGTCACCCCAAGTGCCTAATTAGTATTTTTCATCCGTGGCAGTTTGCAGAGGTGTGTAGGCGTTCTCATCCAGACTAGCCAGACTGATGTAGTCCTTTGTGTAGATAAAAAGAGCACAAAAATAATGATGCATTAAGCCACATAAAAACTACATAGAAGACACATACACTAATCATGGACGCTCACCAATGAATATTATGTTGACCAATGCATAAAAAAGAGACGCCCAAACAGCACACCCTTTTCTGTTCTTGACAGCTACAATGTTTCTCTTTCACCTGGCTGACATAGTTGCACTCAGTAAAATTTCATTGGTTTGCGAGATTTATTACATGCGTTGCCAATACATATATGTATTAGCTTACACTCACTCAAAACAATAGTTGATCTTTTTCATAGGATATTTCAATATCATAACCATAGGTAATGCCTTCTACAAAACTATTATGTCAAGAGCACCATAGAATAATTGTAACACCAGTTTAGCTTTATCCGCAGGGTAACCTATATTAGTTGTATTCAACAACAGGGTATTTAGAGATACCAAGAAAACGGCCCCGGGCGGTGGATAGAACTGCAATAGAACTACTTTCTGCCAACTTGATATCCCTAAATACTCTGTGTTTATCAACAATGTATATAGGTTATCCGCGGATAAATATAGAATACAACACGGTGTATTCCGTATCGCCCAAGGTATCAGCCCGACCGCGGGTCGGATCGCCCGACGGCCGATGGCCGGAGGGTGATCCGACCCGCGGGAGGGCTGAGACCGAGGGTGATGCGGAATACACCGTGTTGTATTTTATTTATGTCATACCCACAAAGGTAAACTATCGTTACGTCGATGTAGGTTAGACATCCAGGTAATAAGATACGCCAAAAAGTAGTTACTCAAGCAAGTGGATATGATTTTGAAACGGTCCATATCCAGTCGCTTGAGTAACTACTTTTTGGCGTAAACTATCGTTAATTATAGTGATTTTGATGCAGACAAAAGAGGATTTAGACTCTGCTCACGTGTTCGATTTCCATCAGTGAATTCAGTGTGCGTTGGATTTTGTAGAACTCTGGTCTCTGAGCCGGATCAGCTTTCCAACAGTTCAGCATCAGGGTGTATCTGTAACATTCAGGAATTAGGTTTGAATCTTTTGTACGAAACTGCGTTTTTAAAAAAACGCAGTTTCGTACAATCAGAACTAGATTCTAACACAAGATGTTCTCATACGCCGTGTGCTTCATAACATTAAAGATGTGTTCCGGAAGACTAAGTATTCATGTTCTACTGAAAACCTATACGTCTATTGATATTAGATGTTGGATTTCTAAACTTCAATACCTTCTTGATAACTATTTCTGTTTTTGATTATTGTAGTATAAAATGTATACTGCAACACAATTGTACAAGGTTCAACGTCTGGCCTCTTCCGCTACATAGCAAAGGTTATAATACCATTCTATAGATCTATTGGACTGGTCTACGTAGTCTATACGTAGTACTATGTAATAGAATGGGATCATCGCGACTCAAAATTCTAACTTAGACATTGATAAAGCATTGAAACAAAGAAGAAACCATATTCCCATTTCAAGAAGCTGTCAGACTCACAGTTTCTTATCACAATGCGGAGGTTTGTCCATCCTGTATCCCTGCTGCACTCCGTCCATCACTTCTCGTTTGGACATACCGGGGTACGGAGTGGCACCTGGAGGGATCATACAGAGCATACATGTAAATAAATTTAACCGATATTTTGGTAATGTGTCTTTGCAAACATCAAGCTATGGACATCAATGTAGCTTTTTGTATGGAACTGTATTAGCTGGCTATACGAAGACACATAAACGTCTGTTTGGTGATATAGACAGAATGACACATGTAACATTGCTTCTGGTTGGCAAGAGTCTAGTAATGAAGATGATGAATTCAATTGTAAGCAAAGTCAACCTACCAAGAGTGACGATCTCCCAGAGCAGCACTCCGAAGGCCCAGACGTCCGTCTTGGTGGTGTACTTCCGGTGGAACAGCGACTCCGGGGCCATCCAGCGGATAGGCAGACGTGTCTGGGGTAGATAATTGAAGCAACTTTATCAATAAATGAGAAGAGACTAAATATCAACTGAGTCATGAAGCAAAAATCTCAAATCTCATCTTTAAGTCAGGAAAGTTAAACTTTCTATTTATCATAGATATATGCTCGCTTTAACTTAACGGATCTTGGCTAAAACATACACTGGTGCGTGATACGTACCTCAGTTGTGCTCTCATAGGCATCTCCCTCCCGTGAGAAGCCAAAGTCAGACACCTTACAGGTCCGGTCTGCAGCAACCAGCACGTTTCGTGTCGCCAGGTCACGGTGGATGATCTGAAATAATGTTGGACATTTCATGACCTTGTGGCATGCTGTGACTAGAAATCGTGTATGCATATTGATTGTATTCAGACCTAACTTAAGATTGTTTACCATTTTGGAAGCCAGAAAAGTCATCCCCTTGGCCACGTCCAAGGCGAACTCGGTGAGGTCACGTGATGAGAGGGACTTACTGCCGCCGTGTAAGTTCCCGTATGTTTGCTGGGTGCGGCTGGTGCGGAGGTTGGACTGGAGACTTCCTCCGGACACGTACTCAAGCAGCAGGTAGAACGGCTCTGGAAAAGAAGTCGTCACAACGTCACAAATCTATAGAAATAAAGTTAAGGAAATCAAGTTGTCAGAATTAACGTAGTCTTTATGTTTAAGGACTTTTTGAATTTTAAACACACTTGCCTGTGTCTGTGCAGCAGCCAATGAAAGAGAGGACATTGCGATGAGTCCCGAGCACCTTCAGGATAGCCAACTCCTTGTTGAAAACAGTCAACGAAGCTGGCCCATAGTTCACTATGAAAAGTCAAAAAGCAACATTAAATCTAAACCTGAGTAGAATGGTTTTTGTCTAAGCTTGATCCCTCTTGGTCTATATAGCTATACTTTGAATAATATCTATGATGTTCTACAACGATATAATTTATTTTTTTCTCATATCAATTAGGTGTAAGTTGTTTTTCAGGTTAAATACTTTGTGAATAGGGTAATGAGTCTTGCATACAGTCTATATCTAGCTTACTTTTAACAGTCTTCACTGCCACTGTGGTTGTTCCTGGTTTACCAGCTATTCTCCAGGCCTCAGCTTTGTAGACCTCCCCGAACTCGCCTTCTCCCAGCCGGTCTTTGATTTCCAGACGATCTCGGGGAAATTCAAAGGGCAGCTTCACATCTTCATAAGTTGCACCTGGTGTTGTCTGTATCAAAGTACGTCGATATGATGGATATATCAGAAGAAAAGAAAAACGTGCATTTGTACATGAGCTTATAGCGTATATGAATATAATTGATCCAAATAGATGCGAAAATAGATTAAATTTGCTTGGTTGCAAACAATACCTCGTTCTCAATAGCACTGTGTGCTGTCAGCCCCTGGTACGCAGACTGTACAAACATACAGACAGAATTGGTTAAAAAAAAAGCATTTTACCAGAAGCCTGGTACATGTACAGACTAATTTCCTTCACATAGCTTAGAGGTTCCTACGGGGAAACACCAACCCTATAAGAAAACAATGAGATGGGTAGTGTCCATAGATTAAAAAAAAAAAAAACTTCTGTTATCTATGTTTCACAGATTTCCACATGCGCATTCTTTGCTGTCTTTTCCATTCAAATCAACAAAATCAAGTCATTCTTAACTACGATACTTACTGACTGCGGTATCCTTAGACTTTGGTACCCATCATTGCCCTATACGAAAACACACACACACACAAAAAAAAAACAGTTATTGTGGTACTTGTAGCTAGCGTGTTCTGGTACATGAATGTCAAGTAAATTGTAATATTACTATTATTCCGGCAAATGTAAGTGACTATACACTTTGCATATAGATTAAGAACATTGTAAAGTTTACATGAAGTTTTGTCGTTTGTCAAAATTGAAGTGATGCTTTTGCTCCCAGAAGTATATTAAGTACAAAACCACTCCCTTACCACCTGGTCCAGTGCCAAGGTGTTGTGATGATTTTCGGCAGGTTCTTCTGAAAAAAAAGTTAATGATCATCATAGTGCAATTATAAGAGAAGAAATGGAGATAACATACACAAGAAATAATTTTGTCTTTTCAAAGGATTTACCGTTTACTTCTAATGCATTTTTTGTTATTGCTAACTTCATTAATTATCATGCTAATATACGTCTGTCTACATCACTAGCAGACAGTTCCTTGGAATCGAATTTTAAAAAAAGCCCCTAATGTCATAGTAATGTTGAAAAAAATGGACCAATGGGATCCTTGCAAAAAGCGGTTGTCATACGGGATATTAATGACCTATGGGGAAATTAGAGCCTTCTGATTGGTCAACGTCATTTGGCTATATGGTAATAATTTTTGAAGGATTTCATACCATGCCCATTGGCTGACTTCCGTCTCTTGACAACAACCAGTGTGACAGCAATGATGGCCACAAGTACCATTACACACACCACCACTACAATGATGATGACGGTGCTTTTGTCATCACCTGCTACAAGGAAACAAAAAGGAAAAGTCATTGAGAATGAAAGATGCATATTGGTGTATACCTTTGGCTAAGTTGCATATGTCACAAGTATATAATCCCACCATTTACCGGTAAATATTTGTGGTACTTTTCCATACTTAAGTCTTATACTTTTTTTGATAATTAGTATCTGTTAATGTCCCACCTTTTGTCCCACCAGTACTTTCTGCAGTAGTAGCGTTTATCGTTTGTTGTTGTGTTGGTGATGTGAGTGGTAACCCCGCGGTGGTTTCTGCGGTGCTGCGTATGGATGATGGCGGCGGTGACGCTGAAGACGAAACAAAAACTAGAGTTGGAGAAAGAACTAAACTACTGTGGTCCGTGGTGTGAGGTGCTGCAAGAAAATTGTTGTGCCCAAAGTAGAAAGACTTAAACGCAGGCGAACTTAATCGTGGTGTGTTGCTAGCTGTTGCACATGCAGCAGAACTCGAAAGCGTTCACTACTAGAACACCATGCAGTACTGGATGGCATAGATGGACAAAGTTGATTTTCCTGGTTCAAAAATGCTTGCTAATTGTATTACGTCCGAAGTCCCCACACGCCTATTACATATTATAGTCTCCTCCATCGGCCTCTCTTTGGGCATTGTTGTGCGTAAATTGTTGAGGGGGAAGGGGGTTGTAACGGGGAGGGTGATTCGATATTTTCAACCGGGAAGGTTCTTATGCCGGGAAAGGAATACATGCCGGGAGGCGAGTAGTCTGCCCACCGCTGTATACGCACCCTCAATAACTTACGCCAGTGCTACAGAGAGGCAGATGGAGGAGACTACCTGTGGGCACGTCGCATTCCTCCACGTTTTGTCCGCCGAGCGAGTAAAGGAAGTCGTACGGGACCGTGTTGATTATCAACTCAGAGACACATCCCTGGAAGTCGTATACTGGTAGGCTGGATATCAGAGGGTCGAAGGTCGGTGGAACTCCTCCCATATACACAGGTCCCATCTGTTCCCCAACGTTGTTGAAGAAGTAAGACGGACGCCCGGCTTGGGCGGGGGTACCGTTGTCAATGGTTACTGTTGCTTGGCAACCAGGATGGGAAACGTGCCTGAAGTGTGGAAAATGATTGTTGACTCTTATCAATGATTATGCAACAGTTGCAATACAAAATGAAACCATTTTATGGTAAACAAGAGATGTTTAAAGAAATACCAACACAAATTCTTATTTTTAACACTTACTCAATGGTGACAGAGATATTATTTCCATGATTCACAAGAGTGTTGGTGTCCACAAGGAAGCGCTCGATAAAACAGGAAAAGTGGTACTGTAGAATGGAAGAAAACATCAGCACATTCAGAAGGCCTGGCCTTGTACATATTCCTAACATGAAGGCATGTCAAGATATGATTTTTCAAGGTACTATCACAATAGCATTAATCTTAAGATATGGCAATCCATCAAACAAAAAAACAATACTAATCTTGTTTTTTCCCTATTTCACAATTTTTAGAGTCTGCTGAGGATGTTATCCGTAACAAGGAACACGAGACCACACATACCCAGACACATTGATAACTCAAAACCTTTGTACACGAAGGCAACAACAATGGCGTCACTAATGGATTTTCTAATAAAGTCTCAAAGTCACTTACATAGAGGACTCCATTCTCCACATACAGGTGAATAAAATAAGCGGCTGCCTCTGGTATTCTGTAGTCCTGTACCGCGTACAGCAGTGTCCCGTTCTCGTGGGCTGTACGGAAGCTGACCTGGATGGTGTTACTCTCCTGGACAGTGTAGGCAGGAAACTCCAAGTACGAGTTGGTCAGGAACTTGGGGGTCACCACTCTCCCTGTAGAAGACAAAAGCTCATTTTCTATTGTCAGATTCGTCAATGCCAGGCTACGCAACTGAATTATTAGGGTTGACATTTTGATTACAGAACAGAAAAGAACATAAAAACTGTATCTTGTAACTTACTGGCCTTGGAAAAAAAGAAGTTGACTTAAAAGTCAAATAGAGATTGGACATTCCATATGATTCAAAGTAGGAAATGTCAAAGATGATATCTCTCACCTGAGCCGCAGAACTGTCCAGTATACCACCACGTACATTCACAACGTGTGACCATCTGTCCGTTTACGAACTCATCGATACAGGTAGAACCGTACTGACATGGGTCGTCCTGACACGTGAACACGGGGGTAGGAGTGGGGGTTGGGGTGATGGTTGGCACCGGGGTGGGGGTAAGTGTCGTCTCTGAAAGAGAACCAACGCTCTCTTTGGGGGCTGTGAGAATACATGTAGATCTATCCTGACTGTCCATCACAATCATTATTTTAACTAATAAGAGCATGGCAATTGGCCGTTCAACCAACAGCTGCATGTCCATCAAATATTGAATTTCACAGGGATGCATACACTAGAGTCAAAAGAATTTCTTCGCTCAGTCAAATTATGGACTGCCTGATTGTTTGCAGTTAAACTGTAACGGGGTGTTAATTATAGCCACGGCGATGTCGACCAATACTGATTTTTATTTGGCTTCGGTTTTATGATTTTGTAAACACTTACACTTTCATGCGCCATGTACAAAATAATCCGCTCACGATACTTAGCCATGGCTTCATTCCGCTTCACTATACAACTATGCGGGCTTAAACCCGTAACGTTACAATTAATTAGTTATCCTTTAACACAGTCCTCCACTTGCAAGTTTCCAAACCCCGTATTCATAAGTACAACGTTTACATCCACATACCCTGGAGATGCCCTACAACAAAAAGAAGAACACAAATGAGTTCAAACTGTGGTAAGCGATGGTTGTTTAGCGCCATTGGATACGGAGGGTGGCGGCCGGTTGAGGAGAAGAACTCAAGTTGAAGTTCCCTCACAGAAATATCCGGTTGAAATATCCGTAACCAGTCTGGTTACGTCAAAGAACAAAGGACAGATCGGAAAAAGCCCCCACTCACCCAAATGGTTGCGCCAGTATCACGATTGCCAATGTCGAATAGATGTGGCCATGCCACCGTTGCTACTATGGCCATGCAACGCCAGCATGTTGTTTGTGCAAATTACGTGACCACACGTCACAATATACCGGGTGAGTTCCCCCATTGTAGTGCGATCCTAGGCCTTTAGCAACTTATTACAGTACTGCAGCGGAAATTCCGGTTTTGGTATTCTATGTTCTGAATAAGCTTTGGTCCCGATTTTTGGTGATAGACAGCTCTTGGAAGTCCGTCCAACCATCCGTCCGTCGGTCCATCCCGTGCTAACAGCGTAATCAGTCTGGCAGAGACAAGCTATTTAGAATCATTCTGTCATACATGTAGGGATCGATCAGCTACCAGCATGACGAAATACGAATAATGCAAAGAAGGATTTACTTTTGCATTCATAGTGAGGAAGTTTAATTTCTGTGTTTCCGTGGTAGGACTTTAACGTTAATACATACATGACAGGTGGAACAAATACAATTACGTTGGCTAGCCGACAACGTTACCTAGAGGCAAAAAAAGTCATTTAAAAATCCATCCCTGCTTCACTTATCCTATTTCAAAGCTTGAAACTCAAACACGGTAAGAAGCTTTGTGATAGTGTTTGCTGTTTGTATATATAGTAACGTACTATACATATCATAACTTGTTAACAGTTATACATAACGTCTATAACGTTTATCTATGCCATACATGTAACGTTATGTCCTGGACCGCGATGATGTTTAATACGGGTGTTCCAGACCGGATAATTTTCCGTATAATAATAACAGATGTCAAGAAATTTGATATATATGTGGCTTCATTCTAGGTCTTTTTTTAAAGAAGTGATTACGTTTTGATGATTGAAGGACTTTTTTGGTTATAATTTTTGACCTCAGTAAGATTTACAGCGAATATGAATTTTTGAAACAAACCGCTAGATGCCGCTCTATTGTGGATAATCCATTTTCCGAACGGGGGATTTTAAGTTTTAACTTATTTTCCGCAGAAAAAGATGTAACGTTATAGCTGACCAAGGCTTAATCATACATTCTATAAAATAAAATAAAATGAACATAACAAATAACATTTTCTATCTATATTGTTCGAAAATGACACGATATATGAATGGAAAAATAATCTAGACTTCCCCTATTTAAAGTGGTATCACCCAACAATTTGTGTAACCTTCCTTTTCGTAACTCGTGTTGTGTAAGAAGTGACTTTGTGAGGACAGCGGACGATATAGCAGAAAGATAAAACACATAAGAGTAGTTAGAGACAGTCCATACCTGTACCTGTACGATGTCTTGCCTCAGACCGATGCTGAACACAGCTATCCGCTGTCATTGTCGGGCCTTGCAGCGGGCCGCAGTTCAGGTATGTGCCCCCCTCCCCCTTTCCAAAATTATGTCGGGGAAAATAATATCTGATGGTATATCAAACTTTGGTAGCTGTAACTTTGTTAAGTAAGTTAACCACTTTCTATGAATATTCATGAAACTGAGAACGTTCTTGACATTTGATTGTGTACGCCACTGCAATACTAGTACGCATTTTTTCTTCATATTTGAATTATTCTGAAGTTTGTTCCCGATTGTATCATGCACTAAAGATTTCTGAAAATGATAATTAGCAATTTGCAAATCATGCCCCAAAATTGCTTGGAACCTACCATACCCAAAGTCAGAGGTCTTGCATTTTTTTCAAGGGAAGTTGTAGGTACGGTTTCTAATTTGTTTATCTTTTGGAAATGTTTAGAGTGCTGAACCTAATTTTTCTTAGAAATTAAGATACATGCCGTTACGGTCATTGGACGGAAGAGGTTTATGATACAGTTAATTTATTTCTTAATTTTTTATTTCCAACCCAGAGTTGCGCACTAGGAAGTACCTATTCCACCACTACTGCCATCCAGATGGTCAACTTACAACAGACATGTGACCCGTACAGACCTGTACACATGTACACCAGACATTTCTCTTCTCTATCTTCTGTACAGGTAAAGGTAGACACATTCACAATTGCTTATAAAATTTTCTGGCAGTTTTCTTTGACTTGAGATGCTAACAAATAAATGTGTGTTTCTGGCATGTAGAGAAAGATGGTTGACCTCAAAATGTAATGTTTTCATCAATCAAGCAAGTTTCAGTTCAGTTCATCCTCTGTAGAGAGGTGACAACAGGATTTCCAATTCCACAATATCCTGTCCAGCATGACAGAGCAACGCTTGTGCCCCCAAAGTCCTACATCTCCTCCATGAGTAACTTGGTGACCACACCTGCGAGGGTTGTCAGCTCCTAGTACAATGCGGTTTTGTTGCAGCTTACATTTTCAGCCAGGAATTTACTGCTTGCCCCGATGTTAATTATTACATGTTTAGCAAAAACAATGTAGATGTACATGTACATTTACATGATACTGTACCGATTTCTAACAAGTTTTCTACTGCATGTCTTCAGTATCAGAGTGAAGGAAGCACCACTCCTTACTACACACCAGCTGCTGAGGAGAAGCCAGGTCTGGGGAGGAGACTTCTCAAGAAACTGGGCTTCACTGGGAAACTACGCGTCAACAAATATGTAAGATGCAGTCACTTTATTTTATAGCCAATATTTCATAATGCATTTTGTTGGTTTTATTTAGTCTTATCAAATGTCATGATAGCAATACCAATGCAGGAGACAGTGTCCCACACAAGACTTCCTAGACTTATGAAAATAATTGGAGGTACATATGTACATTGTATATTTGGTGTATGTTTAATACTAGTTTGGCCATAAGTTGGACATTCTGTACTCAGTGTGGCAATGAAAAAAATCATCTTATATTATTAGAGATCATGTGCACCAAACAGTGATCACATTGGAAGGGTGGTCCTAATTTTCCTACATACTAGTAGAGATCAGATAGTCACTTTTGAAGGTTTGACTGTATCTCAAGATAGCTAACAAGTAACATTAATAAGTCACAGTGCTTTTTTTCTAATTTAGTGCTGTCTCTTTTTATCCTTCCCACAGAGGTTGCGGAATTCTGGACTTCACATGTACGCATGTTGCACAGATGGAATCGACTTCAGTGACTTTTTTGAAGGTAAGGGCAAACCACCTACCATGCCAGGTGGACTAGTCCCCTGCTGTAGATATAACACAACTGTGTGGCTCTAGGGCTATAGAAGATGGGCACTGCCCTCACCTCACCTCACCTAGTCCCATCCTCATCAGGAGGGTCGGGGACCATGGTTGCCTCTAGCACAAGTCTCCTCCATCCATCCCTGTTCTTTGCCTTCTGGGTGCAGACAGCTAGAGAACTATGCACCATAAAATGTTGAAATGTGTTTTTAAGGCAAACCACTGAAACATTTTTACCAAATAATTAGTTGCCTATTTCAAACCATAACCCGTTTAAAAATGCATTTCTTTGTACACTTTCAGTGATTGAATTTCCCTTTGTTAGGATCTACAATTTTGGATGATAATGATGTAAAAGTTTAATTTCCATCTATTTCAGCCTGTGGTCTGCCTGACACCCTGAATTCCTGGTTCCTTATCATGGAACTACACGTATGGTGAGCTTACTTATTTATTTATGTGAGGCAATATTTATTGAGATTTACCACATTTTTAGAAGGATTAACATAACAGGCGACTATCACATTTTCAAGACTCATAGTCTGTACTACTGATGAGACTTACACAACGTTACATCGCAGAGCACAGAACATATCTTGGACTCAACATGCTACACTCAAAGCCATATGTGGAAGTGTTCCACAGCTATCTCAGAAACTGACCCACTGAAGGGTAAAATTTGCGGGACACTGTTGCCGAGCAAAACAGGAATTAGTGTCTTCTGTTCTGCTATGGAAACCAAGTGGCCGGGTACATTGCAGAAGTTTATCTTTTAGGACACTTGAACTAGAGACTCTGGTATTGATTTTGAGAACCTAGAGCGAGCTATGTCGGATAGGGCCCTATGGGGTGAAATGTGTAATCGGTAGCCTGGCCTGATGTATATATGTATGTAATACTGACAGTATTGTGTGTTTCAGGATGTGTCTAGTGAGAATGAAACAGGAAGGAGAAGAAGGAAAGATCGTTTGCCGGTGGCTGGTCTTCACCATGTGGGAAGACATCAGGACAAGAGGCAAGGCTATGGGGGTATGGAAGACTTCGTAATATTTTTAGTATATGGAGAAGTAATTCTGTCCAAACTCATTTCTGATTTCTAACACCAGGGCTCGAAATATTACCTGCATATGCAGGTTAGTGCAGGTAAAATTGCAGGTAAAAAGAGCTGTGCAGGCAAGTGTGGTGTCTACCTGCACCTAACCTGCACTGGTCCATGTACTGGGTTTTATACATAAATGTCCTATGATGTAGGTGTATATGGATTGTTATTAGCTGCATTGACTGTTTCCACTTAAAAAATATAAAAGAAAAAGTAGCAATGGTTCCTGAACAATTTTAGTATGATCATACTTCCTAAATTCAGAGTGGTGCAGGTACAATTTGTCAGATGCAGGTAATTTTCAATGTTACCTGCACCAGATGCAGATAAAAAGTATTTTGAGCCCTGAACACATAAACTAAGTGGGGCTAACCAAAATTTTGACTGTACGGCACCAATATTTGTCAAGAAATGAGCCATCCACTGCTTCTGTCACGCCACATCGTGGAGATAGAACATGTTACTTGATGAGTATGGATCATAAGTTGCAGGAAGTTTATGTCTCTGTTGATGGACATTATTCAGGTGCTTTCTTCATCTGGATCTACTTAAGATGACTTGCTCTCTGCAACTTCTACTGTTCACCAAACAGGGCTCGAAATATTTTATTTCTACTTTTTTAGGAAGTATGGATCATATTATCATTATTCATGATCCATTGCTATTTTTTTTCTTTTATACTTAATAGGGGTAACATTCAATGCTGCTAATAACAATCCTCATACACCTACATCATATTACATTTATGTAAAAAAAAAACAGCGCAGACACTAGAAATACCTGCACAGCTCCAATTTTACCTGCACTAACCTGCATATGCAGGTGGTATTTTGAGCCCTGCCAAATCATGTTTACTGCATGCATTACATCATGCCATAACACCACTAGAGCCAGTGAATTGGCTTTTGGTGGCAGATAGCTTTTGATTCAAGGAAGAGTTAGTGTAGCTTTGGGCCCCCTAGCAGGTTGTTTGGAACTGTTCTGATGTGCCCTCTGCAGATCTCGTCCTCCCAAATGACTGAAAGCCTGAAAGTGTGGACGGAGCAGTTCTACGCCATGATATTCTCGTATGATGAGGGGATCATTTGCGATGACAGAACGCTCGCGGGCGCCATCTGGAGAACCGTCTTTAACAAGAGCTGTGATGATCCCGAGAAGATAGAACGACTCGTTGCGTACATTAGACATCAGGTAAAGAAACAATAGTGTAGTGTAAAGGTAAAGATGCATAAAAAATTCTAGATGTATGTAAATAATTGTTAAGGTACCGTACGTAAAGAAATTCTAAAAGGTCTTTAACAAGAGAACCTGTCTGTGACAACCCTGAGCAGATAGAACGACTTGTTGCCTACATGTTGTACATTAGACAACAGGTAAAGAAATAAAAGTGTGAAGAAATCGTAAGGTAAAAATGCATAAAACAATTGTAGAAGTATGTAAAGAAATTTTGATAACACACTAGGAGCTTATTCAAGCTTTTGCATATATTATTGGCAAATATTCAAATAGAAATACTGTTGATGTTGAATTTTTTGCAGTTCAATTTTTTTGTTTATTCCTGATTGAGTCTTTGCTGTGAAAATGCTTGTTCTTTTGCCTGCCTATTGCCTAACCTCTTATTTCAGCGGAAAAATATAAATCGTTGCAAACACTGCATGTTCTCACCATCCCAAAACTAAATCCCTGCAACTTTCAATGCATTAACAGTAGTTTCTCTATAAAGTGAAGCTATCAGGAGCAAATAGAGCTAGCATACTTGATAGGATAGAGGATATGCAAGATGGAACACTCACTTTCGTTTAGTTTGTCATTACGATAAGACTGTGGAAATGCAGAAGTTTGAAAAGATGTTGTATGTTCAAATTTCAGATGCAGCACATGGATGCCCTTGACACTGAACAGCTGCTGAAGTACGGCAAGGTCCCCTGGCTGCCCTTTGACCCTAAAATGCCCTTGGAATAGGTAAAAAACAAATTTCCCCCTAAACAGAAAACTATATGTAAGATTTGTTTGAGTCAACATAAACTATATGAAATGATGACTGTCTTTTGCACAGTAAGTTGGTATGTACAAATGCTACAAAAGAAGTTGTTTTACCCGGTATTTGATTATACTGCTGCTGGGGTCCCTGACACAGAGGTGGACAGCAGTCGGATAGTCTTCACACTGCACTTCCAAGCCGCTGGTTTACACTGGCAAGACCACAAAGTTTAACATTGATGTCCTTCTTAAGACACTCCTACCATGATTTCCTTGGTCTCCCACGACCTCTGTTGCCTGGCAACTGCCATTTAAAGATGGCTCGTTCAAACCATCAATACCAATGGAGTGAAAGTTGAAAATTTTTAGAATTTCCCTGAAAGATTGAATTATAAGAATTAAGATATCTTTGAGGGGATTATAAGCTGTGAAGTCAATGATTAAGTCATTTAACTACCTCGAGAGAAGAAACTAACCAGGAACGTGTTGTCGGGTATTGAATCTAAAGATAATTAAAACGAACTTTATTTTGAAAAGGCTTGAAGACTGGTACCAAGGGTTAGACGTATATATGTGTCTTTGTCTTGTTGGAATTGAATTAAAAATCTGAAGAAGTTGGTTGACATTTCTTAGCTAAGACTGTATAGTACCGTCTCATAATTATACAGTGTTGATAAACTAGTTTGTTTTCCTTTGATTTTTTGTGTAGCGTTTGAAGGTTAAGTTTTTTTCAACTTCACATGCAGAAGAAATACTAGCAGTCACTTTCTTATGCTTCGTCTTTTGAAGTCTTTAAAAAAAGATTTCTAAGACCACTGATTAATTGCTTGGAGTCCAAGTTAAGAGGCATTTTTATTTTTTCACCCTGAGTGAATGAAGTATTGATATTGGCTTGTCTGTCTGTGTGTGTGTGGTTTTGGCGATACAGCAAGTGTCGCCGTATATCTGCAGTGCTGGCTTTTTTGTCTTTTTGACTTGAAGGGTAACCATTATAAAGCAGTATTGGGTAAAGGAGTGAAGTCTACCATTCTGATTATCTTGCTTAAGCCTAAAGGTATTGTGTTTTGCATACATTTACCTGCTTTACTAGAATGGCCATACAAAACGATGATAGATTGATTTTAATCACAACTTTATTATACCATAACACATCACAACACTTTACGTTATTTGTGCTATTTACTTTGGTCTCTTGTGTTATTCACAACACTTTACACACTTACATATCAGAAATTCTATGTTTCTTTGCTTTTAGTTACAGTCATTCACTACTATTTGACACTAAAGGCAAGATACTAAATCAAGATGCAGAACTTGTTGAAGACCTTTATCCACTCTCATAATTCCACAGAGCACACTAAGACTTGAGACTTACACAATAAGAAACCCTAGTCATCAAGGCCCTGTCAAGAATGTGTTGAACACTTGGATGTGTGAAGACCTGATGGCTTACTGAATCTGCATTTGTAGATATCTTAAAAATCACATTTGAAGAATATGGCAGTCCTTGAAAACATGCAGGATTATAACATTATATGATATTGTCATGATTTTTGTTAGGACTTTGCTCATCTACAAAAGATTACAATGTCTACATTCTTTTTTTATACAACAAACACATAAAATTTCACAATATCATAAGCTTATACTAATTATAAGATAAAGGCATTGTACTTTCATCAACGGGTAAAATAAGCAAACAGGTTTGCTAATGTTTGTTCCAAGGGAACAAAATTTACAGATTACCTGCAAAGCCTGTTTTTTTTAATAAAAAAGTCATTGCTACATGTATCATTCCAGCTAGATAGCAGGTCGCTGTGTAACATACATGTCTGTTCTATTGTTTTATAATTAATTATTATTATATCATAAGATAAAAAGTGATAATGGTTTCAGCGCTGACGGTTTCTTACATGTACAAAATGTATCTTAAAACAACTGAAGACAATGCCCACAATTGCCGTCGATATAATCATAACCAAGCCGTGTATCTCTACTTGGAGCATATCATTTGTCCAATAAGCTATATTGTTTTCATTCAAATATATAACGTTACTTACATTGTAAAGCCTCGTAAAAGAAACAGTAGAAATAGATGTATTAGAAAAGTTCTTTTTCGGTGGGATGACTTCGCGAGTTTTCGTTGGGTCTTCGGACGGCGTCGGGATACCGTCGTGAGTTGTCGACGGCTCTTCGGATGGCGTCGGGCGTTCGTCGTGGGGAAAGATCACATTTCGTAGAATGTTGGGGTATGTTGGATGAAACCATTGTCTGTTGTTCGAACAGCTGATTTCCACCACATTTACATATTGAGCTAAGGTCATTTCGCGGCAACGAAAGAAAAATGCTTCGTCGCTCGTCTTTTTGTCGAACGATATTTCGCAATTTGGAATTTTTGTACTGTCTAATCGCAATCGGATGTCACGTTCATTTTCTAGACTGTCCGTAGAATTGCCGATACAAGTGTTGTATAACGGGTTGCCAAACACTTTGATATATACGAGTGGCGGAAAAGATTTAATTTTTTCTTGAAAACCGGCGCTCAAAATTTGCTCAAACTCTATGACAAACGCTACAGCCCTACGCATAGGACTGGTGTATTTGACGTCATGATTTTGCAGCAGAGAATTCCACGGTACAAAAATAAGCCGGTTACCAGAAAAGTCGACTTTGGAAAGCGCTTCGCAACCTTCAAAAGCCTCTCGCTCCACGCACTCAATCACGTTTCGTGACAAGTTCACCGCCTTCAAATCCTCAAGCCCCGAAAAATAATGCTTAAACACTCGTTTTAATAGATTTCTCGAAAGGTCCACTGTCATAAGTCGAACACAAGCGGTGATCGTACCTTCAAAAATTGTGGATATTTTGTTGTTCGTCAGATACAGCCCCCTCAATTTGGTTAAATCGGGGAAAGAAGTTTTCTTAAGCTCGGTTATTTGTCCGTTCTCCACGATCAACGTACCGACTGAACGTGGGATGTTGGCGGGGATATCGTCGAGGCGGCCCGACGAGCAAATGACTGAACGTCCGTTGGAGGTACACAGGCAGCGGGAGTCGAAAACGCACTCCTGAAAACCGTCCGTCAGAAACACCCACACCGACAATACCATCAATGCTTTCGCTAGTTTCCTCATCGTTCTGGAAATGAGTCGCCGAGTTCTGTCTCTTATTAGTGCGTTAGGCCACATCAAGTGAATTCTATGGAGAGTGCGTTGATTTTCGCCAGATTGCCAACAAAAAGAAAGTTTTTATTTTTGACAAGAAAATACCGAATTC
Source organism: Branchiostoma floridae x Branchiostoma belcheri (assembly GCA_019207045.1). Classification (NCBI taxonomy): domain Eukaryota; kingdom Metazoa; phylum Chordata; class Leptocardii; order Amphioxiformes; family Branchiostomatidae; genus Branchiostoma; species Branchiostoma floridae x Branchiostoma belcheri. The sequence continues at coordinate 5,796,885 of CM033040.1, read as the reverse complement.
GAAAATAGGAAAATATATTGTATATTACTTGCGTCGTGAGGTTGCCATGTGTGTAGTTTTAGGAGTGACACTCGTGAGTTGGCCATGTTTTTTTAAATTCTAACTTTGATTAATATTCTTGTTACAACATTTAAGGTTCCTATTATTTTGAAAATCTGTATCTTACTTTTTCTTACCATTCCTCATGTTAATTTATCCAATGAGTTTTCATCAGCATTTATTTCATGAAAGCTTCTTAATTTTTCTGACGCTTGTGCTTTGAAGACTTTTAGTCTACAGTGTATGTGAACGAACGGACACTAACTATGAACCCTGGGCTTTCACTGTACTACTGTAAATGCAGAAATGTTCGCGGTGGATTAATGTTCGCGGTTTTCGCGGTGACCACTTCACCGCGAATTTAAAACTACCGCGAACATTTTTCTGTTATGATATTAGATTGCAGTCTATGGTGTTACCGGGAACTTAAATCCACCGCGAAAAGTCCTTTTTCCCGCTAACGCGAAATTAAATCCCCGCGAACTTAAATACATTTACAGTATATGTTTATATATATATATATATATATAGAGAGAGAGAGAGAGAGAGAGGGGAGAGAGAGGGGGAGAGAGAGAGAGATGATATAGGTGTAATCTGTATCTCTGTTACATTCTATCTGACTCTTACCTCTTCCCTCATGACCTCAATAAAAAGCGGTCTGCAGGTCGATTTGAGCTTCTCATGAATATATAACTGCTAAATCAACAAAAATGTCATCCATGAGTTTTACTTACTGCGGCCTTAAATGAAAAGTAATATCCTGGTGGCATGTCTGTGCATGTGATGCTTACGTGAGCAGACAAGACGTTCACGTGTCCTGACATTGGGTCTACAGGTGGCCAAACAGGTGCATAACGTGATATATAAAGGTAATATGAAGGACATGTACACCCTTCGAATATATAATAGATACAGTCACTAGCAACAGACAGTGCCATATGTATTCAAAGATATTGCATAAAGTATTTGCGACCGGTATCTTATAATTTAAAAAATGTACTTGTTATGGAATCGACGCAAGATCGTGTTCTTTATCTCCATATTAATTTATTTTTTTGATAACCTAGTCAATAGCCTAGAAAATACAACAACATTGTGGCAGTTGCAGTAAGTTGCATTTGAATGAATGGTAGCTCAAGTATTTTGGAAAATCTGTGGCTTCTCAAATCTTTACGTATAGTTCGTATACAAGAGGAATGGATTAAAAAGCCGCGAACGGTTGAGCTTCGCTTTGATATTGAAATGCCTACTAAAAAGTTCAAAGACCCCATACCTTCGCCAAGCAATATCATTTTAATTGTAGAGACATACTTGGCGTTTATAATTTAGTGTTAACTCCTCTGTAAATATTCATCTTGTTCATATGACTTGAAGTTAAGTATTTTAAAGGCAACCTAAGCAATATTACATCGTCAAATTGGAAATATTCTGAATAATGCAATCTGCATGATATTGACATCTATTGCACTGTATTCTCACATTTACATCATAATTTGATACTTTGAGCGGTTAAAAACAGCCCAGAGACAAGTTGCACGAGGATAGTCCTTATTATTGTAACCCCCAAAAATAAGGTCTTGATCTGGAATCCTTGTGCAACTCATTCCCGCGCTGTTTTTAACGGCTAAATTTATGACATAATGATGTAAATGTGCTAAAATAGTGCATTAGATGTCAACATTATACATACTGCCTTATTTAGAATATTTCCACTTTTAACAATGTGATATTGCTTAGGTTGCCTTTAATTTGGCCTATAAAAGCCCCGTGCGCTGTATCAGCACTGTCGGTGCAAACATGCAGTTCCTCTTAGTGTCACTAGAGGACGTGCCCTCTGTTCTAGTTTGCGACGTGCCGCTATGCGCTACAGACTCATTACCGTCTGTATTTTGAAAAACATGAAAAAATGCCGTTTTTTGTAGTCTCTACCAGACTGACTACGATGGCTATTATAGGGAGAAAGAATTGTCAGTGGAGTTTTGCTACCAGAGGAGTTAGTTGGCCGGAGGGGAAACATTAACCTTAGCGTGGACTGACTCCCCTGGCCAATTTCCGATTTTTTGGGGCCGAATTCTACGATCCCCGCCACCCCTTAGGAAGGCTTGGTGGAGGCTAGCTTTCTTGCGTCAGTTCTGTCAATCAAAGCAGGAAGGAAACGTAACGTGGCGTTATGTAATTCGTCCCTTACCTAACGTTTGTGTGTAAGACAGACAGTGAAAGTTGAACGGTCTCTTTTCGACCATCTTTCGACCAAGTTCTTCGATAACATTCCGACCAACCGATCCTTTTTACTTAGACACGTTTACCGTACCGAAAGTTGTTGCATAATCATTCACATAGCCCACGACTTCGATGACATCAGCTACTTGTATTATATAAGGGGCCGCCAGAACTCCAACAACCTTCGTCTGTGTCTGTTGAAGGCCGCGGGATTTCAACATCACCAGAGAGTTTTAGAGCACTTTTCACCAGAAAATCTACCTTTTTAGGTATATAACAGAAAATATATATACCAGAAAATCTACCCCGTAACATTTGACAGGGGCTCAGTATTAGTGACCAGGGAAAATCGGTCAACCCCCAAAAGGTGGAGCAGTGTTCGAGGGAGCAACGGTCGTATTGCCGGCAGAGTCATCCGGTGAGCTATTTTCCTTTTGTTGGGCACCGGGTCAAATTACTAGTGCCGTGGAACCCTTTTTGTTGAAAAATATTAGGGACGTTTTTGCATTGCCTTTCTTTAAATCGGACTTGAGTAACTACAAGTGCTTTCATTAGCAAGGAAGAGCGAACGGGGATACGATGTGAGGTCAACAGAGACATTGCCGTTTGGAAATCCTGTCCGCGTCGGTGTAACGGGGTATGGCGAGGTTAGGTTCGTCTCAGGACGTTTGACTGTTTTGATGCATTTTTAGAAACAGGATGTGATAGAAAGAACTGCTGACAAGGATCCAAGACAGCTTTTTTTTTATAACAAGACACCTGACAGGTTTGTACGAATCGTGCACAGCTGTACTTGTATATACTAAGAGTGCCTGCAGTTCGCGATCGCACTTCTTATGTGACTGGGCTCTTACGTGTAAGTTTTTAAAATTTCCCAAAAGTTAAAGTGATTTTCTTTCAAACTTTCTCCGAATTGCAGGTTAGAGAAATAGCATTTTTTTTTCAAATAAATCTCCATAAATTGTAGAAAGAATTTATTATTTTACAAACTATAGCATAAACAAGATGAATTACGCAACATTAATATTAGTATTAAGCTTTGTATATGATTGTACAAGCCGTTGTTTAAACTTAGATTATTGTACCTGTCAAACTAAAGTAAGATGTGAAAGTACCGCCAACCATACTTACCATTCTATTCCACATGCTTTGCCACAAGACACAAAAGATCTGGAAATATTGTCACAAAATATTGAGAAAATTGCACCAAGCGATTTTTCTTACTTGCCAATCTTAACAAGATTGATAATACGACAAAGCGGGCTGAGAAAACTGCTCCCAAAATGCTTCGAAAACCTGCCGAATGTCTACGACATTGACCTTTCAGAAAATGACATTAGCATGGTCGAAAATGAGACCTTTATTGGATTGGCAAAACTTCGTACCCTACGTTTAACAGATAACAAAATTAACTATGTTGCTGATCGTGCATTTTTTGGGCTTATTCATTTGACACATCTCTATCTCAACAACAACGACCTAAAACGTATTCCTTCTGCCATTGCGTCTCTTTCTGCCTTAAATTTTCTCATACTAGAGAGAAACCAAATAGAACTATTTCCCGAAGATCTAGAATTCATAAAACACGTTCGAATGTTGAACCTGATGTATAACCCTGTCAAATGCAACTGTAACCTTCGCCCGTTTCAACAGTATTTGTTGTTACAAAAGTTGGTCGGAATCTATAAGCGTTGGGGAATATTCTGTGAGAACGACAAAGGAAAAACAGTCACCATAGAAGTAGCACGTTTGAAAACCCTCCCATGCAATGCATACACTGTGCAAGTGTTTCCAAATAACGTTTCTGTAAGCGTAGGAGGTAACGCCTCTTTGACGTGTAAGATTGTAAAGTGTAAGGAATTAGAAGATCTTCGATTTACTTGGTTCCAACCAAATGGAAACGTCATCAAAGAAGATCATTCCTACGACTTGGTGGGAATTCAGGACAATGTTACTGAAGGACAAAATTCATCCATGTTTATGACAACCCGTGGTGAAACATGTGCCTCTGTGCTATTTCTCAAGCGAGTGTTGCTCAACGAGACAGGCACGTACACGTGTGCCGTTAGCGCTCCAAAAATCCACACGGTAAAGGCCAGTGCCCTATTAAATGTCTGGGCGCCAAAAGGCAATGCGACTTCCAATACTACCCTGGAAAATCTGCACGTAAACAATACGGCTACACCGGATACATTGTCAAACCGTAGCCGAACTGTTGTTTTGCTACAAAACTTTACACAAACCGACGTGATTGTTCAAACAACACCTAAAGGGGTGAAAGACGAGGGCAACCTAACTTTTATACTACTGCCGGTGAAAGCGAATGAACAATTTTCTGACTATATCCGCTTTGTAATGATTGTGGTTGCTATTTCTGTATCTGTGTCTTTATTTGTAGCTTGGTTTGCAACGCACTTGAGCGGTCAATGGTTTCGTAGAAGTCTTGGAGAAAATTTGAGGATGGCTAAGGTTGAAGGAGTCGTACTGCAGATAGGAATACGTTTCTCGAGCGTTCTTATGTCGAGTTCGATGTGCCGTGGACCAGCACACCACTACGAGAACGATGACCAGGAATCACTGGCACATAATGACGGTGCCGACCACATCTACGAAAATGCTCATGAGATGTAGAACTATACATCAGTGCTCAAGGAAAGAAAAGGCGTACAGACAAAAGAAAATTAAAAAGGGGGATATTCGCATTGCGAAACAGCTAAGCAAAGCGTGTACTCCAAACAGCAGTTACTCAACCCACTGAATATGATTTTGGAAAAGCATGTACACAAAAAAGCATTATTCATAACAAGCAACTGGACATGATTTTGAAAACGGTCAGACGTTTCAGATAGCATCCACTATCTTTCGTCAATGACACTGCATGTATATTTTAGGCAGCATACTCTTCTCAAAGTAACTGCTGTAAGTAAAGTAATATCAATACTTAAGCAAACCTAGAAAATGATATTATATACAGATTGGAACCTGTTATGTTAGACATTTATATTTATGATGATTCTAGATTTACCAAATATTTAGTAGATGAATATTACCAACGAGACAAAAATGTATGTTTAGGTGGATATACAATGCTTGCAAAATTTGCTGTATATCAGAGTCTGTACAGTAACCGACAGCACGTAGCTTTAAATTTGGTAGACACATTAGATGTTCAGGACGAATGACTCATCCATATTCATGTAGTATGTAACGTGTTCGCAGACATGTGATGATACAACACGTTGTTTCCTGTACTGTGCTCGTGGGTTTTCAGACATTGTTTCTTACGTTGTTCTCGCAAAAAAGATATGTATTATAATAATTGAAAGAGATTGGACTCAGAAAAGCATTCAATATTGTGCTTATGTGAGATTAATGAAATAAAATGGATGGAAATAGTTTTTTTCGTTGTAGAAGTTAAGCGCTTGCTTTTACATAATAATGATCGTAATGTGTTTTCATCACACGTACAGAACAGATATGACGTCATTGCAGATGTAGTTATCGCAAATTACTTATTCCCAATCAATCAATCAATCAATCAATCAATCAATCAAGCAAGCAAGCAATTAATCGAGCAAGCAATCAATCAATGAATCAAACCATAGTTACATAAAATGAGTGCAAATGTTATATTTGTTGTCTTTATTTGAACGCACACAACAAAAGATCTTAGATAACGCTGATGTAACATATACCATATTATCTACTAGTATACAGAGACACAAAGTACTGGTACAAAGACATGTATACACCATTTGGCCTGAGTGCCATCAGAATTTATTTTACCGGGGCTCCCAGCATTAATGAAGATGGAGTACGGAATGGAAGCCCCAGTAAACTATTGGATGATACTCTGGTTATACACCAATGACTTGTTTTTCCACAAATGCTATTCACATCGTACATACAAAATACAAAAATACACATGATATGTTCATGACCTAAACGCAAGGCCGTATTTCCACTATGAATTCGCTGTATCTTTTAATGCAATCCAAGAAGTTTACTACATCTAATACAATGGCCAAACACTATACCGGCATAGGCGATGTAGTGGTTTCTTGTAGTGTAGTACTATTGTCGGTACACTAGCTGTTGCTCCCTTCAGTGTCACCAGAGGGCGTGCTTTCACTTTATACATAACAGCTCAGTCAGAGGTATAGCTTTAGGATGGCTTATTTCCAAGGGTACAAGTGTGCACCGTACCATATGCTAGGGAATATAATCTATAAAAAGGAGACAGTCTGCTTCTTACAACTGCGACCAATAAAGAAATAGAATTGAATGAATGAATTCTTCTTCATTACAGTCGGTTCAAACAATAATGCTGCGCTTCGAAAACATCTTATAAATTTTATAATTCATTTGCAGTTATAATCAAGTAGGCGTTAAAAAAGAATAGAGTAAACTGTTGTAGAGATAGTCTCAATGTCATGGTCCTTGTTTTTGTGAAATCGTAATTGTGTTTCATGGTGACAATATACTCTAATCATCGCTAAACAGGGAGGGACGGGGGCGACATAGTCTTCCTCGTACGTTTGGCCAATTCCTGTCGTCAGTCTTCTTTTTTGTCGCTAAAAACAGCCTATCTATATACAACATGTACATAGCTTTGTACATATATAGAGAGTATTAGTTCGCTTCCACTGACATAGCCACGCCTGAATCCGGCGTCTGAACTTGTCGCTTCTCAAAACCTTTCCTAAAACCGGAGGCTCCTCCTTTTACGGGATGCAGCGTTCGGGACCGAGTGGGCCCGAAGTATCCTCCGGTTTGTGCCGAAGTAGACCGACTGGACCCGACGTGGACTCCGGTGTCTGCCGAAGCTGTTCGGCTCTGACCCGAACTGTTTTCGCTCCTCACGACGCTTCTTCTCCCGTTGGATCGGCCGTCTACGAGCTCGCTCTTGTCCAAACTGACGTCTTCTTCTACAAGGTACACGGAAAAAAGTCATCAAGTAAATGTAAACAAAGTAAATATGTGATTATCTGCAATTTTAATTGACTCCATTTCTTTAAAGAAAATGGTAAAAGTAGTAGCACAAAATGTATGGCGCGGGAGTTGTGTTAAGAAAAACTACAGGATTTATTCAGAAAACGCACACATTTTGACAGATCTAGAATTAGATATTATGAAACAAAAACATGGGCGTCGTAACGCCAAGCATATTGCAGATGAGCAGATAACAGTGTAATATCACTCATTATTGAAAATCAATGATTGTTTAATATGGTCTTTGGTAATAGTAGTGATCAATCACATCTAAGAGATTTCAAACATTAGCTACGCATGCGCGTTGATAATTCCGTCAATTTTGTGCGCCATTTTGGAAAGCAATCGAACGCCTTTTTGTTACGCTTTTATTTAACCTTGACGTTTGTTTTGACCTTGACCTCTTACCTGTCATGACGCTGTCTGCGACCTCTGACCCGGGCACCTTGGTGTGGACGGTGGTCTTGACCACGGGGATGTCCGCTGCGGTCAGCTCGGACGTCTCACTCTCGCCCTCCTGCGGCATGGTCACTCTCAGCGCTTCCACACCGGCTGTGAGGGGGAAAGAGCACGTTAAAGGAAAGCTGCACTAAAAATGGAAAAGCCTAGATCTGTACTGTTGCAAATATACCCCAAAGTAAAGTTCTCCCCTGTTTTACATAAGTCTGTCATAGTTTAGAGCTGTCTGACTGTTTGAAACTTGCATCATGCTGACGGCTACTCATGATCACCATACGATTGAATTTCGTGACGTCAGTGATCTAAATTTCTTATGCAGTATGACTAGTGCTTCTTAATCTGGCTTTGTTGTGGATGGATTTTAATGAACATTCCGATGAATTCGAGGGAATTGACAAATTATCGGTATTTTTTAGATTTGTTTTTGTGCAGCTTTCATTTAAAGAACCCACCTCATATATCGAATAGAGTAGGTGTCCTTCCCGGTGTGAGTGATTCAAAACCTGCTGTCCTATTGACACACCTGGGGCAATTACTATCACATTGAGGTCACCTGAGTTAGCGCCAAATGGCAGCCGCTCCATAACCTTGCCATTTAGCCCCGGCTATTGTAAGCTCCCCCAGATAGCTGAACTCTTCTTTTTCTTCAATACCCTCGAATCACCCCTACTGGACTCCGTTTTAAATCAACCAACTAATATGGCGGATGCAAGATTACGTCATAATCACATGACTGCAAACACGCACTAATAGTTGACTTACTTGCGACGTATCCGAGGTTGAGTCTGTAGAGCGAGTTGACCAGCTCGTCCAGCAGCCGCTCGGCGTCCGTGCGACAGTCCATCCAGCGGATCAGACAGTGCACCAGGCGGTGGGACCCCAGTCTATTGAGGGGTAAGACCATTAGTTTTCATACGGGACAGTCTAAGGAAGGGACCGTTAGTTTGTATATGGGATAGTCGGATCAGGCAGTGCAGCAGGCGGTTGGACCCCAGTTTGGGGAAGGCCGAAAGGACAGACCATTAGGCCATTTTTTTCATTACAAAGAGCGTAAGGAGCTCGAGCCCCTGTAGAAAGCGGATGGTACCCAGGCTAGACGCACTGAAGCTCTATATATTCACATCTACCCCACTCGTTTGTCTGCAGCTGTATACACAGGGGATGTAGCTCAGATGGTAGAGCGCTCGCTTAGCATGCGAGAGGTACGGGGATCGATACCCTGCATCTCCAACTTTCTTTTACTAAAACATTTTTGCTCTGGAGAAGCACCTTATTTTTTCATCATCGACCATAAAAATCAATCGTAGTGTCCAACAAAGGAAAATAAAATTAAATTTGAACCTATAAGCTGGTTTACGGATTAAACATCGCATGTGCGGCGAGATGCGTTATAGGTAATATGTCAAAGGTAACGGCCTCTTATTACTTGTTTATACTATCCCACTATAATACTAATAATACATATTCCGACATGTTTTTCTTCATATTCCTTTCTTCTAATCTTTTTACACCTAACTCACTGCATCCAGCCCCAATGGGAAATGAAAGTGCAATAAACTTCATTGTCATTCGTATTTTCACATGGGCCCTCACCTTTGACATATTACCCCAAATATACAGCTTATTGCGCTTTCAGTTACTTATTAACTCCAATGACTGACTGTAAGGTACGTCGATAAAGTTAAGACATCCATGTTTTATGAGATGAAATACGACAAATAGCAAATACTCAAGCAACTGGAAATAATTATGATTGACAGGTACTGACCTGTTCTCCCGTTTACACGACTCGATGACCCTCACAGGCACACCCAAGTCTCGCGGCAGCGCGGCCCACCCCAGAGGTCTCGCGAGAGCCACGTGATAAGACACGATCTTGAAGATGTCTATGAGATCTGTAGTTCAGGAGAGTTTAAAAAAGGTGATATTTGATTAAACGATTCAAGTTTATGCATACTCTTACTGGAATTGTTTTAGCTATTATCAATATCATAAATATCAAAATGGGAGTAATACAATAAAATGTCATTTTGTACAATTACGCCAAGCTATTGACACATCTTCATCAAACTAATATTACAATGTGAATTTGCGTGCATATTCAAGGAATTCGACATTCGAAACATCTTAAGCTTTCAAAAGCAGCTCCTTTCAAAGCAATGAGAAACAATACTGTTTTACTTGTGAATTTGCGTGCATCTCCGAGGAATTCAACATTCAAATCGTCTTTAGCAGATCTTAAAACAACTGTTAGCTTCTTCTAAAACATAAAGGAATAACGCTGTTTTACCCGACATGTTTTCCCCTATCGTGCCCTCCAGTAGTTCAGCCAGGTACCCCTGGTGAGCCCCACAGCGCGACCTCAGTCCGTCACAGAAAGCTTTGAAGGCGCGGTCTCCTTTCAGCTTCAGTATGTGGAGGAAAGCTGCATTCACTGCAAACTCGGAACTCTGTAAAATAAGCAAATAAGTTCATAATGACGTCATAAGAATTTGCATAAATCACCGTCCTGCAATAAGACGCTTTCTGACAAAATCTACAGCATGTACTTATAGAAGACCCCACAAATCATCAGACATAGTTTTTGAGTACTTTTAAGACGCTTATGGTGGTATCTAACTGCCACCGGTGCGGCACGGGTTCAAAAAATTACTCAACGAATTTTAGAGATAAAGGAATGTCAGTACGTTTTGTGTATTTTGTTGTTTTCTACGTCATACTTTTACGTATTATGCAATACATGTATCTAAATTATCGGCAAAAATAATCGGCAAAAAATAACACAACAGTGTCGCATTGAATTTACACCGCAGTGCCGCACCAGTGCTCCAAGTGCAGTGAGATGCCACCTTTACTTGTTCATAAGCTGTGCCGTATCAACATAGATAATTGTCATAAAAATGAGAGACTTGTGCTCTGTATTTCGCCGCCTATACTATAGCATAATACGAATAATATACCTAATATTGCACTGTGACAATACCGATACCTTTCATTATTAAACATATGAACTATTTGTAACCAATATCATTCGTTTACTATGTATATGGCAACATGTGTATAATGGTAAATAAATAAAGCGTTGCCCCCTTCATTGAAACAACCAGAGTGTTTGTTGATATAACCAACCCTGGGTGCACAAATAATAACTAATATTAGAATTTTATTACATTATTAAAATACTAAATTGATAATATCTTGCATCTTTAAACACATGAAATATTTGTAACCAATATCATTAGTTTACTGTGTATATGGCAACATGTGTACAAAGGTAAATAAACAAAGCGTTGCCCCCTTCGTTGATGCAACCAGAGTGTTTGGTGACATAACCAACCCTTGGCACACGAATACTAGAATTTTATTATATTATTACAACACTAAATTATCAATATCTTTCATTTTTAACACGTGAAATATTTGTAACCAGTGTCATTAGTTAACTAATAATGTATATGGCAACATGTGTATAAAAGTAGATAAATAAAGCGTCAGCCCCCCCCCCCCCTCCCTTTATTGATGCAACCAGAGCGTTTATTTGTTGACATAACCAACCCTTGGCACACGAATATAAAGAAAACAAAATCCCTTTTCTCTATCTCACGACCTACCCTCAACCCCTGCCAAGCCATCTTTTATGTAGCGGTAAAAATGATACAATATCAATAAAACGCTACACAATCAACGAGTAAACAAAGAAGGGTTAACTACCTGCTACACTCAGCGAAATAAACAACACAAACTGTCTTCAGCTTGGTTTTGTCTTACAATGTTTCCTATTGGACATCTAAAATTGTCTTCAGTCATAGCTAGGGTATAAAAGGCCAGTTTCTTCCAGATCACTTAAGTGTCACTGACGAAAGATAGTGGATGCTATCTGAAATGTCTGACCGTTTCCAAAATCATATCCCTTTGCTTGAGTAACTCCTTTTCGGCATACAATTATCTTAACATGTACTTCGATTAAAACCTCAATTTTTACAGCTTTTATTTGGAAATAAGCTAGTTTTATTGACTGTAAATATTTGTCTGTTTGTTGTTGTGTTGTCAAGAGGAATTGTGACCCAAAATCTGAAACCGAACAAGCGATGGATGCCTTCAAAAATAGACCACGGTGTGTATCCAATACGGGTTATCTGGTGTTAACTCAATGGTCTATTTCAGCAGCTTGCTTATAGTAAAGGGCCAAAGTGGGACAGTTCAGATTATAGGCGATATGCTTTTGTTGAAAAAATCTAAGCTACCCCTTAACAAAAGATTTACTGATTTAGCGTGGTAAGTGATATGGCTCAGATCTTCAGATTGACATATTGACTAATTCTAGCAGCGTATTTGTCTTTGCTTCAGAAGAAGATACAAATGTACAAGCAGAAGTTACACTCGTCATAGAGTGTGAGTTGCATATTTGCTACATGAATGTAGCGTTTTCTTTTCGCATGGTTTAATATCAATTATTTTTTTAGTTTTAAAAGGATATCTGTGTTCTAAATAGGGATAACTGTGCCCTAAATAGAATGAGGGCACACAAACACACTTGTCGGAAAGATACACGGACTTATGAAACGCCCTCCCCAAAGGTAGTATCATTTCGTAGTGTATTTTCCTAAGGTATTCTTTGCGCCGTTCCGCTTCGAAGCTAATGACTTAAGGGATTACGTTCTGTGTGATTTGGCTTATAGATCAAACAAACCGTTCAAATATTGAATGTATCAAGTAATGTAGAGTGATACGCACTACTTAGTGAGTAGGCGGCGAGGTAATACAGTAGGGACTTGTAGGAAAATGAACGCTTTGTGTATCAGTGCGCCTCCTGTCAGTGATAGAGACTAAGCGACGACAGAGAGGATTATAAAGTGATTGCATGTCATCCCTGTGGGGTTGTACTGTTGTAGTATAGGGACACATAGATGGAAATTGTGTTATTTTTTGGCGACGCCTTGGGGACGGAGCTTAATTGGAAGTGTTGTTTTAAACAAACCAAATTTGGCACACATGTCGTTAGATATAGTTAAATAAGATCTAGATATGGGGCATCCTAATTTCTGCTCAGAGAGATATTTTGACATGTTGGCCTTTTCTCAAACTTATTACAAACGTATATATTGGCTCATGGTATCTAATGCTATAATAGTTCAAGCTAGTGTGCTGAAAATTGTACTAACATGTAACTAAGCAACCTTTTTCAGATAGTGTAATTATCGTCGAATGCGACAGTACCCTGTATAAGATTTCTTAAAAAATTTTACTTTAAGTCTTGGAAGTTGTGGACTGTCCTCCCGCTAAGGATTTTTATAATGCAGATATTCAACGTACCTTTCTATGTAGTATGACTGCTTCGTCTTGAAATTGAGAACTTTCCTGCCGATAAAGATATTTTGATACATATACAATGTATTCAACATACCTTTCTATGTAGTATGACTGCTTCGTCTTGGAAGTTGAGAACTTTCCTCCCGATAAGAAAGCTGAAGAGTCTAGAAGGCTTGAGTGTGTTGAGTTCCCTCACCAGGGTACTGTGATGGCGGAGTAGGATGGCCTGATGTTCAACACTCATAGGGTCTGAAATAAAATGGAAAATCGTAGTTCATAACACTTATATAGCTTAGAAGACATTGCTGTAGTGGGCTGATGGTGAGAGTGCTTTCTTTGGAAAGTTAGCAATAGCCATAGAATTTGAATGAAAAATGACAAAAAAATCCTTTAAATGTATGAATGTGATGAAACACACTATTTGAAAAAGTCACAGATTTTGAAAAATTCTACCGTCCATTCGAAGCACCAGACTTACCGTCCATCGCTACGGCAGTTCACACACTTTGTCATAGACTCTATGAGATGGACGCTTGACTGTACATTTATACCCCATTTTCTGCCACACTGCACTTGTATCCAAAACATCTTAAGCGTGTCTTATACCTTCCTCCTTATGACACCTACCAGGTATCTCTTAAAGGAGTTCAAAGAGCATCAAAGGTTTGACGCTATTTGTTTTTCCCAGATACACCCTCCTCATTCCGACCCCCAGCTAAGAAAATGGCGCGGATCACAATTCGTGAAGAATCCGTGTTTTTAAATAGGTCTTATACGATTATCATGTGGTAAAGTGGTTAGGGCAGTTGACCTGGAATATCAGTGTTCTGGGTTAGAATCACTATCAGGCGCCAATTGCAATTTGCTCACTCAATTAAGGTGAAAATGACTACCTAACTTGCTTCTGTTAGGGATGTCTTTGAGACGTAGCGTAAGACTAGAGAGATCCTATGTTTAAGAAGAGCCAAATCTCCTGACACGTTAGATAACCCTCCACACTTATGTACAGAGTAGGAGCCCTTCCAGGTGTGAGTGGACCAAACATTGCCGTTTAGTCTTACGCAGCAGCTTATACTTAATGTACAAAACTGGCTTGTGGTTTGCTGGTTTTTCAACAAACATTTGGGAGCTCGGTACTTGCTTGTCTAGTTGTTCGTTACATAAACCAATCATGAGGTATATCCACAGTTATAGCTTTGATTCTAATAAATCAATGTCGAAATTTGTTGAGTGATTCACAAGGAAAATAACCTTGACATTTCTGGCTAGCAACGTCGACTTGTTTGTTTTTCTAACAGACCGTTTCCCATGCTAGGGAATGTTCACTGTAATAGTGATACTTACTAGTTGACATTGAAGATGTACACATGTGTTCAAAGTTAAGTTTGCAATGCTAGAAAACGACCCAGCAAATGTTTAACAAGCCAAAAACAATTAGTCCTGATTATTTTTGTACCTTACAGTAATAGAGTCCATTCCAAGACACCATGAGGGTTTTTAGGCGATATTTATAATTAGTCTGAATTATTTTGAATAAATGAATATCTGATCCACAATAATTAAATTATTTTCAAAAAATTGACTAAGAAAATACTCATTTATTTGAATTTCTTTGAATATTTTAGAAACATTTTGAAAGTAACTGTACAAAAATATCTTTATTTAGAATAATTGTGAAACCTGTTTAAAATATTTCTGAAGTATCAAATGTCCTAGATATATAATTACAAAACTTTAAAATCAGTTCTAAACAATGGCAACAAACATCCGCACGGTGTCTTGGAATGGACTCTAATGACTCAGTAACATGGGTACATTATGAGGGTTTGACCGGGGTTGACACAGAAATTCTGTCTTTAGATCAACATCATCAATTGTTTTGGTTTTGAACTCAACCCACCCGAAACAGATCCTTTGTTTCGAGAACATGAAAGAGGCGGCATAGAAAGGTTTACTTCTTATGTTCGCGGCAGTTCAGCAGAGTTTACATCACTTACAAAGGTCTGTAACCTCTATTGATATCAAACGTTTACTTTCACAACATCGCGAGTGGAAAAGAAAATATGCTTTAGGATTAGTATATGTCCCATTGTTGTGAGGGCACATAACAGATGAAAGGAAGGTTATACACTAGGACTGTGTACGTGTAAAAGAACGTGTACGTGTGGAATACTTAGGACAAGCGTACATGTACCTACAATATTGATTAGGTGAAGGTTCGGACCTGAACGTAGGGGTATCTGTCCTTAAATAAGCTAAAGCACTAGTGGGTACCATCTTTAGATTATAGCTGTTTATGAGATGATCGTCTTAACAATTTAAAACCTGTAAAACGGGAAAACGTTTTGATTTTTGAGATTCTTGTTTTTAACTTGCAAACATGTAAGTTGCTACATTTATAACTTGTCCAAACTTCCTAATTTCAGGTACCTTCAACGCCGCGCTTGTACTTGTAACTGTTCCTATTTTTGTAGGTGCACAACCGTAGCCAAGGCCACCAAAACAAGTAATCATCAACCAACTAATTAAAGTGGCCTTCTACAATTTAGCCCCCCTTTCCACAACTAAACCGTTTTCTCTCACATTCTACACAATACGGTAAAATAACCACGTCGTCCAGGTCTCAACGCCCTTTTCAAATCGTAACAAATACAGCGAGGTGTGATTGTATTTTCTAACTGGGCCGCGAAACAGGGCAAGTATTTGGTGGCAATTAGTGGGTTCTTATCCTTGGTATCGGCGGTTAATGACTTACTAATAGCTTTTGTCACATAACGCTGTTTGTTCACATGTTGACAGTTGAAGAAAAACTTTCAAGGCCACTTGAAGTAGACACAGTTACCAGTTCCCTCTAGCTGTCTGTGGATTTTTAAAAGGTCACTGGTTTTGGGTACTTTGGGCTAACTTAGCTGGGTTATGCCCCTTTGGTTGCTCTCTTTGACTGCCAAAAGTATTTTAAAGGAATTTCATTGACAAACAAGTCTATTTGTTAAGATTCATTTCTAAAATCGTGTACTCTTCCATCCTACATTATTTTCCAAACGCATTTCAATCTATTCATGAAGGCAAGCTTTATGGAATCATATCATAGCTCGCGCGAAGTAATTGTACACAAGGGCCCTGTTACGTTCGTCTTTCGATCGTCTCACGACCGCGAAGACATTATTGTAAAACTAGCCGTACGTGTGTCATACAAAATTATCAGGTACCTTGTTACAGAAAAGCGTTCTTAGGTATTTATCGACGGTTAATTATGTTTTAACCTGCTTCGTCTTTATCAAAACCGTATGACGTCCTAAGACGTGTGCCCACGCCGTAAGAGTGCCGGCGGTATGTACCTACCCATTGTACCGTGAAGGGTATACATTTGTACATGCCGTCATTCGACATGATCCAGAACGTGCTTCCGGAGTTTGCAAAAGCAGAGAGACAATATTTGAGCACTCGAGAAGAGCTACAAACTGCAGTGCTCAACCACAAAACTCTTATGTAAGTGTCTCGAAGGTCAAGTATGGAACTATTCTGACAATACAGACACTACTTATAGTGAGCAGAGGTACCTGTCCCTTACTTCTTTAAGGTACACAGACCTAGTATAGACTAAAACATGTCTTATTAAAAGAAAAAAAATTCGTCGTTCCTCAACTCCTCCTTGCCCCCACTAACCCCATTTTCCTTCATACCCCATACAACACTGTACGTATGTAAAAGCCACGTAGTTCCAATTCACAGTGCCCCGTTTCTAATCGCAACAAATACATCGAGATGCGATTGTATTTTTCAACTAGGCCGCGAAACAGGGCAAGTATTTGGTGACAATTAGTGGGACCTTATCCTTGTTATCGGCTTTTAATGGCTAACCAATATTCAGTGGATGATAAAACTGTTTACATACTTTGACGTCTAAAACAAAAACTCCGAAGGCCACTTCAAGTAGACACAGTGACTAATTCGCTCAACGTAGATTTACAAACGACGCCTTGGGTTTTGAATTAGTATCTTTTTCTTAAAAAAAAGGATTTGGAAAATACCTAATACTTAAAATCCTGCCTTTGACAATACTATGTAACATGGTATTCTTATATGTTCATATATTAGATAGAAGCAAGCGAACTGATTTCTTTAGTACAGTTACGTATGATTTGGTTAAAGTACGGCAGCGGCGTGGATTGTAGTTTTGTACCTTGCACCTTATTGAGAGAAGTAATTCTACCGCAAACTAAAAATAGAGAGTCGCTTAGAGGCTTCAAACAATGTCGGCTACTGTACTACACAGTAAGCGATACGTTAAATGGGTATATATCATTGATAACATCGTCCAGGTGGGACCGACTGACGGACACTATAGAAGTATACAACGTCAAAAGCTCATTAAAAAGTCATGGCGCTGGAGATACGAAGTTGTTTTGAACATAAACATTATTCATAAAGCGAAAAGCTAGCCAGTCTTACAACTAAAGAATGAAAGTTTGATTGTTTGATTAGTTTATTAGTTAGTTATTTGATTTGTTGATCAATGTGTAGGGACGGTACTACAGCAAAAATATGGGAGTCACTTTAGATAATATCACAATTTGGGGTAAGATGATAGACTCAGTTGTACAGTTATACGCTGCACGGTTCCATATCTTCATTTTACATATATATTAAAGACGTATTCTTGTGAATTCATAACACAGATGGCCTTCCAACCTAAAACTGTTCTTGTATAGCAAGTGCTTGCAGGGTATAATTTTATGTAGCGCTTTTAGTCCCCTCGAATATTGGGTCAATTAAGTATTCCAATTTTTTTATTGATTTTGTGATTGGTTGGTTGCGACGGAAGAGACTTGAGACTCATTTGGTTGGTTGGTGGATGGATGGTGGTTTCGTGTGAAGGAATTTTACATATAATTCAGAGTCCTGTCATATTCGTCGAACAGTCGCGGTACTTTGATGGAGGTTATGACAGTAAACTGAAGGCATTCTTAGGATAGCAGCTAGCTGTTCATAAGTCGACTCGTATATAAGATTTTCAGCTATCTTTTTACTGAAAGTGATGTTTTAGATCTTTGTCAGTAGTTGCCCTTTTTGCCATATCCTGCATGAACCTTCTACATCAGAATTCTACGACGACCTATAACGAATGTGACCTGTAAGAGTGCCGGGAATACATGTACGTCCTTTGATAGTTCACTGTACCGTTAGAGAACATGTCATCATCATACGTACGTGATCCGAAAATTGTTTCCAGAATTTCCGATGAGAGTTCTAGAAGGACAGCATATGAGCACTTTACGGAAATCACAGACTCCCAAGCTTATCAGCAAAACTCTCATATAGGAAATACAGGTGTATCAATAGTGGAGTGTATAACAATTTGATGACTTTTAACGAATGGAATACCAAAAGCGTGGCACACCGCACATGCATGTTATACACAACGACAAGAATCTAGCGTATGCTTGTCAAGCAACGGGCCACTGAGAGTGTTTAAAAACAAATGGAAACTCCAAAGCTTATCATCAAAACCTCATATAAGTGTATCAATGGTGGGGTATAGAAGTATCATAACAATCAAATGGCGAGTTTTAACGAATGGAATACAAACGGCGTGGTACACCACACATGCATGTTATAGAAAACGAAAACGAACCTAGACCACTGAGAGTGCGTAAAAATTAAGGGAATCTTTATTGTAAAGGTATACTCACGATGTACGACCCATTCTATGAATTGCAGGTGTAGAGGTGTCATAACAGTTAAATGACCTGTTTTATCAAATAGAATACCAACAGCGTGGCACACCGCACATGCATGTTATCATAGACAACGGCAAAGCGTTAGAGCATGCTTGCCAATCAACGGATCACTGAAAGTGCGTCAAATTTAGGGGAATCTGTCTTGTAAAGGTATACTCACGATGTACGACCCATTCTATGAAGGGCAGGTGTTCGAAGTCGTGCTGGTGAAGATCGTCCATCTTCGTGGAGTACATTAGGTAGCGAAGTCTGTCCTGCGCTCGGACGTACGTCCGTCGATTCCCTGGCGACACGCCTAAGTGCAACATCGTCGCTCTCCGTGGGTCTTCGGGGATGGAATCTTTGTCTCCGGGTGGCGGAGATAGACAGGTATTTGGCTAGATCTGACAGGTCCTGAGGAGTTTCAGACCTGGTCTGTGTGGCTTATTTACATAAACACGCCGCCTTAGAAACCAGCGGTGAAGGGTGAAAGGGGCTACTTTTCTTGTAAGGACTCTACCATTGTTGTCCCCTTAAGGGGTTTACCTTAACTACACCTTAAATAATCTCTTTTAAGGTTAACGTTCATAATTTAATTCACGATACATATTATCAGTTCAATGTATCTTTACACATGGTCGTAACATAGAAAGTAAATGGATGCTTTTTGATATGAAATATTTTGATGTCGTACCTGTAAGGCCCCTTTTAAGAGAGTGGACTCTCCCCCGTACGAGGGGTAGGGGGTATTTGACACCGAGCGACCCTAGTCATTTGAAGGAGAACAATGCAAACAATGTAACACCGGGCCGTACAAAGGTAGCGATGCGGGGTTTTACGTTACCTGCTTACATGGTTTTGTGTTCGGGCGACGCTAGATGCCTTCGTTGCTTCGATACGCATCTGGTTAGGGGGTGGGGGTAGCTGGAGAGAACGCAGCAGAAAATTTGTTAAACCTAGATTCCAAGTATAACGAGACGTGTTCTGAATGGTTTAACGAATGGCGGGATAATCTTACACCCCCTCGGCTCTCTCTGTGGTAATTTCACGGCCGTTGAGCATGAAGGGATATAATTGAAGCCTGTGATGACATTTAATATCGGCAGCTTTTGTGGAAGAAAAAACAAGACGACTTCTAGTGGTATACACGGAACTAAAGTAATTGGGGATAGACTTAAGCGGTCTGGAAGAACAGACATCGCTGTACATCGTCAAAACGCAGATCATTGAGATACAGCTTTACTTGATTAACCAGCGAAAGTACCAAATATTTTCAAATGTAGCTTATTCTCTACTGATTATATGTTTCACTTTCTGCTTAATAACATATGCGTCTTGGGCAAACAGCGACTGGGGCTTCTGTGGTAGGTTATTACAACATCTTGTTGAGATTAAACAAATAAATATTGCCTTACTCAAATACTTTGTCAAGAGGCCTTTCTAGACCGAGCTAGGCAGGGAAACTAAGAAAAACAGGAGGAAGAGTACCCAACTTTAACATCAGAAGTTTCTTATCCATCAAACAGGCTAGTTAGGAAACCACACCATTACAATGACCGTTCACGCCCCTTGGTTTTGATTGGAATAATCCGAACATGATCCGCTTCATCTCATTGGCTTAACAGATCTGCGCCAATGACCCGGATGTCAACAAAATGGCGTCACATTTCTAATGTGATTTTGCAGGAGACATTGATACGCCTGTCACTTGTCCGGCAGGTACAATGATAAGTCTGGCTTCATTGAAACTTGCAGCAGTTCGGTGAAATCACGCGTGTCCGTTTATGTTGTGGTTCAATGGTGTTTAAGCCATAAATAGACCGCGGGAGACCGATATTTTAAGCATTACGATTACATGACACTCAATCTAAAGTTTCAAAGACATCAGAAGTGTGTAAAAACCTTACGAGATTCTAGAATTAAACATTTCTACGCACAAGGGGGATCTGTTAACTAAGAAATCGCGCAAAACGACACTATTAAAGAAATTCAGAAAGCCAGCGCTTCAGCCACTCAGAGACTTGTCTCGCTTTATTGTCAACATCCTTGATTTTGTCATAAAAAGACAAAATCACCAATTATGTCAATCATACTTTGCGCCGAATTCAGATTACCTAATAAACAGATCGATACATTTCATACATTGCTGTCATGCCCTACCAGCATTTCAAAAACTACCTGTGCCATCTTAAGTTTATTGGGACTGCTATATGCTATACGCTTTACAATTGAATAGAGTTCTGCCATTTTGTAATGGGTTGGTACAAACCATTGGTAGTTGAGGGTTAATTTACAGTTGAACTATTCCCTCCTCGAAAGGACAAATAAAAGCCACCATCAACTGGGTTACACTTATAGTAGTTGTTAATATTTGAACATTCCTCAGTAAACCACAAGTGGCATTTTATGTTGAACCTGAAGTACTCGTATTTCCATTGCGTTCTTTGGTAATCCAGTCCCTGATAACGGAATGCGTTATACTCCATCGTTTGCGTTCGCCTGTGACCGATCGTGACGTCATCACATGCTGCAATTTTCAGTTTCCCCATTGCAGCCATGAAGAACTCTGAAAACAGAAAAAAAAACGCGAATCTTAACCAAAGCTTGAGTATGTCACTTCTCCTCTACTCTTTAAAATTGTTTTGATACTGCACAGTGGTAGAGGCATTTTATCCTCTTTTCAATTCATCACATTAGACTCTTTTTAATTCAGAACATAATTTAGATACCCATCCGAAGTGGAAGGTACTGAATTAATTATGTTTGGTCCTTTTAAATTTCTCTGCATTAGAACATCTTCAATGAGACATAAACAATCTTACATGACGAAATTTGCCACCTTGTGTCTTTATATCATAAACGATTGATTTAAGAACATGTTTATGTCGAGCAAAAAGAAAAAAAAGCGCTATTGTCTCCGCCTCTTCACCATTGAAGTTTTCCCTGGATTTTCGATGTAATCAACATCTTAACAACCATAGTGCAATACTTCTTGATGACGCTAGATAGCGCTTGAGTATCGTGTTAATGACCTATTCTCTCAATGAATATTAGCAGTTCCGCCCTCTCCAGCAACAACGGAGTTAAGCGTTGGGCCAGCATCCCAACCTTGTAAAAACTAAACCTGCTACGGAAACAGCAAGCAGAAATCGAAATCAAAGTCGGCGCAAGGAAACTGGCAATGGACAGGATCCTAGTGTGACGGACCTCAATGAAAGCCGCAAGGAAGTTGGGGCCCCGAGATGCCAGATTTTCAGTGCCAAGAGTGAAACAAAGATTGCAACCTGGAATGTAAGAACATTATACCAGAGTGGGAAGATGGCTCAGCTACTGAGAGAGTTTGATGAATACCAACTCAACATCCTGGGGATTAGCGAGATGAGATGGACTGGGAGTGGGAAGATGTACAGTGAGGGAAAAACTGTCCTCTACTCCGGACATGAAGACCGACACCGCCGGGGAGTCGGCCTGGTACTGGACAAAGAAGCTTCCAAAGCACTTATTGGATGGAAACCAGTCAGCGAACGTATCATCACAGCACGCTTTCAGTCAATACATGGAAAGACCACCATTGTCCAAGTTTACGCACCAACTGAAGATGCAGAGGAAGGTGACAAGGACCAATTCTATGAACTGCTACAAGACACTTTCGATAACACCCCAAACCACGATGTGAAAATCCTGATGGGTGACTTCAATGCACAGGTGGATAACAGTAGGCAGGGTCTGGAGAGCGTGATGGGACCATTTGGGTCGGCACCCAAGACAAGCGATAACGGGGAACGTCTCCTGTTTTTCTGCAACACCAACAGTCTGAGTATTGGGAACACCTTCTTTCAGCACAAACAAATACACAAGAAAACATGGAGGTCACCTGATGGGACAACCAACAACGAGATTGATTACATCTGTATCAGCCAACGTTGGAAGTCAGCACTTCTTGACATTAGAGTATACAGGGGCGCAGATGTCGGTTCAGATCACCACCTTTTGGGAGCAAAGATGAAGCTGCGACTGAAGAAGCTAACAGTAAAGAAGAAGATGAAACCCTTCGCGACTGACAAGTTTAAAGATCCCATGGTCAGTGAAAAGTATCAACTAAAACTACAGAACAGATTCCAGTTGCTACAAGAGATGGGGCAAGACGTGGAAACCCAGTGGTCACTCTTTAAAGAAACGGTCACGAAAAGCGCGGAGGAAACCATAGGGAGAAGACGTGGCTCAAGGAAAGAGCAGTGGATCAAGGACCATACCTGGGACCTGATAGATAAACGTAAAAAGATGAAGGGGGAAAGAGACAGAGCTAGGTCTGAAGAAGAGAAGGAAACGACAAAACACCTATACCGTGACTTGGACCGTCAAGTAAAGAAGAGTTGTCGCGCAGATAAAAGGCAGTGGCTGGAAAAGAAAGGTGCTGAGGCGGAGGAAGCAGCCCAGAAAAACGATGCTAGGACCCTATACCGCTTGGTGAGGGAAGTCAGTGGTAGTTGGAACAGCTCAAGTGTCCCTATCAAGGACAAGTGCGGGAAAACTCTCCTAACTACAGAAGAACAGGACTTGAGGTGGATGGAACACTTCCAGGAAACTCTAAACCAGCCAAACCCAGACACCCTGTTTGACTTCCAGGCAGAAGAACCAGCAGAGGATCTGGATGTTTGTGAAGAACCGATCAGTATGGATGAGACTGTTCAAGCCCTTAAAGGTATGAAGAACAACAAGGCAGCAGGACTGGATGAGATGTCGGCAGAGATGCTCAAGCACGGTGGGGAGAGCACAGTGGAGATGCTAACCAGGCTAATGAACCGTTGCTGGCAGGATGAGCAGGTCCCCAGGGATTGGCAAGATGGTGTCATAGTAAAACTCCCCAAGAAAGGGAACCTCTCGGACTGCAACAACTGGCGGGGCATCACTCTTCTGTCGATCCCGGGAAAGGTGTTCTGTGCGGTGCTTCTGAGAAGATTGAAGAAAGCTGTGGATTGCAAACTGCGAGAGGAGCAAGCGGGGTTTCGGAGTAACCGCTCGTGCACAGAACAAATCTTCACACTCCGTAACATTGTTGAACAATGTCTTGAATACCAAACACCACTAATGCTGAACTTCATAGACTTTAAAAAGGCATTTGACAGCATTCATAGAACATCTCTCTGGAATATTGCTCGCTCATATGGTATACCAAAACAGTTCGTTAGTATATTTAAGAGCCTTTACGCAAACTCAAGATGTTGTGTCAGGACAGAGGGAGGAACAACAGATTTCTTTGACATTGTCACGGGCGTCAGACAAGGATGCATCCTTTCCCCGTTCCTGTTTCTGCTGACCATCGACTTTGTCTTGAAGAAGACTACAGAAGATGGTAGAGAGGGGGTGAGATGGAACGGAGAGGAGAGACTAGCAGACCTTGACTTCGCAGACGACCTAGCCCTACTGTCTGAGACCAACCAGGACTTACAGAACCTGACAACAAAACTGGAACAGTTCTCTGGGAAGGTTGGACTGCGGGTGAGCATAGAGAAAACTAAGGCAATGGAAGTGGGATATAACACCAACCATCCACCACTGAACATCAGCGTCAACAACAACCAGGTTGAAATAGTGGACCAGTTCACCTACCTTGGCAGCGTGGTCAGCAACAGTGGTGACGTAGAGCCGGATATCAACTGCAGAATCGGAAAGGCGGCTGCGGTATTCCGGAGGATGCGCAAGGTTTGGTCAACCAGCACCATCGATCTGGATACAAAGCTCCGCCTGTACAACAGCATAGTCCTGCCCACAGCAGTATATGCCAGTGAGACATGGAAGTCTTCAGCTAGACTGAACAAGAAGTTAGATGTGTTCCACCAGAGGAACTTGAGGAAGATCTTAAAAGTGAGATGGCAAGAGCACATCACCAACGAGGAAATACTCAGAAGGGCCAACTCACAACCCTTAAGTAAACTCATCACAGGGAAGAGGATGCAGCTGGCAGGGCACATCCTGCGCCTACCGAATCATAGGCATTCCAAGACAGCCATGACCTGGATTCCTACAGGTGGAAAACGGAAGAGAGGCAGACCCAAAAACACATGGAGAAGGACTTTCACTGAGGATCTGAAAAGAGCTGGCATCCCTTGGGTACAGGCAGAAATGGCTGCAAACGACAGAGGACGATGGAAGCTTGCTGCCTTATGTGCCTTACGGCACGGGAAGACCTAAGGTCTAAGGTAAGGACCTATTCTACTTTTCATGCGGCAATTGATGACCACGGCCATATAGCTTACGTGTGTGTCCATGCCTCGAGTACTTGGGGTCGAACCCGACGGTGCGAACACTGTCCGTCCTCGCCATGAAGAAGTTGGTTACTCTGGTAGAGAAATGACAGTGAGGAAACCCGGGAACTGGTCCCCAGTGGTGATGGTCGTCGATGAGCAGACAGTCACCATCTTTGTCGCCTGGGACGAGCGTCATTTTCGTGTGCGCCACTTTTTTAAAACCTACCCTGCCAGAAACCTACACAAAGTAAAAAAAAAAAAACAACAATGGCATATCATTGCTAAATGGTCGTGGATAAGCAGGCAGTCGCCATCTTTGTCACCTGGAACGATCGTCATTTTCGTGTGCGCCACTTTCTTGAAACCTACCCTGCCAGAGACCTACGCAAAGTAGAAAATAACACAACATCTCAGAGTGCTAATCATTTTATATATTATGATGTATGTTGGTAAGCGCTTTATTTTGTGTACGGATATAAGGTTTCAAATTTGTAACATAATATTATATATATAGTTGTAATGTTGTATGTCATGGTTAAAGCCTCTCGTTATTATCATTCATACATGTAACAGACAGATAGGAAAATGATGAAAGTTAATTGTAATGTCTTGTTGTTACTATTATCATAATAGTAACATTAACTGTGAGATTACACAAATGTTTGTGAAAACATCAGACGCATATAATGAATGCAGAAAGTTTCGCGGAGGTTTTACGATCGAGGTTTTCGCGTTGCCAATGCACCACAAACTTAAAACCACCGCGAACAGTCCTTTTTTCCTGCTACCGCGAAATTAAATACCCGCGAACTTGAGTACCGCATGTCCTGACATGTAAATTATTTCCTTTATTTGAAAGTCGATCACAGTAACTTACCAAGTCCAAGTCTGTGTTGTCCAGAACGTTGACGAATCTTTCCAACTTTGTCCTGTTTCCGAAAGCGAAGTCGTCATCCACCCAGAGTAGGTAGGGCGTGGTCACCTGGGAGACGGCCAGGTTTCTTCCCGCGAACCAGCCCTGCAGGGAAGAATACGTCATCGCAAAGTTTCAGTGCTGCAGGGATTTTGGGTAAGGTCAGAGGTTAAGGTCCCTTAGAGATAAACTCAAATCAATGGAGATTTCCAGAAACGTTGCATAAAAAGTCATTGTTTACAAGTGAAAGACATTACAATTTGACCATAGACCAGAATGCATCACGATTGCACATGCGCACTTGTAATCATAAGGTGGGTTGTGGCTTATCATGATAACGAAAATTACAGTTTAAAAAGTTTGAAATTTGTAGAAAAAAATTCTTGTTCTTTTCGTTACTGTTGTAGTAATCATTATCATATTATCATTGCAATCATTATCATTACTGATATTTTTTTAGTTTGACCTTAAACAAGTGTATTCAATATGCTTTCAGTTTGCTTTTATTGGCATTTCCCTTACGAAATGTAAACCAAAAACAACACATCATAGTTTGAGATTGCTTTTTGTACTTAAGAAGATCAAAATACGATATATCAGTTGAATATAACAATATAAGACTTATGGTATTTCACAAGCAAATGCCACCTACTATAGCATACGGCATAACAAAATGGTCGACATGCTCCCTCTGGAGGTTTTCTATTGGACGACTGTCGTCAGCGACGATGACCCGGATGTTGGGATAGAATGCCCGGATGGTGGCCAGCAGGGTTCGTATGGACGCATACCGGAGAAACGTTTTGGTGATGACGGTCACTTTGGATGCGATGTCTTCATCTGTTTCAGAGGGCAAAAAGTACATTTTCTTTAATGTTATGATACGTTTTATGAATAGTAATATCGTATAGGATACAACATAAATTCGACAAACTTCGGAAATTCAAAACTAGAAATGTCTTGCACATGGGTCGATGGAAAGTCTGTTATATTATATTGTTCACTCTTGTCAACGGTAAGTATTGTTATTCCTACAAATATCATCTATAAAAGTTCAACATAATTGCGATCACCAAAAACCCTAGCCAAGCATTTTCAGGGTCATTCCTACAAATATTATTTACAAAAGTACATACATAATTACAAACGATCAATAACCACAGCAATACATGTGCAGCAGCATCATTCATGTAACAAACTTGTCAGTGATGAATTTATTAGCCTAATGAATGATTCGACTAATGACGTTAAACGAACCTGGTCCTGGATCATACAGAAGTGAAACTCTAGAAGGTTGGATGCGAACGGGAATGCTTGCTTCGTAGTTCAGGTACCTGAATTTAACTATCAATAGAAAGCGGTTACAGTAGACCAATAGCCGATCTAATTTGGAGTTTTTTATTCCTATAATTTTTATTTCGTGCAGATGTGCTGACTTTCTACAAGTTTCTTCTAAAGCATTATATAGTTAGTAGACTCCTTCATTAATAAAAGTTATGAAACTAAATGATTTGTTACTACTTTTTCTGATTTTTTTTATGCTTATCAGGTTTTTATCACGTTATGGCTACTAGTATTTCATGGTTGCTAACCAGTTTGGGTTTGTTATAGTCTTTGTCATTGACATTAGCGTCGTTGTTTCAGCGCGCCCCTATATTTGTCCTTTGTCACTTTCCGTCAATTCTCTGTTCAATAATAAATTACTACTAAAATACTCACTGATTTCTGTTGCCCCTACGCCATACACTGTGTTGGAATACACGACATACTTTAGCTGATGGTTGATGTTCGGCAAAAGTCGGCTACGAATGGTTAACGACTTCTCTCCGAGTCCTTCCGATTGTACGTCGGAAACTTCGGCTGTGACGTCAAGTGTACCGTATTTAGATGCCTCGAGTTGGATCTGTCAATCAACAGAAAAGAAACTGACAAAGGAAAAACTAGAAATAATGCTCTCTTGTTTTAATTGTCCTATTTGACAAGTATTTTATTCTTTATGTTACAATTAAACTTTACATACATACACAAAATAAAGCGCTTGCCAGCAAGTTTTCGATCAGTCCTCTGATACCGACTTCCAAGCACCTTTGACCCATTGTTGACGTCACACTCCCGATATGTTTTTAGTCATTTCAACTTGAGGAGGACTGATCAAGCCCTTTGTGATTGTCTTGGTTGTCCTTATCAAGTTGAAATGAAATAAGAAGACTCAGTAAGCGATAGCATGTAATATTTCATTACCCACTTTCCTACACCGTATGACAAAGGGCATTTCTTGAACCGTTTTTGTAAAAGTAAACCTACCTTATATCCTTGTCTTCTGATTGGATCTATCACGTCAAGACCTGAAAACGTATAAACGTATCAAAATAGAAACTGTCCGTCCTGTTGAAATAGTATTTCCCTGTTCCACGCTTCAGATCTAAAATGAACAGTTTTAGATATTGGAAAAAGTCATTAATTGAATGAGTGTGATTGTTGGTCAAATTCGCGATATTCAATTGAATGAATGTGATTTCTTTCCTTTATCGAAAGCCTTTGCAAAATCAGCAAAGTTTCTCATCCCACGTTTTCATACCTGGAATTTTGATGGTTCCCTCTGGGGCGACCGTAAGACCTCTGACTGGGTAACTGAGTGGAACCGACCCCTTCACTATGTACAGTCTCTCTTGTGATGGTTCTAGCCTGGGTCACAAAGAAATCGCAAAATATGGTAAACTTTGTGTTATTAGTTTGGCGGTGAAAGAAATACAACCAAGGCTTCCAATCCAACTGCTGGACTTGGCCTTGGTGACTTTTGATCTTGCCCACACATTCTCGGGATGGTGAACTTGTATACACAACAATAACCGTAGCTAATTATCCATGTTCGTAGATGCCTGTAAGGCCGTTGATGGACCGCCTTGTGGATTTCTGTAACAGTGCAGTGCAGTGGAACTTTTGGTTTTATATTTTCTGTGCGAATATACTATTGTCTGGATTATTTGGATTGCAGATAGCTTTTGATCGAAAAAATGAACGGAATAGATTCGGATGCTCTAGCAGCTTATTTCTAGGATTATTCTTGTAATGTTATTTGTACCTTTTGTTGTGTTTTTCGACTTCCTTTAGTCGTCGCTGGTTGAACGCAGCCCTCTCTTCCTCATCTACCGTTGTGTACATGTTGGACACGGCTTGGGAACAGTCACATGGCTGCTTCCTATGTAGACGCCTGATAAAATAAGCGTTACATGGATTGTAAATTTTTAGGCAGTATTTGTAATATAGAAATGATGGAACATATATTGGACTTCTGTTGCCTCGTAGGGAAGTCTCTACAACAGCGAAAGAAGCCGTATTTTTTCTTCAAAATATATCCAACCAAGCAAATATATGTTCCCTAACGTAGGCAACAATATATTTCAATGAATTTAGACGAATTCTTCAGCAAATGCTCCCTCATTTTTAATTTGTTTTAAGAGGCCTAAACTGTTGCGTATAACTTAATTTTTTCACGTTGTGACTATAACTACAAATAATACGCCTTCGATAGATATCTTAGATATGCCATACCTACGACTTACGTACCTTAGCGTCTTGTTTCTCCATGTGACTGTGACTTTCCTTTCCCAGCTTCCCAAATTGACATCTGATGCCCTCGATTGACTGACTGACTTCCTTTCTATACCTTTATTTACGTCTCTGTTCCCCAGTATTCTTTGTACGTCCGACCTTGCAATTGTTTTCCTGGTTAAGTTTATATCTCTTGTATAGATGACGTGATGACATTGGTAGAAGAGCAGCAGCGTCCCAAAACAAACCACCACGATGAGCGAGCTCATTATGCCTCTCTTTTGCGATAATCTGTGGCAAGTCCTGCCGGATATTTCTCGAATCGTTGTGTTGTTGACCATGTTGTAGATTACATGTACATAACTTGGCTGGAAAAGTAGTGAAAGAAAGTTATCCACGACTAAGAAATCATGAAAATTCAACAACACATTATATATTGTTAATCGTGTACACTGATAAACATATTGATAAGCCCTTTAATCATTAGTAATACGTTCCCTATCTTGAATGTTTATCATATCAACAATGCGGGTTTTGCTTAGCATTTGTACCATCCAGATAGTAGTTCGCTCCGTGTACGGCGTTTATTATACACAATATACAGTCACTTCTCGCTCCGACTTGTGACACTATATACAGTCGCTTCTCTGCTGTTCCGTCTAGCAGAAGCGAACACAAAGGAGCTAACTACTACCCGGATGGTACCAAGGATAGGTTCTGCTGCCACGAACATGTACTAAACAGACTTTTGACCTGGTAAGGTGACAGTTTATTGAAAGCGACTTGCTTACAGAACCGGTTTATCTACTAGTACTACCTCATAGTGAAAGCACCACAATGTCACAAATCCGACCTTTAACTCAGTGATCTAGCTCACATTACCTTCATGTTACATAATACATTGAAACATTTACAATCTTTGAGATGTTCTGATTTTAAAAGCATTTCCGACGTTATGATCTGTATGTAGGAAATGCGTATGACACACTACATGGTCTCTGATGATTTAAATATCTGTTTATATCGATTATGCGGGTAAATCGCCTCCAGGCGTAACACATCAGTTGTGCACAGTAAATGCAAGCTACATAAAACACGATTGTAAGGTTTAAACTGCTGGGCCCTACACTTTTTAACATCAGTATAATCCTAGAACACGAAGTTAAACGTTCCTTTGGAATGAATCTGTTGAATGAGTATCTATTTCAGACTGAATTGGAAAGATATCGGATAAAATGTCAGCAACACGTACACACTACTTACCTCAGTGACTGTACAGTTCAAAGGTGGAAAAACACCCCTGTGAATATGCTTCACAGTGACAATCCTTTCTGTTCCGCTAGGTAGCGCATGTGACATAATGACAGGCAAAAACACACAGCCCCTACTTCCTACTCTCCAAGCAGAGGTTGGTGGGGAAATCGTCCGTCCTTTTCTGATAGAAAAAGATCACGATTTTCCCCACCAACCTCTGCTTGGAGAGTAATACTCCATACATTTTCTTTGATATCATAGAAAACGGTGACATCGCGAACCTAGGACACGTGACATGCGTGCGTTGCTGGGTACGAGGTTTCTCTGTCATACAACAGATGATTGCCTATTAATTACGATATTTCCGGGATTCCGGCACTGTGAGCACTACGATTTTCGGAAAGAATTCGCAATAATATGTTCTTAAAGTCTTTAGCTATAATATTGATACCGTACATCTAGATTTATTTTACATCCCTTTTTTTAACGTCTTCTTTTTCCTTCACTAATCTTAAGCAACTTTATTTGATTTGGTGGAGTGGTATTAGAACCGTGTTACTATGTATTCTTCTTGCGTTTCTTAATATCGTTAACAACATGTCGTGTTGAGGAGACAAGTTGTAATGCCTGTACTTGGCTGTTTTAATCAACAAATAGTGGACCAATGAAACAGAAATAAGAAAAGGGTAAAGCTTCAAAATAAGCAAACATATGCCGTAGATTGCAAAAATAGATATCGGAAAAGGTATATTAATGTCATTG
Organism: Branchiostoma floridae x Branchiostoma belcheri; assembly: GCA_019207045.1. Classification (NCBI taxonomy): domain Eukaryota; kingdom Metazoa; phylum Chordata; class Leptocardii; order Amphioxiformes; family Branchiostomatidae; genus Branchiostoma; species Branchiostoma floridae x Branchiostoma belcheri. Next base: position 5,765,416 of record CM033040.1, on the reverse strand, counting down.
AACATTACAAGGCCAAAGAAGATGTGAAAGGACAAAAAGAGGAATCTGTCATTTGGTGTGCTATATTCTGTCTGTTCCGTCGTTTGTTTAACCTTCCTGAACACTATTTCACACTTTTTAATACAGTTTCATACGAAGGCTACTTTTTTGGACGATTGTATTTTGATTCACACGCTCGCATCAGTTTAGGGGTTGGTTCCCAGAGGATGTCATCCATATAATCAAATCAACATGGCCTTACAGGTGGTCTGCAGCTGGCTGTCAGAGAGCGGTCAGTAGCAGGTGTCCGGGAAGGAAAAGTCTTCTTTCCGGCCTGATTCCACAGGTCATTATCTAACCCTTCACGTAACACATTCCTCCAGCCGTAATCTCGACAACAGGACACCTCTGGTGGTCTTTTCCTCACCGGAAACTCCCAATTAGCAACAGTTTACAAACCATCGATCGTCTACTGAGTAATGCCCACTTGGGCAGGTGCGTAAATGGACAACAAAACACTTGGATACGTCCTTTTGTTGATAAGCCGTGTACTTGAGGAACTTCAAGCGTGTGAACGGGGGAAAATATTAGATAAATGCGTCAATGTGTCATGGGGACCGAGTAAAGTTTGGGTTGAGATAGCTAGCTAGAGTGGCAGCTCAGAAAATGAGAGAGACGACCACTTGGGAAAGGGGGAGGAGGGGGGGGGGGGGGGGGGGGGGGGAAGGGGCACGTGTGTGAAAGCAACACCCTTAAACTGTAAACTGTAGAGTGGTCAGTGAACACACGAGAGAGAAAACGTGCAATGGGAAGTTTGTTTGTGTCGGTGTTGTCATGAATTGGTACACTGATAAATGCGTCAATGTGTTATGGGGACCGGGTAAAGTCTGAGTTGAGAGTTGCAGAGGGTAAAGTTGGGCTGAGTGTAGCAGCTTAGAAAATAAGAGAGGCGATCTCATGGGTGGAATGCCACGCACTTTTAAATTGTAGAGTGGTCAGTGGACACATGAGAGAGAAAACGTGCAATGGAAAGTTTGTTTGTGGAGTTGTTGGCATAAAAAAATGGTACAGACAAAATATCAGATAAATGCGTCAATGTGTCATGGGGACCGGGTAAAGTTTGGATGGAAAGTGGCAGCTAAGAAAATAAGAAAGGCAATCACTTGGAGGGGGGCTGAATGACCCTTGTAACTTGTGGAGTGGTCAGTAATTTTGCTGGACATGGGAGAGAGAATTTGCAATGGTTAGCTTGTTTGTGACGTTGTTGTCATGACGAATTAGTATAAAGAAATACTTCGAAGGTCTTGTAATAGGATACCCGGCAGAAATTTATGAGTTTTAGATTTGGAGACACGTTAAAAAGAGAGGGGGTGAGGTATAGAGTCTTTCTCAGGAACGCTTCAAACACCTGGATATTTGAAGTGTTTATACCTCAGGAATTACTGATGTTGTATTATAACATTAGTAAAACTATCTTAATTCATGATTTCTCTTTGCATGTGATTTGATAGTAACTGTCATACATTGTTCCATGGACGATGGTCGAGCAATAAAGTTCATTCATTCATGAATGAATTGTGGTCGGAATTTCTTCGATACGTTCCCTCTGTTTCTTTGTTTGAAGATCGTTTATTTGCAAAGGTATTTCAAACATTCCAAGCATGCACGTCCCGTCGGCTTCCCCAGAGTCGCAGTTTTGTTACGTAACCAATACCTCTTCTGGCGACACCGGGCGGCCTTGGGGTCAAAGGGTCAACTGTGGAATGACGCAGACATGTACCCAATTATCCAGCACTTGTCGCCGTTTCCGGACCACCTTGTAGGGGAAGATTCGTTTGGTAGGAAGCTAATTAGCTGTACTATCGAGTATTGGTTGGAACAAGGAGGTTTTAACCTCTTTGGTTGAAATAAATTTCATTTTCGTTAAATGCCAATATACCACAATTATTACCGATATCATGGATTAGCACTGCAAATGATTTAAGCGCTTAAAACATGTCACAATACAAGGAAGTAATTAGGAAAATAGAGGCATAGCGTTTTTGTGAAGGAAGGGGGTCTTGTATAGGCCGAATGTCAACCTAGTTATAGTTTACTGATGTTCCCATACTCTCTAACAGGTTGGTGATAGGAGAATATGGCAGCTCTATGGCACGAAGACATTTATCGTTTATTACACAAGCTTTCTTTACTTCGCCACCTTACAATTTGTGGTCACATCTTGCTTGGAGTTTAAAGTGTCCGCTTGTCTCCGCCTTCAGTGCATAATATTGTTGAATGAAATGTAACTCCGAGTTATCTAATAGATGCATTCATCTTCATCATTCCCATCATTCCGTCAGAATTGGGAAATAAAATTCACAATGCTAATGTCCTTTAACAGCCAACAAAACTGCAATACGCCTACTGTAAAATATTACTCTGATCTGCAATCATTGCGAAATGCTTAGAGACAAAAAGCATGTCCTGTATCACCTTTGGATTTGTATCAAATGGCCAGGAGAATGTATTTTGAACATTTTATGTTTCAGGCCACTGTATTATCGATTCGAATATTTATTGTCCGGAGGGGGGAGGGGGTGTCAAAACATGGCGTGTCTACTGTGTGTACCTCACAGGCAATGGTCCCAAGGTACCATGTAGGGTTCAATTCCAAGTTGAACTGCAATGAATAAATTTAAAGGACACGATCTTTGAAGAAAACTAGCCAAAGGGAGATACAGTGACGTTAATTTTACGTAGAGTCAGGAACGGCAAATCTAAAGCCTCAGTGATGATGGGGAGGGGAGGGGGGATCATATTTGTTTTAGGCACGATTTTCCCAATGTCGTGACCTTGAACGAAACAAAATGGCGGCGGATCAATGGATTCTTATAAATATCTATCTTTGTTTAAAAAATTGATATTTTCAATATTCTCCTGCACAATAATTTCGTAGCTCCCGGTAATATTGTGATTTTTCCAATGTCGTGACCTTGAACGAAACAAGATGGCGGCGGATCAATGGATTTGGTGAGTCAGAAGGGGGAGGGGCAAAGCGCCGGGACGTTAATTGGAATCAGAATCAGAGAGTTTAGTCACGGCCTGAAGTTTAACTTGAAAGGTTGGGAGTGTGGCACCACAGTGGTGCAAAGCTTTGTACTGGCCCTAAGATAGAGGGAGTGGGTGTTGGTGGGTGGTTTTTGACGGACGCCAAAGTTAAGGAAAAATGGTCTTATTAGTAAGAGAGAATAAAAACTCAACAAGGATTTAGGCCCGAAAGTATAGGATTAACTTTATAATTAGCAGGTGGAATTGGGGATACTCCCACGTTTATTTATGGTATCGAAATTATCCAAACTATAATTTTAGCAATAAGTCGTGCAATAAAACGTGGCCTTTAATGCAAGAAATTTGTGTTCTAGCCATTTATCATATCTTCATGTCGAAGATGTGTTTTAGCCATCTGAATTCATCATGTGTTCTAGCCATCTTGCTTCATCATGTGTTCTAGCTATCCTATTTCATCATGTGTTCTACATATCTTATTTCATCATGTGTTCTACCTATCTTGTTTCATTTTGTGTTCTAGCTATTTTGTTTTATGATGTGTTCTAGCTATTTTGTTTCATCATGTGTTCTAGCCATCTTGCTTCATCATGTGTTCTAGCTATCCTATTTTATCATGTGTTCTACCTATCTTATTTCATCATGTGTTCTACCTATCTTGTTTCATTATGTGTTCTAGCTATTTTGTTTTATCATGTGTTCTAGCTATTTTGTTTCATCTTGTGTTCTAGCTATTTTATTTCATCATGTGTTCTAGCTATCCTATTTTATCATGTGTTCTACCTATCTTATTTCATCATGTGTTCTACCTATCTTGTTTCATTATGTGTTCTAGCTATTTTGTTTTATCATGTGTTCTAGCTATTTTGTTTCATCTTGTGTTCTAGCTATTTTATTTCATCATGTGTTCTAGCTATCCTATTTTATCATGTGTTCTACCTATCTTATTTCATCATGTGTTCTACCTATCTTGTTTCATCATGTGTTCTAGCTATTTTGTTTCATCATGTGTTCTAGTTATTTTGTTTCATCATGTGTTCTACCAAGTCCTTGGTTCTACCTATCTTGTTTTATCACGTGTTCTAGCTATCTTGTTTTATCATGTGTTCTAGCTGTCATTTCATCATGTGTTCTTATTAGTCATCTTATTTCATTATGTGTTCCAGACATCTTATTTCATCATGTGTTCTAGCTATCCTATTTAATCATGTGTTCTGGCTATCTTATTTAATCGTGTGTTCTAGCTATCTTATTTCATCATGTGTTCTAGCTATCTTGTTTCATCATCTGTTCTTAGACTAGCTATCTTGCTTCATCATGTGTTCTACCTATCATGTTTTATCATGTGTTCTAGCTATCTTGTTTCATCATGTGTTCTACCTATCTTATTTCATCATGTGTTCTAGCTATCTTGTTTCATCATGTGTTCTACCTATCTTGTTTCATCATCTGTTCTTAGACTAGCTATCTTGCTTCATCATGCGTTCTACCTATCATGTTTTATCATGTGTTCTAGCTATCTTGTTTCATCATGTGTTCTAGCTATCTTATTTCATTATGTGTTCTAGTTATCTTATCCCATCATGTGTTCTAGTTATCTTATCCCATCATGTGTTCTAGTTATCTTGTTTCATCATGTGTTCTAGCTATAGCTACAATGTATCTTATTTCATATGTGTTCTAGCCATCTTGTGTTCTAGCGATCTTGTTTCATCTTGTGTACTAGCCATCTTGTTCCATCGTGTGTTCTAGCTATCTTATTCCATCATGTGTTCTAGTTATCTTGTTTCATCATGTGTTCTAGCTATCTTGTTTCATCATGTGTTTTAGCTATCTTGTTTCATCATGTGTTCTAGCTATCTTATTCCATCATGTGTTCTAGCTATCTTATTCCATCATGTGTTCTAGCTATCTTGTTTTATCATGTGTTCTAGCAGTCTTATGCCATCTACTATACCTTCGTGCCAAATGTTTTCTTTTGTGGAAAATCGATAAATCTTGTTTTTTAATGAAAACAAGATAAAATGTGAATCTCTCTTCCTTAATAAGTAGCAACCTGGAATTCCAAATATGTCTCTTCAAGAGGGGCATATTTAAGAGATATATTCGTGATATCTATGAACATCTAGTCTGATACAGTTGTTTATGAAAAGACGAGGAAATGTCTTGTTCCTTGTAAAAAAAACTCTTTATTCATTCAACTCTCTGTAGAATTACACACATTTTAACAATACGTTGGTTTTGAAATTCTTTGGTATAAATAAGTAAAGGCAAACCCTTATAAATAACTGTAATAAATAGCATTAAAACAAAATCAAAGGTGCGATAACGCCACATGATAAATTAAATATCTGAAGTATAACTGAATGAACTGTAGGAGTATAAACCTTATTGATAAATAAATAATAAGAAAACACACAATAAATAAGCTTAACCATAAACCTACCACAAAGTTTCTATCTTATGTACAATTCAACTAGTGTTGTGACGCAGTTTTATAGATATCTATCTTTGTTTAAATATTGATATTTTCAGTATTCTCTGGCACAATAATTTTGTAGCACCCGGTAACATTGTGATTTCCATATAAGATTTTGTTTGCTATAGCTAAATGTGTTTTATGATACACAATAAATACTATGTCATGCTGACATACATATTGCACACGCACACATCATGTCCTAACTAGCAGCATTTATACCAGCGTGTGTCGGGGTCACTATGCAACAAACTTCGCACGATTCATGAGAAGTATAAAAAATATACAAAATTCCGTATTAAACCCTTGATAGTATCAAAATAGTGTACACTACCGATGACTTTGGAAACAGGGAATAGATACTCTTAGAAGGAATGGTTGCCCGGCAACCAGGGTTCAGAGTTCAAACACAATGTCGCGTGAGGCGGCCATTTTGGATTACGTCACAGCTGATGCGGCATGGAACGGATTAAAAGTTGCCTGCGAATGAAATTTCTGCATATGCTACCCGCATGAAAAAATATTCTACAGTTGTTGTTTTTTTGCTTCACGTTGGCACGGAATTTTTAACTGCTTCTCCTTGGCAAGTTTATGACGTCATCAGATACGCGAAGATGCGCTCACGAGTCGATGACGTCACGACCGTCTCCCGGTGTGGGTGGGACTCCGTGTCGTTCTGCGGCAGCCATTGTTGTAGCGAAGTTTCATGAAGTCTCGTTGGACTCTCCTGAGAAAGTCCACGAAGTCTCGTATAATAATGTGGTCTCGGAGACTGCGGTCGTACTCGGAAGGCGTTTCGGAGAGATGCACGGGCGCCGGGGTCGCGTTGTCGGTCTCGTCATTCTCAATGTTCATCAAGTGCATCTGTGGAAACATAACAACGAAGCACAGATAAGTATACGTGTAATTACACATCTTGTCATTAAAACTGAAGCAAAGAACTCAACACCCCTGCACTAATTTCTTCTTACAAAATTGATTCTAACTTTCCCGTAGTTAGTTTTAAAAACCAGAACAAATTGCGCTTCGCTTTTTTCAGTGTCTCATGCTTTGCACCTTAGTCCTTCAGAGTCTTTCAGACTTTTTAGCTTTTTCCCACACCTTTCCCACTTTCCACACCGCAGAAATTGGAAGATATTATACAACAGTAGAGCCCATGACCACACCAAAGCAGGCCACAATGTTACTGTTGTCCATACCTTTGTTTCTGTTTCTGTTTCATTATTGCATAACAACAGGCATGTGACATAGGACCATGTTGTATTCTGTGGATGTATATATGTACAAACTAAATTATCTCAAAAACTATAAAAAAAAGCATTTGTTCAATGAAAATGTCTGATCTTTGAGTTACTAGTTTGGTCTAATATGACCAACTTTGCGTCACTATCATAAGCGGTCATTTATTCAATGCGTACTTGTTCATATTAATGTCTTTAAGTCCTTTTAAGTTCTATTACGTGACTTCATCCATGCATATGGTGTCTACTTTAGATTTTGCATGGCGTCTACAATAGATTTTATCAGATTATCTTGTTATCATATAGAATTTTCTGCCATTTTTTTTTCATATATATATTTTTAAGAATTGCAATATAGTAATGCACTTCTTCGTGACATTTAAAAGTTTATTTCTGTGCCAGCTTGTTGAATACAAAAAAGTGTCACATCTAATTGAAGATCAACCGAAAATAATCACTAATGAATAAGACAAATAATTACTCATTAAAAAGTTCCTTACCGTAGTACTAATGGCGCGCATGAGGCTTCTCGTGTGCGACAGGACGTTCTGTAGTTGCCTGGACAACTTCTCCTCCAGCCTCCCGGCTTCTCTCACCACGGCCTCGCCCTCGTCTACTTCCAGCACGTCTAAGAAAGGGTAGAGTAGGTGGAGGTTGTGGCGCATGGTGGTCAGACGTACATCACTCTGTAGAACAACGGGAGAAGAAAACAAACATCATAAGTTATCCGTTCTTAAAATGTTGTGAATATGGAATTTATGAGCGCCATTTTGATATAAACTCTCGCGAGACGCAGCCAGGCGAGAATTCTCGTGAGCTTGGAAAGTCAGTTTCCACACTTCAAGGACAAGGACACAACATTGGTGGACAGATATGCAGATCAACTTATTTCTGAATACACAGTCTTATTTGAAATCGCTCTCCTTTATTCTATCTCTTACCCATTTAATCTACAATATGTTTATTCCTGTTTTACGTCATAAGATTGTTAGTCCTAACTGTGATGCTTTTAAATAGCTGAGATTTAAACGTCTTTCCGAAGCTAGAGCGATCAGTGCTTTCTTTGGTATTGGTATCATTTAGCTAAGTACAGGTCGCGATTACCCTACGACCTTTTGCCCCTTTGTAAGACACCAGGAGACCGCTAGAGGGCTTATTTTATAACAATATGATGATACAATGACAGACTGGGCAAGATTAACCATATTTGGTAAGATAAGTCCAGTTCATAGAACATCACCAAATTTGGATATCTTTATAACTCATTGCCATCACTGGCGACTTGACCATATTTGGGATGCATGCTGATAGCATAATGATGTGACGTCAGAGAGGCATTATCTCAGGAGAGGATTGACTTTGTCGTGACGTCATGACACGCAGGGGGTAATCCAGCGGCCATTGTGATTGTGAGGAAAGTTGTCTGACATGCGTAGTTATAATGGCTGAGAATGCGATAATTAGAAAAGTAAGTTTGTCTTTCTGCGTTATTTGTTTGCAAACAAGCTTAACAACATAATGCGACAATTTGAAGCGCTTTTAGTTATATATGCATGGCTTAGGCGCGCCAGCGGCTTGGTCGGACACAACTGGCCTTCGCTACGTGTCTGGCAAGCTGGTGTTTTACGCCCAAAAGACGGTAACCTGGACACTGGTATCTCCCGGAGCTTCGGGCTGGGATTCCTCGGCACTCTAAGCTTCTATCCCCGCCTGGCTATCTTAGCTCACCCGGCTAATTTTTCCTGCATTTGTTCTATTGTTGCTGAAGTGACTTCTAGGGGGGCTGGGGCAAAGTTTCCTCGGGGGCATGTTGCGCCTGGTGCCGAATAACTAGCGTATGCAGGCCCTGATAAGGGTCTGGATCCCAAGTTATCCCAAAATGTGGTTGTGCCAGTTGGCCAACAGATATAGATAGAAGTCGTAAAAACTGTGACAAAAATAAAATGTTTTATTGGGGAGGGGGGCAAACTTTCAAGTCAAGATTTTCGGAATGACACGATATGACCATTAGGGTCGAACAAATAATGCAAAGTATGCGTCTAGACTAACATTTAGACAAGTATGATTCAACAATACTGAAGGGGGTGTGGCGTTAAAACAGAGAGGTAGAGCTGGAACAAAAGACGTGTGCCATCTGTATGACCTTAAGGTCAATTTAGCAATGCAAAGAATTAAAAGTATGCATTGAGAATAAGATATTTATAATCTTGTAAAACATATTGATGAATTGCAATGAATGTCGGATGACACCTTACTGTCACCTTAAGAGAGATGTCAAGTCAATAAATAGGACCTAGTGGAAGTAATTACGAAGGTGTGGTCACATTGTCGGCGATCCAGAAATAAGCCCAGGGATTCCCCCCTCCCCAAACCAGTAATTTTCCAAGCCATTACTAGTACTATAATATCTCTGTGTACGTACAAATTACAACAAACCGCACCTACAACTCGTGACCATGACAAGTCTTAGTCTCCAAGCAGACGTATCAGCTGGATGACAAAAGAGAAGAATTTTGCCAAATAGGGACAAATAAGTTACTATAGGTTTTTAGTCAGTCTTTTGCAGTCTATCCAGCTATGCACCGGCCGGTCATTTCACTCCTAGGCCAATTAACTCCTACTAGACCATATTCTCCTACTACTGTTCGACCTAAAAGTTGGCCATATTCCCCTATTACTGTTCGACTAGGCCGGAGTATGGTAGAGACTAGACAAGTGTAGCTAATCTTTTTTGCGAACACAAATGCAACAAATTTCAGCAAACCCCCTCTTAAACTGTCTATTATGAAGATAACGCTAGCTTTCTTTCTATTTTTTTCTATATTGGCCCAAAATTATTTTGACCTCATTGTTTGGCCTAACGTCTTAGCAGGTATGTTGCAATGTTACACGCAATTTTTAAGCATCAAGGGTTCACGGGACATTATAATCAGGTAAGAAATGGCAGATATGACAAGAATGCAGGTGAAACATTTTCGGTATGTCAAAAGACAGGTGCGATCAGGCGACTTCCTGTACGTTTCCTTATATCTCAGCAAAGGTGTCGTCCTCGCCTTTGGGCACACCTGTACTGTGCTGAGCCTTTTGACCGTCTTGGAATGTTGGATATGGGCCAAGGAAACTACCTGTAGCCATATACGCCGGAAGGACGACACAATGACATTTCCTTCAGTAAGAACAATGCCCGTCACGTATATTATACAGCACATTCGCACATCCTGACATCGCCGTGCGATATTGTTTACAGATCAACATACCATGTACAAGCAGACATGTGCCGGCATAGTTTAACTCTCGTCTGTGTATTTACAGAAAACAAAAGCGGAGTTTACAAAAACAGGGACTGACATTGTTGTGACGCAAACCAGAGCCAGAAAACACTTCCCTTGTTTACAAGCTTTTACAACAGTTCACCTGACCGCAAAATATAGACAAGACGATATGGTCTGCATACAAACACAACAGCCATATCCCGTCTGCCCAGAAACTGACCATGGAATGACAATATTTCTATGATACTAATATTCCAAGCAGCATACATAGCATAGCCCTGACTTGTGTAAATACATATTTTCTAAACACAACATTCTACCATAAGCTTTAAGATTTGGATCAGTGGTAAACAACAACACATGGGAATTCGGAAGTGTGTTCTCTGACATTTTGAAGGTTGGATGCACTTCATGACTAGTGTCTTATGATTTCTAAGGCGTCCTCCTCCCTTCCAAGACACGTACGATGACTCTTCCTCGACAAAAACATTTCTTACGGACATACGCAGGCTCTGGATTAGGATCTCTGGCACTGTGGGTGTATACATGGTGATAACACGCGTGCCATGTTTTTGTTTTGAACGGAAGAGAGAAACACCCCGGTATGACTCAAGTAGCCAAAACACGACCCCGAATATATGCTGGATGAAACGCCATGACCTGCGGTTTGACAGGGCAAGTCTGGATTTTTTAACGTACGATAGTAAAAAAAAATAGTAATGCTGGGAGGGGTGTACACACATTATTAAAGTCTTTGAAGCCAGCGAAGAGTGTAAATTTCAAAATTCGATTAACGAAATGATTGTTAAGAATGTTCCCCCACCCCTTATGTTGGTTATATAAGGTCATACGTGAACGTCACAGGGACTTTGAACTCTACAGTCAAATTTAACTGAACACTTCATCAAAGAACATCCTCAAACCCATCATCCGATATCATTATACACGGCGTGGCAACACTTAACTGTGTCTCCTAAGTCCTCCTAGAATGAAATTATACCTTACGTAAGATGTAATAACAGCATTGCGTAACGTAGCCCCAATTTCATATGTATTATCTGAAGGATGCCAACAATAACAATCTGAAGACACACAGACAAATACTGGCGCATGCACACGTTTGTTTGAATGAACACACACACACCATGAATGGGCTTCATTAATCTCAGGATATTTTCCTAGTTACAAACAAACACATCGCTAAGACTTCCTGATGAAACACTAATAAAATAGGATACAAAGTAACGAGGTGAAAGAACTTTTTTCTACATAAAAAGGCCTACCAGGTGTAAATTAAGTGAAGACTGGTGCTTAAGTCGTTTTCTAAGGTCGCAGGTGCACAATCCTTTCAACTTTAAGTCTTTAGCTAGCCTTCTCTCCGACATGAAATCCTATTTATAAAGTGCGTACAGGAAACGTTTAAATATAGGCCTGGTGGCTGATCCGTTCTAACGGTTCTTCTCGTGTTAGTACAGTGTAACGAAACTCCAGGTCAGTGACGTAGAGAAGGGATTTAGATAGCGGAGAGGATTACAAATTCTGGCCTGTCCGGAGTCAAACACACCGACACAAACTTCGCGAAATTCCTCGGTAATTAACCTCTAAGACCACTACCTCCCACTCTAAAGCTAAAGCTAACTTCCAGGAGAAATAATCTACAAACACCGGTGGACACACATCAAATAGATTGTTGGTTTTTGTCGGGCGGAAAGACGACCTGTGCCGGCGGTATAGAACAACCATTCACGGGCAAGGCGAGACCACGGCCGGAGGTTGTTAGTCTCCAAGCAGACGCGTCAGATGGACGACAACAAAGAGGAAAATATAAATTTTGCCAAACAGGAAAAAAAAAAGTTGCCATGGGATTTCAGTCATTTTTTTTACAGTCTAGTCTCAAAGCAGACGTTTCAGATGGATGACGAGAGAGAAGAATTTGGCCAAACAGGAAAAAAAAAGTTGCCATGGGATTTCAGGCAGTCTTTGCAGTCTATCCAGCTATCTCCTCCGGCTGGACAATTCACTCCTAGGCCAATTAACTTATACTACAGGGCTTTTTATTTCTAACTTGGCCAAAGTCATCTATTGCTATTCCGCCAGGCAGGAGTCTGGAAGAGACTAGGAGGTTGTGAAGTCTCGCAATCGGCGAGACAAACCTGGGTGGCGGTCGGGCTGGCCCTCTTGCACCCGCTACCGACCGGGCATTCCTTAGATCATTAGTTCCCGACAGTCGGAACCGGAATGTAACGTTAGATCCCTGCCCAAACCTCAGCTCTAGTGGCGGGGCATCACTCTCTAGACGCTGACATTTGTTCTCACCGGGCGGCTAAACGATTAACACGCAAACGGGGGACATTGCGTACATGTGGGGCCGGACCGCGGATGTCGTCTTTGTGGGCGAGTCTTGGCATCTAGCCTACCGCTTTGGTACAACTTTAGATTTACTATAGTGGGAAATGCACACACAAATTAAAGTTCCAATTAAGGGTATTGTATTTTGAAAAAGATTTGTGCTGTTGAAAGCCTGATGATAATCTAGAAGCAAACTATCCCCATCAGTAAATGTAAAAAATATTTCTGGAGGCGTTTTTTTTTTCAGTGACTGACAGTTACTTTCGTCGTCTGTTCCAGACGCCAAATGTCCCTGCTTCTGTATTATAGAGTAAGAAAGACCCTTGTTTTCACGTGTAAATTTTTAACAATGACTCTATCAGATGACATGCTTGTTGGCCTTGACCGTGCTTTTTTAAAAGTAACCTGCTGACTAGGCCAGACGACGTCTAGACATGGAAACGACATGAAAAAAAAATCTTTCAAAAACTCTCAGCAGACGAACCTTCTGTAAAAAATTAACTTCTCTTTTATGTTTATGTACAGCATTAGGAAGTAAGAATCAGCACTGCAATTTAGAATTTTGATTCAATGGAGTACTTTGGATGGGACTAGGTGAGGTGAGAGTACTTTATTGCGAATATTTCTACTTGTATCATTGCTGTGCAACGCTCTGATTGACTTGTACTTTCCAAGTTAGAAAACCGGGTACAATAAAAAATGATACAAAATCATAAAACAAGACATGGTTAACCAATAAAGCATGCCCAAGAAGTCTGCTTGTTGTGCTCTATTTGTTACGGCATAAATATACAATAAAGGTCTTTATCTGCCCAATACAATGAACAAGTGGCCAGGTGTGCTGTATGATTGTTTCACAAACGCTTTGATCTCTGACAGAGATAATTTTGCGGTAATTTTTTCAGGAAGCAATTTTGGTAATTTTGTTGACCATCAGATTTTGAAGATGCTGGTCTCTGCGCTGGTTATTCCAACCGTCTAGACTTTCCAATAACCATCTTTGGCACATGTGGTAAGAAAGAGGCTTGTTGTTGGCGCGGATGTCTTGACTTAGGGCCTCTGTATTGGCAGGAAATGGCCAAATGATCGATTGTGACCATTCATTCTCAGTCCGGAAGGGGTCTTGAATTAGCCTTATCTACAATAGGAGGTGTATGTTGTACATAAAGCTGCCAGTGTGTACAAGTCAAGCTGCTAAGCGCTAAATCAGCTTCAATTGTGACATTGTCACTTCGCCAACCACTTGAATCGACTTCTGATGTTTTGCCGCGTGTTATCTAACAAGATTCTTACATCAAATCAATTACATGACATACATAATTAAAGGTTTCGGTTACGCTTCAAACGCGGGAGCGGATTTGTTGTATTTTCGAAGCGTTAACGTGATTTGGGTTCGTCATAGAGGGCCTTTTGAGTCCACAGCTTGACAAGGGCACACCCGGCTTATGTGGTTCCCCTGTTGAACAAACAGTAGCTTGTGTATCCAGGGTTATACGAGATGACTCTAGCTCGCGGCCTTTTCTCGCTCTAGTAGAGTCCGCGCGTGTACGAGCGGTATTCACTCCGTTCGCCCTCAAGCCACGATTGTTCGCGCACTAAACATGACAAGACTGGGACTTGTTGGAGCGCTACTAGTCACAATGGCGTATAAACCCTACACACAAAACTACAGATCATTCATGGTCACGACGGACAACTTACACGCTGCGCTCGCTCGTTGCTCTTTTCTGGAAGTCAGGCAAGCAGACTATCATAGCTTTAGGTTATACCGTTAAGTAGATAGCGCTATACTAAACACAGGGAAACTTACGTTTTTGTGTTATTTAGAAACCTGCGTACGTGTAAGATATCACAATGCAACAGTTGTCTATCTCGCTATCTTATCTCATCTTCCTCGTTATCTTATTTTCTTCCTTTTGATTAGGCACGCGCTATGGATATGTCTTTTTTATCTTCCGACTTTTCTGTAGTCCGCCCCAGGTGCGTAAGTGTGGACAATAGATACACTGTGTACAATGAAGAGACGACATGCTAACCAGAGAAACGTGCCCTTTTCCTCGTCATGAGGAACTATAATTGGAACAGACGTACAAACCAAGAAGCTTGACTAGTTTCAAACAAAGAAGACATCCCGGGTCAGAAAACAATTATAGGTCAGTTTCTACGTCATAGAATCCCCTTAAAAAAGCAGAATAGCCTATTTATAGACCTATTTATACCGATCTAGGATGCACGTCAAAACTGTACTCTTTTAAAGGACTTCTACGTAAACTAGAAGTTGACACGAATACAAGTGGCGAACATGTTTGTAAACTGTCACATGCCTATCTGTATAATAGATATTACGTTGACGATGTAAACGTGTAATGTTTGTAATCTTATACTGTTGAAAACACTGATTATGATGTACAAATTGTAGCATTTATATAAGGTGTTAACAACCTAAAGGCCGCATATACACATGTACGTACGGTCAGAGAGTTGATTGATCTACTGCTTCAGTGACTATAGCCTGTAAATTCATACTTCCCAACTGTCCTACAGAGTCGACACGACTGCTAAGTACAGTTGACACTTTGATCCGAAAACGTCAAACAACGATCCTGTCTTTCCTAACGACGGAGACAAACTTTCCCCAAGAATTTCCCGGTTTGAGTTTATTTTGTACATAGCCTCTTTCCTGACCGGGGCATAGCTTACATACCTAGATTCCTTCTCCGCTATTTTTACATCAGGTGAGACTTTAATCCCGCTTAAACACCTTCCCTTCAATTAAGAAGATTTGGAAATATTTCCTCCGATAGGTTACTATTTCTATATAACCCCCCGATTAAAATTCCGACAGAGAAAGGGCCGAGCTCGGAAGTAAATATAAACATCCTAATTACACAAACTCTTAATCATCTCTTTAGTCAGCGCACTACCGATGGATATGTTTATCTTCTAGAGAGAACGCTTACCATGTTGTTAAGGGTGTAATGGATATGATTATAGTTACTGGGTGGTACGTAGAGAGTAACCTCCACCAGGCCTTCCTAAGGGGTGCGAGGATCGTAGAATTCGGTAAAAAAAAAATCGGGAAATTGGCCAGGGGAGTCAGTCCACGCTTAGGTTCATGTTTTCTAATTCCCTCCGGGCGGCCAACTCCTCTGGTAGCAAAACTGCTCTGGTTATCTGGTTAATTATTCTCCCTATAATAGCTAGCGTAGCCAGTCTGGTAGAGGCTAGAGAGAGCGTTAAAGTTACTTACCGTTAAACTTTCCCAGTCGGTGTAAGACGTGCTGAGTTCAGGAAGCCCTCTGAGAGTCAGGTCACGGTTGGAATACTCCGGGTTGCCGAACCTTAGTTCATTCTGAAGAGACAAAAGTTTTAAAGAAATTAATAATAATAAGGGAACAATCACTTGTCAGTAACTGATTGGGACTTCTAGTATTCTTGTTGGGGCATGAAGTCGAATGGCCGCAAAAAAAGTGTTTTATTTCCGCATTTATGTGAGTCTAAAACCATACATTTTAGTAGAAACTATATAGTAGAAATATTGTACTATGTCAATATAGGTATATGCTACTATGTAGTGGATGGGATATTTTCAAAAGGGGTGGGTGGGGGGTTTAGAGGATGGGCATATCGGTATTTCCACTGTACACCCTTGGCTACATGGAAACAGTAATAGCTGAGGTGTTAAGAAGCAACGGATCGTACGAGTCATTTCTTAGATTCACGTATACATTTCTATTTCCTTTCTTCAATCTTTTCGAACACTTTGATTTACAAATGAAATGTTTCAAAAGAGAGAATCCTAGACTAATATTTCCGATATTCAAATCAGGAAACATTTTCATATTTCCGTTGTCTTCTCGCCAGTCTATACTCCTTGCCTTATATGGTCATACGACAAAATCAATATACGATCAATATTCAGATCTCGTAGGACGAGACCACTTTCTAGGGAGGGACTCCGGATATATGTTGTCAATTTTGAGGTGTGTTTTGGATCTTTTATCTAGCATTTCCTTCTATTTTTACGTATTTTGGTGCGGCAAAAAATGTAACATTGGTGGGTTGGGTACAGTAGCTTAATGAGGGATGACGAAATAAAAGAACGGAATAGCGTGTGACCTCCATATTCAAAGTAGACCCTCCCTGTCTCGCGTTTACTCTATGACCCCGCGCGTTGGGCCAGACGTAAAGTGGGCTGAGATTAAATTTTTTGAGCCTCCGCAGATTTTCAGTTGGCGGGAAAAGCATGAATAATTCACGCACCCCGTAACCCCCCGCGACGCCCTCAACGAAATTTGTCTGGCCGGCGGTATAGCAGGGGTGGGAAAAGCTACATACCAGAATGTGGGCGTCTTTTTGAAGGACTTTCTCTGGACTTTACGTGCCCGCGAGACTCCAGGTACTTGTATGAGGATTCGTGTTCCAACACGGGATAAGCCTTTACTAATTGAAAGCTCTTAGGCAATTTGAGAGCAGGAGCTGAGCTTGGCGACTGTACTCCTTTTGAACTCACCGACATGATTACTCAAACGTATGGGTGTATATGTAATAATATTGACAGAAACATACGACATATTTGGTATCATGGTTCCTTTTCTATAGATACAGTGGTATCTTGGTGCACTTGTACAATGAGTAGATTCTGAAATTACAAGTGATTTGCAATTTGACATTTTCTTGCGTCACATTTGACATCTATTAAACTTGTGCAAATTGCTGATTGACGTGACAGTGTTTAACAAATAGAGCAGACAACAGGAGTAAGATAATTCACTGTTTACGTAGGATTTGACCCTTTAAACACGACAGTTCATGAAAACTATATCAGTGATTGCACTAAATGTTTGTGTATCGATTTGCTTTGGTAGATAATCAAATCATGGCGTGAATTTCGGTTCCTATATTTGTGATCACCGTATCGAGATATGGTGGTAGGAATTTGAGCAGATAGAACCCAGACCTACAAGGCAAACCACAAGTAGGAATGGCCTGGTGGTCTTTTCGTGGAATTGGTACCACGCCGGTACCGAATTTAGCTCCACAGATGGCTAGGGCTTGTCATTGCTTGTTAAAACAACGCCGCTAGATGTGAAACAGGGCACACAAGCACGCAATGGTTGGGACCCCGTCACACACACACACAAAACAGCTCCATGAAAATACCCCATTATTCTAAACTGTCACAAGCTCTTACCGCATGGCAAGCGGCGGCGGAAGTGATTAGCTTAACACCTTAAAACGCTTGACATGTCGTCCGAAAAGTTTGAAAGCGAGCCAGGAGCCGGCTTTGTTTTGCGAGAACGGTTCGCGGGCTTCGTTTGGGAAATTTCTGTTTACCTATGGGGTCATGACTGAGGGGAATTCTAGCTCTCTCGCCCGACGACGTCAAACAAAATAACAAGGGCGGGTCAACAAGCCGGCGAGGTCAACAGACTACAAGTCCAACAGCTCGAAGAGCATAGCTCAAACCACGTCAAACAGTAGCGTAGTTATGTAGTTAAACACAGGCTACATGTGCACACATGTTACCGTCGTTAGCCCACCCATACACAGTACCAACACGTGCGAGCGGTAAGAAAGGAAATTTAAGACAGAACATGCATTCCATTCTCCCTACCACAAGTCTAAAGCACCCGATAATAACCCCAACTGAACAGGAAATACCGAATAAAAATTTTCTGGAAATAGAAATCTGTTTGTACTTACGAAGTGTTTAAAGAATTTTTCTGTGGTGAGAAAAAGTCTGTGGACGATGCGGACGTTCTCGTCTAGTTGCTCGCAGGCCGTTCTTCTTTCTGTTGTCGCCGATCTTGTAGTTGTGGGAGGGATTGGACTGGAGTCTCCTACCGCGGCCATGGTTAGCAGTAGCAGCAAGCAGAACGCGACGAGCTCCGAGGTGTCCTCTTGACAATCTAGAGTGGTGAAACAGAGCGGTACGTTTAGTGGGAGGTTGTCGGTGCAGTGCGCGCTGCGGCAAGGGCGATCTGCTCCAGTAATTCTATCTCTCCCCTCGCTCTCTACGGATAGGCTATTTTAAGGGCTGTTTCCAAGCGCATTTATGCATGCCTCGGCGCAGCGCCTGGCTACGATAACCGACTCCGCTGGGACGGGTAGCTAGTCAAACAACTCTGTCAGTCCGGCCGGCTCGTTCGTCAAGTGGAGGCATGCGGGGCATGACTGAATGACCCCGGGGACTGTACGCCTGCTCGGCCGCGTGGCGCGTAACATGCCGCCGAACAGGTTTCTGTACAACACGTGCATCCCCTTACTCTACCCGCCTGCCAAAAATCACAACATTTCCTGCGATGTTTTACACAAACATTGCGCCCAAAAAGCGATATTTTACACAAATGTTGCACCAAAGAGTGACAATTCTACCATAGGGAGCGACTACGGCCGCCTCGCCGACCGAGAGGCGGAGGTAAAGGCGTTCGGCTCGCCTCGACAATGTTCGGGAAATGTTCGTAATAAAATGGGCACGTTGCAACATGTTGTGTGTTCTGGTAGAAATGATCAGTACAACGCTAACTGTACTAAAACATCATTATAAACAAGATCACGGAATAGTTTCATCCTCAGAAATGTCTAAATCAATGTAGATATATAAAATCGGTATCGGATACGAGTAAGATCACGAGTAAGCAAAAAATACATGAAAATCCTAAAAATCGTATAAAATCGTAAAAATCGACAAAGACGTGAAAAATTCTTACACCAAAGATTCAAATAAATCTTATTAGAACAGTAGAAAGTAGAGAAAGATTAAGAAAAATCGCCTAACGCTAACACGTGTAAAAGAGCATATAGTACTTACGGAATGTACACTTGGCCATAGTTGCATAAAAGTTGGATCGAGGTAGTAGTAAAAAACGTTGATCCCTACACTGGAGGTGTTTCCTCGACTGCTCCTACACTCATTCATGGCGAGAAACGAACGTGGGCAACTTTTATACCCCCAAGAATCGGAAAATCTAGTCATTTCTTTGTGATGACATCATCCTGACATCACTTTCGCACGTCGTTTTGACATGCAGATTGGCGGCACGCGCGAAAAAAAAATGGACCCAAATTATGTCTGCCCCGGAAGACCGGAGGATTTCCGATCTTTGCCGAACAGCCGAAACGACCAGTTCCGGTGAGACCCGAACAACGGGGCTCCCGATCGATGAGTAACGTACAGACGTGATCAAAACAAATCGAAGACGCCTAATGGCTTTTCACGCTTAATTTCGATATATATTCAAACGTCTTTTAGCGGCTTCCGCCGGAAAATGGCTCTTTGTATTTTACACCCAGGAGTATTGTACAGTAAGAGGTCATCGACTCGAGGCGTCAGTCATACCCTGCGCTTCGAGAGGAGACCGTTTCTCCGAAATCCTTCCAGCGACTCTCTTATTCTCTTTTTGACGGCCATCAATTTTTAAAGGGGAAAGCCCCGGAAAGGTATCCGAGAAGCCAAATCTCACGGGAGAGGGTTAGAGCACTCGTATTTTTTTTCTCTCTCTCATTCTCCGGAAGTGGCCTATCTTTTGAGGCGAATCTGTGCTAAGAGAGTGCGTTTATGTCTAGATAAAACAGAAATAAAAGAAATCAGGACATTAAGCCTGTGGTAACATGTCATTAATCACTTAGAGTAATGATTGTTAATTTTCCGCCTGTGAGCTTGCCACCCCCCTCCCCACTGTAGTAGCAACACAGGCCTTGTTGCCTCCGGTGCGTTGTGACGTAGCGCATCCATATGAAATTTCTCCTTGAGCGGGAACATGAATAGGAACGATCGCTTCAGACCATTAAGAATCCAGTAGTAACAGCACTTCCGTTCACGTTTCTACAACAAATGAGCGCGCGGCTGAGATTTCACAGGCCAGTTTTCACCTTTGTTGCACGGAGTTCCCCACAAACAAGACGATGTGGTTTTCGGTCACCGTCCGACTTCCTGAGTTTGAAGAGGCGGACAGGCGAGGAACAAAGACACGTCGCTAGTTTACAAACCAGAGAAGCGGCTACAATTCTAACCTCACAATATACAACTCATATGACGAAGTTTGCGTACCCACTTACACCAAGAAGATGTCTTCAAAATATTATTAAAAGTAGTCAAATTTGAATGCTTATCCGTAAGTGCCCAAGATTTGGCTCTTTAAAATATCCTGTTTTGATTAAAAGGGATTTGAAGGTATTTTATGATTCTGGTCAGCTCAAGATGTCAGACGACTATTTTCCCTGACCTAGTAGCCCCAAAACAGGCTTCTTGGCTAGGCTGCTTTCTGGTAAGAAACCAGTTCTAACTGTACTCGTCTCAGACTGGTGACCGTCTGAACCGGGTATTATCAAAACTGACACAAAACCAGAAAACATCACGTAGTAAAAAAACCTTGCCGAGAAGACTGCTCTTGAGACTATGCAACAGGTGCTTTCTTGATGGCGAACGATCATTTCTACTTAACTAGTTTTCAGCGATGAAATAACAGTTTGGTGAACGGACAGATCACAAAGCTTTGGTCCCTACTTTCCTCCCGACGCTACCTAAGCCTCAGAATCTGAATGAAGATATGTCTGACAATCCATATCATCTGTTTTTATGCCCCAAGAAAGAGCAAAACACATTCTTCCCACGCACACACACGCGTGGTATGGAAGATATGAATTGGTAGGAAGGTACACAGACAATTCAGTCTGGAACAAGTTGTTGTCTCTCTCTGTCAAACGTTTTTAATCTAACACGTTGGCGGTGGGGGTGCCAGGGTTTACATCAGACGATATTTCTTCTTCTCTTCAGTTTCCTGGTGGTTTTGTTTTACCTAATGGCGTAGGATGAGAGAGGGGGTGGGGGATGGAATCACATACAGCTTTATTGCAAACGGTGAAGAAAAGAAAGAGGAGCATCTTAAGATGCCTCAGTCTTATAAGACACTCTTATAAGTACTTTAAGACTTCTTATAAGTAGGCCATTACAGGGAAATGTCATAGAAGTAATATAACCTACGACTCCCACCCTACCCCGTTTAGTCATTGGCTACAGTGAATCAGAAAAAGCCTAAGTCCTTTCACAGAAAGGTGAACACAGTAATTTCAGTATGGGAGGGGGGATGCCTGAGTGCATGGGATTTCTGGTCTTAGACACGCCAAACCTCCACAATCCTAGAGCATCGTTTTATTCAACAATTGTAGACAAGAATAGCACTAAGAAACCTTTATATGTAAAACTATATCTCAAACTATGAAACTATAACAGGAGAGTCTTTGGCCCTTTTTGAGGGGGGCTTATACTGAAATTTCAGCCTTATAATCTTAAAAAAAAACTGCTCACGGAAGGTACAGTATAGCTACCACAACCCACACACCCCCAACACACACTTTTTCTGCTATAGTATAACGGTTGTCCCCCAATGTTAGCTGAAAGCCAACAGTTGTGGTTCACGGTTCGACATTGATTTACCTTTCCGTGTGTTAACACCGTTCAAGGTGGGACATGTTCCGTGACGATCTTTATCTTTCTGTAATTGAGCAACACAAAAACCTGCAAACCGCCCCTCAATAAGCTTTCTGTACTCCTTTAGCCAACATATACACGATAAGTCTTCTAATACATCTGTACTAGCTGTCAGTACTACACGTGCTACCGTTCTGTACCTTAATCGTGTCTTTATCAAAAGTCTATTAGGTAAAAACTACAACGTTCTAACAAGTGTTAGATGGAGTAGTCACTCTTAACAATCAAACAAAAGGCCACTGTGTTCTAAAAAGAGCTACTCTAAGCGCAGGGCAATCTATTTTACTAATTATGAAGTCGGGTCGGGGTCGGCCCTCTAATTGACTCAAATTAATTTGAAGGGTGGTAGCTCAAGCCCTTGGCTTATCGTGGTGAAAAAAGGCACCATTGTTGGGAAAGGGGTGCACCTGTCATCCCCGGAACTATATAAACACTCACGTCTTTCAAATCCTTACGAGATTGCGTTTCTGTGACAATGGAGTTGACTGGTGAGGGTGGCGAGAAGAGGGCTTGAGATGGTATCTGGGGGCATGTTGTGAGGAAACATATAAACAGTGGCAACGCTGTCTTCTGTGAGGGAGGGAAAGTGTGAAGAGATCTTTGTTGGCATGATTGACAGATCCGTCAGACGACAGTGATGCGTCGGTCCGTTGAAAAAGACAGTTAACAGTATGGTTAAGATTTAGGGGGTGGGAGGGATACGAAGAGGGCTTGAGATAAACAGTGACAACGCTGTCTTCAGTGAGGGAGAGTGTTCGGCCACAGTGACTTAATTTTATGGATGACATCCGCGCGCGCGTTGATTTCGCCTGTTCTCTGAACAGTGGCGAGAGTGTGTCGTGAAGAGGGCTTGAGATGGTATATGTGACTGTGTTGTGAGGAAAGATATAAACAGTGGCAACGCTGTCCTCTGTGAGGGAGGGTGTTAAAAACAAATCTTTGTTGGCATGATTGACAGATCAGTCAGACGACAGTGATGTGTCGGTGCGATGAATACCTGTGGCCGTTGAAAAGACAGTTAACAGTATGGTTAAGATTTAGGGGGTGGGAGGGGGGCAACACAAGTTAATTCTGACCTATGCAGTTGTTTTTAAAGTGACGACCCCAGACTTATAGACTTTTGATCCCACACCTTGCGCACTTGGTGGGTCAAAGATTTTTCATTCTCCCACTTCGTGCCCCCCTCCCACAAAAATACGTACACTCACACCTACGTATAAAAAGGCGATAGGGCAAAAAGTGAGCTTAAAGTTGTTTTTTCATCTTATCGCTAGTCTCCAATCAGACGTGTCAGTTGGATGAAAAAGAGCTAGCCAAATATGGACAATTAAGTTGCCATGGAATTTGAGTCTTTTTTTTTCCAGTCCGTCGGACAGGACAGTTCACTCCTATGTCAAGTGACTCCTACTAGGCTTTTAGATTTATTCCTAATTTGGCCAAAGTCTCCTATTCGGCCAGGCGGGAGTCTGATACAGACTATTTTCAACCCACACCAAGCGCTCTTGGTAGGGCAAAGATTTCTAATGCTCCTACTACACACACACACACATAAAATTCATACACTCACACCTACGCATACAAAGGTAAAAGAGAAAAAGGTGTGCCCTAAAACGCTTTTCTATATCGAGTTATATTTTTGTATGGAACAGGGGGAAGATTACGCATGTTGTTGCAGTTATAGCGCTCTGACGTCTGTAGCAAGCTTCCGTGTCAAAAATACGCCAAAAATACCAGCCACACAATGCAGGCTGTTTACACAAAGTGAGCAAGCCGTTTAGAATAAGCGTACTTAGATACAATAGGCCGCCTTTCTGTGTAATATTAGAAAGTTTGTCGGAGCGACAAACATGCGCGAGTCGATACAAAGAGACGTTTGGTCGGTGACCATAGCGTGTCCTCAATGGTTCCGACTACACAGGACACAACAATTCTCTTCACTTCACGTATGAAAGGGGCTAGGAAAAGTATTTCCTGAAATTTAGACCACTTTTGACGGATCACCCACTCTGAAAGGAGATCATATTTAATCTGTAAACAAGCCTAGTTTTCAAAGTACGCAGCGCATAATGAATGGACAAAGCCTAACAGTATCCTAAATCCATGAAGTGGTTTTCTTTCCTTTGGCACCCAGAACGTCTTTTCCGATCGTTGTGCGGCTTTGTTCACAAGCCGATAGCATGGCTCTTAAGCCGCATATGTGTACATAAAGTTATCCGCTATTTTGGTACAAGTTTTTTTTCGCCGTGGGAGCCATTTTCACTTTCACGCGGCGTTCTCGTAATAGTACAGAACGCAGACGACACGTAATGTGTGAATACCGGACAGCGAAACTTCAAAGGATGGTAGGCAGAAGTTGCGGTCATTTTTACGAGCGATGTTGGGTAAATGGACCCATCCCTTGTGAGGATAGCCAATTTAATTGGCTCTTAACGTTTACTTTTAGCTGGGTGGGAACTGAGTGGAAAGAAGGAAGGAAGGAAAGGAATAAAAAGAAGAGAAGGGAAGACGTGGGTGTGGGAGAGAGTGAAGAAGAGCAGAGGGGAAGAGGTGTGGGGAAGGCCAGTAAAATTTCCCCGTTGCTGTTTTGACATACGCTTCTCAGCAAGTGAAAATGTGTGTAACATTTGTGTACGTGAAATATAGACCCGACTCCGGTAAAGCTGACCCCCTAATTGGCACACACTGAATGACGCGTTACACCGGGACTAGCTCCAAGTCTTCTTCTTTTCGCCAAAAAGCAGTTACTCAAGCAACTGAATATCGTTTTTGAAACGGCCAGACGTTTCTGATAGCATTCACTACCTTTCGTGATTGACGCTGGCAATTATTCAAAAATTATATCCAGTTGTTTGAGTAACTGCTTTTTAGCGTATATTTGATATGGCCTGGATGCCTAACCCTGATCGACTCATCTTCTTCTTTTTAGTCCGTTAAACCAGTCAATGAATCATACAACCAAACTGTTGTATCATACTGGTACTCTCCAAGCAGAGGTTGAGTCGCGTAGATATAGTAGTAGTCGGAAAAATTACACACTCAACCTCTGCTTGAAGAGTATCATACTGGTACACGTAATACTAGTGTGCACGACAAAAGAGTTCTGAAAGAACCAATCCATGTTCAAATGTAAGACAATAAATGAAAACTGTTATGAAAAGATAGATGTAACGCTCGTTCACCTTTATCCGTGGGGTAACCTTTATACGCTGTATATAAAATTCGAGTATTTAGGGATATCAAGTCGACAGACGACTGTTTCAGACTGGAGTGCTATGAAAATATTGCAATTTGAAGCCAACGTCCGTCGACTAGATATCCCTAAATATCTCGTTTTTAAAAACAGCGGATAAAGGTTACCATATGGATAAAGGTGAACTACACTTACCAAATATTTTACGAATTTCATGAAATTAAGCCTGACGTGAAAATAAAAGAAACCCCGTAGATTGCTTCCTCTTTTCTAGCTATTTGGAAGCAGGGCCATTTCGTAGCCCCTACCACCGTTTAAAGAATAAAACGATGAACTTTGAGAACTCATGAAATAAATGGATATACCAAACTTTTTGAAAAATCTCATAAATCAAAATTGACGTGAAAACAAAGCCAGACCGGTAGATTTCTTCCTGTTTCATAGGAAGCAGGGTCAGTTCGTAGCCCTCGCGATCACGCCATGACCATAGGAGTATCACTTGACAATACAAATGTACAATAATCGTCGCCACAGCGATATTGATTGAGCCTTCAGAAACAGTTACAGAAGAGACGGTGTACGTAATTCGGCGTGTCATATCCCTCCGCTGTTCTCAGAATTCGACAAGGCCATCCAATATTGTTCCAAGTTCCAACCATGAACTTGGATGAAAGAATGGTCTTATAAATTGCCTTTGTCAAATAGGCTTGGCACATTTCAAAAACGAAAGGAACTAGAAAGGCCGACATTTGCTTGAGAGCAAATACAGCATATTTCAGCCATCTCCCTCATGCAACAATAGGCCTTGAGGTCGTTGACCCCTGTGGCCATTGGAAAATGACCAAAAAAATCCCAAATATATCATTTTAAAGTGGTCCATGCCAAAAATTATACATGGGTCATTTTAATAGCTATCAAGAGCACCCCTTTAGCAATTTACGGGTCATTAGGTTGTAAATCGAGGGAACAGGAGCCAAAAATGTCCAAATTTTGTCCAAAAATGGCCATAAAATCGCAAAATTAAGCATTTTGTTGTACCGTATGGGAAAACCTTTATTGAGTTTATGTACACATAATTGAAGGGCACTTTTATACCAAATTTCAGATCATTTGGTTGTAAAACGAGGCTACAGGAGCCAAAAATGTCCTTTTTTGGTCAAAAAATGGCCAAAAATCGCAAAATTAAGCATTTTGTTGTACCGTATGCCAAAACTGTTATTGAATCTAGGTGAGCATATGATCAAGGCACCTCTGTACCAAATTTCATGTCATTCGGCTGTAATACCAGGGTACAGGAGCCCGAAATATACATAAAAATTGACAAAAACCTCAATAAAATCATTTTAAAGGCAGATATGAAAAAAATGAAAAAAACACCTGGGGGTATTGGCTTACTCTACCTTTGTGCCAAATTTCAAGTCAATCGGTTAAAAAATGGCGGAGTTGATTCGATTTGAAGATTTGACAGGAGAAAGAAAGAAAGAAAGAAACACAATATATTGCAATCCCATACTATGTATGGATTGCAATATAATTACGAATACAATATATTTCACCATACCTATGGTATGGCTGAAATATAAAAAGAGGAATAGAATGGGATTTGACTGTTATCAATGTCACTTGTAAATCTTATAGCTAAAAGGGCTTATGCGAATACTAGGGGACACGAACATAGCAGAACTTAACAGTTAAAAAGACAAGACTTTTCCTTCTAACATCTGCTTGGAGAGCAAGGTTGAAGCAAAATTATAGGGAGGAAAGACCGCAACATTCCCTTCTTGCAACCCATAGGCTATCCAATAAGAACGGGGGGAAAAATGGGAAAATTGTTAGAATCTTTCCTGCCAAGATATCCCTCTACTATATGTCCTTCAGTGTACCTTTTATATGGATATGGGTTCTATTCAAGGTCGTGCTATGCCAACAGTACATGAAAGGTAACTACCGGTCATGTTTTCACCACTCATACACCTAATCCTCCGAGGGACAACCCAAACGGACACAAATCCTGAAAAACAAGGAAGCAAACCGGACAGGAAAGATGACTGAACATGGAGGAATCGCCACACAGACTCAAGCGATCAGACAAGTTCTTAGAACGAGAAATGCAAACCGTCTACTTCTTATGTGTGTTGAATGAAATATCCCTGTGTGTTTGTCATGTTCAGGCAAATATGTTACTGGTCTGCAAACCGTTTGCAATGGTGGAAATAGCAGAGTATACTTTTACAATACTATAATTGCCAACGTTTCTTCCGGAAGTTGCCAGGTAATATTTCTTGAATGCTTGATATGACAACCCAAACGTGAGCATTTGATAAATCATTTTGACTACATACAACATTACAAAATGTGATAGTCAAGTCAGTCTATCGGCTACTACGCCCCCCTCCCCCATCTATATATGAGTTTAACTCAGAGCTCGCCCAATGAGATTTGTTGGTTTATTGAGCAAAACGGATTTATTGCACGGTTGAATGGTTTAAAAAAAGATCTTCTGAACTTACAATCAGCTAATTACAAATTCACCCGCAAAGGAAAACTCAATTTTAAGAAAATAGTCATTTTTCATCCACTAAAACTTAGAAATTGGCTTGCAAAGCTTCGCTGGGTTTGATAAGATAAAGTTAGACAAACCCAGTACTTCGTGGCATGTAGAAAGCTTTAACATGTTGCTCTCATTGTTCTTAGATGCTAGCCGGATTGTGAATGTTACGTGAATAATCGGAAGAAGATTTTACGATACGAACTTGGTCCCAAAGGTATGCTCTAAAACGGGCAGGAGCCAACAAGGCATGTACCGGAATTGACGTCATTTGTTCTATAGTTTGATTTTTCAAGCATTCTTTCTGGGATAGCTTCAGGTCAGATACAAGTTTAGAAGGCAAGGTTGACGTAAACTTAGACGTAAATCGCCCACCTTTGGCTTCCAAAAAAATAGTAACTAGGCCTGTGGGGCTTTCTCACCCGTAAATACCAACACCCGAGTCTTTTTCCGTTGGCTCGCATCCAAACGTGTGGTCGGAAGCGAAATGTCAGACCACAGCCACAGGATTTGCGTTAGCATGCGATCATGACAGGGAGGGCCCATCCGAAAGACAACATTTTAGCGCATCACGTAAAAACACTACATCTGAACTAACTTAGAATGACACATGAAGATGTCTTGTTTTGGTTTGTGTCTTCCCCTTTTACGTCATCAGTGAACTTTTCTTACCCAAGGTGCAGCGCGGAAGTGGTGGTTACGATGTGCAAATTTGTCATTGTCGATGCTCACATGGTAATCAATCATAGAAGGATAGACATGATTTCCAAGCAGACGTAGGGTTGGGAATCGTAACTTTTCTGAGCGGCTTTAAAGACTGCCCCCTCCCTCGACACACATACACACTTTTCAGGGTCTTAAAATAAGTACTAGTATAACTCACAGACATGTTTCGAACAACTTACACACTGTTTTTCTATCATACTATATACACACTAAAACCCAATATGAATCAAACTCGTCGTGTTTTCTGTAGGTACAAGATGCAAAAACATACATGAAAATCATTTCATAACAATCTTCAGAAATCATTATTGTATACAGTCTTTGAAATCTTTGATTGAATCCAGTTGGTAAACAGTATTACTAGTAGATTGCATATTTATTCATATGCTCCTGGAATCGAACATCTCGCTCTCTGATAAACTCGCTCTTTTCATGAGCGGAAATCATTTCACATTCTGCAAGATGAACAAATAGTTGCTTACCTTATTACTTGATTACAAACACTTCAAAAGATGTCAGGATAAAAGATCTCGCATAGCTACATAGACGTATCAATTTCCTGGTATCAAAGATCATTACAGTACTTGAAATGTAAATAAACGTATGTGGGTGGAGGTATTATTCCATTAATATTTCATTGTTTATATTGTGTAATCATACTTCGTATTCAATGATAGTGATAATGCAAAATATCATGCATTTTTCTATCTCTGGTAAGTTATCTGTTCTCATATGTATATTTCGTTTATATTGTACATTAGGGGAAAAGAGGCAAAAAGTGATACATGTACCAGAAAATGCCGTTTTTGCTCGTATTTCACCGTTTCGTACCTGTGTGGGAATCGCGTGGGCTGTCGGCAATTTCCGGGCGCTGTCGGCAATTTCCGGTCGGTTCGAAAGCAATCGGGCCCGCTCGGAATTAGTCGTAAACGCTTCCGAGCGGCCGACCTTCTTGTGTGATTGGGAAATCGCAGCTTTGGTCCGAAATCTCATCACCGTCTGTGACGTGTAGGAATGGGGACTTCAGAACGCGCCAGACTTTGATAGACTGTAGAGGGGTTAGAAAAACATCCAGGTCGCGGTCTGTGATGACTGTTTAAACCGTACAACAAGCAAAAGCACGTGGGCATTTCTTTCCGAAGAATGTTAGAGGTGAATTCGTGTCAGAAGACAAATGTTTTATATCTTAGATACAAGAACCCGTACAACAGATTAACCCGTAAAACAAGCAAAAGCACGTGGGCATTTCTTTCCGAAGAATGTTAGAGGTGATTTCGTGTCAAAAGACAAATGTTTTATATCTTAGATACAAGAACATTCGAACATGGTTACAGATGTGAAATATTTGTACACATAGAAGAAAACAAACTGTTTTTTTTTCTTCTTATGTTAACGTTATATTCTTTTCTAATTATGTACTGGGGGCATTTCTTTCCGTAGAATGTTGGAGGTGAATTCGTGTCAGAAGACAAATCTTTTGTATCTTAGATACAAGAACATGGCGATGTGAATACAAGTGCACATTATGGAATAAGAGAAACAAAATTCCGTTGGAATCGAAGTTGTTTTTTTTTTAATGCAATCATATAATAGTCTCTACCAGGCTCCGCAGATCAGTGGTCTAATATAGTAGAAATTGGACATACGTAGTGACAACAGTACACTAGGGGAGTCGGCCGACCAGAGGACTTATTTCTGTACTGTAGACTTTAAGTTGGTACAGCTATAGCTAATGTTTTAGTCATATGATGTTTTTTCAATGGACGCTCTTACTCTAGTCCAGGACAATTCGTCTCTTTGATTACGTTGACCGGAAGACGAAAAAAACTAATATATGTCTCGGCCCAGTTACCTCAGCTGAAATTAAACATCTCGTCACATATCGAGGTCGACATTTCGATGAGCACACTGACCCACTAACAAGGACGATGGCATGTCATCGAAGGCCGGACAACAAAAAGGTTAAAAAGAGGTACAGTCTAGTAGACATCAAGACGTAGTACATGTGTATCTAGTCGACGTAAAAATGCAATGGGGATTTAGTTGTAATATGAATTGTGATTTGTAAAGTTGAGAGCAAAAAATGAATGAATATGCAAAAATTGCTGCTGTAAAAGCTTGTTGCAGCCCCCCTCCCATTAGAACAAACTTTTGACTCAGCATTGTCTGTTATACGCCGTTCACAAAACGACGGTTATACTGACATCTTTATTGGCACGACAAAAGTACAAGGACTTTCGCATGGTCTGCATGTATAACAAGTACTTACAGCACAACTTAACAGACATATATCTCACACATATAGGTATGAATAAGTCAACATTTTGGGTCTAGCATGTCATTTACACTATTGGTTCTACGGTATAAGCATTCGTGGATATGCAGTATTTGCCTGCTTGAACACTGAGGATTATCGCCTCCCAAGATATAGTTCTATGTATCAAGACTGCTGTAATTGTCGCAAAATTAGTGCTAAGACTCGTTTGCACGCACAGTCTAATATTTGACAGCTTTGGCCTCTTCAGTCAATAATCAAGGAGTAAAAGAATTCGATGTCACATACTATGAGTCTAAGAGTGGATTTTGTTTTTCTTTGCTGACCCTCTGAATAATAAAAAAATCCCTTAAGTATCGCATGGACACAGAGACGGTAAATAAACAAATACACACAGCAGCATCAAATTAGCTTCAGCAATAGCAACGCTATGACTAGTTCTTAAACGTACTGACGTCATAAGATGCTTACCCGAAGGTCCCTTAACGAGCCAGGTGAATATGGAGGTATTGAACTAAGGGATTACCCGGTCTGAGTGCATGGTTACTGTACAACGTGTCCATAACAGATGTAAGGCACAAACCTTCGTCAGGTCGGCAAAGTGGAGACTGTTTTTCTTTTAGTACTATTAGGAGCACGGAACGTGCAACGGTAGAAAATAACATTTGCCGTTTTTATGATGTTTTTTTCTCGTTTTTTTCGGCTCGCTCGCTCAGTCACTCAGTCACTCATTCACTCACTCACTCACTCACACACACACACTCACTCACTCAAGCTCGCTCACTCGCTCGCTCGCTCACTCACTCACTCTCACTCACTCACTCACTCACACACACTCACTCTCTCACTCACGCTCGGTCGCTCGCTCTCACTCACACACTCACTCACTCACTCACACTCGCTCTCTCACTCACGCACCCACTCACTCACTCACTCACTCACTCTCACTCACTCACTCACTCACTCACTCACTCACTCACACTCGCTCTCTCACTCACGCACCCACTCACTCACTCACTCACTCACTCACTCTCACTCACTCACTCACTCACTCACTCACTCACTCACACTCGCTCTCTCACTCACGCACCCACTCACTCACTCACTCACTCACTCTCACTCACTCACTCACTCACTCACTCACTCACTCTCACTCTCTCACTCACTCACTCACCTACTCACTCACCTACTCACTCACTCACTCACTCACTTATTCGCTCTCTCTCTCTCTCACTCACTCTCACTCACTCACACTCACTCACTCACTCACTCTCTCTCTCTCACTCACTCACTCACTCACTCACTCACTTACGCTCACTCACTCACTCTCTCACTCACTCGCTCTCTCACTCACGCACTCACTCACTTATTTACTCACTCACTCTCTCACTCACACGGACATATTTTCTTTTTACGCCCACCATATTGCTACTCATAGACAGTTGATGTACGGACGGATTCATCCATTTTCATTTGTCGGAATGAAATACTATGAAAATGACACAATTCATAAAATGTATTCAGGTGATTGATTTATTTTCTATTACTTTTATTTTTACCCAGAATGTCTAACTCTCATTGACGTAAAAGAATGAATGGTACCTTCAGTTGATAACTGACAAGTTTATATTAAGACCAGTAGCATATCACACGCTATTGTTTCCATGTATTGTGTCTGTCATTTCATTTCAATTACATGTGGCCTTCGGTCAATGACTTGTCAAAAATATCACCATCATTGTGATATAAATAAATCAATGTTTCTACAAGAGTGACGGCAGGAAAAATTAATTTTCTCCAAAGTTCTGAAGTGTGAAATATTTTCATATCCGAACTAATATATAAGTTGTTGTTTTCTCTCGGTGGCAATTTCCCTTGGTGACAATGTGGGCGGAGTAATACACTCACAGAGGGGGGTAATGAGTACGTGCTGTACGAGAGATAAACAACAACTTATTAGTTCGGAAATGAAAATGAAAATTTTGAGAAAAATTAATTTTTCCCGCCATCACTCTTGTAGAAACATTGATTTATTTATATCACAATGATGGTGATATTTTTGACAAGTCATTGACCGAAGGCCACATGTAATTGAAATGAAATGACAGACACAATACATGGAAACAATAGCGTGTGATATGCTACTCTAGATCCTAGGTTATAGACTTCTTTTTCGGAGACAGTGGAAGACGAAAGATCCCAAATATTTTATGTTCAACCTTACTCAGGGGAAACCCAGTACTATCTACCATTCAGAACTGTCATTTATTCTCTTCGCCAATGGCGATAGAGTATGTTTTTGTCGACTTGGGTCTGTATGTAGGTCAACAGCATATAACTCGAGAAATTGTGGATGGAACTTTGTGATTTTTGGTAGGTGTGTAGCGGTTGTCGAAAGGAATGCCAAGTTCGAAAACGGTTTACCTGGCGTTTTCCTACGGTACTGCAGCGAGCTTGGTATGTTTTTTGCAGTTTGTTTTGGGCAGCATAAGTCAAAATCTAGCTGGGCGATTTTCAAGAAACTTGGTAGGTGTGTAGCGGTTTTGGAGAGGAAGGTCAAGTGCGAAAATGGTTTACCTGGCTCTCACCTACGGCGCTGTAGCGGGATTTGTATGTAAGTGCGTTTGTCTGTAAGCAAGATAACTCGAGAACCCTTGAATGGATCCTGATGATATTTGGTAGGTGGGTGGGGGTCAAGAAAACGAAGGTCAAGTTCGATAATGGGCCCCCTAGTGACTGCCTAAGGTACTGCAGCAAAACTTTTATTTTTGACACTTCGTGTTTTGGATATGCTGTGGTCATGATTTTTGAGTGGTAGATAGCCCTTGGGGCAGAGAGTAAGTGCTGTGAGTTTGGACCCCCTAGCGGCTTTTTGGGAACTGCAGGCACCGATTTCCTTTCAAACTTTGAACGAGAATAACTCGAGAACGTGTTGACGGATCATCAGGATTTTTTGGTATGTAGATAGAATGAGTACTTAAAATAATAATCTACATGGAAAGATGCATTTAATTGTAATCAGTGGCCAATTAACAGAAATAAACTGTTTTGTATATACATGTATCTCACTTGACCTATATCTATGGACACATCTGTTTGACAGATGTTTTTGCTGGAGGAAACACTGACAAGCCGTGAGCTGGACACTGAAAAGCTTGAAATTCTGATTGACCAGGGGTGCTATCAGGTCATCTTGTACAATCAGGTCTTGTTTTGGTAGCATTTGTGGGGTTTGGGGGTAGGTACTATTTAGTAATACATGAATAAGACCTTAAAGTCTTAAATAAAGGCATGATTTAGTAATACATGAATAAGACCTTAAAGTCTTGAATAAAGGCATGATTATTTGGCGAAGAGATGGGTTCGTTGAACTCTAGTTTGATGTTGTATTTAAGTTCATCCAACAGACAGATCGTTTTAGCTGAACCTTATTTGATTATTTCTAAGTTTGTTTATCAGCCACGTGTCACTCTGTTATTTGATTCCTTGTTTATTTTCATGTAGTTATGTCTTGTGTTCAATAGACAGGTTGTTTTAGTTGACTTATAACCTTATTTGATTACTTCTAAGTTTGTATGCCAGCTACACGTCACTTTGTTATTTGATTTCTTGTTTTTTTTTTTATTTCGTTATCATTATCTCTTGACTTTGTTATTTAGCGTTTTGTAGCCATGTATGTGTGTCTTTATTTTGTTTATGTACATGAGGAGAAGACCTCGATAAGCAGGGTCTGCTTTCCGCCTCATCCTCTTTAAAGAAATGTGAATAAAAAATTCAAAAAAGATCCCATCTTTTCTAGTATGTAAGTTTTGTGATGTAAGAAGGAGAATTGTTTTCTTTTTGTCAGTGAATGTGGAGAAATTTGTTGGCCTCTTCAAACAGCTCTTTTCTTTCGTGATCGTAGATCGAGCAGTTTGACATATATGTATAAGTAAAGGAATCAAAATATACATTATACACAGCATAATTGATACAATGTAAAATAATTGTGATAATTATCGAGCACACATTGTAATGGTGGAATACATGGAAGGTCGTTAGTTATGGATAATCTATATGAGGACAAGAGACGATTAACCTGTCGCAGTGTGGGAGGTTGACGTCAACCTCGCGTTCTAAACTTGTATTTGACCTTAAACCATCTCAGAAAAAAATTCTTGAAAAATCACACTCTATGAGACATGACGACAATTCCGGTACAGTCAAACCTGTCTATAGCGGCCACTCAAGGGACCAGACAAATTCGGCCACTATAGACAGGTGGCTTCTGTATAGAGGTAGCAACTTGTAGATAAAATACCCAAGGGACCGACAGAAAGTGGCCACTATGGACAGGTGGCCCCTCTGTAGAGGTGGCCCCTAATACAGGTTTGACTGTATATGCCGCGTTGGCTTCTGCCCGTTTTAGAACATATTTTTAAGTTCAAGTTTATATCGTAAAATCTTCTTCCGATCATTCACGTAACATTCACAATCCGGTTAGCATCTCAGAACAATAAGAGCAACATGTTAAAGCTACAGTAGAAGCCAGTTAATTGCACAACGGATTAACGCACACTTCTGTTAGCTGCACGGAATCCCCAAATCCAAAACCGTTGCGGTGCAGCTAGATAACTTCGCATAATTGCACCAGCCGGATAATTGCACGAAATTCGCTGGCAAACAGACCGTGCAATTAAGCGGCTTCCACTGTATCTGTATACTAGGACCACGAATAACTGGGTTGGTCTACCTTTAATGTTATAACTCATATAATAAGTTGTTGTTGTTGTTGTTGTTGTTTTCTCGAGCTTCTTGTGACAATGTGGGTGGAGTAGAGGGGGTGATGAATCTTTGTGAGAAGTACGTGTTGTACTAGTATGTTTCAGTGTAGGAGGGAGTGTCTGATGCATGGGGGTGGGAGGGGGGCGTACTAACTAGACATTTGGGTGAAATTTCTTGACCTCTTCAAACAGCTCTTTTCTTTCGTGATCGCAGAACGTGCACTTTGACATATATGTATAAGTAAAGGTATAAGAATATACATTATACACAATTGATAGAATGTAAGATAATTCTGATAATCATCGAGCACACAGTGTAATTTTCATTTCATTTCATTTTATTCGTTTTACCAGAGTTACATCGCTCAGGCTTCAGCCTGCTTTTCCGGACTCCCTGGACACATATAGAAACAGACACCATACAATACTTGGGAACTACACAGTCACATAACTTAGGAATAAGATAACAGTAAAAGTCCCGCCAACAGTATTACCGCATCATATAGCAGTGAAATAGATGGAAGGTCGTTAGTTATGGATAATCTATCAAAAATGAGGACAAGAGACGAGCCTTGAGTGTGGGAGCGTCGGTTACGTGTCTGAGTAGTGTATGGGGGGTGGAGGGGGGCGTAAGAACACCCCCTCATTGTCCTTACATGTCGCACGCAACGATTTCATAAACAATCACCGGCGACGAAAAGAAGAAAACAACAATCAACAGACAGTCATCATATGAGGTAAAACTCGTACACACACGCAGAAATAAAGTTACAATTTGCCCCAGCATTTTCAAACTATTGGTGTTTTATCAACTGACAGTGTCACTCAACGTTGCTACGAAAAGGACGCAGATATCTTGGATGTAAGCAGAAAACTGTCGATATTGCCCATAACAAACAGAAATTGTGACCATCATATTCATAGCTTAGGAAATATAGGGTCAGTGCCAGCAGAATAGAACATGCGAAGTTATTTTCTTTGCTATTTTCCCTTTCTCAGCTCTTTTATGATTTTCAAAACGAACAGAAGATTGTAAAAACATTTTGACGCGCGCCGATGACACTATCGTTTTCCAAATTGATATAAAGATCTAGAGCTTGAGTTGAAGTTCCAACTATGAAATGTATGTTTTCGAAAGTAGGAAGTCTCTTCGACACGTCAATATTTCTGAATCGTTTCTTTCTGACCCTTTCCCTCTTGCAAGTCGTATTCACATTGTTCTGAGCGTCATCATGAGAGGCATGCCATACTTTTTGGATTGGCAAATAGTCTGAATGATTTGTCAGAAGTTTGATATACAATATAGATTGCAAATATCTATTGCCTTTGAAATTTACTGCATAGGACCACAAAATGCTACTCTCCAAGCAGAGGTTAAACTCCGGCTGTTATTTGACATTTTTAAATGCGGTTTATCGGTCTTTCTATTTTGTACTGTTTTCTTGATGTCTCACGCCCCCCCCCCCCCAAAAAAAAAACCCAGCCAGAGCCTAACCTCTATTCGGAGAGTAGCAAAATGCGCAGTTATACCGGAAATAAAAGAAGAACCCCCAACTGAGTACTAAAGAAACACGACAGTCGGAAAACCGCAGAATGGCTAAAATCTCTGGACACTTCATTCAAAACCACCTTCAAACAGAAAACCACGCGCGCATCCATGGAGGCAAAACCGTCGCCGAAGAATGCGGAATCGCGAAGGATGTGTTTCCGCATGTCGTGTTCCATAACACAAGGGGGATCCCTCCAGGGGGTGCGGACACGTACGTGAGGAAAGGTATGTGCGTTACTCAGGACAAATAACACATTTGAAAGATAAAGGAAAGACCGTGGACAGAGAAACGTCTTGGAATGCGTTTCCTGTGTGTGAGTGTGGTGTTGACGTAGAGAGGCTGTACGCACTCTATTGTCTTTTGATGGAGTTGCTAACCGAAAAAGGACAATAAGTGTGAAATACTTTTCCTTACTCATTGTAAACATATGAATTTATCGAAGAAGAGAGAGATGGAGAGAGAAAGGGAGAGAGAGACAGTGTGTGAGTGTGTATGAGAGAGAGAGAGAGAGAGAGAGTGAGAGAGAGAGAAAGAAAAGAGAGAGGGGGGGATGCCTTCAACTATGCAACAAAACAGGCTGCAAAAGTAGTAGTTGTCGATAGATAGAGAATTACATATATGTAGATAGATAGATAGATAGATAGATAGATAGAAAAATAGATGAATGGATGGATAGGTGGGCGGGTGGATGGATGTATAGATACATGTAGATAGATAGAGTGTTTTTGTCGGTCTCTCAAAACGGGTCAACTTCAAGCAGTTTAACTTAATATTCTCTCCGAACATCTGCTTAGAGACCTGCCTCCCTCCCCGAGTCCTTCCTGACAAGTTGGGCCACCCGTAACCACGATGTGTGCGGTAACCGCAGGCACGACGACAGATACAGAGTCACAGACAGAGCGCAAACAACCCAGCCGAAACTGAAGACAACACGGGTCCATTCAGAACGCCAAGTGCGCGCTTTGATCTCAAAACCGCAAAGCTGTGTAATTCGGTCGGAACAAGTCAGTCGAGGACACGCCGCTCAAAAGTCGACATGGGCGGAGCAGAAACATAGTACCGCCGTTCTTTGCTTTGAAATTGTATCACGTTCCCTTTGGGAGCAACTTCACCGTTTAAAAGTTTGTAATTAGGTTCCTTTTTTCTCAATAATGTTGCATCCGTCCTCAGTGAAGAGGAAGTAAGAGATATTGTGAAGAGGAATGGCGGGTGGGTCTTGTTGTCTGTGAGATGTCCGATGTGTCGTCTGACTTTTGTCCGTTGGATCGTCTGAATATTTCTGGGCGCGCTTTGATCAACACTGGGACGACATGACAGGCATATCTGCCACCACGCCACGTGCGCGTACCTGGAAGTTGGGAAGGTCTTCTCTCAACAAGTTGGCAACCGCGCTATTTGGGCCCCTTTTTATACACTCATCGATGGAGACCGTAGCCCTATAGCTAGGTCGCAAACTGTAGTCTCCAAGCTACGGTGCCTTAGAGATAGTATCAAAGCTGGCCAAGGAGTATACTAGTACAAATGTAGCTTGGAGACTAGCAAACTGTACTGCTCGGCCTTCGAACTCCTCTTGCGTGTTTTCTGTCTTATTTGGCAAAATTTCTACTATTTTTCCAGCCATCATCATCATTAATTTTTCCAACGACCGAACAAAAATGTCTTTGTATGACTTAGTAAATCGCATGCGTATGCTTAGCCTACTGGCAATATGGAGTCCAACGCATTTCTCTCTTGTCTGAAGAAGCAGTTTCTTCTTCGTCTTAAAGACAACCTAAGCAATATTGTCTCAAGTCAGGGTTGTAGAACTTAAATTATCAAAGTCAATTTTGGGGTATGTGCACCTTTCTACGTAATAAGATGAAGCAGCTCTATTTCACTCCATACCAACATTTAAGAAGCAAATATTTGATGCCGCAGTGGTGCAAGGACGCCATAAGGTCTAATTTTAGGGTGTAGGTTACAATATTTAGGGAATCTTAGCGCAGTTTATTTCTGCGCTGTTTTTAACCGCTCAAACTATGAAAAAAAATTATGTGGGAATATAGTGCAGTAGATATCAAGTTCATACAGATTTTCTCATCCAGAATATTTCCACTTTTGATATTAATGCTCTAATATTGTTTAGGTTGCCTTTAGAGATTAACATTAGTTCATCTTCATCCGTGGGGTAACCTATATCCGTTGTTTTTAAAAACAGGGTATTTTGGGATATGAAGTGGACTGTAGTTTTAAATTACAATATTCTCAGTTTATAAGAAAAATATTAGAAATATTACAGTCGACTGAAAAACCCTTAATACCCATTTTTTTTCAGAACAACGGATATAGGATACCCCGCGAATAAAGGTGAACTAGCGTTAATCTTTTTTCTACATCAGAATCATCTCGAACAGTCTCGAATCGTCCTTGTAAAACTCTAACAGTGGGCTTGAGTAGATCAAAGAAACTGCAGGGTACGTCTCAGCAGCCTTCGTCCCAGCTTCAGAAGTCAGGAGGACACTTTGAAGCCCCCGGTCTTCTGTCCCACACAGGGCTGGACTCAGAAAGGCGTGTGGTCTCTCCCAAGAGAGATCTTAGTCATCAACCCCCCTCCCCGTTTTAAGTACTAGTAGTCAATTCTCCCTATAGGGGGTAAACCAAACATTGTGTGTGCTTCGAGTAAGTTAGACGACCATC
This sequence comes from Branchiostoma floridae x Branchiostoma belcheri, assembly GCA_019207045.1. Taxonomy (NCBI): domain Eukaryota; kingdom Metazoa; phylum Chordata; class Leptocardii; order Amphioxiformes; family Branchiostomatidae; genus Branchiostoma; species Branchiostoma floridae x Branchiostoma belcheri. Next base: position 5,725,827 of record CM033040.1, on the reverse strand, counting down.
AACCAATCGCCAATGACGTAAATCGCGCCCCCTAGCGATATTACCCAAAACGTTCTTCAAGCCTTTTCTGCATAAAATAGCATAAAATGTATTTCCATTTCGAGCTCTACTTTGAAGTAGAAAAAGACAAAAGATAATAGAAATCCTTTCTATTGTACCGCTACTGTCCATTTACAAGGCACGTGATGCACTAACTACGCACTTGCCTACGTAAACTCGGTCAAATGAACTGATTCACAAAATGACTCCAAGCGGCTAAAGTGAAACACACGTAGGATGATCTATAGCACGATTGCCCGCAGAAAATTGTTTTACAAATTACATCAAAAGTAAACCAAGCCACTATTGCCCACTCGCGCCCTTGGCCCACTAGTCCATCGTTAATAGCATGCCCTTATTAGGTAAAACTCGATTTGGGAAGAAGCATGGATCGATGCTCGTACGTTTTTGCCCCCGTAGCTTGCGTCTTCTTCAGCCTAAAGCCGTGTCAGAAGTGACCGACTTGACAATGGGTTAGAAACTTCTCAAGGCTACACTCACCGGGTTGAGTTTGGATGACCGTATACGGTAAACTCCGAGCAGATGTTGAGAGGCAGAATCATAGTGTTTTAGCTCACCGTTTTTGCCCGGCGTAAGTTGCGTCTTCTTCGGCTTGAAGTCGTGTCAGAAGTGACCGACTTGACAATGGGTGCACTCACCGGGTTAAGTTCATGTGACGGTGGAAGGTAGACTTCGAGCAGATGTTGAGAGGCAAAATCGTAATGTTTTTCAGGTCCCCCTCTTACGTAAACCGTCACAATGACAACTTACTAAACCGCTACATTTTGTAGTCAATATACTTTTAAAGTAGACGTTCGGTCCCGGTTTTGTTTAGGCGCTTTTCGTCAGGCTTTCTATTTTGTTCATTTTCATCATGTCCTTCTGCAACACACAAGCTATTTGGGGCAAACGTGTTTTCAAAAGCACTTGTTTTGTTACAAATAGCCCTCACGCTAGATTATAACAAATTCTACATCTGCTTGGAGCTTCAAAGACTAAGCTTACGTTGCAATTGGTTTTGTTTTGCTTCTTATTCATTTCTGTCATAAATTAACTTTGGTCCCCAAATGGTTAACATATATCATCTTCGTGTCGAATCCGAAAGGTTTACATTCAGAACATTTGCAATTAAAATGAAAGTACCCGCGTATCCAAAATCGTTCTTGTTTTTTATTATTTATTTTATCTATCTTTTTATGGTCTGTTATTTGCAAATAGCTTTTAGGAAAGAAGTTGCAATGAACTTATCATGATATCAACAATATCAATATACAATGTGTAACTATTACAACTCTGTTGCCTGGGCCGTGTTCTCTCATTTCGATGTAAACATAGCAAGATTCTTTTCAGAAATTAAATCTTTCCTTGTTCATTGGGTGATAAAAGAAAATGAAATGGAACTCTTTATAAATGTCACTTCATTCATGTCATGTTATATGTTACTAGTCCATACCATCACTGTTATAAACATTACTAAAAATGTGTCACTAGCAATATCTAACAAGCTACAAACTTGAGTGCAGTGACACATTGTCACTAATTGAAGTGTATAGTACTTCACGTAATTTGATTTCCTACTACTCACTTACCTTATTAGGAAGTGTCCATGATTACGTCAAGCGGTGTTTTCCCACTTTCCATATAAGGCAAAATGGTGTTGATTTCACCGCATCGATTTCCTGGAACCTCCCGTTGTTATTCATGACTGTACTGACCCCCCTCTTGGGAGAATTGAGGGGTCGCGGCCCATTAAACTAACAGTGTTGTTATCGATTTGCCTTTCTTCGCGCTTGCCTTACGACTTTTATCTCCCATTAGCTTGTAGTACATTAATACAGAATGGTCTTCCGGATTCATATGCGGAAATAGAGACCTAGAAAGACGTAAACAAAGGCAGGAACCGCGGGTAGGTATTGTAGACCACCCCCTGCATTCTGTTATGGACATTAATCAGAGTCTATGCAATACTATGAATATATATATATATATATGTTCTAGGACAATCGCCAGTTCTGAAACGCCATTCCTAGTGTTACATGTACATATACACAAGGATAAACCTCTTGGCATCTGAAATTCCTTAAAGTATGTGATATGTTTTCATAACAGCTATAAGATGTAAAAGCTCAATGTTGCTGCACGCGTTTTTGCTTCTTGTCACAGAGAAAATATTACAACGCTGTATCTTACAGTAACTCCCTCGTATAAATGTATGTCTTACTAGATTTTTCTTTCTTTCGCAAAGAGAGCTTATAACATAGACAGGACCACATTGACTTCGTTTTATGGATGGCATAATCTGCACAAAGCAAAACAGGAGAGCTTTCAATAGATGTTGATTTCCAGAAAATGATGCTTAAGGTTTGAAATTAAATTAAAGTAATCACAAATCTTGTTGAATACTTGAGTTCAGAGAATGTGGAACAGCAAACAGTTTATGCTTTGTTCATGTCATTTCAGGTAGCAAATTGTCTTCTTTTATAGTACTCAAGTCGACAAAATTGCTCAATTTGCATGCTCTTTCTCTATCTTATGTTTTGCAACACCAGAAATTACATAAAAGAGATGTAATTTTCCTTGCAATGATAGCTAGCTTTCAGAACTTATTGTTCTCTCTGTTACTGTATGCACCATGTCCACTTTATGATTTACATTGAATTTTCTCATGCTGTAAAATTCCTTTGTACATAAGTGTACACTCTTTGATGATTTTATGATGTACGTGGTTGATCTCAGCCTTTTTAAATTGTAATTCAAGAGGCGGCATATAAGCGATATATGTATTACACAATTCAAAGTATAGGCTGGTATGCTTTAGAAACAAATCATCAATTTGTGCATTCCCTTTAATGCGAAGGACGCGCAAACCAGCATATGTCATTATGTAATATCAATTGTAAGTCACTATTGTGTGTGAAACTATAGGAATCTACAACAAACCAATACTCACTATATCCAATAACAAGATTGTATACAAAATATGTGATATACTACATACTTTCCAAGCAGAGATTCGGTTTCGGCTGTTTTTTGACGTGTTTTATGCGTTTTTTTAAATCTCTCTATCTAGTAAAAGCTCTTTGATTGTACGGGCCAGAGAACATGAAAAGAACGGTACAAAATATATCTAGAAAGCCCGATTAGAGAGTATACTATACAACAAATATATACTATATACAGTACTTGGAGGGTATACTATACTGCGTTCTTGATATGTTTATTTGTATGTGTACGTTGGAGACCTGGTTTCCAAATAGCTACACGGAAATGATAGATTCTCAATTCAATTTGTCAGTTTTATAACAAGTTCCGGACGCACATACGTCAGTTCATTCAACACCTAATAGGAAATGGTTGTACATGATTGTGTATGTCGGAAATTGTCAACCGTCCCATGGGGGAACATGGTAAGGGGGAAATCTAGTTCTGGTTCGTTTATGTATGTCGGTGATCATGAGTCATTACAAAAGGTAACTTCAGGTCATTTTACAATGAACTACTATGAGAGAGTCATCTTTCCTTTGCTCAATGTTTTTGCTCGTCATTTCTTGTTCCCTCTTTTCTTTCCCTCTCTTTAATTTTTTCCTTCCCTTTTTCTTTTTTTTCGACATTTGAATGGGGAAGTACAGCAAACAAAAATAAAGTATAGTGAACACGCATTCGAGAAAAGTATATCCTTTTATAACACTTTTATAGCAACTTAATAACATCATTGACAACTTAAAAAAAGTTACTTTATTAATTTTCAAAACCAATAGCGTTTGGAGTAAGAGATATAAATTGGTATAACACTTCTCAGTTTAACAGGAATACAGCGAACATATATATGTATATATATATATATATACTAGTATATATTGTTGTAATAGTCATAAAATAGTCATAAAATATCCCTATGCTAATACGTAGTTTGTAGAAGTGAAATTCTTTAAAATAGCTTCCGAATGTATTGAACACAGGTCAATAAAAAAATGGAAAGTGACTCTCTTTCTCCCTACCTAAAAGGAAGTAGGTTAGACATAGTAATAAATCTAATTAACCTCAGACCGGCTCTTACATAAACTATCACCACGCCCCCAGACAATCGCACAGCGGTGACAAACGGCGGAAGTGACGTCATTGGACTTCCGATGTTTTGAAAATCTGCAAAAAACACTGCGTGTCACCATAGTGTCACTGGGTCAATACTTAGTGTTTTCTAAAACGCTCAAATGATTCTTTTATGAAGTTTTAAAGCTTTTCAGCGAACAGTTTGATCTTTATATAAATACCATGATTGCAGAAAATATTAGCTGTATGTATGCGTCTTTCCTAAACGAAAAGTAAACTGAATTCGTTTTTTTCTTTAGATATTGTCGCATACTAGTATGTCTTCTTTGTGATGTAAGCATAAACCCATAAAAATCGAACATTCGCATTTGATATCTGTAACAAAAGCTCATTGATATGCAAGTATTACTAGTATCTATCTATCGAATAGTGTGTACCTGTATGATACAACCAAAGTTTTTTTTTTTTAAATAAAAATCAGGCTACCGTATAAAATATGAAGAATATGTCGCAATTGCCAAAGCAATATTGTGGATATGCCAATCTTCCTGGCCTGGCAAAGTGTGCTATTTCAATTTGGAAACATTTTTTGCTCTCTCGTTAGATTTCGGATCCCAAACAACGTAAACCACAAAACCGACTACCCGTGGCCTTATTCCCAGAAATAGCTTGATATATAAGATATTATCTCGGCGTTAATAACACTGAATCACGAAATTACGGCGAGGGTTTCGCAGAAATCACGGCTCTGTCCGCGCGGGGATTGTTGATTTATTGCCGAGCTGTCATGTCCCTTTGTGTTCGCAGTGTGGCGCCATTGTTCCGGCGGAACTCCGCAGACAACATCATACGTTATGTCAGGAGCGGGTCACGAACTGGGGAAATGGAGCGGAAGATACACATTATAAAGGCATACCCAAGACCGCAAATGTATTTTCAGAGACTGTGCCACACGTGTCATTAAAAATAAGCGAAGATGTCACTTGAGTTTGCAGAATGTCAGTCGCTCCAGGCCCTTGCGATTTAGCTTTGACTATTTTGAGCTCCTCACAGTTCAGTCTTTGGCTGCGAAGAGAGTGCAGTCGACCCACCCAATAATTTTGTACACACACGCACACACACACACACACACACACACACACACACACACACAGACAGTCACACACGCGCGCACACGCACACACACACGCACACACACATACATACACACACACACACACACACACACACACACACACACACGCGCGCGCGCGCACGCACACACACACGCACACACACATACATACACACACACACACACACTCGTTTGGACGTCGTTCAGCACCAAGTACAGGACAGGTCTGTTTGACAGCGCGCACCCCCAGCTTACTTTTACTGACGTTTTCATGTTAGTTTCTCGCCCTGGAAGCGTTACAAGCTCTGCAGGTGAAGTGTGTATGATGAGGCCAGGATAAAATGACTACGAACTATTAGTAATTTATCACAGTGATAATTTTTTAAATTCTTTATTAAAGGATATTTCATTGTAGGTAGCAAGTAACGCAAGACATACAGCTAAGTTCTTAAACCTACTACTTCAATACTTATGTTATCCGTTTACATCGTCATGCATTTCTGTTTAACTAAACATCATTAATACTGAAGTTTTTCAGAAGCAAACTATGGGCTAAAAAGTTTTTTAAAAGTACTTGTACGCAACCATTGAATATTGTACATGCACACGTTTTGATGTAGTCCGTCTGCTACCCTTGAGAGGAAACTATCTCACGTTCAATTACTAAATATCTTAGATATTTACAGAAGTTCTCGTAACACTAGATAGTATAATGATCTGTCCATTAATACGAGGCAGTGGTATACGTATCCTTACAAACTGTAGGTACAGAATACGTCCGGTAGCATCAAAGCAATTACAATAAATTGTACATATACATCCGTTCCTTGAGTACACTCCTTTCTGTTAAATCCATAACATCCAGTTAACTGCAAAATACATGTATATATTTTATAATACACACTATTTCAGATGTAACATCATCTCAATATGGCAAGCATTAACTTAGTAAGTCATCTGACTATAGAAAGCCATTATAAATGATGACCTGTCACAATTAAAATCTAATTTAAATAACATTAAATTGCATCTAAACATTCTCATAAAGTTGACTCTACAATATTTGTTGGAAAATACGCCATCCTTTGATAGCCTTAAGAGAAATATAGTCTTAATACCAGTATGTTGTACTTTCATCGACATAATCATCAGAAAATGGCTATGGGATGGTGATAAACTGCGTTTTTTTGGCGCATTGGAATTCAGTCATTCGTATATGTAGTGTTCGTAATACACTTGCTAAAAAGTCAGAATTCAGTGCTTGACAATCCAGACTGTTGTGTCTGCTTTATACTTTTCAGTGTCCTGGCATAGCAGCTAAAAGAATAATTCTGCAACAAACACAAATGAATTGTACTGCATATGTCTTCTTTATATATCCCTAAAATGTCTCAACGCGTGAAAAAAGGCGAAGATAATAATCCCATCACACGCTCGTGACCATCTCTAATTCTCCCGCCTCCAGGCTAGCTGGTCTACCGTCTGTAGTGTCCGGTAACATCGCTACACTAACAGTTCCTTCTCGAAGCTGCTTTATTCTGAGCTTCATTTTTGCAGCCCTCTCGATGACCGCCTTGTTCACCGGAAGTGTAGCAGTGATGCCTGTGAAGTGTTTCAACTCTTCTTCTGCGCGGACAAGATGCTCCCGTTTCCGTCCCTTTCTCTCATACGATAACACGTAGACGTTTGCCATGCCAAGATGTGCTTTTGCTCTTTGCTGTGGTGTGACGGAAGTCACTTTCAGAGCCTTCAAGAACCATTTCTTCGCTTCTTCCTGAGCTATTTTCACTGATCCACTTTTTAGCCCCTGCTCACACATCTTGACAAGGAACTCGCCTCTCATGATGTAGACCTCGGGTAGGGCTTTGAAGACCTCGACCACGTTACCGTCGACGTCATAGCCTTTGTATTCCTCCGCGAACTTAACCATATTGTTCGCGCTTTCGTTATGGTGGTCGATCAGCTCTTGTCTTTCCTTGTCGGTGGATGCCAGAGGAATGAGCTTCCGGTAACACTGAACCATGAACCGGAAGCAGATCATCGCATGGTAGTCATCTTGGTCCGTCTTCTTCAGTATTCCGTTTTCGAAGTAATCGGTTGGATCCTGAGATAGTTCTCGATAGCCTGTGATAGCCTTGTGGAGATCCGCCTTCTGTTGGTCCACAGTTTTGCTGCCTGCCTCTTGTAGAAGAAGTAGAGTTCCGTCTCGACGACAAAGCATCTTGTTCAGAACGAACAGGTCAAGGTGCTCGGCAATATAGTCGCTCAACTTCATCGACACCGCAAAGTCTTCTTCAGCATCCCGTAGACTTCCACTTTTCTCGTTGTCAGCAAGACAGAGGACACGCTGTCCAGATGTGCGGTACACGTTTGCTACGAGCTCGACGAGGAAAGATTTTTGAAGCATATCCTTCGTCACTGCTGCGCCTTCTTTGACAAGTTTCTTGACCTGCTGTTCTCGCAGTGGCTGACACTGTTTGGCGTTGAAGGAAATGTTTCGCAGTAGCTTAGGGCGCCCCCTATCATGCAGTTCTGCCCTCAGAACTTTGACGTTAGGATACGTCAGCAGCTGACAGGTCATTTGCTGGGCGTACACGTCATTATTATAGCTCTTTTCAGCAATCTTAACCAACTCAGAACATGCTTGATCATCAAGGGCCTTGTTTCCAAGTGATGGGCAGATTTCCATGCAGATCTCTTTTGCTCGTTCTATCATCGCCTTAGCCTTCTCTGGCTGCTGCCGCTTGACGTAGAGAGAGGCGGTGACGTCGTACAAACGCGTCAACGCTGGCTTGAAAGCTGCTTTCTCGCGTATGCTGTCAATCATAGGATGGCTAAGGAGGGCCTCCACGTGTGGTAGGAGACGAGAGTTGCAGGCGCTGGCTTGGAAACCTCTGGTGTCTTTGTTGAAGAACATTAGGAAAGCCTTGATGAGTGCTTCCAACATTGTTTCCACTTGATCATTAGAAACCATGCGTTTCAAAGCTGCTTGGGTTTGGCGATGTACGGTAAGGGTGTGGATAGATCCGTTGATACATGACCTATTGTCTTCTTGTATCTTTCCCAGGGATAGCGACTTCAGTGCCTTCACGAACTCGTCTGTGCTTGGATTTGTACCAAACTGCCGCTCGTAGGCGTGGTCCAGGATCGGAATCGGGATGTTGTTCTGCATGAGAAAGCCTGCCATCTTGAACATGGTGCCTTCTTTTTGACCCATCCTGTTGTTTACTGAAAGAGCGACTGCTTTGCACACTCTTTGCTCTGGTACGCTTAGCTGCTCATCGAACGTTCCTTCAATGCGAACTTTCTCCAGATAGCGCGTTACATTCGTGCCCACTGCCAGGATGTGGCTTTTCGCAAGCGACAATCCGAAAGGGCGGCCATCAAAGTGATGTCCCAGCTCTACAATCTTCGACCTGTCTTCAACGACCGCGTTCCCGTTTGGATTCATGAATGCCACAACCTCGTCGTCAGAAAACCTGCGCATGACGTGGCTCGCAAACGGGTGGCCATTACACTGGTGAAGATTGCTGTCTCTTGTGGTGATTATGATCTTCAGAACACCTTTCCTGTTTCTCAGGAATTCTCGCGGAACGACTGATATGTTCTGTACGTCGTCGAAGATTAGTAGAATTTTCACTCCAGTAGCGGCGAGTGCGTTCAGAGCATCGTAAACGATGTCTACCAAGGCACTTTCGCGGTCCGTGGGTTGGTCCAGCTCATTGGCAAGTTCCCGTAAGTCTTCGTCGACAGAGCCTTCTGACAAGCCTTCGTGGTCGTCCTTCGTTCCTCCGAAAAACCAGGTGAGATGTGAGGGATTCTTCAGTTGGAATGATTCGGCGATTTTGTTGGCTGCTTCTGTTTTGCCGCTGCCTGACGGACCGTGGACAAAGACGACCTTTATTTTGTCTACTTTTTCTGCTAAGCGTTGGAGATCTTCGGTTTCAAAGTAGCCTGGTGTAGGCAGTTTCACGTTGTCTATGCTACACGTGCTCGGGTTCAGCCTAATATATTCTGGAACAAAATGAGGTAGTGTTGCACAAAATAAATGTTTGAAATGAATACGTTATGTATGAATATCACGACGTTCTGTTCTGTAACTTTATGATATGCATTTTGTTAAGTGTTTCCATGTGCCCGACATTTGATATAAATCATTTGATTAATCGCTTATTGATATCTGGAAGTCTGACAAAAGGGGTAGAAAGGTTCCAGAAATGGATATTCAATATCATCTGTTTCGTCATAAAATACTAGAATTCGCGTCCAAAATGATATATTATCAAGCACTCTTTCATTGGCTTATTCAAACGTTATGCGTTGACAGGACATTGCATAGAAAATAGATGTGAGCAACAGTAGTACACTAGCTTACCAGTGAACCCTTTCCTTCTTGTACGTATCCAGCAAGTCACTAATACCGCTATGAGGATAGCCAGTATGGCGCAGGCTAAAGTGATGAAGACAATGTCTCTCGCCTTGAAACCACCCACTGTAGCAAAAGAAAAATCGGCGAATGTATTACAATAAAATACGTTTGATATTCGCTATGGATGCATGCGCTATGTACATAACGTGTCGTCACAAATGCAATGGGTTGTTCATTCCTTGACAAAGACTGGAGCTGCTCAGTCACGAAAATTTTTCGTGTTGGAAATTTCAGATAAACTTTTACAGAATGCCTTCTACCAATACAGATGAACTTTCAAGTTAAAATACGTTTGATACTATTCTTATATTCAAGAATTTTCAATGCCAATCGCTTTTCAACACTTACTATATATGATATACAGTACACGTTTACTTTTGTATTTACCTGGCAGTATAGCGTCGCCTATTGACTTAGTATGATATTGCATGGAGGCAAATTATCCCGAAAAAAAATCCAATACTACTTTCTTTCGCACACGTTATGAGCAGAACATTGCAAAATATACAAAATAAAATCTAAAAAAAACAGCAATAACAAACTTACCAGTTGGTTTGGGAGCAGGGACTGGTAACATTGTGACTGTGGGAGAGATACACCAATCAGTAAGCGATATGATATGATATGATATGATATGATAGACGGAAAATGAAATCCGTACACCTAGCTGCTCGTTATAAAATGCGTTGCTTTGTTGGGCTAATCAAAACAAGTAATTGCTCTCACTTGGACGAAAAACAAAAAGAAGAAAATGTTTCATTAACTCTAATTTTCATTTTTGTTGATGCAAAAGCTAGGACAAAAACAATACATTGTGGCAGGAAATAACCTTTTTTGTCATGGACACTTAAGTTAAATTAGAGTACATCAAAGTTGCAGTTCCAAAGCATCTATTTAGACATAGCATCCTTACACTAACTGTGTACATCTTATGCCCACTAGATGCCCACTTTAAGGCACTTAGAATTATAAACTATAGCTCACCGTTGCCATCGATCATAACATAGTGTGAGTCTACATGGTATTTGGAGAGTCGGCCGTCCCTGATGGCGGTCCATAGCGCAGCTTTAACCTCGGTGAGACGGCTTTGCCCGGCGGTAACCTCCAGGTCAACTATGACACTTCTGGGGTTGGCTTCATCTCTACCGGGTCTGTCGAGGCAAAATGATCATTAACGTCAAACCATGGTGTGAGGAAACAAATCCAGTCACGCGTTATGGCGTATTTAGCTTCACCTGGTGCAGTGCAAAGTAGGATCGGTCAGGTGGTGAAGGTGACAAAAGGCCCACACCGAAACTTCGTGGCAGCTGATTTTAGTTGGCTAATATAAGTACAGCTAAACAAAAACAGTACTAGTACTGAAGTCCAACATGCCACGTAGAAGACCTGCCAAATTCTGTTCTGACCATTACGTACGTTGGATAAAACTCACCTAAATCCGAGAACCTCTGGAGTGCTGATCTGAAGACCCCGCCATACCAGTAATGGAAGCTGAGGATAATAAGATGTACATCACTATTTGAATTAAAGTGCAGATATGCTATCTGAGTGAATAATGAACAAATTCTAATTTGAAGAGAAATGGCCCTGTAGCTGTCCCCTCGTTTTCGCGCCAATACACGCACGTTCACGCTAGACTGTGTTCTCACGAGAACACTTTTAAAATGGCAACCGTCATTGGATTGGTGTTGATCATGTCAAGACTTACATTTCTTGCGAGGTTCTTGACTCGTTCTAACAAGCCCCTGTTCTCCTGTGCACCTGGATCAGGGGATATGTACGGCTCGTTCACAAGTCTCAGGGACACTTTGAAGCTGCTGAGCGCTGAAATAAAAAATTGATACATTTTAAAGTCTTGTATTTTCACACAGGCATCAGTCGTTTATGTTACTAAATTTTTAGACGTACATTTGTACCTCTATTTTCCTTTGTTTCTTTGTACCAGTAACTTGTTATAATTAATAACACAATGCGCACTGCTTATAAGAATTTCGGGAATTCGAAAGCCTAGTTAGTTTTTTTTCTTTTAGGAATTTTTCTTGTGTTTTCAATTTTGTACCATTTGTATATGTCTGGCGTTTGGCACGCGAGACATAAAAAAAAATGGTTCAAAATAGAAAGCCCGAGAAAAACGCCAACAAACACAGCCGGAGCCGAGCCCCTGCTTGGAGAGTACTATGACATACCGTCAGTCGTCACCGTAGCCCAAACACAATCGCTTCTCCCGAGGCTATTCTCAAAGGCTGCACAAATGTCGTAAGTTGTGTTGGGGCGGAAGGTCGGGTGTCGTATGTGGAACTTTACCTCTTCTGATTAAAAAAATAAACAGATCAAAATATAAATCTCCAAGCATATGTAAGGAGCCAGGTCAGTTTCAGTTATTTTCGCGTATGTTTGTGGCATGTCTTTTAGTGACGTCAACTGTCAAAACGGTACTAGTATCTTAAGAAAGTCACTTAGGTCAAAACGGTGAATTTGAGGATATCTACTAAATCTACTATCTAAGTACTACACGATGAAAATGATGAGATTCGACAACAGTGTACCTTTTCACTGTGGGGAGAACGCAAAGGGTGAAAAGCATGTTAGACTAAAATGAAGTTTCAAGTGTCACAAAAATACCTACATGTGTACATATTTAATCCATGTACAGAAATCGTATTGGTGAATATTGCACATTTTTTTACGTAATTGAAAAGCGCTCTGTGACTAAAAAAGAATACAATACACCACTGACCATTGTCATTCTGTACTGTGTAGTCCCTGAACACCCGTTGGTTCTGAAGCACGCGCACGTAAGGTTTTTGTGGATAGCCGCCGTCATCACCTGGTTTAAAGGTGACGTCGAAGGAATAGGGATGGATGTCGTGCAGCTTCAAGTCGCTAGGGGGATCCGGACGATCTGGGTACGGAGACAGACGACATCAAGACTAGGTTACTTTTGCTAAAAGTGGACCAAAATTCTTGAAAAGGCACTTGAAATATTCGTAAAAAAGCTGTAATGAAACATGTAATAGTGTGTACAACCTATTCCATTCCCCAGGATTATATATTCCCCAAGGTATATAGGCAATGTTGGTGCAAAAACATAATTTGATAACAGGATGCAAAAAGCAGAACTTAAAATCATCATCTGTGGTAACAAAACAAAGAGCGCACTCAATGAGTCATTGTGGGACTTTCTTAAAATAACTAAATAGGGGAAGTCCTTTTCAAAGGTAGGGGAAGACCATACTTAGCGTAATTCCCACAAACAAGAAGTCCCTTTGTCAGTGAGTGTTATAGATATCTCTCGCTGTGGGTTTAGCTGGGAACATGTCCTTCGCCTAAATTATGGAAATTATTCAAGCAACTGAATATGATTTTGGAAATATATTTTTCTAAAATCATATCAAGCTGCTTGCAAACAAGTAATTTGCATATCTTATTAACTGGGTGTCTGAACTTCACGATCATGTCTGTCGTTAAGCTAATTTTTACCCGAATACTAAAAGTAAATATGATGAATATCCCTTCACAACTTCTCGAGTTATATTTTCAAGCATAAGACACATTTCCTAAACACTTACGTCTGACTCTAAGTCTCCTCTCTTGTCCCACTCTGCCCTGCTGTGAACACCGGTACGTCCCCAGGACATAGGGGTCGCTGGAGTCAACGGAATCGTCGTTCCTGGAAACGTCGCTGATTTTTAGGCTATTCCCGTCTACAAGTGACAACCTGTCTCGATACCTGCGTTCTAGAATCTCGATGTCTTGACCTGAAGATTGGACGTAAAGTGTCGGTATCTACTACATGTGCAAATGAACATCCATTTATTCACGTAATAGAAAAAAGAACCGATTGGAATTGTGAGGAGACTTGTTTATCAAAGTAACTACTGTATATTCACCTATAATTCGGAGAAGCTTAAATCCTTCCCCATACCTAAAACGTTAGTCCACCCCTCCCCATCTTTCTGGAAGCCATATAAATTTTAGTAAACATTGTTCTTGAAAAAATTAATTTACAGAGGCGACAGAGAACAATGTTTGCAAATCAAACACACTCAGACGACCACTTCAAGCCTTTGCTTCCCACTCTTCCGTCTAGACAGGTTGCAGTGTTGTTTTTTTATTTATTTTTGTTCATTTTACAAAAAAGGAAAAGCACACAATAACAATACAAAAAGGTAACACACTACGGATCCAAAGCAAAAGTACAACATAATCAACAAACTGATGAATGAGTAAAAAAATAATATCAGCCAACTAAAGCAACACTAACACAGGAAATAATAAACAACACATGGCTTTAAGTATTTTAACAACTAAATACATGTAAACAATGATAAGAAAAGTAATTCAATCCAAAGCCAGTTACACACAGTGGTTGAAATAAAGAAACCATAAAAGAAACAGCAATATGAATAATAATGTCAGAAAAAAATCAACAACAATAAATAACTTTAACGTTGCAGGTTGCAGTGTACACCGTACCTTTCAGCTTAATGAGTATCTGGATGTTCTGCCCTTTGTGGTGTTGAACAATCTCCCAAAATAGCGACTCCGAAGGGTCATAGGTCACGTCGCACGGCAGTACAGTAGAAACTCCCTCGTCAGCAAAGACGTCTTCAGCTTGATTAATAGAAAAATAAACAACATTAGATAACCTAAGACGACAGATGGATTAAAACTCTCATGTTGTTTACATCAATTCGCATAATTCCACCGGATGCTATATAATACTTGTAAGTTGTACCGCTAGCGAGTACTATCCTCCGCAGTGACCGTTGGTTCGATACTTTCGCTTGCTAACTACCGTGGTTAACTCGTACTAGCGTTAGCGAATATATTAAACTCGTACTCTCCAAGCAGAGGTTAGGCTCTGGCTGTTTGCTTTTTAGTCGTTCTAATCGGGCGTTCTATTTTGTACTCTCCTTGATGTCTCGCGGCCTACATGGCCTAGGGAGCCTAACCTCTGCTTGGAGAGTACTGTTACAGTATTAACCCTTAAACTGCCAAACCCGGATATATCCGGCACACATATACATGTCCTGTGTGCCGCGCCCGGATATATCCGGATAGCATATTCCCCCGAAGTAGCAGCTTTGCGCGCGTGTAGCACACGAACCCCGGAAGTTAGGAACTTCGGCCTTGTTCAAGGGTTTCTTTTTGGAGGTCAGCGGCCAACCCTGGCACTGATAGCATTTTATAGGGCTGAAACTCTGGCAGTTTTTTAAACTCGTCCCTACGGAGGATAGTACTCTGGCGATACCGCCACATGATTAAAAATTCAGACCCTCATTAACTCATTTCCGGTATTTCAGTTAAAGCGCATAGAAAAGAGGAAGTAAATACAAAGGCTGAAAGTTTCTATTGTACCTTTACTGATACTAAAAATTTCCCCGAAATTTCCCCTTTTGGTGTCCCATGGAGTAACTAGGAACCGTGACAATAAAATGTAGACTTAAGAAATATTACTTAAAGATAAACAAGTCTTGGACTTACCACCTAACGCTGTTTGTACAAGCAAGCCAACGAACAGTAAACACAGCATGGCACCGTGTTGTGGTCTTGGTTTGAAGCCTGCAGTGAGATAACATATATAGACTACACGTTTCAAGAATAGCGCTGTATTACAGTCTCACAGTCTCTACAACTGTTACAACCCCGTCCCCGGTCTATATTATCCTTCTAGAAAACACAACGTGGGGCGACGCCATGCAAATCAAAATGTTGTTTGTCATCTTAAGACAAGTGTATTGCAAATACGTACAATACAATGGCTACTGTTCTGTATTGAGCGACTGTAAATAGAAAACAACAATGCGCTGTTCGTTCGTCAAGACCCTAGTAGTTCTCAGGGACACATCGAGCCCTTGCTATTTCTGTAGCAGGGTATATTTTTACAGCCTTAGTTGCTACTCCTTCCCCTTTTTTTAACGTGCTCGAGACACCCCCTCGAACACGGGACCCACATTTTACGTCCTCCTATACGGTTACAGATTTGTTGCGCTGTACTTAACTCTAGCGAGACATAGGCGCAAAGCCTTTGTAAAAGAGCTACTGCTACTTGTATGATGTAGTACAGTTCAAAGTACGCTCCATATAGACAGTTTATGTCAACAAACCTTACATAACATTACAGTACTTACCTAGTAGTAATTTGCTCGCCATGTCTGCTCGAGTCCCTGCTAGAAAATGTACGTCTGTGAAGTGACGTTCGCCACGTCCAGTTTTGGAGCAGGTTTTACCTGTATATAAGGCGACGAAACTATTGGGGTTCCCCGTATTTAGTCACGGGGGATTCACCAGGATGGAAATCACCGGCGCGTAAAGTTCCTGTTTCTAAGGGGTCAAAGGACAATAATGCCTGTTTCATGTGTCGTGTTTTTGCACAACTGATTTAAGGTTGGGGGTGACAACGCACAACATTGTACTTGTAGGATGGTATAAAACAATTTTTTTAAACAAAAATTGAGCATGAAAGCTCATCTGCGTTGGTATAATCCATATTGAAGTTTTTAATTAACTGTCAGTCAACACAACAAATTGCTCACCTCGAATTTTCTGTCGCACATATCCGTCGACTTGAATAGAGAATGACTTTGATTGCGGCACTGTCCAATCATAATCGTTGTTTGTCTAGCACGCCCCCTTTTTATTTCAACACAGGAATTTTCCACAATAGAGGACTTCCCCCTTTTTCGCCGTTTGAAAACGTGTGCGGTAATTTCCCGGTTTAAGGACATAAATCACGTGAATTCTCACTCTTGTTTGCAAGTGACGCGCACATCCTTCATACGATCAATACAATGTTGGCAGGTATGTGAGGGATGTGCGTCATTTCAGAGTGTGTAAAAGAATGCTAGCATTTTTACCTTACTTAGAATTTCGACCGAGCATTAATGGCGCTCGCGTGTGATGAACGCACAAACATGTTTTGGGTCACATGGTTTGAACCCATGTTTCGAAGAAAACATTAGGAGCTGAGTCCATGTCATATTCACATGACCTAAGGGGGTTTCTAAAAGTGTTTCCCGCATGCAAATGGTGCACCAGGCGGCGCCTAGCGCCTATCTCCGTTTCTATAGCGCGTGACCCCTCTCGCGCTCTAGTCTCTCCTCGATCAATCCCCCTTCCACGCTCTAAAACCTTTAGTATACCTCAGCCAGGTATCGAACTCACGACCTACCGAAAGCAAGGTGACCACTCTACCCACTGTTTGCACTGGTAAGGGAGTTACTAACTTGGGTAGCGTTTAATGTGTACATTGATTCAGGTAATCATTGAATTGATTTGACAAAAAAAGCAAAGAGAGAAAGCACGAACGAATAACAACTTCGAGATGATATAAAACAGAACAAACATATATTTGCATAAACCCTTCATTTTCTACATTTACATGCTATGCAAGTGTCAGTGTAACATAATCTATCTTCAGCATAATCATCAGTGTATAAATCACTTGCTAAAAATGAGTCAAAATCACCACAAAATCCTTATATGTACACAGATTGTTCGGAGGTTTGAACTTCTAGTTCATTGTGTACCAAGTACTAAAATTTAGATTATGGCGGTTATTCAACTATTCTATGTGCCCAATTTGAACTAGACTCTGTACATGTTTCTACATCCCTTAATCTCATTATGTATCTTCTTCCTGACAAATATGCAGCATTGAACTTTGCTTTGGAATAAATGCATTTCATTTATCTTGCAAGATTCCCATCATTGACTTTTGATTTGGAATATTATGCATTTCATTTATCTTACAAGATTCCCATCTCTATCTCCTCTACATCTCCATGCTTGCCCTGCCTGTTAAGTGACCCATCTTCTATAGTCACCACTGCCTGATTGTGTTTGCCTGGTGCACCACGTGCACTGTGTTGAGCTCTCTTTGTAGCTTCTTCTTCTTTGTACTTTTGAAGCTTCTCCACTAGGCTGTTGGCCTTACCAATGTCAGAGGTTGCGTCAGAATTCTCTTTATAGATGTCTCTGCTCTTCTTTAGATACTCATCTGCTTGGGTGAGCACGTCACTGTTGTCTGATTCACTTTTTGGGAGGAGTTGTTCCCTTTCATCTATTACCTCAAGATGTCCCTCTTTTGGATCATCTTCATGGTCAGGGCTTAAGACTTCCCTGTGCTCATACGCCATCACAAATGCAGAGGCGAGGAGTAGATTGGCTTTTGCCTTGTGCAGAGGTTTGCAGGATTCAACGCCTAGAGCGTGGTGTGCCCATTGTGCTGCACTCTGCAAGCTATCATCTTCCGGAAGGTCATCTTTGAAGCCTGCTGCATACATGTCAATGATGAATTGTGCTCTCATGTTGTACACTTCTGGCAAGAGTTCTAATCCATCAATGACTCTCCCTTGTTGGTTCCTGGTGCCTTGCTTCTCTGCATATTCTATCATCTTCTCGGCATTGGTGTTGTGGTCTCGAATGAATGTCTTCCTCTCTTCTGAAGAAGATGCCAACTTAGCCAGTTTTTTGTAGCTGTCAACGATCGACCGATAACAGAACATCGCGTGGAAGTTGTCTTGCTGAACTTTCTTAAGGATGCCATACTCAAAGTAATCGTTGCTGTCGTTAATGAGTTCATTGTATCCTGCGATGACTTCAAGGAGGTCATTCTTTTGATCTTGAGGAACGTTTGACTTTTCCTTCAGAAGGTACAGTATCCCTGCTCTGTTGGACAACATTTCGTTGAGGAGGTGAACCTGTGTGTGACTTGAAAACTTCTTGCTAAGGTTATGCGAGAAATACAAGTCGTTCGAGGCTGTGGCGAAGTACTCCTTTCTTCTATCACCATGGAGATACAACAGGATCCGCCCTGTGGTGTAGAACACGCTGACAACAAGCTCAATAAGGTAGGAAGCTTTGATTTGTTCAGTACTTAAAGCTACTCCATACCTTACCAGACCACTGTACAGTTCTTCGCTCAGTGGTTGGAAGCTCTTTGCCATCAAAGCAAGTGTGTCTGTGACGTCCTTTGGCACTTGTAACTTCAAAACGTCAATGTTCAAAGATGTTATGAGCTGGCGTGTTACAGTGTTGCCGTATACATCTTCTTGAAACTGATCCAGTCCCATCTTCTTTAGCATGTCATACGCCTTTGTGATATTCTCAGAGTCAGAGGGAAGATCATTACAAAGGTGGTTGCAGAGGGCTTTTGCCTTCTCGGCAGCAGATTTTGCATGGTCAGGACGACGCTGTTGGCAATAGAGGTAGCAGAGGACTTCATACAAACGTATAAGAGCTGTGAGCTGAGGATGTTTCGAGTGGTCCATAGACAAAACCTTCTCTATGGACAAGGAGGGATGTCTTAGGAGAGACAAAAGGTGTGGAAGGAGATAAGAAACAAAGGCACCCACTCGAATTTCTCGAGTGTCCTTTATGAAAAGAACCAGGAAAGCCTTGACAATGGCGTGTATCATCTTATCTTCAAGCTGGTCCTCCTTTTTCAGCATATCGAAAACTGCTCTCTGTGTAAGTTGGTGGATTGTAAGCATCCTCATTTCCGTTTTCTTGTCTTCCGTCACCTGTATGAGAGAGAGCTTTCTGACAGCTTTTATAAATTCATCTATGTTTAGCTCTCTACCACTACTGAAGTGCCAATATGCTTCAGCCAAGATGGCTGTTGGTACGTTGTTTGGCATAAGAAATGCCATGAGCTGGAGAACCTGACGGGGTACTTTGTCCATTCTATGTATCAGCAAAAGTTGCACCGCTGCAAATATGTTTTTCTCTGGCTCGCTGAGGTTTCCGTTTCTTCTACCCATCGCTGCTATCTGTTGTTGCAGGTGGTTTAGATACTCCTGAACTGATGTACCTGAGTCAAGAATGTGGCTTTTTGCCAGTGAGAGACCAAGAGGTAGGTAAGCGAACTGATTTGCAAGCTCCCTCAGGAGTGTTTTGCTTGTTGTTGTGAAGGTGTTGTCGCTATTTCCTGATGTAAGAAACGACTCCACATCCGACTGCGAGAAACCATTCATTTTAAGACGAGGAATTTCTGGAAAATTTGATTGCGTGCCCAACGTTTCATCCATTGTGGTGATCAAGACTGTGATTTCTGGCCATGGGGTCAAAAACTGCCGAGGAATCACACTCATGTCCTGAACGTCGTCAAAGACCAACAGACACTTGGTTTTGGAATCCTTGAGAGCCTTGCAGATCTTTGTGACATCTTTTTCCCCTTGCTTTACGTCTACGGGTCTTCCAGAGTCTTTCAACTCTTTCACTAACTCCAACAACTTTTCTGACACGGTCTCTTTAGAAAGACCGGTTTTGTTGTTTGTGATGGTGTCTGAGAAATCATTTGTGTACCCTATAAACCAAGTGACATAGGATTTAGTTTTTGCCTGACATTGCTCAACAAATTTTGCAACGGCATGGCTTTTCCCAATACCTAACTGCCCATGAACAATACAAATGTTACTGCCTGCCATTTCTTTGGACAAGTTTTTGAAATCTTCACTCTCGAAGTATGGTGTGGGTTCTGGTACATTCGTCACTGAAAAAGTGAAAAGTGATCACAAATTAGTCTGAAAAAGTTAAATGAAAAAGTGATTAAAATTCACACTGATTACAATCAGTGACTATCAATACTAAAAAAAACATAATCATTGTGTTGTTGATATAGTAGTACAATTTTCATAATATACATGCTATTAGAAAGATTAATAAAATCATATTGATAATAGCCATAAACATTTCATTCTGATATCACAGTAAAACCAATCTTCTAGTCTTGCTTGTTCAAAGTTACCAACAACTACAATTCAAATCATGCTTTTTGAGAGGGTACAAAGTAATTTGACTTTAACAGTTATCAACATTCTGAATCATATACTACACGTCAAATAGTAGTAAAAAAAGCACCTTGACTGACATCTGGTACATTCGTCACTGAAAAAGTGAAAATTGATACAAATTAGTCCATAAAAGTTAACTGAAAATGTGATTAAAATTCATACTGATTACATGTAATCATTTAATGTTGATAATGATACAGAATCTACAAAATTATACTTAATATGTGTTTTTCATGCAGTACCACATTTTTTTTTCATTAAATGTGTACTATTAGATAGATGAATAAAACTGCATTCCTTACTTTTTATAATACATATAGCATTATAGTATTTCATTTTGATATCACACTAAAAGCCATCTTCTAAATCTTCCTTGTTCAAAGTTACCATACTTTTGCTGTTCTGGAGGGTACATAATTTGACTTATTATGTAATTAAAAATATATATGATAAATAATCTTATTACATCTGCATCCAAAACATTTAATAGAATACCTTCTTTTGTCCTCTTTTTCCACTTGCAGTATGCGAGCAGGCCTACAGCAGCCAGCGCTACTATGATGACAACTGCGACAAGTATGGAGATCCAGACTGCTGTTGTAGTATCAGCCCCACCTACAGTATGGAACATCAAAGATAGACTTAAGGTTTGCAGGATAATGATGATCTACAACATAACATCAGATCTATGACTGGAAAACTGTTAGGGAAAGCTCTCGCATACAAATGTATATTTCACACAAATTTTCAAAGGCTCTACTGACTTAAGACTCTTTTGCAGAGAAGCATAACAAAGTAAAGAGATTAAAACACAGTGAATAACAGACGTGAGACAATAGTCCGGGACAAAGACAACAGATTTTGAGCTTACATCAAGTTACATGACATCTAAACTACTGGAAAACTGAGTCTTACGATGGTCAAAAGTGTGGAAATAGTGGGGATCCACTCCAATGTGAGCCAAGTCCCCTCCTGTCACTGCTTCCCTCAAGGTGCCTCTGATGGTGTCCATCTCCTTCTGCACACCCTTGAAGAGCACAGTGACTATCACACTCCCCTCCCTGTTGAAGAGTAAACATAGTTATATTGAGTTTAAGAGTATTATATAAACTGCATATTGACCATGGCAACACACCTGTACAGTGTTGTACATTACTACTGACACTTAGCAGCTGTATATTATCTCAGGTGAATATGAACAAGACTGCAAGATTTTATCTACTCATGCACAGTAAAGGACTCCTACTCAATACTTCAATGCATGTGATGGGATCTTACTTGACTCAAGTAAAAAATGTACCTGGTTTAAGCGCACAATATTGAGGCATGTCAGGGATCCGAACCAAGGACTTTTAGATTTTCAGGCCAAGCTTTTAAGTAAGACGACCTTGCAAAATTTCAGGAATTATATCATACAAGTTTTTAAGTTCAAATCAATTATGTTAAGTGTGAATTTGAACATTCTTCACATTTAGCAAATACAGTTAAAATTGATGTAGGTAAAAAGAAATCTTTTGGCTTACCGCATTTTTGTGACTTCCACTGTCAGATCAGGGTGGCTTGGCTGTAGCAGGTCACTAAGCTGTGGTGAAGGGAAATCTCATTGTGACCTGTGATGTTAGCATGGAGTGTGCCCTGACAGAGCCGGGCAGCCTGGACAAGATATTTCTAAAAGCAGATGATTGTGTGTGTGATTGTGCAAGTAATTGTGTCACAGTGCATGTGTGTGTTTGTATGTGTTTGTGTGTGTGAGTGAGTGATTGTGTGTGTGTGTGCATGAGTATATGTGTGCAATGTGTATACATGTGTGAGCATTTGAGTGTGTGCTGTATGCATGATGTGTTTTTGCTACTTAAGCCACTGCCAGTCAGTATTCTCTAGACCTCATTGCTTTTGAAATAAAGCTTTTGATTCAGACAAAAACAACAAATAAAGGAAATGAAATTTTGTCCTTACCGTTTTGTTTATTCTGTTGACCAGCTCTCTGTTCCTCTGGTCATTAGGGTCCCATGAGACGAAGGGCACATTCACTAACCTGAGGTCAGTATAAAACTGACCAATGGCTGAAACACACAGAATTACAGATTATCTCATTAGCCTCATGGTTAATATGGATAAAAAATAAAACAAACACATCAATCAAAATACAATACTAACCATACAAACTACATTGTATTAAATTTCATTAAACTTAATGTTTCTAAGCATGGTCATTTATCGACCTTTGGTATCAACTTTACAATAGTAGTCATAGCAACAAAAGACTCAGTGTGGTTACCATGACAACAGATGACTCAATAAAGGTAACCATGACAAGACTCACCTTCTGTGGTAACCATGACAACTGAAGACTCGCCTTTTAGTGGTAACCATGACAACTGAAAACTCACCTTCTGTGGTAACCATGGCAACAGAAGAGTAAGATAACCATGACAACAGAAGACTCAATAAAGGTAACCATGACAAGACTCACCTTCTGTGGTAACCATGACAACTGAAGACTTGCCTTTTTGTGGTAACCATGACAACTGAAAACTCACCTTCTGTGGTAACCATGACAACCGAATCCTGGCCACACCCACTGCTGCCCAGCTGGTTGACAGCGTACACACATAGCTGGTACTGTGTGCTGTGGTTCAGGCCTGCGACATGGAACTGCACTTCTTCTCCTGAACAACAATTTTTATGTTCTTAACCTTCTTAAAGTTTCGGAGCACTCAAGTCAAGACAACAGTTTTGAATCCAAAACTGCAGCTGTAGCCAAAAATGTAGCCAAATTTTACCAATGAAAATTGATATGTTTCATACACGTCAAATACATTGTAGCACCAGTCTGGTTCATCTTTATCCGCCAGTTATCCCAATATCCATTTAGAAATAGAGCATTCTCATGGGATATCAAGTTAATGGCAGCCTGAAAGGTTTCAAACTGCATTATTTACAAAGTACAGTTACTATTACAATTTGAAACCATTGTCCATTCACTTGATATCCTTAAATGCCCTGTTTTTAAAAGTAACGGATAGAGGTTACTCCGTGGATAAAGGTGAACCAGCATTGATATAAAGGTGAGAAGATTTGAAGCAAAAATAAAAAATTGAAAAAAAAACGACAAACTTTTATCTTGGATGGATGATGACAAATATTAGTGCAATACAGTAGAAGCCAGTTAATTGCACAACGGATAAACGCACACTTCTGTTAATTGCACGGAATGCCCAAATCCCAAACCGGTGTGGTCAAGCTAGATACCTTCGCATTTATATTGCACCAGCCGGATAATTGCACGAAATTCACTGGCAAATAGGGTGTGCAATTAAGCGGCATCTACTGTATATATATAAAATTCTATCAATATCACAACAGTGTATCAATTACCTCGATGAACATCCTCTCTACATGATATTGAGTGGTTCTTGTTGAGATGTTTCAGGCACAATGTCTGTGCCAAGTCACACCTGTTACCAGCAGTACAGGAAACCTCTAAGCTGTACAGTCGGACTCCATGGATCTCAATGTCTGTTGGAGGGTCTGGATGGCCTGAAAGAATTACACGACTTTGATCAATAGATCACAAACCCAATGCCGCTAACCACTACGCATGGTAAGTTTGGCAGCGCTTGCACCCCACTGTTACACTACTCCCCCTTTTTCTTTTAAAGATTCATTCTCGATTTTCTGAGGTCTATATCCTGAGCTAAATGGTACACCTCTTATAATTGGTCGGTGTTGGAACCATTGGAACACAGGAGGCCAGTAGAGACAGTCTCCTGGCTCCCGGGAATTGGACCTGGGTCACCAACTCACAAACCAAACTGTGACCTATTCACTATACCAAAAAGGTCGGACCATTTGGCATTTGTCAGTTTGTCAGTGCTTGAACCCAACTGTTGCACTGAGCATCAATGGTATTAACAACACATTAACCAAAAAAAATATCTTTCCTTTACCTCTTATGATCGGGTAGAATTTTGGGGATTTCCTGCGGGACTGTTGGAACTCGTACCAGACGCCTGGCCCAGTATCCCTGTGTTGGAAGTCATCTATCAGAACAGTGAAATTGTTGGTGGCTGGATCATATGTCCATTCAACCCGACCTTCCAACGCTGGGTTTATCTCTACATCTGTTGGAACGCTCCCTGAAATAAAGATGTTTTGCAAATTTTTCAGTCTCAAAAGCAACCTATTAAGCAATATTAGCCCAAATCAGGGTTGTAGAACATAAATCATCGAAGTCAATTTTGGGGCATTTTTCTACATAATAAGACGATAAACTGGATAGTGGTGAGAGTGAAGCAACTCTATTCCATTCCATACCAACATTCAAGGAGCAAATATTTGATGCCGCAGTGGCTCTAGGTTGCCATGAAGTCTAATTTTTTTTGTGGGTTACATTATTTAGGGAATCCTAGCGCAGCTTGTTTCTACGCCATTTTTAACTGCTCAAAGTATGAATTGATGAAAAATGTGGGAATTTAGTGCAGTAGATATCAATTTCATACAGATTGCCTTATCCAGGTTATTTCCACTTCAACGCTATAATATAGAGTATGTTGTAAAAAGTGAAAAACACAAAAGGGAATCGGCAGATGCTGACAACAGGAGACAACGAAACTTACCTGCAGTCCATGCATCCCAGTGCAGCAAATGCAGTAATGTATTAGTTTTCCCTGGCACCCATTTCACCAGAAACACGTCGTTTGTGTCAATAGCATTAAATGACAGAGTCAGCACACCCCCACAGGAAACTGTGAGGAAAACAGGAAAAAAATTAGCTGTTTTTCTATTGTTTCCTTTTACACATAGAAAACGTAAAAAGAAAAAGTTAATCTAACACCATTCAAATTAAAAAGTTTATCTAACACCATCTAAAATTTTAATATTTTCTTAAACATGACAAGAAAAATAATTTTTCTGCACAATAAAAACAAGAAACTCAAGACTAGGAATTCTAGACAGTGAAAGTTTCTTAGCTAAAGAGCA
Organism: Branchiostoma floridae x Branchiostoma belcheri; assembly: GCA_019207045.1. Classification (NCBI taxonomy): domain Eukaryota; kingdom Metazoa; phylum Chordata; class Leptocardii; order Amphioxiformes; family Branchiostomatidae; genus Branchiostoma; species Branchiostoma floridae x Branchiostoma belcheri. The sequence goes on along the minus strand of CM033040.1, from coordinate 5,700,413 downwards.
TTTCCATGGAAACATAATCTTCCATTTTTATTCTTATTTAATCGTAAATCTACATTACTGTACCTGCAAATCTGTCAAGACTTAACTCACCGTTCATAGTTTGATCCTCGCCCAACGACCGACCGCACGCGAAGAACATCAGCAGAAGACAAAGGACTTTAAAGCCCGCCCAAAACTCTTTGCCATTTCTCGTGGCCATGTTGGGATGCAGGAGTGGGAGGGGGGCGATAGGGTCGTTCTCAACAGCGAATAGTCCTATTCCTGTTCCTACGTGTCCCTTACTTCTCTTAATCTGCAAAGTGAAATTGCTAGGTTCAGGACATCGAAAGAGCTCCAACAATTAGGACTACAGACAGGTAACAGTTTGTTGAGTAATAAAATAGTCGATCAGAACATTCTAGAAAAGTGAAAGAGGAAGTTAATTTTGTACCGAGCAAATACATAGGCAATCCCCTGATCAAAATATCTGGATTTTTTCACCAAAATTTAACGATTACTCTTACCTGCACTGTAATGTAGTTCTAAAAGCCTTATGATCGTTTTTTCCAAGAAGAATTGACAAATAAAGAGGCGAAGCGAAGCACAAGACACGTCGTCCACCGAAACTTCCGACTCGGAGGTAAGCGCCAAGTCACTTAGGTCAAAGGCCATCCAGCCCTTATTTGGTAATAGCGTGTGGTGATTGGTCAGAATCCAACAGGTTGCCCTGCTCTGATTGGTTACTTCCACGACGTGGTTTCGATATGACGTCACACGTCTGGAAGACCCAAAGCCACACCTGTAGCAGTGCTCCTTTCGAAAAAAAATGACTTCTGGGGTCTCTAATTTCTGACTCATGGGACAGAGGAATGTATTTACTGAAGAATGTTGAATAATTGTCCGTTTTAGTGTAGGGAACGGGGCCAACTCTTCACCCGTCCTGCATATATAATGGTCCGAACTTGGGGTAGCTATTGCAATTGGCTATTGGTCAGGTGTGTGTGTGTGTGTGTGTGTGTGACGCCATTCTGCATATAGTTACAGCTAATTTTCATCGCATACCCAGTCCAGACACAGCTCCACAGCTAGCTCAGAGGGCCGCACTTGTAAGCGAGAGTAGGCTGTACAACTTGCTTTGTGGTAAGTATTATGTTTAGTTAATATAAAGTATCTGCATGAATCATAGTGTTCTCACATAATACTTTTAGGGCCTGTCGTTCAGAACTCTCTAATATTTTGACCCCCTTGCCCGAATTGCTACCTCGCACTGTTAGCGAGCATACAATGTATGTAGCAAAGTGAAAATGAAAGTTATCTCGAACCAGTTTTGCTGACTGAAGAGCTATTTTGCCTGGTTGTGGCAAAGAAGACAGACAGTATTTACAAGTTCATTGTACAGGGAAAATTCCCCTAGCTTTTTTTCAACAAGGAATAATGGAACACGGCTTTGATGTCACGTCCTAAGGGTTGTGACTGCGACACAGTCGGAATCAAACTCAGTTACAAAGGTAGGGTAGACTACACGCGCTACAGTGATAGGCATGGTCGTACGCCATTAGATGCATCGGGTTAGGGAGATATTGTTTTAGAGGGCCGATGAGACTTACATTTGGCAGCATTGAGTTTTTATGTGGCTGGCCTCCAGACAGCAGAGTAAACAAAACCGCGCCATGTCGGTACTTTCCCAAAGGTTTCTGTTCCCCTTTCTTGTAATGTGTAGGTAAGGCACGTATACGTGTCAGGTCCTTTTTCATTAACGTAACTGCTTGCTTGTTTCTGAAATCCAATCTTAAACTTACTTGGGACTTTCCCAAGTTTCAGTTGGGATGACGTAACGTCTTTACATAGCATTCTTTCCCATAGTTTCACATCAGCCCTTTACGTGTTTTTATAGTAATAGGACATGTAAACTAGTTCTTAAAATCATACGTCAATATGAGAGTTGACCGTCTTGATACTTGATAACCCTTTTTTTAATGTTATTGTTTAGCTAACAACAGAACATCGAGGCCTACTGTGAAAAATGGCATCCCGCGAGATACAGGTAAATAGACAACAACATGTTTGTCAGGTGCTTGATTTTCTACAAAGTAAAAGTACCCTAACAGGTATTTTAGTACAATAAAACGTAGTTTATAGACATCCGACGGCAGGACAGACTTTTCCTTTTTGGCAGTCTTAATAGCTACTGTTAGCTTAATAAGCTTGTAATCACATGTTCACATGTCATGAAAGGTTCACTGTTCACATTTAATGAAATCAATCAATAATTTCAATGTAGATTTTCAATAATCATGATGTATATTGATCCCTAACTGGTTCATCCTGATAATGTTTTGCAGATTAGGCAGAGGGGGCGTGGCCGTCGGCAAGAGGACGAGACCGCCGATAACATGCAGGTGAGTTAAATTAGATAACAAAGGCTTTCGATTTAGATTTTTCAGCTTGACAAAAGTAAAGTATTTAGAAACAGTGAATGACCAGAGTTGTAACTTCCTGGATAAAACAATAAAATAAAGGAAAAGAAAAAAATTATTCGCAATAAAAAAAACTCCTTTGTCTTGCATGTCGCTAGTGCCTTGGTGGGTTAATGAATAAAGCTTTCTTGCATGCGTTGTTTACCAAGTTTGGACTCTATGGCCTATACGTACGTTTTCGTGATATGCCATTGGCTTTTAGATTCGGATTAAGCATTTTCGGGGTATCATAAAATTAAAATGCTCCCTTGGAGATATATATCCGTACTACTAATGATGATGTCTTAGCCCATCTCATTAATGTAAACGTCCCATCTGGCAGGCGGTAAGCCCGTTTTGGAACCGCATTCTAGACATGCGATCAGACAGCATCGTCATGACAACAGAAGATTTGGAGGTGCTGTATCAAGACGCAGTCGACTGGTTTGAATCGATGAGGCCAAGAGATGGGATGGGAAACACAGTCGTGTCACAGATGCCTAAGCTGCTGAGGATGGTCATCAATGCATCCAACATGTGCCAAGCAGCTTCAACTCCAAGGGAAGAGAAGGCCGCTCAACAAATGTTGAATGATGCTCTTGACATGATGTCAGCTTTTGTGGCCGGCCTTCAAACCACAAATGAGGAAGAAGCTCGTATCATCAGCAGGGCCATTCAGGTAATTAAACAATGATATGCCATTATTCTTGTACTGTGTTGCTATTATCCGATACTGTAAATGCAGAAATTTTCGCGGTGGATTAATGTTCGCGGTTTTCGCGGCGACCACTTTACCGCGAAATTAAATCCACCGCGAACATTTTCTATTAAGGTATTAGACTGCAGTAGATGGTGTTACCGCGAAATTAAATCCACCGCGAAAAGTCATTTTTCCCGCTACCGCGAAATTAAATCCCCGCGAACTTAAATGCATTTACAGTACCTTAAGGAAAATTGGTTTGTTTATATAGAAATTAGTTGGACGGTCGCCATTATGTTTTAGACAATATAGCAAATTGATTTCCTAGCATTTGTAAACAACTGAGCTGGGCAACATCACTGAAACATTAAATGTGAAATTTTGCTTAATAAACATGGCGTGTATATGTAGAACAATGATGGCCCTAGCATTACCATTAGCTGATAAAACTGCGCTGTCAAGGAAAGTGCATTAAAATTGTCAGCGCGAAGACTATCTTATCGTTTATCACTGACGATGTTTTCTTTTACCAGAATCGCCGTCCATTGAATACACAAGAGCAAGGTAAACTTGCAAAGATGAAACAAGTACTTTGGGTAAGCACTGAGAGTTTAACTTTAAGTTGAATTTGATTTGGGCATTGTGTGGTATATATATATATATATTTGCATCTAAACATGTAAATTCATCCTGTAGATAAAAAATCTTTCTTGATCAGAGTAAAAATTGTAACTTCCAACACAAACAAATTCGACTTACCATTGATATCTACTAACATGTCACAATTTTCTACTTTTGCAGACAAATCGTTCGACAGTTGGGAAGGTGGCTGTTGTTGCAGGTGCTGCTGCCCTGACGTGTGCTGCCGTCCTTGGTATTCTGTGGGGCCTTGGAGTGGTCGGTGGGGCTGCAGCTGGGGGAATAGCCGGAACAGCGGCAGCTGGAGGAACAGCCGGAACAACAGCAGCTGGGGGAACAGCCGGGGCAGCAGCAGCTACCGGAACAGCCGGGGCAGCAGCAGCTACCGGAACAGCCGGGGCAGCAGCAGCAGCTACCGGAACAGCCGGGCAGCAGCAGCTACCGGAACAGCTGGGGCAGCAGCAGCTACCGGAACAGCCGGGGCAGCAGCAGCTACCGGAACAGCCGGGGCAGCAGCAGCTACCGGAACAGCTGGGGCAGCAGCAGCAGCTACCGGAACAGCCGGGGCAGCAGCAGCTACCGGAACAGCCGGGGCAGCAGCAGCTACCGGAACAGCCGGGGCAGCAGCAGCTACTGGAACAGCCGGGGCAGCAGCAGCTACCGGAACAGCCGGGGCAGCAGCAGTAACAGTTACCGGAGCGGCAGAAGCAGCCGGGGCAGCAACAGCTACCGGAGCAGTTATCGACATAACAGCAATCACGGCAGTGGCCGAAACCGGAGGAACGAGGGCAGCCGTTGGCGTTGCTGCCATTGTGATCAAGGCGATCACGCGCAAATAAGCATGACGCTTTTAATCTCAAAGCAGATGTTGGGAGGCCAAATTGTTACGATAACTTAACCCAGAGCAACCTAATGATTTCGCTTCTACATCTTAACTTGAAAATCTATCTGTGTTTTTGGTAAGCCTAAACTGTGATTTCCAACACAAAAATTGGACTGACGCAAATTTTTTTACTCAGACTCGAGTCTTTGTCAAAGAATGGGCAATTCACTGCTCCTGTGACGTCATATTGAACATGTTTCGATTGTAGATGCGAAGAACAATGATATATAGCCACGCGAGCATTGAGTAGACAATGGTAAGGATAAAATGATGACTGAAAGACAATGGTGAGGGTAAAATTTAAATGGTGACAAATTTGTTAATAGTAGACATTGGTGAGGGTAAAATGGAGACAGAAATTTGTTAATAGATAGTGGTGAGGGTAAAATGGAGACAGAAATTTGTTAATAGATAGTGGTGAGGGTAAAATGGTAACAGAAAATTGTTGATAGAATAATGGTGAGCACAAAATGGTGGCAGAAGCTAGATTGTCAATAAGAGATATTATTGAGTATTATATGGTGGCAGACGCGGGCAGTGAGCACAAATGTAAAGTTTGTTATCAGTTGAGTTCCAGTGTAGTGTTAATCGAAGTTTTGTTGCAGTTTTGTGAATATTCGAAGCTTGGTGAGGAATGAAGTGTGTTTTGAAGTTACCTTCAACACGTGTCATTGTATCTAATTTCTTTAACAACATTAAAGTACAGTACGAGTTACCAATAGAAAAAAATCACTTTTATTATCAACCGTCAATGGAATGATATGTAATAAAAGTGGATGATGTAGTTGGCGCACGTGTTATTGTCGCTGTAAGTAAAAAAACGAGAATCATATATGACCGAATGGAACTATATGAGTAACGTTATGTCCCATAAAAGAGAACAGGGGTTTCGGGGCTAGATGGGCTGGTGCAACTGTGCAAGTAATACAAACACCCCCCTCCCTCCCAAATATTTGCTCCGACACTTGTATGGTTTATAGGGACGACACTTAATCGATACTGATAATCGATATAGTGGCCTTAAGATGCGGTTATAACCCCAACTGACTTATAACCCGTAACGCTACCCTAACCCAACGCTAACCTTGACCCTAGCCCGAAACATTCTACCAAGGGTAGTGCAAGTGTTTCTTCTTTATTCAAAGGTCACAACGGGTCGTGACAGCGAACACATCGCCGCCCAGATAATAAGGCCGATGTCGGAAAAAAATCTTGCTCTTGGCGGCGAAGTGTACAGTGTGCCTGAGTTGGTGGGATCATTTCCCACTGATTTGGCAATATGGTGGCATTTAATATTATGCATGCAAAAAGGAATATTGAATGTACAGATTTCCTCACGTATTCCATTATATAGTATAATGGATTATATGGATATACAAAACGTCCAAGCTGTATATGTTTATAAAACAAGATACAAGATGACGTTTTCAACATAGCCGCCTCCCACTATTAAACGTTATCGTTAACGTTGAAGGACATCTTTCTAGATCTTCAAACGTTCGAAAACAAGGCTTACAGAAGCACTGGATGCCTACCATTACCGTAAAAGTATTATTATCACTTAATCTAACAATAGACACGAAGAGAGCAACTTTGTCCTCCTAAAACATACGGAAACACAAAGTTGAGCGGCAAGTCAATCTGGTCAAAGGTCACATAACCCTTATTTGGTAATGGAGTGCGGTGATTGGTCAGAGTCCAACAGGTTGCCCTACTCTGATTGGCTGACAAAGTTACTTCCAAGAAGAAGTTTCGGTATGACGTCACTCACCTGGAAGACACAAATCAACACCTGTAGCACTGCTGTTTGAGAAATGTCTGACTTCTGCGGTCTCTAATTTCTGATTCATGGAACGCAGAGGAATGTAATTACGGGAGAATGCTGAATAACTGTCCGCCTTATATTGTACAAGTGAGACAAAAAAAAAAAAACCTCACCACCCGTCCGTATACTGCAAATGCAGAGACAAATAAACTTCCGCGGTGGTTTTATGTTCGCGGGTTTTCCCCGCGCATTGACAGTAATGCTGGACTTTGGACTTGGATTTGGCAATTGGCTATTGGTCAGATTTGTGCATGACGCATTTCGGCATATAGTTACCAGTGAGTGTTTAGCCCAGTCCATACATTCTAGCTCCACAGCTAGCTCCAGAGTGCCGCACAATCGAGTGTAGCCGGGACACCTTGCTTTGTGGTAAGTGTTTTGTTCATTTCGACGTTAAGTTAAGCTAGCAGTGTAACAAAGTAAGGAACATCTGCGTGACTGTGTTTTCACATAATACGTTCAGTACTAAACACCGCTCTCCAATATTTTGACCCCCTTAGGCCTACGTCACATTTCCTACCCGGGGCCCGGCCGGGCTGTTTGTGGAAACGAAAAATTTAAGTTTATGCCAATGAATATGCACAATGCATGCTGTTTAATTTTTTTTCGGTCCGTTTTGTGTTGCTGTTGTCTCTTACATCATAATTATCTTTCCCGAAAGCTGCCCGGCCGGGCCCCTTTGTGGAAATGTGACCTTAGCCTTACCCGACTTGCCACGTCGTACAGTTACCGAGCATACAATGTATGTAGCAGAGTGAAAATGAAAGTTATCTTGAACCAGTTTATCTCACTGTACAGCTTTTCTGCTTGGTTGTGACAGAGAAAACAGAAGCTATGAACAGTATTTACATGTTCACTGCACAGGAAAAAAAATTCTCTAGCTCTTTTCAACACGCACAATAAAAAATGAACACGGCTTAATGTCACGTCCTATGGGCTGTGACTGCGACACAGCAGCGGAATCAAACTCCAAACTCGAGAGGCAGAGATCGAGGTAGAGGAGCTAACAACTAAAATACGCACGCTACAGTGATAGGCATGGTCGTGCATGCGTAATTCTGGTTATTGTTTTAAGCCCCGGTCACAAGGCGCGTACGATTGACTGCGATGGAGGTTTATTGCGCAGTATAGCACAGTGCGTCGTAAGTCGGGAAGAGTCAGAAGCAATAGTTTAAAAATAAAAAGCCGTGGTCACAAAGGACGTAGGGCATCATACGATAGGTACTGTACATAAAGCAAGGGGCACAACCCGCCGTACTTGCAACTATGTGGTGTCTATGTGCCAAAACGTGGGCAATCGCACAGATTGTACGTATACGTTGTAAGCGTACAACTCACCACTTGAGCAACGAACGATGCACGCAACCGGCTCACGGCCAGGCGTGGCATGCAGACCATATATACTTACACCTTACCGTGCGAGAGACGTGCGTTGAGACGTATTCCCTCCCAGTACCCAGATGTACTCCCTGCCAGTCCTTACCCACGTTTTCGGAAAAACGTGGAGGACGTGAGCTCCCAAAAAACGTAAGGTCAAAAAGCACGTACGGCGGGTTGTGCCCCTAGCTTAAGAGCGTACCTGCGTCAATCGCATAGTAAATTGGGGAGCCTACTATGACGAAAAATAGAGCTGAAATTGATTTTGAACATGTACAAAGTTTCTCTATCGTCGTGCGATTTTCATTGGTCCCATAGCAGGCCATTTTTCTACTGATGATGTGAAAAGCTGCGATTTACTAGTACTGCGATCATCGTGCGATATACGGAACATGCTATCGCAAGTACAAGTACGTCGTACGTACGCGATTTGTGACCGGGGCTTTTGAGGGCGCCCGGGCCGGTGAAACGTACATTTGGCGGCATTGAGTTTTGTTTGGCTGGCCTCCAGACAGCAGAGTAAACAAAACTACCTGCCCGCGCCATGTTCGTACTTGCCCAAAGCTTCAGTGTGTAGGTACGTACGTAAATGTAAGTGGACCTACGTGTCAGTTCCTCTTTTTATCATGGCACCGTGAGCGGCGCCATGACATACAGACGAAGTGGACCGGTACCGTTGGTTCTGTGGATTCAATGGTGCAATGGTTCAATGGATGGACCAACACGTACTTGCACTTGTTTCAGTTTCTCTTTTTGACAAGGTGTTTTTGGCGCGGATGACGCAACGTATTTACATAGCATTTTCCCCATAGTTTCACATCACCTCTTTACGTGTTTTTGTAGTGATAAGACATGCAAACTAGCTCTTCAAAACCATTGGCATTATGAGAGTTTACCGACTCAATAACCCTTTTTTATGTTGTTGTTCAGCAAACAAGAACACATCGAGGCCTAGTACTGTGAAAAATGGCATCCATACAGGTAAATGGACAGCAACATATTTGCCACGTTATGCTTCTGCTTGATTTACAACAAAGTAAAAGTGCCTTACCCTAACAGGTTATTTTTGTATAGTAATGCGTAGTTTATAGACACCCGATTTATTATTAGGCACAGGCGTTTGTTTGGTGATTTTTTTATTGACATGTTATATGTGTGTATGTTGCAAACTGTATGTTCCACGTGTATGTTGCAAATTGTATGCGTCCAAGTATTATGTGCATTACTCCTGGAAGAGTAGTTGTTGCAATGATATGTCAACGACTAAAGGAGTCAATGAACAATAAACAATAAACCCGATGACAATATGGAGTTTCGCCAAAAAGCAGTTAATGCCGCCAAATGTACTCAAGCAACTAGATATGATTTTTGAAACGGTCAGACGTTCAGGTTTTTGGCATATATTTTGCCCGGTCTAATCTTCATCGACAAATATAGAGTTTCTTTTTCCGAAGTCTTAGACTAATGTAATAAGCCTACGCATGTAAACACGTGGCCACATGTCATGAGAGGTTTACTGTTTGCATTTAAGGAAATTCCTCAATAGCTTGCAATGTACGTTTTCAATATCCATATTTCAGCCATACCAGAGGTAAAATGATTTTATTGAGTTTTTTTGGCAATTTTTATGTATATTTTGGCCCCCTGTACCCCGGTACAGTCTCTAATTGGGAGTGTTTTTGGACTGGTCTATTATTCAATTTTACATGGGGTGTACTGGAAGAGTCCATTCTTGCACGAAGGGGGGCATTTATTTTAATTCGTTTTTGGACTCCATTGATTATGTCAAAGTCTTTCAGTGTAGCTATTTTTGGACTGGTCTATTTTGCAATTTTACATAGGGTGTTCTGGAAGAGTTCAATATTCCATTTTTAGCGGAAATGTTTTTGGATTGGTCTATTTTACCTTTTCATGCACAGGGATCTTTTTTTGCTAAGTTCAATTTTGGACTGGGTTTCTTATTCAAAAGGCCATGGTTTCCTATTCAAAAGGCCATGTTTTCAGTGGGAGTTTCTGGACTGGTCTAATTTGCAAATTATTCACATGGGGTGCACTGGAAGAGTCCATTCTTGCACTGGGAATTTTGTAAGATTCATTTTGGGCTAAAATGTCTTTAGTACAAGTATTCCATTTTTGCACATGGGTGATTTTGGAACAGTCTATTGTTGCAAGGGGAAAGAGATGGCTGAAATATGCTGTACTTGCTCTCTAGCAAATTTCGGCCTTTCTAGTATATATGTACGTTAGTCCCTAATTGGTTCCTGTTTATAATGTTTTTGCAGATTAAGCGGAGGCGCCTCGACCGACAAGAGATCACCGATGGCATGCAGGTGACTTTGATAAGATTTCAATGGCTCTTTTCCAGTCAATTAATCATTATTGACATTAACAGTCCAAAGTACGAACATACGGGGATAGACACAATGTGCAAATACAAATATTGCAAAGAAGCACTTTAAAAAGTTAAATGGCAGTTGTGCAAAATGTGCAATTTTTCTCCTTGCTATGTTGTGCTATATTATTACTTAATTTAGATTTGTCAGCTTCACGTAGATAAGAGATTAATATTTCTTTAGAAACAGTATACAACTTCTTGGATAAACAAATAAAATGACCGAAACATGAACCTGCTTTACAAAAAAAATGTCATTAGGCCCTTAAGGGGTTGGTGAATAAGCCTAACTTACCTAGTCTTTGTTGTTGTTGGGTTTTGGCTTTTGAATCAAAACATAGCATTTTCGGGGACTATCCTAAATGCAAAATGTTCCATTGGGGATCTATCTGTCGTATAAATAAGTACTACTAAATGATGATGTTCCATTTGACAGGTGGTAAGCCCGCTTTGGAGCCGTATGCGCTCCAACAGCATCGTCATGACAAAAGAAGATCTGGAAACGTTTCGCCAACAAGCAATCGCCTGGTTTGAATCAATGAGGCCAAGAGATGCGATGGGAAACACTGTCGTGTCTCAGATGCCCAAGCTACTGAGAATCGCCGTCAATGCATACAACATGTACAAAGCAGCCTCAACACCAAGTCAACTGGAGGCCGCTCAACAAGTGTTGAATGATGCTCTGGACATTCTGTCAGCTTTTGTGGCTAGCCTTAAAACCACAAATGAGGAAGAAGCTCGAATCATCAGCAGGGCCATACAGGTTATTAAACAATAATATGCAATTAGTAATTTGTTGTTATCTATGTTATCTATGAAGGAAAATTGGTTTTCTATATTACATAATTTAGTTGCACGATCGGCTTTACGTTTTAAGCAAAAAAGCAGATTGACTTCCTATAACTTCTAAACAACTCAGGTATGGGCAACATCACAGAAACATCAAATATGACAATTCGCGCATATGTAGAAAAATGAAAAAATATATAGCGTTGCCATTAGATGATAAAATTGTGCTGTCAAGGAAAGTAAAGTAATTTGGCAGCGACAAGACTATCTTATCACTGACGAAGTTATATTTTTGCAGAATCGCCGTCTATTCAATACACAGGAGGAAGGGATACTTGCAAAGATGACAAAAGTACTTTGGGTAAGCATTTCTTGCACTGACATGAGAGTAAGTTGAGTTTGATTTGGGCATTGTACTGCGGTATGAAATAATATAAGCTAAAAATATATAATTTTTTTTATATCTTACATTCATTCTCACTGGATAAGAGTTAGAGTCCATTCCAAGTCACCATGAGGGTTTTTAGGTGATATTTGTAATTAGTCTGAAATATTTTGAATAAAAGAATATCTGAGCCACAATAATTAGATTCTTTTTAAAAAAATTGACGAAGAAAATACTCATCTATTTGAATTCCTTTGAATATATTAGAAACAGTTTGAAAGTAAATGTACAAAATATCTTTATTTAGAATAATGATATTGTGAACCCTATGTGTGATTATTTCACATTTACAAATATTTGTAAACTTTACCAAATGGTAAAATTAGTTTATTGCCCCCATAAAAGTAAGCCTTATTGTTGCATCTGTATATTTTTAGATTTCACTGCTGGGCAGTGGTGGATCCTTTGTGGTGGGCCATTGTTGCATGGCACCCAACCATACTTTGCAAGGATGTGTGAATTGCTATCTTCCCAGCCCACTGAACCATTTACAAAAAATGGTAGAAAATGGTAAATAATGGTAGAATGCTGTTATCATTATTTAGAAACCATTAGAAGTATCCAATTCCACAACATGAATATTTCCAAAGTTTTACATGACCAGGGAAATATCTATAAAGTTGAAACAGTGTTAAAATATTTCTTAAGTATCAGATGTCCTAGACATATAATTACAAAACTTTCAAATTAATTCTAAACAATGGCAACAAACATCCGCACGGTGACTTGGAATCGACTCTAAACTGCAACTTCCTACACAAACACTAAGAAGAATACCCTTTATATCTGCTGACGTCACAATTTCCTACTTATGCAGACAGAGCGTTCAACATTAGAGAAGGCCGGTATTGTGACAGGTGCCGTCCTGACGTGTGCTGCCCTCTATGGCATTCTGTGGGGCCTTGGAGTGATCGGTGGGGCTGCAGCTACCGGAACAGCTACCGGAGCAGCATCAGCTGGGGGAACAGCTGGGGCAGCTGTAGCTGGGGGAACAGGCGGGGCAGCTGTAGCCGGGGGAACAGGCGGGGCAGCTGTAGTCGGGGGAACAGGCGGGGCAGCTGTAGCCGGGGGAACAGCCGGGGCAGCATCACCTACCGAAATAACAGCAATCATGGCAGTGGCAGAAACTGGAGGAACGAAGGCAGGCTATGTGGCCATTCTGATCACGTTGATCATGGGCAGGTCTCCTTAAGCATGGCGCTTTCAATTTCCAAGAAGATGTTGGGAGGCCTATTCGTTACATTTACGTACTTAGCTTAAGAAAACGTAACGATTTCGCTTCTACATCTTAACTTGAAAATCTATCTGAGTTTGTAGAAGTCATTTTGCTAAAGCTTAACTGCAATTTCCAACACAAGCATTGGACTGACGCAATTTTTTTGACTGATAGACTCCAGTCTTTGTAAAAAAAATGGAAACGGCAGCACAGTCTAAAGATCGTCATTTTGTCTTTTGTAAATGACACTCACATTTCAGTGCACTCTTTTTTTGTAAAAAGACTGGTCTAAAATAATTTTGATACCGGTCAGTGTGGCTGATGAAGCAGTACATGAAATATATTTGAAATGTAGATGCAAAAAGCATCAACATTGCAATTAAATGAGAAATGTTTTGTAAAACGTTAGCTATGCGAGCATTAGATAATGATGAAGGTAGTGGCAGGAGCTAGTTTGTGAATGTGCGAAAGTGCACAGCCGGGACGATGGCAACACCAGCAGAGTATGCTTTGGCACAACGGCAATAAGTTGAATTTCAGTGGTATTAATTGAAGTTCTATGCAGGGTTGTGAAGTTTGAAGCTTGGTGCAGAATAAAGTGTGTTTTAAAGTTACGTTCAACATGTGCCATTGTATCTTGTATAATTTCTTTAACGTCATTAAAGGACAGTATGAGTGACCAGTAGAAAAAGTCACTTTCATTATCAAACGTCAATGAAACGATATTTCAAAAAGTTGGATAATGAAGTTGGTGTAAGCAGAATACGAGAATCTTATGTCCGAATGGAACTATGATATCCTCCCATAAGAGAGAACAGGGGTGTCGGGCTGTCCTAGCCTGACTAAAATCGCGCTCCTAGCGGCTGACATTACAGCTGCCGCCACCTAGAGGAGAGCCATTAACCCCAGCCAGTTAGAGATTGTGTAAACACAGGCAAGGGCTGTCCGGGCCGGTGTCATGTCAGATTTGGCTCATGTCAAATATTTGCTCCGACACTTTGCATGGCTCATAGGGACACTCAATCGATACTTAAAAGATGCTAAAATGTGGTTTTAGGTCCCAGTGCATTTGACTAACCTAACTTATTAATACCCTGACTTTTATTCTAGCCCACGCACACTCCGTACCTCACATGACAAAAATTTGGGGGAGCAGACATTTGGCGGTACACCGTCACAAAGATCCATGCACAGCGCTCCTCGAGTTATCCTATACAAACTGACAATTAAACACGCCCACAAACTCTTAACGATGGTAACAGGTGTTTAACAGTAGGAACAAAGTCCACTGCACCAAGGGTAGTGTTTTCCCGTCTTGAACTTTATTTAAAGGTAACGACGGGTCACGACAGCGAACATATCGCCGCCTACTCTCCAAGCATAGGTTGAGTCGCGTAGATAATGTAGTCGAAAATTATACTGGCGCTCCTCTTTTCCGACTACTGTACAACTATATCTAGTCGACTCAACCTATGCTTGGGGAGTATAATCGCCGCCCAGATATCAAGACCGAAGACGGGACAATCTTAAGTGTAAAGTGGGCCTTAGCTTAGTTGGTACGGTCATATTTTCCATTCCATTGTGTAGGTAATAATCTTTATTATTCATGCTAATTATTGATGTAACGTTGACGTTACCAGCTGATATAAACAATGCAACGTGAACGTTTTCGACCTCGCCCCTCCCACTTTCTTATGTGAACCCATGTGAAAAGACATCTTTCTAGATCCCCAAAACGCTCGAAAACAAGACATACAGAAGCTGTCAGATAAACCTGAATCCCTAGCTGCACAGTTAGAGTTATAATAAAAGTCTTATTGTCGTTTAAAAATCTAACAAGAACTTGTAAAGAAAAGTAGAGAGCAACTTTGTCCATTGAGGCTAGGCAGTAGGAAAGAAGAAGAAGAAGAAACATACAGAAACACACAAAGTAGAGCGGCAAGTCAATCTGGTCAAAGGTCACATAATCCTTATTTGGTAATGGCGTGCGGTGATTGGTGAGAGTCCAAGAGTCCAACAGGTTGCCCTGCTCTGATTGGCTGACGAACTTACTTCCGCGAAGAAAGTTTCGGTATGACGTCAAACGCCTGGAAGACACAAAGCCACACAGTTCTTCGAGAAAAGTTTGCGGTTTCTGCGGTCTCTAATTCCTGACTCATAGGACGCAGAGGGATGTAACTGTGGAAATAACGTCCCCATGGACAATATAGCAGAGATGGAAGGACCTGAGATGAGATTGTTTACAAGTTGTTGGAGATAAACAAGGTGAGACAAGGTATATGCAAGCAGGAACTAAGCCTATGTGTCTTTCTTTGCTTTCACTTTCAAAATTGCACACGGAAATCTCGCCATTGCTCTTAATGTTTGTATAACATCTGCTGGAAGTTTTCTCATGTAAACACATTATCTTTGTATAAAGTTATGATTTGTCATTGTACAGAAAGAGGTATTTGCTACTGCTGTTATAGTAGTAGTACAAGTATGTCAATCAAAGAAAGAACAATGTACTTGTAATGATGAACGTTGAGTTGCTTTCATTTTCAAACTTTTACACAAACTTGCTAAATCTATTGATATATAGCGTTACATTAATATAATCATAGCTGCTGGCCTGGGAAGTTTGATCATGTAAACATATATTTGCATACAGTTATTTTTGTCATTGAATGTAGAAAGCTGTCATTTGAGGGCTACTAATGTTTGCTACTGACGTTATTGTCAAAGTATGCATGGATGTCATACAAAGAAACAACAATATACTTGTAATAGTTGCTTTCATTTTCAAAATTCAAATGTAAATCTTGCTTTCTATATTGGAATATAACGTTACATGTCATTATTTGTAAAATAGATGCCGGTCTAGGAAGTTTGTTTATCTTTGCATCAGGTCATTTTTGTCCTTGCACAGTAAGCACTTGCACTGCAGAGAAAGAAGTTTAGCAATATTAGTCCAATATATCCTATGACATTGATATATGGTATGATATTACAATAAATGCATTAAATTCACATGGATTTAATTTTGTGTTAGCGGGAAAGTGTAGTATTTGCGGTGGTATTAAGTTCGTGGTAGCGCCATAAACTGTATTCACATACTGTAATGGAAAAATGTTCGCAGTAGTTTTAAGTTTGCGGAAAGACTGCTTCGTGAAAACAGCAAACATAAAACCACCACGAACATTTCTGCATTAACAGTACATGATACAAGTTCTCATTTTCAGCAGGACAGAGAATGGTAAACCACAAAGCAATAGGCAAACATAGTAAGCTATACTAAGACCAGACACCATTTCCTGCTGTTACAGGGAATTGTAAACCACAAAGCAATAGACATGAATAGGCAATCAAAGTAAGCTAATTACTAAGACCAAACACCATTTCCTGCTGTTACAGAGAATGGTAAACCACAAAGAAATAGCATGGATAGGCAATCAAAGTAAGCTATTTACTAAGACCAAACACCATTTCCTGTTGTGGTTCTTTGCTTTACAAGTGAAACCACAGGTGATGCATTCCAGAGCTGTGTGGGCGGACCTCTTGTGGTGCAGGGTCAAATCTGCCACAGGTATGTACAGCTGCAGGGCCTATAAAATACCAGTAGCCTGTGTTTACACAATCTTTATTTGTTGTGGGGTTGTGTGACATATTGGTATGTACAGAGAGGGTCTATGAAATAGCCTGAGTTTACACATTCTTTATTTGTTGTGGGGTTCTATGGCGTAATGTTATGTTTGGAGGGAGACTATAAAATAAACCCCGCTCATGAATACACATGCGCATGTGAAAGCAATACTGTAGTGTAAATGACATGCTAGTCCCTATATGCTGATTTATTCATACCTATAGATATCCATATATGTGTGTTTAGTTGTACTGTAAGTAGTTGTTATACATGTAGACCTTACGAAAGCCGCTGTGCTTTTTGTCGTGTCAATAAAGATTTGTTTGTGAAAGGTGAAAGCCCGATACATATAAACAAAATATATCTGTACATAACAAACTTACAGATAGCCCCATCCTGACATGTATCAATCACCATAGAGACAGTAATGATAACAAGTCAGGGGCCTTGACCTTTGACCTGCACACATAATTTGTTACAAAAGTCTGAAAGGTGCTCAATGCTGGATTTTTGTCTGCAAATCTGAAAATATTCTGGATATTGACAAAATCACTAAGTATTTGTGAGTCATTATTTGATATCTACTACAATTTTAGTCACGACAAAGGCCACATAATTTTGTACTGGGACCAATCTATATGTCAGGGTAGATATTATACAACTTACGGCAAACATTCATTATTTTTTAATTCTGTTCTGCAGCTTTGTTTCTCATCATTCTACCAGTGGTACTGACTCAGGAAACCATCCCAGTATTGGAGGGTGGCTCCATCAGCCTTCCATGTGAACTGTCTTGTGATGACCAAAATTGTCTGTTGTGGACCTACAAGGGACCAGATGATGCAAGTTTCCAGATCGGCAGCTGTTCAGGGGAGTGTGGAAGCTGTCAAACAGAATGTCCGCATACTTGGGCAGGTTAGTATGTTGTTAAGGTCTGGGAAGTTAGTGTTGCGTTTCTCAACACAGTCCTGAAAAAATAGGGTATCGTAGATGGGTATTTTTCTTTGTCTACCCAAGGACGTTATATAACGTTTTACCTTCTTGAAAAATGGAGGCATTTTTTTGTGTGTGTCTGTGTGTGTGTGTGATTGCATGAGTGTGTGGCCCAAGGGCTATAGACGCAGAGATGGGAACCAGCCTGTCCACCAAAAGGTGAGGGAAGATAAAACATTGCCTTCCAGATGACAGCAACGCTACCTCAGAATGTGTAATTTACTTTGTCACATTTGCCAATAAACAAGATGACAGATGTATGTGTGCTTTCCATACTGCAGAACGATGTGGGGTGCGAACGGCCATCTATTTCCAGGACACAAGAAGGTCATGTTCAGCAGTCTACCAGTGTCAGGTCTATGAAGGAAGCACCCAGCCATATGGGGTCAGACTGGATGTGTACTGTAAGTGTATAATTTTGTGGCACAGTAATAATGCAATGAAATGCATATTATTTTTTTGCAAAAATAAAGCCGCAAAAAAAGATCAAAACAAAATACAGTATTCATTGCATCCAATGCAATTATGTTGACAGCTTTTCAGTTTTCCATGAACTGGTATTGTTAGCAACGTCCAACATCTAAATGTCAATTCAAAACTGTAAAGTTATCAAATATTTGTTCACATTTTCCCCTATTTTCAGACCCCCCAGAAAGTGTGCAAATCCAGAGCACGCACACTTCTACCAACATCTATGTCAACATCGGTGACCGACTCGATCTCAACTGCACTGTGACCGGCCAATCCAACCCTTCCCCGACCATATCATGGCTCAAGGATGGAGAGCTGTTTCTTGAGAGAGACTCGACGTTAGTGATTGAACGTGTTCGGGAAACAGATTTTGGTGTGTACGTGTGTGAGGCAAGGAGTGATTCACCGGGGTTGGACGTAAATTGGAGAGTGTCAAGTGACCCTGTCACAGTTTATATGCATGTAGACGGTAAGTTGATTACTTCTTTCTAGTCTGATAGTGATACAATGATGGATGTATGCATATATAGGGCACAAACCAAACACTCAATTTTCTATAATCTAACTTTACATACGGATATTAGATTGATCAGATAACATAGATTATCTTCCCTACATTATTCAGATTATTTTTCCATTGACCCAAGCATTGCGACTGTCCAGTATTAGGTGAACTTGTCAGCTATAAAGATTTTCTTTACACGAGTCCCTTGAGTTTTTTTTGACAATGATAGAAACTGTTCTGTGTTGCACTTAAAACATGTAACAAATCTGCATGTATATACTAAGAAAACAATTCTCCTTCTAACATGACAAAACCCACACATAAAAGATAGGATCTTTTGTATTCCATTGTCTCCATAAATGAAGTCAAACCCAATAACACAGAATCTAGAGTTTACTTAGCTTTTAGACTTAAGTAGACACTTGCTATTTTGATTTTCTATACTGTCTGTACCCTTCCATGTTACCTGCAATTAGTCCACAGGCAAGAATGTGCAATAAACTTAACTGGAAATAAAACACAGACTGAAAGTTGTTTTGACTTAATACAGCCCATATAACGACAACAGACACAACCACGTCCCACATGGATACAACTCCACATGTTACAACTGACAAGACAACAATGACAACAACCGTAACAACGAACATGGCAGGAATAGTGGGAGAAAGCGCTCAACAGGACAGCTCACCAAAGGACCACCAAGTGTTGACCATAGGCGTTGTGTTAAGTGCATTTGCAGGGCTGATTTTCTTGGTCTCAGCTGTAGTGACAACATGGGTTTGCAAGAGAAGAAAGACAAGAACATCAGAAGGTATATATATCTCAAAACGTCAGATACTTAGTATCTGAATGAGATGCACTTAGAGGAATGAATTAGAGCTATAGAATATAATTAGTACCAGGCAAGTTTCATCAATTGATTATTTTGATTTTGACTTAAGATACCAGCAATGTCATGTTGAAAAATGTTTCAAACTTTTAATTTTCATTCACGTACTTATTTTCTCTGCTATTAGTTTTATCTCCAGACTAAAAAGGAAATCAAAGTTGTCATGTCTAAAATGCTTATGACAAATGTTGTTTTGTGTTTTCAGAGAATGGAACAAGTGGAGATGGTAGTGCACCACGTCAGGAGGTAAATGCTGTATCCTTTTTACAAATTTGAAAAAAATTATCCTATAGCATTGAGATCAATACAATGTTATACCCTGCTAGAATTTTGCTTGTTTGAATATGAAGATTACTGATTAATATAGGCACGTTGGCTACATGTATTGTTTCAAAGCAAGTATTGAGAATAACTTGTAACATTAAACTTTCTATCCAATAGACATCTTTGCCAATCTTGCTGCCAGAGTTCAACATCCAGACTTTTGAAACAGGTGGGTTAAGTATTAAGTTCAATATCTCATTATAACATGTAACACTTTCATTCAAGGCAAATGACTCTTAATGATACATAACATCACATGCAAATCAAGTCCAAGCTTTTGTTGGGAGCATCCTCATAGATAAGTGTTTGAGTAGTGCTACACATTGATCAGGAGTACAGGACCTTCCCAGTGTCACTGGATCAAACCTATCAGT
Source organism: Branchiostoma floridae x Branchiostoma belcheri (assembly GCA_019207045.1). Taxonomy (NCBI): domain Eukaryota; kingdom Metazoa; phylum Chordata; class Leptocardii; order Amphioxiformes; family Branchiostomatidae; genus Branchiostoma; species Branchiostoma floridae x Branchiostoma belcheri. The sequence goes on along the minus strand of CM033040.1, from coordinate 5,680,531 downwards.
CTTGTCTTACACACCTTGTAAATACTGTACAAAACTGGTGAGTCACACATTAAGGCAATTTACAGGTTAACTTTGCAAACAAAAAAGTAACAAACAGGCCAATTTTAATATATTCATGGTTCATCTTTCCTTATCATCAAATTCAGGCTCTACAAGTGATGTTGACTGTCCCCCATCAGCCGTTGGGCACCCAGTACAAGTGTCCTCCATCTGTCCATACGAACCAGAACAGAACTCAAGGCTACCCATAATGGTCTCACTAAAGATGACCACCCCACAACAAAGAGTCTGCCAACACGAGAATCCAGCATTCAACCGTGGGGAAAGATCACAGACTCGACCTAAGGCTGCGGCCCCTAACAACACTCTACCGAAGGTCGCAGGCCCTGACAACACTCTACTAACTGACCGTAGGTTCCACTCAATGCTGTCCACTAGTATATTAAATTGTAGTAACTGAAATTGTTGTGATATGACATATATGTGTAGTGTTAGACTGTACCTTTTGTTGTCTTATACATTGCCACTGATACAATTGTTGCACAATAAACCATCTATCTATTGTTGCAGCCCCTGACAAAACTCCTGACAGAGTTCTTCATCGTAACAAAGAAACACCACCTAAAGACAAGCCAAGAGGTTCAGACAACACTCCGGACAAAGTTTTTAGACATCTTAAGGAAGAAACGTCACCTAAAGAAAATCCAAGAGCTTCCCAGGTTGCGAACAAGAGATGCGACTGTAAGTCAGCACTCAGTTCAACATCCCCAGACAAAGCCACGCGCCCGAAAGCCCTCGCGACCGCCAGACAGAGAGAGGATGTGAGGAGATCGGTAAGCCTGGATGAGTCCACTCACTCTGAACCTCAGTCTCTGTGCTCCAACCTGCCAGATTCTGTCAGCTGTCCTGGCCTCGATGAGATGATAAGCGGAAAAAGTGTCACCAGAAAAGAGCCGCAGGCTCCGAGAGTTTCAACTCCAAGAGAGGGAAGGTGTGAAGAAAGGCGGTTGCCAAGTGATCACCATGACAACACAGGACGGAAAGCACAGCCTGGATTATTTGGAAGTATGGAGACAATAACTGAAGACACTGCACACATTGTGAAGAAGAAAATGCCGGTTGGAAACCAAAATGGAAGGACGAGTCTGAATGTGGAAGCTCTGAGCTTAGGTGGAAACAAGGTACGTTATGTTCAGTTCTGTCGTATGTAGTCAGGGGTAACTGTCGTGAAGGTTTAGTCTCTTGCATGCGGTCTTTTACATTACCCCTACCAACATGTTGATAGGGCTAAAAGTATTAAAACTGCATGATAAGACTAGTCGCCTACACAACAGTCGCCCGCAGCTATGTATGCAGCTAACATTGTAGTTTAGATGTTCCAAACTGGTGTGTTACACCTTAAGGTGGTTTACTAATAGTATGCATCCAAATAATCAAACAAGTTTTGACATCATGTGAACTGTCAATGTCATACAAAATAAAGTACATAGATAATAAAGTGAGTATTCATCTGACATCCCCTATATATCATATCTCATCATTTCTACAGGTGGCCACCACAATAGTGCAGATGATAAAGAAACAGCTGGTTGACAAGACACATTTTGACCTCCCATATTCCAAGTTCTCCGCCTTGTGCCTAAGGCTCTACAATACTGGCAGCAACTGGAAAATCCTGGCTGGAAAACTTGGTGGGTTGAGAATGAGAGCCCCAAACTTTAATTTTTTGGGGGCTGTATCTAACCATAGGATTTAAGGACACGTAGTTTAGAATGTCATCGACATAAACATCAACAAGAATACTTGTAGTACATGCTCATGAAAGTATAATGAACAATGACATATATAAACTAGAATGTACAATGGATTACTGACCAATCAACAAATAAAATCAACTACTTTTAATCAACTACGAGGTACTACAATGTACATGCAGGTATACAGTGTAGAATGATGTATCTGACCTATCTTATGTCCATACAAATATATTGTGTGTAGTGTAATGAAAGATCTATTACATGTATTATATACCCAACAGGACTCACGGTTGAAGACGTCTTGCTGATTGACAACTGCAGCGCCCAACACGGCCTGCTCGCTGCGGAAATTGTCCTGCGACACTGGCAGAGAACAGCTGGTCAGGATGGCACAGCTCCCTGTAACCTGCACAACCTACAGGGCATTCTGGTAGACATGGGGAGGGAAGATCTGGTGGAAATGTTAACAAACTAAATTCTAAAAATTTCATACACACCTTTCACAGTTTCCATTAGCTGCTAGGAGATATGGGCAAGCCTGATGAAGTCCAGCCTTGTAAGCTTTGGGGAGGAAAGATCTAGTGGAAATGTTAACCAACTAAATCTTTAAAACTTTGCACCTTTTCACAGATCCCATGGCCTACTCAGTAGTCTTGGTAGGTGCACTTTCAGAATCCACACTGCAAAATGGGCCATCCTGTGCTGGCTAACAACTGACACAGAGTCATGTGCAGGGCTGTTTCCAGTTGCCCCACTAAGTTAGCTTGTTGTGACAAAAATTTCACCCCATCCATCCCCCAAAATTGGAACTTCACTACATGAAAATATATGTCCAGCAGTTCTAGAAAGAAAAATTAGAATCTACCAAAACTATGTATTAACATTGGCTCCTAAACTTGAAATAAAACAAATCTTCCCTGTTCCTTAACAACAATTTAACCATTAATTGTTCCTTCCAAGGCCAGCGGTAGAGAAACTGCCAATACAGTAGTCCATGCCCATTGACCTCAAAAAGCTAGAATGAGGTTTTAACATCTTGCCAAGTTCAAAGAAAAGCAAACCACTGCCTACAAAATTATCATATTCTTATGTATACGTTTTAGACAATCAGAATGAATCACATTTTAGAGGTGTATCAAAATAGGAATTATATAACGTTTAAAGACTCTAGTTTAAAAAAAAACAATTATTCAGATCACTCTAGTAGGTTTGTAAGTAGGGAAAAGGGTAATTTGTATGTAGGAAAAGGGGTAATTTGCATCACATTATGATATTTCATGCAGGGTGAGAAAAGGAAATTATACTACATGTAACAAATTTGACAATCAGACTTTTAACAATCTATGTATATATTGTGAAGTATCAAATTCTATGCAGACAATTCATTTTGTAAATACACCTTTGGGAAAATACTTACATGAAGCTCACATGCCAAGCTGGAATGAATGTGTATATTATGATTACAAGTAGCTTGGTACCCATCCTTTTTTTACTTCATGTCTTATATTAGTTTCCTTTTTGAGCTCAGTTCTCTGCTTATGTAGCAGTCTGTCTGGCTAGCAGGGAAACGATCAGCATAGCAAACTGGACCAGGGTGGGTACCATGCTAATATATAGTGTGCACAAGTGCAAAATGTACAGAGGACATTGGTATAATTAATGTGCAAAATGTAGAAAACAAGGAAATCATTACAGCGGTGAATACTCTATGCAAGTCAGACAACAAGAAACCTCCTCAAATCCAGAATGTCACACAGAATAAAGTTTATTCAAAACTTGTACAAACATTATCACTCTTCTGAATTTTTCATTTGATATCCCTTTCTTCATATCAATATTACCTTAATAAGTGTGTTTTCACCTAGTAAGAATAAGTCTCCAGAATGAAATAATCCTTTCTGTAATTATTCTGTTTACATTTCTGGTCTATCACTCTACATGCACACAATACAAAATAAAGAAGGCTTCACCCTTGCCAATAAATTATAATGATGGCAATTAAACTCCATACAGGCTAGTATATGTTCATCTGTATATTGTAAATATCTGGTATGCGACAATGTGCCACACATACAAACAATGCAGATGAGGAATGAACTACATTTTGTATCTTTTACACTTTAAAGTTAAAACTGGATTAAAGCTAAACAATATTTACCGATGAACATTCCCAGTACATACAAAATACATTCTACAAGAAAAAAAATGAATGCCCAACAGGCTCCAGCCATGGCCAAAACCACGATGGTCAAATGTATACAATTGAAGTGTTTTTGTTGGACTTGAAAAAGGAATGTACTACATGTAAAATATAATAAATATGTACAAAGCCATACTTTAATTTCTTGCTCAGCAAATTTCCCATCAATTTATGAAAGATGACATTGATGATTTGGAACAGTGCAGTCTATATTTCATACATGAATTTCTACAAAATAAGTCTCAAATTTCACTTCATGTAGAAAAGACTAAGAATCCGTATCTTCTCTTTCCTCCTGCAGACTCTGTTGTTTGGCCCTTTCCTTCTCCTCTTCCTGCTGTCTGACCATTCGCAGGTAGTCTCGAACAACTATCTTCTTTGGGATCACATCTAGTGGGGGTTTGGAGAATGGAAAATTCTTAGTTGAGAAGCACCACAATATTGTAGCATTTTTAGTCTGTTTCTAGCATTGTATAGAGTCTCATACGTAGTGAAATTTCTACTATAATTGTAGCCAGGGCTGTGTACCTAAAAACCCGTACCTGTACCATACCTAAAAAATTGTTTAGGTACAGGTCCGGACCTAAACATCTGTGTACCTGTACTTAAACAAACTAAATCACTATTAAACACTACTTTTTAAGACTGCTGGACAAGTAAATCCCGAATCAACAATGACAATGGTGATAATCTTGCAGTTGAAACTTAAGAAAACTTGCAAAGAAATTGTTTTGAGATTCAAATATGTAATTGCCCATACAAAGATGACAATTTATCACTAGAAAAGACAGTTAGCTACATGTTTAACTTACATGTATTTGGTTAAACTTTTTTAGGTACAGGTGCAGGTCCAGACCTGTACCTAAACCCGTGTACCTGTACCAGTACCTGTACCTGAAAATTTGGTTAGGTACACAGCCCCAATTGTAGCTCAACCTTCAGTCAGCCAGGGCCAAGGTAGCTAGTTTGGTGTAAAATATATGAATAGTTATAGGCTTGGCTGAAGAGGGTAAAGTGCAATTTCATGCAAGGCTCAAAATTGGTTTCACAAAAATTTTCATAGCTGCTCTGGCAGAGTACGGGTAAGAGCCTTGAAGCTTTCATTTTATGGCAAACTCACTCTTCTCTCTAAGGGTGCTCTTTTACATGTATGTACGCTGCCTGTGGTTTGGCACTTGATGCTGAAGCATAATTTCCCTCATAATACAGGGCTACCAGCTTTTTGTCACCATCCGAAATGATGAATGCGATCTCTTATTACTTGTCCAAGCTCTGGCTGACCTTGGCATCGAATCCACATGGCCGAACACAAAAGAATCTTATTCATGATTCAATTGATTGATCATGAATCATACGGCAAAGCAAATGAGTTGCTAAACCACTTATGCAAAAGGATTTGTTATTTCGAGGTTAAAGAAACCTTCTTAAAGTAACCTCCTTGGTATTTACCATATAGTGATATTACAAAATACACATTTCACCTGCAAGAAATTGCAGATTGTCTGCATCATTGACCACTTCTGCCAGGTCCCCATATGCCAGGGTGTCTGTTGTCTCAGGGTCCTGCTTAAAGGCCTCCGTAGCCAAGTGCTGGATAAACAACTCCTGCAAGAAAAGATACAGAAAGTAGAAGTGGAAGATAAAATGGGATTTTTGAACAGACCATTCAAGTCTTAGGAGGTTTTGTCCTCCAGAACTTATGGACAAAGAAATCTTAAGTATATACGTTACATATCATATATTACTTTACATTCAAAGTACTTTAGGGGATTTATTCTGTGGTAGACAGACTATGTTCTTCGCATGTTCTTCACATGTAACGTAGTGAAGTACGACTGTCACAGTTATGTTTCGAGAAAAAATTTAGAATGTTGCACATGCCCCCCTCCCACTATTAATACAGCGTGCACCGGCTAACTCAACAGTCTTAAAATTCATTAACTAGAAGTTTAAAGAACCTACCGTCGCCTTGGCAACCAGGTAGACTGACTCCTGCCCGATATTTGTAATTTCTGCCGAGCTCCGCATGATGGTTTTTATTCTAGCGAGCGGCAAAACCACGGATTTGTTCTTTGTTTCGCTTTTTTCCGCCATTTTCTTTTTCTCTGAGGGGTCAACTAGGGGTCAACTAGGGGTCAACAACAAAAATATATTTTCTCAAAATTTATTCACTTATTAGAAATAAAGTATATATTTAATTATAAGTGCTATCTTTGATCTTTTCATAGATTTTTAATCATTTTGCACTGCCCTTGCAATTCTTAAATGACTTTTAAAAAGTATGTTAACCTTTGACCTCAACCTTTCCCGCCAAATATATTTGCACCGCTTCGTACTTCCGGGTTTGGAGATTGTCATGATAAACAACAATTTCGTACTACTTTGGTCAATTTGGTCGGGCCCATCACATTCAGTTCGTACAGATGTTTCTATAATACTAAAGGGGTATATATTCGGTTCGTTAGGAGTGTTTAAAGGGGCAGAACTCGTCGTCGAAACCAGAGCAGTGGTATCGACACTACGTAGTTTCGGTTGATGATGTCATACTGGCCTGGGTGATTCCCCGCTAACGATAGGTTGTATATCGCGTTGTGCATAAAAACTCCCCATGACTCATGGACTTCACGCGCTTGTGCCGGGAATTTCCATGTTAGCTAGACGTCTGGACGGCACGAGATTCATTTGTGACCGTTGGGAGCGACTGAATCAGACGTGCGACGGTGTCTTCTGGGCCAGAACGGCCTGAGATCTTCTAAAACTTTGTCCGGGCCCCTCCTTGCATGTCAAGCTGATCATCGCCCCTGAGGAGAATTTCGGAGTCCTTAGCAGAAGACAGCGATATAATTTCCTCCTAGATAAGACTGGTTTCGAAAGTGTTGTTGCAGACAGCAGATAGTAAAGTTTTAGCTACGTAGGAAGTGTTAGTTACCCAACGCGGTGGAAAATGAGGGGAGCAGCGGCCAAGTGCACATGTATTGTCCTGTCTCTTCTGGTTAGCTCTTTGTTCGTGCGAACAGGCAATGCTACCGGTAAGTGTTGTTTTGTTTTCACATTTTACTTTTATCCAGAAAATTGTCGCCGTATATCCTAGAATCTTTAACAGTGGCTTAGGACTAGCAGGTGGGGTGGTTTTTGTGTCTTTGTTTCGGGACAGTATAAAATTTATTCGACCAAACGAAAGCAGAAGGGGACCCAGGTTTGAACTTGAAAACTTAAAGAATTCAAACTGATAAAACAGTGGCATGTTGCAGTAAAGCATAAGGTATTGCAACTGTAATTTATAATAAAATGATATTTCCTTGATGAAAGTTACAGGTTTTAAGATTTGGAAAAAAACAAGTTGTATCAATAGTTCAATTGGCTTTAATAAATATATATGAAACTGTGAAGAGCTGTGAGAATTTGGACTTCCCCGTTTCAAGAATTACCTCACCCAAATTCCCCTTTTTGAACAATGCCCAGTTTCATATTTATACGTAAGTTAGGTCCAAGGTCCAATCAGATGTAGATGCCTTTTATTTCATGAGTGTTGAGTACTCTACTCTATTGTAAATTTTGTTGTTGTTCTTTGTGCAGTCAAAGTCATACTCTGTATAGACTGACTGACAGTACTACTACTAGTACTAGTAGTAGTAGTATTGTTGAGTTGTATGTGTATGAGTTGTATGTGTTTGGTGACACTTAACACTTTCTGTCATGGTGGTATTAATAATTCTTTCTAGCTGGCCTTTCCATCATGTAAAAAAATCCTGAGTGTGAGCTAATGAAACTTTAATTGAGATTATTGAGATTGAGATGATGTACATGTACAGTCAAAGCTGGATTCAGCAACCACTCTAGACTGAGGAATGATTTGGTCGCTTATATTATAGGACAGGTGGATGCTTAGAACAGGGCGGGGTTAACTACATGTAGACATGATTCAGTCTGTTGCTTAATCAGGTTTCACTGTGTTATAAAGGTCCAGACTGAGTTTTTTTAATGTGTGCTTTTGATTGTGATTGACAAGTTACAGAAGTGTTTATTGGTGTCATATTTGTTATTGTACATACATTGTATGTAACGTTACATTGTCAGGGCTCGGAATACTTTGTTTTGCATACCTGCATTGGTACAAGTAACATTGAAAATTACCTGAACCGGACAACTTTTACCTGCAACAATCTGAATTTAGGAAGTAATGGATCATACTAAAATTGTTCAGGAACCATTGCTAATTTTAAGTACATACGTCATAGGTGGTAACAGTCAATGCAGCTAACAACAATCCATATACACCTACATCATAGGACATTTAATATGCACATGAACCATTGCAGGTTTGGTGCAGGTAGACACCAGAAATACCTGCACAGCTCCAATTTTACTTGCACTAACCTGCATATGCAGGTGGTATTTCGAGTCCTGATTGTACAGGTTAGTAGGTGATGTGTGTTTATTATTCATGATTTAGTATTTACAGGAACAGAATTGTTGATGTGTGCTTGTTAATGTTATTTTCAGGTATAGAATTGTTTGTTGATGCATGATGTTTATGATTTTTGTTTACAGGTACAGAAGTGTTTGGTGAAGAGGGAGGCTATGTGGACCTCCCCTGTGCTCCAGCCTACGATCCGACGAACAACCTCCATTGGCAAGTTATTCAGAGAGGCACAGGAAGTAACATCATCTTTCTTGTCAAAGAGCCTGGTATGTATAATGTATCTAGTTTGTATATCTTGCCTATTGCATTTCCTATAAGTATAAACATTGCCTCCAAAAATACAATGAAAGATCCAGTTCTCACCGCACTTTGTTTACTTCCTGGGCAGTCAATACATTGAGATTGAATTTAATTTCTTAGTTCAGGTACAACCGTACATTGAACCATAGCAACATAATACGGACATACGTGTAAATATATTAAACATGTAAAGATCCGAATTTCTTTTTAAAAGTTTGCCATTGTGGCAAATGGAGTCTGCAGTTAGTAGGTGTTGAGTATTATATTCATAGATGAATTTACATAGTATGAAATGTATTTGTTGTAAACTAGTATCATAGTTTCATAATAATCCAAAAGGTACATTTTGATAGAACACAAACATTTTTACATTGTCATGTAATTGTCATGACAGTCACTATCTTTTTTTATACAAACAGGAAAAGACGTAGAGATTCGTTACACGAGGTTAGCTGGACGACTGTCTCTCCGGGATAGCAACAATCTGAGGATCTCCAACCTGAACAGAGATGATGATTCTGTGGACTCAACCGACCCACATTTTGTTGGGACGTACCGGTGTAGCCAACCACAGGAGGAGGACCCACTAAAGGGAGATCAGTTCATTCTGCGAGTCAGACGTAAGTGTGCGAGTCACGTGATGTGCATATACTGTATACCATCTACAGTAAACTGTTATTAAGACTCTTCTGACTTCAAAACATTGAAGTAACTGACATCACTCTTATCGAGATTTTCATCATGCAATTGGAGAAAAGGGGTCTTTGATAAAAAGTGTCATAGATTGCATCAACTTAAGTCTTAAGGCATTAGACTAGATGTAACGTTATATGTTCCAGACGTCTAATGCTCTAAAAGGTTTCATTAATATTGTAAGGAAACATAATTCTTATAGCAAGAAATTTATGATATTCTTGTGAATACTTTTTAAACTAGAGTTCGGCGACCTCATACCTCCATGAAAATTTAGAGCTTTCGTAAATTTAATGCAATTGACTAACACATTAACATAATTTATGCATAGTGTTGTTCATCATTGACTAACGTACACATGTCACAGTTATAAAATTCCCATTATTAATCATAAAGCGGTTTTGCATTTTTTACATAAATTATGCAAATAAGTTCCTCATTATCATATTTGGTATCTGCTTATATTCCACCTATCGTAATTAACATGTGTTACATGTATTGAGGTCCAGTTATTGAAAACAATGGAACTATACAATTTCCTCATTAATTATGCAAATTAAGTCCTCATTTGCATAACATGTATATCATTATGAACATCTCTGTCTAAGCTACCCGCATGCCTAAAATGCAGGCAATCCGTCGTTCCTTTCTGCAGTTATCCTCTTTGGAGTGTCTTGACAAAAACACCCATGCAGTTCCACAATTGAATGTTAGGGGGCTGAAACTTGCCCCACTTTGTCATGACACCAAAAGCTATCTACCACCAAAATGTCAAGACCATAGCATGTCTGGAACAAGAGATACATTGAAAAAACTGCTATGATAGAATATTCTCATTAATTATGCAAATGTACTCCTGTTTTGCATAATTAGTATCTTATCTTGTAAAACAATGTCTAAGGTACCTACATACCAAAAATGATGAAAATCCGTTGTTCCCTTCTTGAGTTATTGTCTTCAGAAGTTTTTGACAAAAATGCCCCTGCTTTCCCAAAACTAGACGCTAGGGGGCACAAACTTATGTCACTTATTCCTGAGCACAAGAGCTATCTAACACTCCAAAATCGTGACCATAGCTTGCTCAGAACACGAGATAGCAAACCCGGAAGTTGGACTGCAGTACCAAGGGAAGCCGCTAGGGGGCCCAAAATCTAATCATTTCCAGCTTTCATCACACCCTACCAACACACCAAGTATATGAAACCAATCCACCAAGCCATTCTTGAGTTATCTTGTTTACACACAGACAGACAGACACACACACAAACACAGGGTAAAATATAACCTCCATGACATTTCATGGAGGTAAAAAGTAGTTGGTGTATGATAAAAAGATACTAAAGCATCTGTTCTCATCAGAAATCTGAGGACAAATACAATACTTCAATAGCTACATAATATATATTAGAAGTGCACTATGCATTCAACATGGCTTGCATTGCATTTTTCATTATAAATCACACTTAACTGGGTCACCCCTTATGTTCTTGATATAACAGTGTATTGTGCTCTTGTTTTGCTACATGTATGTGTTATACATCCTCACACTCAGGGTTGACATCGCGGCAAAGCCTAACGATATCACCCCTGACAAATCAGCCAGGGTATTTGGGTATTTGGCTTCTTGTTGACGGAAGCTCGGAAAGGCGCCATATAAGGCGACTCATTAATATTCAAGAGCAAGATAACAGTACCGGCGTAACGTTCTTTCAGCGTCCAGACGTCTTTATCAGGTACCAAATTTAACATTTGTCGGTTCTGTGGGTATAAGGGTAACCACGGCCTCACCGTATATATGTACCAACCTAGCATACGATAAAAAAAACATTACCATCACGCAACGAAATACAGATCTTTGTACACGCCGCGCCGTACGCTGTTTGTTCGAAACTTGCAATCCGGTCGCTGATTGGCCCGCGACAAATCAGGCAAGCTCATTAATATTCATAAGCAGGGCGCCCCAAATACCCAAATACCCTGGCTGATTTGTCAGGGGTGATATCGTTAGGCTTTGCCGCGATGTCAACCCTGAGTGTGAGGGTGGTGTTATATGTAGCTCATGTAACCTTTGAATTTTACAGGGACACCAGCGCCCCCTACCGACCTTGAAGTAATTACAACCCAGCTGTACTCTGTCACAGTGGAGGTTACAGCTGGTAACAATGGGCTGGAGCCTCAGTCCCTCTGTGTGTGGTACCGGGAACAAGGAACAGAGGAATGGAAGAAGGGGAGTGGAGAGAACTCTTGCTCCAGAAATGGAGTGACAGAAGGTGTTGTCCTTTTTCAAGAAATACATTGTATAATTTCCAATGACACATACATAATACTTTTAGTTAAAAACAAATCCTTTTATTTCACTCATCGGGTTCATTTAGATTTGCAGGGTAAACTAGAGGGGAATGTTGCTAGTCTGAGAGTGAAGCACTAACTTTGAAATTCTGCACAGGTATACTGAGACTGCCTCACTTTGAGATAAGAGTTTTTGTTTGTTTGTTTTATTGGAATCTCCATTAGTGATACTAAATGTAGTATCACTATTCTTCCTGGAGTGAAATCAAAAAGGATCTACTAATACTGAGTGCTAAATAAAATGCAGCATCCAAGAGGAAAACACACATAAGGTGTTCAAGACATTCTTGAAAAGGTCTTAATTGATGAGATTTTCAATGGTAGTTTAAGGGTCACTGTGAGAGTGAGTGAGTGAGTGAGTGAGTGAGTGAGTGAGTGAGTGAGAGCGAGCGAGCGAGAGTTTAAGGGTACCTGATGGAATCCTGATAGTTGATGTTATATAAAACAAATTAAAAATGTTATAGGTAGATACTAATTCAGAAGTTGTTTTATTTCACAGGTGAGGAGGTCACTCTGCAGTCCACGTTACCAGCTTCCAACACCACCTACCATATCTGTGTGGTAGCGCAGAACCGCCTGAACAGCACCAGATGTGACGACGCCTACATTCAAGCTACAACTGATAGTGAGTAATACTAAATTCCTTGTAAAATTAGGGACATGCATTTTTTGGTCTGGCTAACAAATCTTTTAAAATGCACAAATAACAAAAGTATGCACTTTTTATTTGCTTAAGAAAGTTTCCTTTCCTTCATCATTTCCACGCATTTTCAAGGCCCTCCATTTGAATAATACTTCAAATGTTTTAAAAAACAATTTAGTTTCATTGAAGGCACTCAGGTTTTACAGTGCATATGAAAGTGTTGTCTCTGGGGACATGCATGGACATATCAGTTAACCCTCGGCCTGCCAAGGTAGCCATTTAGACCCAATTTGAATCAAAATTTTGTAATGATTAAGATTAGAAGGTAGATAGCAGGGAGCTTTTTGATTTCTTGTGTTGTTTTTTACCTCTTTTTTCTATCCATTAACAGTCATACAGTATATGTAGTGCCCTTAACAAAGTCATCGCTCCAACTAACGTTACAACTCAAAATAACATACCAATTAATTTTCGTCTTCCTGTTTTACCTCTAACATCTTTTTTGACTTTACAATACGTTATATAATACCGACATTAGCTTGAACTAGATTCAATATTTAAACTTAGTGTGTGCTGTTCCTAATTTTATGTGTAGATGAATTCCCTTTAATTGGCTGACAAGTCTGAAAGATTTTCCCCTTTTTAAAGAAAAAAATGATGAGTGTGCCCAGAAGCCTTCCACATCTCATGTAAACTCTGAAGCATCAGACAAGCCAGAAGTGTGCAGGGTTGTTAGGAACTATGTGCTCATAACTACAGACAGTGAGTACATACTGTATTCATTGAGATTTCAAAGCATTAGCTTAGCTTTAGGTTTTGTGCCCAATTTTTTCGAGGCGGTTAGTGATTCATTGGTGCAGTTTTTATCAGATATCTGAGAGCAAATAATAGTATTGGTGGTGGAGTATCTAGAATGTCGCGCACCTTGAGTGGTTTCCAATACAACAATTAGCTGGTGTGTTAAGGTGCGCTCCCACTGCACTTGTGTCAAGCTTGCGTCACTGCGGGGTTTGTTCACTGCGTCACTGTTTTGTTATTTTCTCCGATATTTTATAATTTAGATGTTGCGTAATACGAGGGGCGTGCAATTAGTAATGGTCCTGACCCATTTCCCATAGCAGGAGATTAATGAAACTTGGCACAGTTATTAGTCTTTCTCTTCATAGGAATCACCCAGAGTTATGCATTTCTCCCATCGTTTGATGCAGCTCTGGACACCGATTTTGTAGGACACCCCAGGTTGGTCCTCCAACTGATGCCTCATCAATGGCACAAGAGGGACGACCAGGTCTGGGAGCTGTTTCCACAGACTTCCAGCCACGTTTGAATTCAGGATGCCAGTGTTTTACAAGGTCATATGATGGGGCATCATCACCATAAGTTTCATTTATTTCATCAAAAGTCTTCTTTGGTGTGCGTCCTTTCAAATACAAAAACCGGATCACTGCGCGACACTCAACTGGTTCCATTTCACACCTGGTCCATTTCGCACCTGGCTAAGTTCAAACACCAGTAAATCAGAAACCACAATTAGTTCAGAGCTGTCTTTTGCAACATAACCCATAGAGATATGAATTATTACACATACAAAATTTCATTTAGATCAGACAACTGGAAGTGGGTCAGGACCATTACTTATTGCACGCCCCTCGTACGTAAAAGTATGACTTAGAAGATGACAAAATACACAAAAAAAAGAAAATTTGTTCTTCATCTCTGAAATTCATTGAGTATCTTTCAAACCCCACAGTGACGCAAGCTTGACACAACTGCGGTGGGAGCGCAGCTTTACGCCGAAGGGCGGTTATACCGGCTATATATTGATAACAGATACAGAATTTGAAATCTGAATTATGAGACATGATAACACTAGGATGGCCACTCTGCTTTGGCTTTTGTTCCTGGCATGGTGGAAGAAAGAGTTACTGTACAATGAAATATAAAGGTACATGTGTCATATTTCCCTTTGATGACTATAATTCAAGAAGAGTTTTAGTCTCTGTGTAAATCATCTCTCTGGTTTCTCCTAAGGTGTGGCATCCTTCAATGCTACCATCCGCCTGCCGAATGATGCCTTCATTTCTCCTGACCCCAACCACAGAGAGAACCAGGGACTCGTTGATCGCATCATTGACTCTGTAAGTACTCGATGACTGTTTCTTCAAGAAGGTATCACCAAGTGGCATTACCTTGATAACTACGGTACTATAATATAATGGATTATAACTAATTGATTTCAGTTTTTAAATTGTATTGATGGTTTCATGCTTGTAGTTACATTGTTTCACTTATTTATCATGATTGCTTTTTTTATGCGCAAAATAATCAGCTGAATATACAAATAATTCCCTGAGATTATGATATGAGATTCATACCTATACCACTGCAAAACCTATAATCTAATAGTCTAAGGGCTCCTTTGAAAATCAGCTAAGTTAACTGAAGAGACAACCCTAAAGATTCTTAAATAAATATATTAGATAAGTAATGCAGTCATCAATTCTTATTACTTTTTTTGCATTTATGTTAAACAAAGATGCCAATGCTAGTTCACCTTAAAGTTTATGCGTAGGGTAACCTATATCCGTTGCTTTCAAAAACGGGTATTTAAGGATATCAAGTCGACGGACGATAGTTTCAAACTACATTATAGTTAAAACATATTACGATTTGAAACCATCATCCATCGACTTGATATCCCTTAATACCGTGTGGGTAAACACAACGAATATAGGTTACCCTGTGGATATAGGTGTACTAGCATTACATAACTTTGTATTAATTATTATACGCATTACTCTTTTTGATGAGAAAATCAGCAAGAGCTACATGATAGCTTTTAGCCAATGCCTTTTGGACAATGTACATGTATATGATGGAGGGCTTGCAGTATGGTCCTACATGACTTATTCTTCTGTACAACAATGATCAGTTGCTGTCTTTTTTATTTCCAGTTGAACAATGCACTAAAGCCTGCCCACCCTGACCTGCAGGTTGAAGTTGTTCAGTTCAGGTGAATAATTATATTTCAGCCATACATAGTATGGTGAAATATATTGTTATATTTCAGCCATACATAGTATGGTGAAATATATTGTATTCGTAATGTTTCTTCTTTCTTCTTCTTCTTCTTTCTTTCTCCTGTCAAATCTTCAAAGTGATTCATCTCCGCCGTTCCTGGACCGAATTACCTGAAATTTGGTACAGGGGTAGAATGGGCCAATACCTTGATGTTTTTTTCTCAGTTTTTTCATATCTGCCTCTAAAATGATTTTATTGAGATTTTTTGGTCAATTTTAGACCAAAACTGTATATTTTGGCCCCTGTACCCTGGTATTACAACTAAATGAGCTGAAATTTGACAGAGATGTGCCTTGATAATGCCCCCATATAAATTCGATAACACTTTTGGTGTACAGTACAACAAAATGCTTATTTTTGCGATTTTTTGACCAATTTTTGACCAAAAAAAGGACACTTTTGGCCCCTGTACCCTGGTATTACAGCCAAATGAGCTGAAATTTGACAGAGATGTGCCTTGATAATGCCCCAATATAAATTCAATAACACTTTTGGTGTACAGTGCAACAAAATGCTTATTTTTGCGATTTTTTTGACCAATTTTTGACCAAAAAAGGACACTTTTGGCTCCTGTACCTTGGTATTGCAACCGAATGAGCTGAAATTTGACACAGATGTGCCTTGATAATCCCTTCATATAAATTCAATAACACTTTTGGTGTACAGTGCAACAAAATGCTTATTTTTGCAATTTTTGGCAAATTTTTGACCAAAAAAGGACACTTTTGGCTCCTGTACCCTGGTATTACAATTAAATGACCTGAAATTTGGTATAGATAGGCATTAGATACTTGGTAACAAGATTCAAGTAAAATTTTTGACATAAACAACTTTAAAATGATTAATTTTGGCACTTTTCTGAGGGGAAATTTGTTTTCTTTTGGCCTCCTGACGTGACCTTCAGTGACCCTGCACAGAGCCACACCTGTGCGCGTCAGCCGGAGAGTTAATTGAATCAAAGACCTAGCCAATCAGCGAAGAGGAGGCCAAAGGCTAATTAATATTCATAAGTGGGGCCTCATGATCCCGTATATAGCAGTGTTCCCGCCAGGGGGAGCGAAGCCCGCCTTAAAGGCTCTCGCATTTTAGACTATTCAGAAGGCTTTATATTGTATCAGTTCTTAGGGGCATATCTATGATAATCGCAGCAGTCACTTAACTTCTCTTCAGGAGTTTAGCGTAACACTATTTCAGGTCAAACCGTCAAAGGCAACTAAAAACAAACTTTAACGTTACTGAGTTCAACAGTACTTATAACTTGTTATCCGAAGTTGAAACGCTAGCGATGGTATTTTTGCTGCGCTGTTAGCTCCGTGCGACTGTTGTTGACGGTCTTATAACGGTATATTTTGCACCCCTGTACCCTGGTATGAGTAACATTTGGTATAGATAGGCATAAGATAGTTGGTAAAATGATCCAAGTAAAATTTTTGGCATAAAGTACTGTAAAAGGCTTAATTACAGCACTTTTTTAGGGGAAATTGGTTTTCTTTCGTTCTCCATGCCATGACCTTTCGGACGTTCACCCCACAGAGCCGACATCTGCACCTGCGTCTAGCCGGCAGGAAGAGTCAATTCAATTAATGGTTCAGCCAATCAGCGAAGAGGAAAGCGAAGGCTAATTAATATTCATAAGCGGGACCACACAATACGTTAACTTGAAGACTCAGGCCGTACAGACTTCTCGCCAGGATTTTTTCAAAGCGTCGGACAGGGGTCCGGGGGCCGCCGAATGTCCCTGGCGGGGTCCAGGGGCAGGGCCACTGTGGGGGGGATCCAGGTGGGCGAAGCCCCCCGGAAGCTCTTGCATTTTAGACTATTGAGAAGGCTTCTTTTATCAGTTTTTTTAGGGCCATATCTACGATAATCGTAGCAGTCACTTACTTCTCTTCAGCAGTTTGACTTTAAAATATTTCGGGTCAAAGCTTCAAAGACAACTAAAACCTCATAAACAACAAACTTTACTTAGCTCAACAGTATACAAAAATATTGTACGGGTTGCCATCCTTAGTTGAAGCGCTTATTTATAGCGCTAGTATCTTCGCTGCGCCGTTAGCCGCCGTGCGACTTTTGTTGACGGTCTGATATCCCCACGCCGCCTCGCTGATATTCCCACGGACATGTTTCAAGAAAAATACCCAGCAAAAAACGCTGTTCTGCGTCAAATTCTATTCTATAAAACATGTGGGACTCAGTGTTACAGTCTAAATATTTTGTAGAAGCACCGCTGTAGGAAAGAAGGTCCAAGCAATGTAAAACATCACGTAGCATGAAGTTCGCTGTCAACTGGCACACAGCACATGACTGTTTGAAACTCTTAGTCTAATCAACAGCCGTGTTTGATTGATAGCCGGCTAATGTACTGTTAAGAGGATGTTCCATTTTTGCGCAGGGGTGATTTGGAACAGTCCAATGTTGCGTGGGAAGGGGTATGGCTGAAATATGCTGTATTTGCTCTTAAGCAAATGTCGGCCTTTCTAGTTTAGTTTTGTCTTTCTTTAACTATTGTCTTAGAAAGGAATTTAAGATATGAATCCCAAGAGCTATTCCCACAAGATCCTGAAAAAATTACTGCAAGGTCCAGTAGCCCATGAACTGTGGATCCTGAACCATTTTACTATGAAGTCCTGAAAGTCATAGAGTCGATTCCACATTACCAAGAGGGTCTTTCTTGCCTTTTGTTCCAACATTTTGAAAATCTTTATAACATTCTAAATGTGATAAGTAACTGTTTAGAACTATTTATAACATCTGTGTGATGTCCTAAATATTTTCTATATTGTTCATACATGTTAGAAACATTTCTAACATCAAATCCATTATTTCTGTTAGTTTCTAAACTGTTCCAACATAGATTCATCATTTGTGATCACATGTGATCATATGTTCGAACAGTGAAACAAAATGATGAAACTGGGTCAGTGGGCTGGGAAGAGGGCAATTCACACATCCCTGTCAAGTACAGGAAATTGTGTCTGTCTGACAGCTTTTCACAAAAGAGCCACTAGTGTCTACTTAGCCTGTGTTTACACAAGCTCTCGCCGGCTGGGCTTAATGACCCCCTCCCCCCATCCTACGGGTGGCGGCAATTGTAGGGCCGGCCGCTAGGGGCTTGATTTTAGTCAGGCTAGTGTCTACTAAAGAAAATCTAAAGATAGAAGACCCAAACAAAAGGCCCATCTTAGCAGCTTTGTTTATTGGGGTAATAAAAGTTTTTATGGAGAAAAAAAATGACGCAAATTGTTGGAACATATGATCACATGTTCCAACAGTACCAAAAACACATAGATGTTTCTAACTTGTTCTAAATAAAGAGATATTTGTACCATTAATTTAACTATGTTTCCAACATATATAGATAGGTTCAAACATGTTCAAACTTTCATTTTCAATTGTTTGAACAATTTAGAACTTCAGTGACTGAAATATTCTTTTGCTTAGAATAGTTCAAACTTATTACAAATATTATTTCAAAACCCTCTCGGTGACTCGGAATCGACTCTACTGTGGGAAGATCATAGCATTACTTTGAGAAGTTTCAAACAACTGAAAGATCTCTATCCACTCTTTCTTGTACTACAATGTAGATGAATAGAAAATATGATGACAATTTGTCGCTGCATATTTGAAAGACACTCAACTGTCAGGTTTGGGCATCTAACAAAAGTATTTAATTATTGTAATATTTTTTACCTTTCACTGAAACAGAAATATGAAAAAGGATAGGAAAGAATTCATGCATGATACTTTCAAGTGATTTACAAATCTATCCGTAATACATTCAGCAACTAACAAAAGCCTCTAGTAGAACTATGTAGATTTTCTAAAGGTGCATTTTCTAAAGTTGAAATAAACAAATGCTTTCTTTTGTCCTTGGTTTAGGGAGGGCAGTGTTCTTGTTGACACAAAGATGTCGGTTGGACAGCAAGAGATCAAAAGTGTGAAAGCCGACCTTGTGTCAAAAGTGAGGTCTGGAGACCTGACAGGAATAGACGTGGACATCAACTATCTCCGCATAGACGATGAAAGTAAGCTCTCGTATAACGATTCTCGTCTTTATGTCCCAAATGTTGTTTGTCTAAAAATTGGCGCATCATAGAAAAAAGATGTTGTATGGGGTGGTCTGCATTTCAGAATCATAGTGATTTAAGTTTATTTTAATAATATTTTCTGCTGGGATATGCAACGAAGTTAAAACCTTAACCTGAAAACACTCATCTACTGTTCTTTTATTTTTGTTTTTCAGTACCACGTCCATTCAATAGAGGTAAGTAATAAGGTAGTCAGTTAAATCCTGATTTTATCTTATCATCAATATATGCAACAACCTTGGAAATAATACTGAAGATTCTGCAGCGATTCTGTTAATGTTGTAGCCTGGTATCCAGTCTTCCTATTATCAATTACAGTTAAACATATTATAGCCTTTTTTATGTTTTCTAGCCTTTTTGATGTTATTTAACATCAAACCCTCAACTTCCAGCTCTTGTTTCCTGCTGCGAGGTCATTTCATGTAAATCAAACATTGATATCTTTCATAATGTCACATTGACCACAGCAGCTGATTCTGGCACTGTGGCTTGCAAAAAATACTTCAAAGCAAATATTGTAGACTATCTTCCAATTTCATGTTATCGATATGCTTCTCAACTGTAACGGTTACTTTTTGGCAAGCCAGTGCTGATCCGGCAGTGCTCAATGTGATGTAATTAAAGCAATGATCCATGTTTAATTCAATTACCTGGAATCAAGAGCCAATGGTGTGGATTTTTTGTTGCTAAATAACATAGTAAGGGTGTATATTCTGTGCAAACCTCAGTCTGTGTTCATTGAATGATACTATTACCAGCAAAAGTTGATTTAAGAAAATGTTGTACTTTGCACCTGCAATTATTGGAACAGACCTTGAATGCATACATGTAATAGCCAAGTCAGTGTGCAGTGAAGCGTAGTAGCCAATACAACCGTATTACAAAAGTTCTATAATTGTATAATCATTATGATTTTTTCACTTGCAGGTCCCCAAGGCCCTGATATCGTCGCAATAGTGCTTTCATCTATTGCAGCAGCTGGAGTCGCCCTCATTGCTGGGGTAGCTGCTTACTTTTTCTGTCGAGGCAGTGCTAAGAATACCTACATTGAAGGTAATGATAGTTAAAGATACGAGACAAGATAAAGTCAAAGGTTGTTGTACCAGTTATAATTACATGTTAGTGTATGAATGGCCTCATGAAAAAGTATCCTTCTGTTGTTTTTTTTATTCAGAATTTTATGTACACACAATGAGGTACAAACATTGTAAGTATATACAGTGGTACATCCTAACCATTGCTAGGACTTGATTCACCCAGACACCTGGCTAAGCTATTACTAATTCACCTAGACACATGCATTACCATATAGCATTATGCATACACAACTAAATACAGCCATAATAGATTGTTAAATATACACATGTTGGAAATAAAACAACACGTGGTACATAATGTTATTGACAAAAAAAAACATAATTCAAAATTTGTTCTTGCGTTTTTACCCAGGTGTCAAAGATACCATTGAGATGGCCCTCGGTCTGGATTTGAACAAGTTGAAAGAACTAACAAAGGGCGATGCCACTCTGTCCATCCTGCTCCCACCACCTGCTGCAACAGAGAAGCCAATCTCCAACGTCAGACTGCCAGATACTGGCTTTCACGATAGTACAGACTGTAAGAACATTGTAGCTAAGGCAGGAGAAGGTAATTCCTTAGTAATAATTGGCTCTACAGGTAGTGGTAAGACACAAGGGGTTCTAGCATATGCTAAAGGGTTTGCTGAGAAAAACGCAAATGCAATCATGTGGTTCTTTGGTAGGTCAGAGAATGAGGAGAAGGGCCTGACAAAGGAGACTATCAAAGAACAAGGTATCGAGCTGGCAAAAAAGTTTGGGCATGGCAACTTGTCACCAGAGGAGTTGCCAAATAAAATCATGAAGTCTCTACAAAATCGCCAGAGCAAAAGCCTCCTTGTTTTTGATGACGTCACAGCCACAAGTGGCATCCCAGCAGCCTATCTGTCTGCCTCTGAGAAAGTCACAGTCTTCATCACCACTTGCAGTGCCAACCTCGACCTTACCCTTCCCGAGTACAAGATGGAGGGCTTCACAAAGGACGATGTACTGAAGTTCTTGAAGAGGGAGGACAAGAAGTCCGTGGAGATCTTTGGGAAAACACCGGATGAAGACCTACTAAAGCTCGCTGACAATTTTGGCAACCTCCCCCATGGACTGTCACTGGCAAGAAGCTATATGTTATCATCCAGGACATCGGTGAAGGGCTATCTCCGTGAGCTAGAGGAGAGGTCAAACCGCGTTGGTGGAGAGCTTAAGGCTCACGAGAAGGCTGTGTATGGAGCTATCCTGCTGGCAATGGAGAACAGAATGTCAGGAACATCCCAAGAAATGCTGAAGTTTGCTGCCATTCTGTCCCAGGACCGGATTCCCATCTTCATTCTCAGCAAGGGTGTAGAAATTAGCTTTGACGAGAATCCAGACAAGGATGAATTCATCACAGAAGTTGACGAACTGTCCCTGGCTTGTGTTGAGGGGAAGAAAGAAGAATGGATCGATGGACGGATGATCAGTGTTCATCAGCAGACACAGGCAGCCATCTTGGCCAACTTAGATGAGGAGGAACTGGAAACAATGAGAAGGAGCCTCATCCAAGTCTTCCTGGAGTACTTCCACAAAGACACCCGGAAGATCCAAGATGGCTACATCAACGGTCTGCTTCTGCCACACGTTGAGGCTGTTCTCAATCTTCGCACCATCAGCGAACTGCCTGAAAATTACCACACCGGTTTGGCACGCCTGTATGAGACCATTGGATACATGTACTGCCAGAAGCGTCTCCCAGAGGCTGCCATCCTTCCACTGGAGAAGGCCAAAGAGATGATCAGTAAAATCGTCCCATTGGATACAGATGCTGACACCATCTTCCAGTCGCTTGTGGAGAAAGGAAGCGAGCTTTACGGCCAAGAGGACGTCTACAGCAAGAACTTGAAGAAAAGGGTCTTGACGACAGGAGATGTAGGGGTTCTCAAAACCAAGGCGTTAACGTTGAGTGATGATTTCATGGCTGCAGCTAAGATGGGAAAGCCCCTAACTGAAGAGCAATTTCAACAACTGGTGCAGCTACATCTGGCCTACAACGCTGAGCAGATCCAGCAATCTTTCCTGGTTGAGTTGGCAGCCACCGTCCTCTACACTTCTGCTCGGAGGATCTTCTACTTCCAGGGTGAAGAAAGGGTGCAATACAGGCAGACTGCCGAGAAGGATCTCAACCTCTCCCTCGCACTCAGCCAAAAGCTAGCAAGTGACCAGGGGCTGCAGATATTGAACAAGATGCTGTCTCAACGGTCAGGCACGCTTTACCTGTTGAAGGAAACTGAGGGTAAGTCACCTGAGCAACAGAAGGAAGACTTTCTTCTGGCTGTTAAAGGATACCAGGACCTCATCAATGATGAGAACGACTACTTTGAGAATGGCGTTCTGAAGAAGATTGGTGACGATGACTGGCACAGGATGCACTGCTACAGAGCCATTGTCTACACCTACAGTGACCTGATTACCAAACTGGCTACAACAGACCAAGAGAGGGCTGACTTCATCCGTCTCCACGATGAAAGTGCAAATAAGATGGTGGCATTTGGAGAGAAGCAGGTGAAGAAAGACGACAAGGGGAAAGTCGTTGAGGCACCAGAGATGTTGCCAGAAATCTACAACATGTCCGGAGACTTCCTCATACAGATGATGGAGAAGGGTTTTGTGAAGCCTGAAGATGGAAACCCGTTGGGCAGGGCAAAGCAGTGGTATCACGAGGCCCTAGATGTAGAATCTATCAAGCCATACCATGAGGCCGTTTCTCGACTTGGTTTGGCAAAGGCCTTCACCTTGATGTACGAGGCGGAGACCGCTAAAGTTGCCACAAACGGAGAAACCAGGATCCCCATGGATGATGCAGATGAGAAGATTCCATTGGTCAACAACAACCCGACCCTCGACGAGATCCACCACCTCATCAATGCGAAGGAAGAGATGAACAAAAGCCTGAAAATCTATGAGGAGAAACTGAGGAACCGAACGAAAGACATCCAAGAAGCTAAGAAGTTGAACGGCCGCATTGTGCGCCACATCGACAGTCTGCCTACCGTGCCAAAAGAGCAAGAGAGTGCTGTGTGAAGCCAGCACAATGAACGTGATTATTTGAAGACTCAAATATACATATTTTGGTGCTTGAGCTAAGAACAAGACAGCATTCTGCATTGTCTCTAAAACTAACTTTGCCTGTTTCTAAACTGCTCAGTGTATGAGCATATGATCAGAACCCCTTGTGATTCCCCTACCTTGTTTAGTAAATGCTTTTAGGCAGTTGTTAAGTCCTTAGAATTTATGGCGTAATGATCACTATGATATCATTCTTTAATCAGTTAGGTTTATATTAATTTTGATCTACGGTTTCATTATTGTCTCTCTGTGTTGCCATAGTCTATAGACAATAGTGAACAGTAGAAAATATCCCATTGTCTTATTAGTCACTTACATGTACATCCCTAGCTAAGCTTCCTAGTAATGCTGTGTGTTGTGGAAATGGTATTCAAAATGAATTTAGCTGACTTCCAGTGAAATTGTGTATATTACTTAAGTGGATATCATTATGTTGTGAATTTTTTTTTATTCACTTTGAGATGTGGGTTTTTAGACGGATTAGAATAGATCGAATTTTCAGGTGGACATTTTTGCTCTTAAGAGCAAATGTCTGTAAGGATCAAACAATGGTGGCAAAGGTCAAAAAATAGATTTGGCTCATATTTTGCACAGTCATAGTACTTGGTCCACAACCCCTCAAAATAGCTTTCTTTTAGATCAAAACTCCTTGTTGCCATGGTAACGGGCAAACAAAGTTTTCTGGCCATTTTTCCCAATTTTCGCATCTCAAAAACACAGAAATCAGCATATTTTACGGCACTGTCTCGGCAACACCTTTAAACCTATCATCAAAACAAAACAAGATCTGAATAGACCAACATTTTGGCTTTTTAAAAATTGTTGTGAAATTTCCAAAGTCGTACATTTTCGTTCTTGGGCAGCCTGAAAACAGTGCAATGTTTCAAGCTTTAAAAAAATTTGATTTTTGGCCCAACTTTGTAACGCTATAAGTGCCAAGCTGGTAATTTTTTTGGTTTGAAATTTGTACCATATATAGATCTTTAGAATATCTATCAAATGCATTGTTGAAAGTTTGGAGTCTTGTTTGGTTGTCAAGTGACTGTCCCCTAAAGTAGGCCACTTTTTGTGTTTGGCGAAAATTGTGAACTTTAGCCATGTTCAACGCAAGCTACGTGACGAAGTAAACAAGGATTCTTATTCAACTTCTGATCAAATGTACATCTATGTATTGTCTATTAAATGAATGCTTGTAGAGTTTCGGGTCTTGACGTTTAGTCACGTGGTTGTCCCTCAAAGTAGGCCATTTTTTGCATTTGACGAAAATTGTGATTTCTAGCTTTGATCAAAGTACGCTGGGTATCAAAGTGAACAAGAATTCTTATTCAACTTCAAGTCAAATGTACATCTAGGTATTGTCTATCAGATGAATGCTTGCAGAGTTGCAGATCATGACTTTTAGTCACGTGGTTGTCCCTGAAAGTAGGTCAAATTTTGCTTTTGGCCAGAAATCACCATATAGGGCTGTAGTTAAATCTGTCGAATTGGGGAACTGAAATACTTTGCTGGCACTGACTCTGATTATGTGTAGCCCTTAACATTTTCTGTTGAATGAGTGTTAGTAAGGCTTGGGGTCGTCTTTCTTTGCGGTGCAGTTGCTCCCTAAAGTAGGGCAGATAGTTAGCTAAATGCTGTTAGGAGGTTCTGTTACTTTAGAGAAGATGCCTCTTGAACAGTTTCTTTCTTTTAACATTGTCAATGTCCGATGCATATCATATTGGTACTACAATGACCGATAATGGGCTTACAGTGTTAAATTAAAGCTTACTTAAGCGATGACTCTGTTATAATTGTAAATATCAATTTTGATAATGTAACTAAGATGTTGTTTTAAATTCAGCTATGTTCTATAATGCGCTAAAATTCACAATTTTTGTCGAGCACATAAGGTGACCTGGCTTCATGGACAACCATGTGACTAATTGTCATGACCCGAAACTCGACAAGCATTTATTCGAAGAAAGAAAATTAAGAATACAAAGATGTAAATTTGACCAGAAGTTTAATCAGAATTAATCTTAATTTCGTCACGTAGTGTAGCCTGGTATCCAGCTATATTATAGCTCCCGTTCACGAGTCTCTTCTGTCCTCTTCGCAAATGTCTCGTTCTCATTTAAATGTAAAAATGCTGTCGCCTGCTTTTGCGACTTGATTTGCAGCAAATTTTAGACAAAATCACAGGTTCCTTCATTTTTCCACAATCCCTGGAATGTTTTCCAAACGATTCATTTTGGTTGATGGCTTGGAAGATTATCTTAGCCACGGGTGGAATTTCACCCCCGTAAAAAATGGTTGTCGCCTGATAACAAACGAAAAATTCAAGTAGTAGCCAAACAAGAAATCTTTTTAAAAAAGCTGTGCCTTGCCGCGTATTTTATGTTATTTTGGTAAGTTAGACTAGATTCTACGCTTAAAAATCCCGAGTTCCACATGTCGCCCCCCTCCCCCCTCATTATCATAATTTATGTCAGATGAATTATTGGCACATAATAAACAGGTTTTGTAAAACTTTTTGACCCACAATGAATATGCATTATTTTTTATTACAAACTAAGTTCCTTCTGATGCAATTTGTGATATATCTTTATATAAACATGGTGAGTTAAAGCGTAGATTTATTACGCTGGACCACATACAGTAACATGCGTCTAGAAGAGCATTTTAATACTCGCCTGGAATGTACCATTGTTTAACTAAGCCATGAAAGTCGGCCGCGAGTGAGCGAGCGAGCGATTAGCCGCGAGCGAGCGTGGTCCAGTGGATTGGCTTGCCTCCCTAATGTTTGTGTACCCTTAGGGGTCAACTACATATGAATATGGTCATTGTATCGAATGGTCAATACTAATTTTGAACTGTCACCTACCAGCAAAAAGAAGGGGCTTTGGAAGGGCTGGGTTAACAGGTCCGTCCAACCATGGAAGAAAGCTGGCGTAAAGCCTTGCCTGGCGGCAAGGCAAAAATGTAACAATTCAGTTCCCAGAATGATTGTTCGGTAGATGAAACCAGCTGAGCAGGCCCTTTGCCCGATAACGCCAGATCGGTACTGTCACTGATCTTGGAGGCTGTGTGAGGTGGGTTATTCCTGTTGCCAAATTCGGTAACAAACGTTACCACCACCAGTTTGATGGTTGCCAGTTGCCACTGTTATATTATCCACGTATAAGACAAGAAATGACCGTTTTTGTGACGCTGCACAGTTTTTCTGGCTTTCTAAAGAAACAAGGAAGGGTTGTTGACTGCCATTTGTATCCAATGTTGTACAGAAATGACTGTAACGAACGTTAGCATTGTTCGAAGCTTTCTAAGCTTTCTACTTGACCTGGTGTAAAAAAGCTGCCCACTTTTTAAGTGTCCCTAGGGACATCCTCTTATACTAAATGATGTAGTCAATAAGGCCATTATTTACAATTCAATGAGAACGAGTGAAATATGTATCTGCGAAGAGGACAAAAGAGACTCGGGAACTATAATACGGCTGGATACCAGGGTACACGTAGCGTACTTTGAAAATTCACAATTTTCGTCCAATGAAAAAAGTGGCCTACTTTCAAGGACAACCGCGTGACTTTACTTCATGATCTAATTTTCTACAAGTATTCATTTGACAGGCAATACATAGATTTACCTTTGGCAGGAAGTTGAATCAGAACTTTATTTTGCTTCGCAATCTAGCGTGCGTTGAACATGGCTAAAATTCACAATTTTCGTCAAATGCAAAAAATAGCCTACTTTCAGGGACAACCACGTGACTGAACGTCATGACCCGAAACTCTACAAGCATTTATTTGATAGACAATACATAGATGTACATTTGATCAGAATTGAATAAGAATCCTTGTTTACTTCGTCACGTAGCGTGCGTTGAACATGGCACTTATAGCGTTACAAAGTTGGGCCAAAAATCAATTTTTTTTTTAAGCTTGAAACATTGCACTGTTTTCAGGCTGCCCAAGAACGAAAATGTACGACTTTGGAAATTTCACAACAATTTTTAAAAAGCCAAAATGTTGGTCTATTCAGATCTTGTTTTGTTTTGATAATAGGTTTAAAGGTGTTGCCGAGACAGTGCCGTAAAATATGCTGATTTCTGTGTTTTTGAGATGCGAAAATTGGGAAAAATGGCCAGAAAACTTTGTTTGCCCGTTACCATGGCAACAAGGAGTTTTGATCTAAAAGAAAGCTATTTTGAGGGGTTGTGGACCAAGTACTATCACTGTGCAAAATATGAGCCAAATCTATTTTTTTACCTTTGCCACCATTGTTTGATCCTTACAGACATTTGCTCTTAATTATAATTAGCGGTATGTTTAAGGCTTATGTTTTGTTGCATAAGAATGCAACAAGTGTTGTGCAGTTGAAGTATAGTTAAAAGTTCAAGCACGAATTGATACAATGTTGCTATTTGTTATGCAATTTTGATGGTTTCAATGATGATATTGTTAGCCAACGTTGTTGCAAATGTATGCTCTTAAGTATGACATTTTGTTTTGTACAAGTGTTAGATTTGAAGTATGTACTTTCAAATATTGCTGTGTGCGTATGTAGTAGTTCTTTAAAGATTATGGCTGCTATTTTGATTAGTGATTGTTTTGAAGGCGTGTTATAATTATAGTATCTATGCTGCATCGTATATGGAAGAAAACAGTGTCGAAAGATTTGAATGGTACATGTAGGTCAAATCATGGCACTCTAAAATATTTGATAATGGTGCTTTTTAATCAATGGTTTTTGTGCCAAACGATCCATTCGTTTTTAGACGTGACTAGAGAAGGCCGAAGAACAACTGTCACAAAAATACATTACCATGTTGTATTGCTGAGAGACGCTATCATTCAGAATATTGTTGCATATACAATTATAAGAGTGTTATTGTTTTCATTCGCATATAAGCTATGCACTGTGACTCTTTCGCACTGTTCAAGTAATTGTGAAAGCATTAGTAGGCAATATAAGTGAAATGGTTCAAGTATTGTATATATTTCAAAGTATAGCATCTGCAAAAACTACAATAAAACGCTTTGGGTGTACTTGTTAAATTTCACTTGCCTTTGTTCATTATTATGCGATCCCCTTTGCAAAAAAAACGAGGTTTAGGGTTTACATTCGTGGCAGGCCCAGAAAGACGCTATACACGAATCCCATCACTTCACTCAGGTGTAACAAGTACCTAGCTTTAACGTCCCCCTATAGGACATAGAATGAAAAGTTTGAGAGAACCACTCCGCTCTCTCTTCGAAGAATCAACCATTTTTTGTATCGAAACTGTTAGGGGTCCTTCCCGGTGTGACTGAATCAAACCTTATGGTCTGGTCTGAAGACGTTTGAGCTTGCCTGAGTACAAAACTGATTCAAAGCAACCGATTCCTACAATACACTTTTCTCATCCGGTGGTGATGGATCAAAGACGAGGTCAATGAGGTAAACAGACAAAACTTATTTCTAAAATTAGCTCCCATTTAGTTTTGCCCCAAATCACACAAATGTTCACAATATAAGTATTATAACTAGTATAAATATTATAGCTAGTGTTATGCACCGAAAGATGTGGCAATTTAGAGTAGCGTAGACTGATCCCATAGTCCCTTAAGAGATGCAAAATAAAACATAATAATGCAAATATTTGAAGGACATGCAGCCATTCTCTTATTGGTCGCTTTCCTAATTGACTGGCTACTTTTGGTTGAACTGCTAATTATGACGGACAGTCCTTTGTTTGCCTCATTGAACTCGAAGATCTATCATGGCCGCCGCGTGAGAAGGACAGGTGTATACACCCTCCTCCGGCGATGTTGTGAACCTGAAGGACCTGTTCTGTTGCGCACGCGCAATAGGTTCTCAGAACGTTCTTATGAACTAGGCGTTGGCAGAGTAGGGAGGGAAGTTGAGGGCATAGCTGTTGGTACATGGTCCAGGCACCTTTAAGGTAAAGCAGCGCATTTCCCAGTATGTAGGTATTTAGCCTTAGATTTTATTTCGTTTTAACAACAGCGAGGGAAAAGGGTCTCGACAAGGGGTGGCGTCAGCAGGATTAAGTTTAGACATATTGCGCCATACAAGAATTAGACTAGGAAGAGGCCTCGAGGAACTAGCCCCATGGGGCTTTAAATTGTATCTTCACATTCACAATGCAAATGATGTAAGATTCTTCTCTCCGTGTCTTAAATGGTATAGACACTACGCTAGCTGTGTGTTAAATCCGTTTGAGCTATCTGTCGCAAACAAAGACCTTAACTGTCTAGATAAGTGCTTTGAGTTCTTCGACCAACTAGAGCTGTGGCTGCTCTAGGCTAACTAGAGAATAACCCTCCATATTTGTTATTATTTATCAGGCATTGTCTTCAACTCAGTTTCCCCTTCCCTGTGTGGCTTTTGAGTTACAAAATCTCAGGTACCACACTGTACCATTGTGGTTGAGCCCTGTTTTGCCTGACCCTGGTGTTTCGGGTCAGAGTTCTGCATGAATGTACAGAAAGAAGGTAACTCGAGATCCGCTCGCTATGGGAAGATTTGCTTAGTAATCTTGTACATGCCCTTTCTCTCAACAAAAAAAAACAAACACGTACATGTAGTGTTAGCAATACCTGGCGCCTATTCAAAGTGGGTAGGAAGACTGCACGGGGTAAAGAAAATATAAAACACTATACAACTAGGATGTGGACCTCACTATTATAGCATATGTCACAAGTGATATCCTGTCCTTGAACCTAGACATGGCACGCAGGGAGGTGTCTGTTGGTGTCATGGTGTCTGTTGTGGTCCTACTCTCCTTCCTAGGTAAGTAAACAGAGAAACTGCAACTGTGTTTTCGTTAGTAAGGTGAGTAGAATGTATGTGTGTGTGTGCGTGCGTATGTGTGCGTGTATGTATGTGTTTGTGTTTGTGTGTGTATGTGTGTGTGTGTTCGTGTTTGTGTATGTGTGTGTGTGTGCGTGTGTGTGTGCGTGTGCGTGTGTGTTTATGTGCGTGTGTGCGTGTTTGTGTATGTGTGTGTGTGTGTGCGTTCGTTCGTGTGTGTGTGTATGTGTGTATGTGCGTTCGTGTGTGTGTGTGTGCGTGTGCGTGTGTGTTTATGTGCGTGTGTGCGTGTTTGTGTATGTGTGTGTACGTGCGTATGCGCGCGTGTGTGTTTGTGTGTGACTGTGTGTGTTTGTGTATGAAAAGTGAGTGAGTGAGTTTATGTGTTTCTGTCGGTGAACACATAACTCTAGAAGTCGAAGTCACTGGTGGATTGTCTTGATACTTGGCATGTGGGTAGGTTGTGATGAGACCTCGAAATGATTGTTTGTTTGTTTGTTTGTTTGTTTTATTTTACCAGGGGTAACATATCGCCAGGCGCTTTTCAATGTGCTCTGGGCACATGATGATAAAAATGATTTCAAAAATTATGTTCAGATTCTATCCTCAATGATAATGATAATAATGAATTGCCCCGATCTAGCTACATCAACAGGAAAATGGACCGCTGACCTTACGTTTACGAAAGATAGCTTTAGACTAACCTGGGATAGGACTGGCGTCGATGAAAACTTCACGAAATATGTGGTGGAGCTGTTTCAGACCAAGAACGGGACTTGGTAGGTGAACACATTGTACAACGCAACCGTCAAACTAAACCAGAATTTGGCATTGGCATCCAATGGCATGCTTTCATTAATTCCGATGTGATTCGAATTCCGTTGTTTTTGTATTTACCTGCATGCTCTCCATACTTTGCACACACATTATCAAAATGACGACAGAGTTCTTAGGATAAATATGAAATATTCTTATTCTTTTTCACGCAACAGAATTTCAGAGACATCTCGTTTTGGAGTCCTTAATTCGTGACTGTTGTTCACCATCGCGTGACAATCATTTGGCATGTGATTAATTAACAGTTAAGGTTAGTTCACCTTTATCCGCGGGGCATCCTATATCCGTTGTAAATAAAAACATTGTGTTTAGGTATTTCAACGGACAATGGCGATATATAGAATATTTCAGTTTGAAACCACTTTCTGTTCACTTGCAATTTGCAATCCCTAAACACCCTGTTTTTTACATAAAACGGATATAGGTTGGATACACCCGATCCCTCGATCTCGGAAGTTAAGCAACGCGCGGTCCGGACAGTGCTCGGATGGGGGACCAACCAAGGACGTCCGGATTGGTGTAGCCTCACGAAGCTTTCCACGAAATTGTCTTCCGGGAGGGACGTAAAACGGGGGTCCCGTGCTCGAGGAGGTTCCTCCACCACGTTAAACAGCCTCATTACCCTCACTTTGGGTACCTACTGGCTGCAAAATACACCCGATATTATAGGTTATCCCGCGTAAAAAGGTGCACTAGCGTTATATCTTACGATTTGCATCTTTAAAATTCACTGTTTTCTTGACAGCCTTGACAGTCCGTGGAGAGTGCAAGAAAGCCTGTCTTTTGCACAGAGGGAGGCCACTTTCACAGGCTTACAGCCGGGCACGGAGTACTGCATGTATGTCAACGCTTGTATCCTTTTATGATTAGTAGAACATATTTAATTCTATTTGTATTGTCTCTGCTTTTGTCAGCAGGATTAGCCCTTTGTAATAGCCACAGGCTAGCTGGTCAGCCCTGACTGTGCGTGCTGAACAGCCAAACCAATGAATGAAATAGACGAAACATAAGTATGCTGGGTAAAGACTTGCTTGCCTTCTGCAGAAATGTGTAAAAAAAATGGTACATGTAACGTTACCTACTGAATTGTAAATAATTCCAGATTTTAGTTCACATATACATGGATGTTAACATATTGTGAAAATATCAAAAGCCTTTGAGTAGTGGAAAAGCATTGCACAACGGATAAGTGCACGCTTCTGTTAATTGCACGGAAGCCAAAGTCCCGTAGTGATGCTGAATAACTTTGCTTAGTTGCACCACCAGGATAATTGCACAAAATGTGCTGGCAAATGAGGAGTGCAATTAAACGGCTTCCACTGTATAACCGCCGTTATCTCTCTCTCTCTCTCTCTCTCTCTCTCTCTCTCTCTCTCTCTCTATATATATATATATATATATATATATATATATATATAGATATATATATATATATATATATATATATAGATATATATAGATATAGATATAGGTAGATGTATTGATATCCACTATGAAATCTACTTGTTTTCCAGCAACTGCACCATTGTGAGGACCCCTGGCCTTGCTAACCGACGATGTGGAGAATACTGGAAGATTTCTACTGCTCCCAAAAATGGTAGTTGTGCTGAATAATGTAAAATCAGATTTATTCTATGACATTATTTTTATACGTCAAGTGACACAAAACAAAGTCCATCTACATGTACAAACAGAAATAACGATTAGAAATCTATTCGACCTCTTAGTTTTTTTTATTGTTTATTTAGAAAAGCCATTAGTGACGTGCCCATTGGTTTTCCTAGACTTCATGACTTAAAGCAAAGACACAAAACAATACTCACTCACACTCACTCCGGCGAGCTCGCTCGGAGTCTCCACATTATTTACAATGATGTACTGTTAAGACTCTAAGATTAAAGAAAGACCGTTCCATTATCAATTATATTACATTACATCTGTAACACTTAACTTAATTTTTTATGCATCGTTGTTTAGGTACAGTACTAATTCATATTACTGTAACACTTTTACACAGCAACTGACCGAAATGATAGGAAGTTCACTTCTACATCAGTGACAAACACCACAATCACTGTTAGATGGATTCCCTTCGGAGAAGAGAGCCAGCGAGGTCAATTCCAAGTGAAACGTTTCTACTTTTACAGGGTAACAAGCTCTTGACAAAAATATATTTACTTTCAATGTTCTTAAAGTACTTGGCATGTATGTACTGAGTACTGCACTGAGCTAGAGATAATTAAAAAAAAGAAATTGTTAGTAACGATATATGATATTTTTTGTATATATTTGTATAAAATGTCGGTTAATTTGCTACAAAGCCAAAGGCATGGTATATTCTACTTGCTTAGATATGCCTCCATCAAAACCCCTCTTCCACAATATCTTAGATTTAGCAGGAAATCCATTTGCATGAACATGTTTTATACCTATTTTGAAAATATTTTCGACGACGACGTATGTGAAAGTCTTTTTTTTCCTGAAGGTAAAAATTGCACCGCCAGAAATTGGTACAGACGTCGAACAGTCGTTCTACAGCGAGACACAGCTGGAGGCGACTTTTACCGGACTCACTCCAGGAAAAGAATATGAAGTAAGTAGCATAAAAATTCACATGATATCCCCAAACTATCCGCTAGGGGGCCAAATTTATGCCACTTTTTCCTGAGCACAAGAGCTTTCTAACACCCTTAATCTTGCTCGTAGCTCGTTCAGAACACGAGAAAGCAAAACCGGAAGTTGCACTGCAGTACTAAAGGAAGTCGCTATGGGACCAAAATCTAATAATTTTTACCTTTCACACCCTACAAGTATGAAACCGATCCACCCAGCCATTCTTGAGTTATCTTTGTGTTTTAAAGGACTTTGCAAATGCCTTATCATACTACATTCCGTGGTTATGTGATTGAGGTGCTGCTTTTCCAGATTCAACAGGAAGCAGTGGGAGACGACAAAGCTTTCGAGTTTCAGAACACTTTCCATATAAGTTACATCATCAATGCCATCATCTCAACTGGTAAGTGGACCATCATCAGTATACATAGCATTTGCTTTTTGGCAGTTTTGTGTATTCCGGTCTGTTTTATTATGTGAAACATTACCAACAAAACATATGGCATGCAGTGTTTTTATTTTCTTTTTTAGACCCTTCACCTGTAGAAAAAGTTTCAGTTGTTGCCACGAGTTCGACATCCGTGACTTTGAACCTGATTCCACCGAAGGATGGGTTTGTCGACCTGGTCCAAGTACAGGCTACTTCACAACATCACTCTAGGTACTCTTTGTTTTATTTTATTTGTGAGAAGTGTAGTTTTTATCGTGCGATTACAAATAGATATGAACTAGTATTTACGACGCCCTAAAGCTAAGAACCTAACCTGGCATGAAGAAGGTAAAACCATCAACTGTCAACTGTACATTAATTCCGTTTTTTGTACCGAAATGTGGGATCCTGCTTCTACAACACTAAATGTAAATTTAAGTTGTTCACTTTAGTTCAAATGACATCTGTTTTTATTACATTTCAGCCCTCTTGTAGTTGTCCCTTTCCCAGAGAAAACCCCAGTCCAAGCAACTCTGTCCGACCTGCGGCCTAAAACTGCCTACAGCATTTCAGCCACAACAGTTGCTAACGGCAGGAGGGGACAAACAAAGTTTGCAACTTTCAAGACAGGTACGCCAAAGGTGGATGTACACAGAAAATGTTGTGATTGTAGCAGAAATGTAAAAATCGTTCAGAATTTACAAACAGAAGGCCGTAACTCGAAAGTTCACCAAAGTAGTTGGCCAAATATTTTGATGAATCAAATTGTTTGTGTTCGACTTGGAAATTACAGTTTATCCAGAACTGAGGGTCTTGAAAAAAGCTAATGTAGATATTGAATATTCCATGACTCTTGTAGATAATTATCTGACAGCTATTTTATTCAGTGTACGGTAGATCTACTACCCACGGTTTCTCGGCACTAGATTCCTACACGACATCTCTATCTGTATTTTCTAGCGGCAGTGTACGTCGACCCAAAACTTGTAGGCTCGGTGACGGCCGTTCTCGTGATCGTTGTGGCTGCAACAGCGTTCTGCATCGTAAGGATAGTCAAGCGGGTGAGGTACAGGCTAGACCCAACTCAGCTGTTCAAGGAAGTCCTGGAGGTATCAGTGTAGTCTCTACAGGGCTCCAAATGTTGCTGGAAATAGTAGAAATTAGTCAGATAGATAACACACCAGAGGAGTTGGTCGGCCCCAAACTACAGGTCCCTATGTCGCAAACTTTAGTTTGAGGCTGGCCAACTCCCCTGGTGTATTATCTGCCTATTTGGTGTATATATTTCTACTATTTCCAGAGACTTGTGGAGCCTGGTAGAGGCAAGAATCAGTGATCTTTTTAGATTGAAAATTTCGATATTAATTTCTTTACTGTTCAGAATGTTTGCTGGATGAAAAAGGAGATTTACTTCCGGACGTTTTGATTGACATGCATCCATCACTCCTCTTCAGAGTCACTAGAAGATACCAATTTCCCTCAGCGCCTTTCTAGTGACACTGAAAAAGAGTGATGGATGTCACTCGAAACGTTCCTAAGTGAATTTCCGTTTTTATCCAGTTGTAGAGATTGAATTGTATTTGAATATTCTCTTTATCGTTTGCAACAAAATGACTCATTATTAATCTGTAAATAAATAAATAAACAAACAATAGATACAATTTCCTCTTTCTTGCCATCTACCAGGACATCGTTGGGTCTGAGAAGATGGAACCATGGCTGAAGAACAGGAGGGATCTGTTCCTCGATGAGCTGATCGGTGAGGGAGAGTTCGGTCACGTGAGGAAGGGTACTCTTATGGAGGACGGACAGGCCGTCACTGTGGCTGCCAAGACGCTGAGGTCAGCCTTACAAGATCAATCGTAAACTGAAAAGGAGGCGTCTGAAATAACATAACTAAATATTACAAAAAAGCAATATTTAAGACTTTAGCACTCTGATAAAAACGAACTTCTATGAAGCACCAAACAGTAAGAAAAACAAACAATATAGACTAAATGTAGATCAACTATTGCTAGAAATTACTGAAATGAATGTCCCATTTTTACTATGTAAATATTTGTCTTGACTGTCAACATCAGTCACGTGCATAGAACTTCGTGACGTGATCTGATATATTGGAAGAGAAAGTGTCCAAAGTTCTTTGAGAACGTTTCTTTTTATGTAAGTGTATCTTTTGTCAGAATGTCACATGCTTACTATTGGTCTGTGAAATATATCGTCAACATAATTCAGAGTGGATCGAGCCAACGAAATCACTTACCGAGACTTCGCGAAGGAGGCGAGTTTGCTGATCGAGGTCAACGATGACGGAGGTCATGTGAACATCGTCAGTCTGATCGGACTGGTTGTCGATGGGGTGAAGAAGAAAGGTGTGACGGCTCATTCACAATTTTATTTATTAATGTCCTTATCATAGAAGCTCATCTGTGTTGGTAGTAACCATAGTACAATTCTAAATTTTCTTCCAACACTAAGGTGTACATGAATCAAATTTTCAACGACCACTACTGCCTTCTTCAGGGTCAATAATAATGACCAATCACTTCAGAACGTAAAATCTCAAGAGTTACAGACACGCGATCTTATTGACACGTGATATTACGGGTACGAAGTTTATAACGCTCCTCGTCTCTGTTTAGTGATGGCTGGAGTACCCTGTATATATATATATATATATTTACGAGTACATCCTTATTAGCCGTTGAATATGGAAAAAGACGTCGTTTTACCATAATCAAGCAGTTTGCTTTATCCAGGACCCCATTCCTCCCTTCTTAGATCCCCGATACATCCTAGTGGAGTATGCCGAGCCAGGAGAGCTGCTCTGGTACCTGCTGGGTACCCAGAACAGCCGATACCAGGCGGAGTTCCCGCCGGGCTTGGGGCGCCAGCTCACCGAGGTAGCCATCGACATCGCCCGGGGGATGCTGGAGCTCAAACGCCGACGGGTAAACATGAATGGTTTTGATTTATTTTGGTCATTCTGTGCGTCATTTCCAATTTCTCTCAACACGTTGAAGATGTTTGTCATGATACTATATTTTTCCTTTTGAAATCGACGATGAAGGCTCCTGGTAGAAGGCTATTAGATTAGCCCCTAGCAGAGGTGATTGTAAATTACTGAGGCAACAAAGCTCTGCATACGTTAACGTGCAATGTATATTCTACTATAATGTTCTTAGTAACTAGCCTGGGTTCCATTCGATTACTAAAACTCCAGTATCCTATGTTCTACTATGCTGATCGAGGCTTATAAGTTATGTGTAGTCTGTGTTACAACTCGCAGGTTCAACATTATTTTTGGAAGTAAATACGGTTGTCCATCCGTTCCCATCAGATCACCCACCGTGACCTTGCGTGTAGAAACATTGTCCTGACCTCTCCTGACGGCCAGGCCGGACGGCTGGTCGCCAAAATCTCCGACTTCGGACTGGCCCGTGACGTGTACGTGACGACACAGTACATGAGGCATCCTCTGGTAGGTATCCTACACATTCAAGTAGATACTTTTCTTACTCCGTAGATGCTTAATGGCTTTTGGACGGGTAAGTTTGAAAACGTCAATCAATTTCTGTTGTATCAACTTTGGCATTTCTTAATTTATGACGATTTGGGGGGCCGGCCCGAGTTTGCCATATGACATGTATTTTTATCCCCTGAAATGGGAAAGTAATAAAAGAATAAGAAAGAATAAAAGTCAATGCCACAATAGCATTTCCAATGGATATGTTGTTTTGTGTTCAAAATGAAAGCTTTTTTTAATGTCTTTCGTTTTGATCCTTACATGTAATATTACTTTTGTCGATAGACCAACGTGCTGCTCCCGATTAAGTGGATGGCGATTGAGTCCCTGATTGAGGGTGTTTACAGCTGCAAGAGCGACATGTGGGGGTTCGGAGTCGTACTGTGGGAGATAGCAACTCTGGGTGAGGGGGAGAGTTTCCTGAAGTACTGTATCAATAACAATAACCACGTATTCCTGACCTTTTGCCTACAAAGTACAAACGCTGTATAGATGCTAGTATGCATTTAATATGATTAACTGATTGGGACCACAATATTGTTTGTTGCTTTGACATTGATGACGACAAAAGGTACACAGTCCTGGGTTCTGCGTGGTGCGGTTTTACACGTACAGCAAAAGTGCCTATTGTGACTAATGGTAGTTTGCAATTGCTCTAAACAAAGAATGTATGGTATATTGGTCATTGGAATTTTTTTCTCATGATAAAGGTAGATATGCTCAACATAGAATGAATAATATGAGGAGGTTTACAGTAGCTTCATTATGAACGCGCCCCATTTAAAACACGCATTTTTGGCTTACGCACTTTCAACGGAGTGAAAAAAAAACTCAAGAATGAGACCTTATCTTCTATTGACGATCCTTGCTGTTTCTTAACTGACGCCTTGTGAATTTCCAGGCGGAACACCCTATCCCGAAGTTTGTGGGTACGAGACCCTGGTGACGAGACTCCGCCGAGGGTACCGTCTGCAGAAACCCAACGGCTGTTCGGACGAGCTGTGAGTAAACTGGTGTTGAAAACCGTTTAGATTTAATGTGAGGAGGATTTGTATACAAAAATCCAATGTCCTTTCTATTATCTAGTATCCTTTACCCTGAAGGTAGCATTTTCTTTGTCGGTGTCTCTGTCATCCAATAAACACAATGCAGCGTTGTCATATCTCACCAATGCTTTCTATTTTGCCTGTGAAACGTCCTGGGTCGCAATGCAGTATATGTAAGGGGCCGAAATCTGCTTGCTCGTTTTGCCTTGTTTACCGAATTTGTAACCACTGCGTTGCAATGAAGCACATGTCCCGAAATCTTTTCTACGATTAGTAACACAAAGGACAGTTCAAGGTCGGTCCACGAAGTCTGCCAAAATGACTCTTAATTCTTAGTATGAATTTTAATTTTCTCCACATGACCTAGTTACCAACTGATGAACCTGTGCTGGCTGGATGACCCGGATGTACGACCCACGCCTGACGTCATGGAGAACAGGTTGGAGCAACTGCTGCAGCAGGACAAGGTAGGAAAATACTGCTGTTTTTATAGATGGTCTAAAAACCGTTTTTCTAGTATAAGTAACTCTACGTAACCATGGTAACACACAGTTCTCAGTCTGAATATCCTTGATCCAGATTCGCATACTTGCAAGTGTCCTGGCAAGTGAAAGATGATTCTAGTTACCTTTTATTTGGCCTGTGCAAGTGGCCTGAATATATAGTTTTTATTGCACAACAATTGTACGGGGTACAAAGTATGGCATCTACATTAACTACAGTTCTATAACTTAACGCTTATTTAACTAATACAGAAGTTGTAGTATGGGATAAGTTTCTTACAGTTATTGGAGGCTTTTACATAGTGTAAGGGACTGCTAAAATCAATGTTTCGTCAGATTATGTTTTTAAAATCCAAAATATCGATATCTTCATATTTGGCAGTTACGCAAAATGGTAAAAGAATATTAGTATTAGACTTATTTGACATCTCAGTGTAATGTTGTTTAAGATGATAATAAACAAGTATATATAAAAATACTACAGGTTGTAATATCTCTACTTGTAATCTATTGTGTGCCTTAAATGTCCCAATATTTGCATTTTTCGCTTTACCTCGCTACTGTTCATTGAACAGGGCATAGTAAGAACAATTACATGTTGACATAGGGCGCATTATTCTATTGTTACAGGCTTTCTTTCCAGAGACCTAGGAATGAAAGCAGTAATAAAGAGCGTTTGACTCACTTTTGCATCCATGAAGAGAACAGATGCTGACCACCAGGTCATGATGTGCATTGTGGGGGACCATAGCTTAAGTGTACTAGTATACGACGGCGTTTTATAAACTTTCGTCGAAACGTTCTATGTACTATATTTTTTCTGGCATTCTCCTCTGTGAGCTATTCACACCTAAAAGACGTTTTAGGGCCGTCAGAAATATATGAATACGACCGAAACGAAGCTCTGAAATACAACTAGCTGTATCCATATCTATGTTGGACTTCTTAAGTATATTGATCACTTCTCAATTTTATCCACCTTTATTACCACTTGCATGAAATTTTATACATGCTTGCCTAGCTAGAAATAAAGAAATCATTTCTTTTTCAATACTTTCCGAGTGCACATATGTAAATATACATGAGAATACGTAGATGGAACAAATCAGAATAGTTTTTTCTAAACTGTCTCTACATATTGATATAAATGTATACTTACAATAAATGGATTTGATTTTTAGCTATAGTTATGGACGCCATTATGAAAGGCGCTTTATCTTTGTTGTGTCAATAAATAACCTTTGATCACATGTAATTCTAAATTTTTCAGAAGAGTTTTGAACCTTAAAATGACTATTTACTACTATAGCTTGCTGTAAACTGATAAGAGTATAGCGTAATGATTTCAAGGAATGTGCTATATATTGGTTTCAACTTTCAAGTAAAATTATAAAGCGTGTTTTAGGGCTGAAATAATGTATTCAATGCTCGGCGGTGGAGACAGTTACGCAGTAAAAAATATGGTGAAAACATGGCTCGTGTGTTGTGTTGAATACACGTTCCTATATTGTTTGTTTTTCGGACGCCTTGAAGGTTAAATACGATAAAGTTCATCAATAAAAGGTCTTTGACGAGTTGATCACGAGGTTGATAAGACCGTCTGCAACTTCAAAGACTAAGGTCATTAAGGTCAAATCTGTGTTTGCTGGAGGCCTTAATCGATTCCAGGAAAGGCACTTAATAGAGGAAACCAGCAACAAACATATTTGTAGTATCCTAGTGACTAATGTATCTGATAGCATTGCATGTTCAACAAAGCAAATTCTACGAAATGTTTGACTAAAACTGGCTACTCTTGAAAACAGAAAAAAAACATCGATGATGTTGGATATATATATATGTGGATATATGGATATATGAAAGTGTGTGCATATATATGTGTATGTATGTGAGTGAGTGAGCATGTGAGTGAGTGAGAGTGAGTTAGTGAGAGTGAGTTAGGGTGTGAGAGAGTGAGTTAGTGAGAGTGAGTGAGTGAGTGAGTTAGTGAGCGTGTGAGTGAGTGAGAGTGAGTTAGTGAGAGTGAGTGACTGAGTGAGTGACTGAGTGAGTGACTGAGTGGGAGTGAGTGGGAGTTAGTGAGAGTGAGTGAGTGAGTGAGTGAGTGAGTGAGTGAGTGGGAGTGAGTGAGTGAGTGAGTGCTTCAGTTTTTTATTCAGTGGTAATATATGTCACTGACCAGGTAACAGAGAGTGATATTAACCCTTAAACACCCTACGTGCAGTAGTGGCGTACATGCTTAGGTACACGTACACGCGTGTATTATTTGTTTTCACAGCGAGGGTCCGTTCATGGTACAGTTTGAACAAGATAAGCTGGTCGGTCTAAAACTGTTGTCAACACTTCATGCTAATCAATCTCGTCACTGCCACAGTGCGGGAGATTATAAAGAGTCGACTTTATAAGGCGGACTGTTATTGTCGCTACGGCACTGGAGAGAGTTACAAGCGAACAAGTCTCTGCGAACTCTGTGAACATTGATACAGAGCGACGACATTGAAAGGTAAGTGTAAGAAAAATCATACAATGTTTTAAATATTAAGGCACTGTCATATTTGCCCATGGTTGTCGTATGGTTTCGATACCATGAAATCTTTAACCAAACTGCGACTAAACCAAACACAGATATCCAATACTATCCAATGAATGCTCTCAGTGCAGTCTATGATTCTACGTCGATCTTTCAACAACATTGCATGGGACGTATTAAAGATATAATTGTATATCTAAGCAGACTTCAAAGAAAATGATGATAAATATCGGTTGCATACAGATGATCTTACAATTCAATGTATGAAGTCCTCAGACTGTGACCAATGTCAAGGACGTGACGGTACTTAATTGAACGACTCGTGGTTCGTTGTGTGTGTGCGTGTGTACTATTGTAATCAGTGTAACTCAAGAACCTCTTGATGGATTACGATGATATTTGGTTTGTGGGTTGATGTTGGGAAAACGAACGACAAAGTTTTAAACCTCCTAGTATGTGACCTTGGTGCTGCAGCAAAACCTCCATTTTTGCATCTTTTGACTTAGACATTCCGTAGTCTTGACTTTTTTCGGTGGCAGAAAGCTTAATATGATGTATGTAAGGAAGAAGTAATGTATATTTGGCTCTCCTAACAGCTTGCTCTGGAACTGCAGGGGCATTTTTACTTCTTATATTTTATCTCTCTTGCCATTTTTAGATGAAGTTCAGGCCAGTCCTGGCCCTTTTGGTTGTGCTGGTACTGCTAGTGCCAGGCCCACTCGGATGGAGGCGCCGCCGCCGCCGTCGTTACGTGCCTCCCTGTGTCCCCCGCCACTGCCAGTGGTCCAGCTGGAGCCGTGTGAGTGGCAGTGGCTGCTACGGCTCATGTGGCGGCAGTGGATCGAGGTCTTATACCAGGCACTTCAGCGTTACTGCGCGTTGTGGAGGGAGACTCTGCACCGGGTCCCGAACCCGGACTCTGTCCTGCACAGGAAACTGCAACAACCACGGCACATGGCGGAGTGGCGGGTACTGCAGCTGTAACAGCGGGTACACC
Source organism: Branchiostoma floridae x Branchiostoma belcheri (assembly GCA_019207045.1). Lineage (NCBI taxonomy): Eukaryota > Metazoa > Chordata > Leptocardii > Amphioxiformes > Branchiostomatidae > Branchiostoma > Branchiostoma floridae x Branchiostoma belcheri. The sequence goes on along the minus strand of CM033040.1, from coordinate 5,637,545 downwards.
GGAACCTGCTGTCAAACTGGTAACATTACTGTGTTTTAATCTAATGTTCACTGAAAATAAGGAATAAGAAAATTAACATTTCAAAAATTGATTGCCTAAACGCATGCACACACCGGCACACACACGCGCGCGCACACACACACACACACACACACATACACAAAAACACAAACAGCCATGTAATTTATAACAATACCCTCCTTCTAATATAAGCCATTCCCACTGCCAGTATGAATTAAAAAGCACAATTATTACCTGCATGTATGCAGGTATGGTTTTCACGGGCGTGGGAAAATTTGGAGCTGGGGATTTAGGGCGCTGTATCTCGAGAACGGATGGTGCGAGCACGACGATTTTTGGTACGTGGGTTGGGGGTGGTGGCCTGACACTCAGGTTTGATTTTGGGCCTCCTGGCGCTTGAACTTGACATTGCAGGTGGCATTTTTGGTGTTTTGGGGGCACTTTTGGCGCTGTGTGTCCGGAACGATACGCACCATTGCGACGATTTTTGGTGCATGGGTGGGAAGTTGTTGCCTGTTGCCTAGGATTGACTTTGGGCCTTGTCGCGTTTGAACTTGACGCGGCAGGTCGAATTTTGTGTCTGGGAGGGGTATTTCCGAAGTTATATCTTCTGAACGGTTGGTGCGGGCACGATGATATTTGGCACATGTGTTGGCGGTGGCTGAATAATTCTCAATTTTGATTTGGCGCCCTTGGTGGTTGAACTTGACATTTTAGGTTACCTTTTGTGCGGGCACGGGGCGTGCGCTGTATCTCCAGAACGCAAGGTGCCATTGTGTTGCTATTTGGTACGTGAGTTGTTGGTGGTGTCCTGGTGGTGAGGTTTGATTTTGGGCCTCCTAGTGCTTGAACTTGATACTGTATAGGTTGACCCTGTTTTGGTGTGGTTGGGGCATCCTCCCAATATCTGCTTGGTTCTGAAAACAGATTACGGTTGGGTGTAGAACCATCATCTGGCCTGGGGCAACCTTCAATGTATCAGGTTACTTTGTATCCCCTGTCTTTTAGTGGCACTGACGGTGACGAGTTTGCTTATTACTCTTTGTGGTGTTTCTAGAGCTGTATAGTACTGAGTTTAAAGTTCTGGTACAAGTTCCTTTACCCTGTTGGCAATCATGGTTGAACTTGAACTTAAACAGAAGAAGATGCAATTTTCTAATGTGGAGGAGAACTGTATAGAGCGTGGGCATAAGAGAAATGTGTATGATTTGTCCTGTGTTTCTTTTTGTTTCTTTGGTAATGCCATTTCCAATTCCATACTGTATACAGGTAATTTGTAGTTTTGGGCTAGTCATATTCGCTTGGTTTTTGGGCCTGCTTAATCTATAGTACAGGCAGGGTTAAGTGGTGGAGGCTTAGCTTGGTTCTGTTTTAAATTCAGTATCGTTTGTTGCATTTTGTCGCGGCAAATATATGATGAAATTTCCCTTCTAAGCAACTGCTCATTGGTTTGGGGGGATGTTTGCTGGGTGTTTGCTCTGACTACAACAGCTTCTGAACTTTTCAAAGCTTCCATTGCCAGCAGCTTGCCATCTATAAATGGGATTGACAAGGACATTTTTCATAGTAAATTATGCTGTTAAATTTGGCTTAGGTACTACAGGAGATTTGGGTTGGATGGATTGAATGAAAATATCATACCACCCTGGGGACTAACTGTTGCTGCTGCATCATGGGGGCCAGCACTATTCATATTGTCTAATGTCTATGGAACTACTATAAAAGTATCATTGGTCAAATTATGCAAGTAACCTTCCGATGTCAAGTGAATAACACCCCAGAAATAAATCTTTAATGAATATCATTGGAAGAACACAAACCAAGGAGATTTAGCAGCTGCATTAGGTCAGTACATTGAAATAGGAAGATATTAGTACTGAATATATCATATGACAGAGTAACTACATGTACATGGGCCATCTGAGACAAAAAAAAAGGTTGCGTCTCAACAACTTCAAGGTACTGTGGTTGGTTACATACTTAAGAAATCCAAAATAAGTAATGTTCATCCATGTCCAAACTAATACAAATTCAGAAAATGGAATTTCAGACTTTTGCATGGTGCACAACCAACAGGGTAAAAAGCTCATTTTTCCAACCACGTACCACAGACAAAAAGGCAAAAATACACAATAGGTCTACAGAAACCCAATACATTTCATGCAGGCCTGAGGTCTACGAACTCTTGTTTCATTTGCACCATTGTGATAGTTCCTATTCACTCTAGAAAAACAGGCGCAACATAGCAAACGAAAAAAATCCAATCCTTTCATCGAAGTTCAACATTGCTTTGGTTTCAGCCATACGATGTTCAGCACTGGACTCTCCCCGGAACGGCAGAAAGTCGTCCTCCTCTACCAGTTACGGCTCCACGGTGACCTTTTCCTGCAGTTCTGGGTACCGTTTGTCCGGCAGCAGCAGCAGGACGTGCAGAAGCAGCGGCTGGTCTGGGTCAACCGCATCTTGTCTGCGTAAGTTTTACTGATGGGGTGTAGTGGCGACGATAGTGTTAGTGGTAGTGGTAGGGAGGGATCCCGAAACGCCAAAGACACTGAAACAAGTGCAAAGGTCCGTGCAACTTGGAGAGTCCTGACTGAGAGGAGCAAGGGGCCAGTCCCTGGCCTAAGCACTAAGGCATGTAGTAGTAGATCCCCTCATCTATACTTCGGCGTAAGGCCTACGTCACATTTTCTACCCGGGGCCCGGCCGGGATGTTTGCGGAAACGAAACATGAGATTTTATGCCAATAAATATGCACAGGGTATGCCATTGAATTGTTTTTGGTCCGTGTTGTGTTGTTGTTGTCTTTGATAGCATATTTATCGTTCCCGAAGGCTGCCCGGCCGGGCCCCTTTGTGGAAACGTGACGTAGGCCTAAGTCCTCCTGTTCCAACAGGAGAACACACTTGCGACGTGTCCAGTTTATTTTTTTTTCATGAAAAGACTTTAAAAAAGCTTAATTGTACGGCCGGCGTAAACAGTATAGAAGCTGTAATTGCACACACAATTGGCTATGAAACCAACATGGCGGCTATTAAACCAATATGGCCGCTGTGAAGCCAATATGACGTCTTTGACAATCTTTAGTTTATTTTCCTTATTCTACTATGAATAAATGATTTAGAATTGCTCAACCTAGCAAAGTTTCGATTCTTTAAAACAATTCTTTTTCTTTCAAACATTCTAGGGATAAGTTGTCCGTACATCAGCCCTCCTGCACACTGCTCCATGACAGGAGGTACATATTACGGCGATGTCCTGACTTTCACCTGTAACACTGGGTTCCGAATGTCAGGAAGCAGTAGGTTGACTTGTGGATCATCGGGAAGATGGAGCAGTTCGCCGCCTACCTGTAACAGTACGTTTGTGTATAGTAGAAAAAGTAGAAGTAGCCTTAGCAGTTGTTTCAGTAGTAATAGAAGAATTAAAGTAGAAGTATTTTAGCAATAACTGTACTAGTGGTACTACTAGTAGGAGCAATAGTAGTACCAGTAGCAGTAGCAGTAGAAGAGAAGAAATATAGTAGATGTAATACATGGAGGCTATTGTTATAATAGCAGAAAAAGGAAGACCGTACACTAAAAAATAAAACAATTGTAAAAGAATACGGATAAACACAAATTCTTCAAGTGCTCTTTTATTTGGCTAAAACACGAAATACGAAGTTACGTTCATCAAACGGACACTGAAAACAAGCGCAAAAGTCAAGAACGAAGTAAAACTCCGCATATAATATGCAAAATATCTTTATCTATTTTTTACTCCAATAGTTATATCCTGCACCGACCTCCCAGCGCCGACCCACGGCAGCGTAAGCGGTGGTTTCGCGTTCCAGGCCATAAAAACCTTCATGTGCGATACTGGGTACGAGTTGGTAGGGAGTAACACCAGACAGTGTGCGGCTTCAGGAACATGGACCGGCACTCAGCCTGTCTGCAACAGTGAGTGTTTGGTTTGGTTTGGTTTGAACTTTGATACAGATCTCCATTAGTAACTGATATGTCACTATTCTTCCTGGAGTCCGGGTGATTTGTAAAGAATCACCAACTCTAGACGGAAGGATTTGCACCATCGCACACCGCACCATCGCACGTGTGGTGGGTTCTTCAAGGTGCGTGGGGTGTGGCTCTCCCCAAACAGTATACCTACCTTTCACCCTGGGATCAAGCGTGCAAAATAGCGTATCCATCTAATTCTATTTGTTTAGTAGTGTTGTTTTTTTCTGGCAGCTATGTAACTCCCCGGTTACATTTGCTATGCGATTAAATCGCAACAACAAATTGCGGGCGTAGTGATGTGTAAAATTGTGACGGAAAATGTCACCTTATTTTCTTGTCGACATTAGCTTTTTAATTCATCTATTTTTTGGCTTGTTTCATACAGACTGGGCAATATACGTGTCACATAAACATCGTCAAATGAATATGACCGCGCCGTTTTGAGCGATAAAGTTCCTTTTTTGTCACTTCAGAGTATCTTGGGGACGTATCGATTCATAATCATGCGTAGCAATCTCAAAGTACAAGTCTTAAGAAATGACGCATTTTCGTCTTCAAGTGTTTTTTATTGTGATAATCTGATAGGAAAGCGATGTGCAACCCTTCAAGCACCACCCCATGGCTCCATCAGCGGAACCTTCTTCCTCGGTGACACGGTAGTCTTCACCTGCAACACCAAGTATGAGATGACGGGGAGCAGCAACCGAACATGTCAGACTACTCAACAATGGACAGGATCACAGCCTACATGTGTGGGTGAGTATTGGTGGTTTGTTGATGCAATAAGCCATCTCTCAGCTCTGAGTGCGCAAGTGCAGTAGTGATGAATTGTTGTCAAGTTCAACATCCGATTCCTTGTAACTACCTTGCAATAGACGAAAAACATATAAAACTTATGCATGTAACTCCAGGAAAACAGATTAAAAGGGAAACTACATAAAATTGGAGTTCAATCAGCAAACTAGATCTGGCATTAATCCATAATCATAATTTATAATTCTTATAATATTTCTTGTTCATTCACGCCATATTCTCAGCTGCAGTGTTAAGTTCCACACTTTTGTTACAGAAATGCGATGTCCTGTTTTGTCTATCCCACCCAACGGACAGATGGTCGGTGGAATAGTGATCGGAGACCTGCTTCGGTTCACCTGCAACTTAGGGTATTACCTCGTCGGTAACAGTACCCTTCTTTGTCGGGACGATAAAACATGGAATGGGTCCCGACCAAACTGCGAAAGTACGTATATCTTGTTTTGTCTGTCCTTTCAAAACTTCATCAAAACACTTGAATGAATGATAGAATGAATGTTTGGTACCATTTATATTTAGTGATATGTGTTGATAGATTTATTAGGACTCGATGTAATCTGTATCTCCGTTAGATTTTATTTGACCCTTAAAAGCAACCTGCAGGCCGATTTGAGCTTCTCATTAATAAATAAAGGTGCAAAAAAATGAATGAGTGAGTGAGTGTGTAGGTGAGTGAGTGAGTGAGTGAGTGAGTGAGTGAGTGAGTGAGTGAGTGAGTGAGTGAGCGAGTGAGTGAGCGAGCGAGTGATTGAGAGAATGAATGATTGCTTGAATGAATGAATGAATGAATGAACGAACGAATGAACAAATGGATGGACGGATGGTGTATTTCAATAAGATCACATCCAATAATACAGCATCCATAATCTCTTCCCAGAGGTGGTGTGCCCACCCCCTGCAGTGCCTCCCAACTGTGACGTCAATGGCGGGAGGACCTATGGAGACACTGTGACGTACACATGTGACGTCGGCTACAGACTCAGCGGTGCCAGCACCAGGGTGTGTCTCGCCACAGGTGTATGGGGAGACACTGCACCGAGTTGTGAAAGTAAGTGTGCCATTTTGGAATAGATAAAAGTTTGTTTATATAAAAGTTCACCTGTTGTATAACAGTCCGGTCTTGAACTATTTCAAAGAAGACCAGCGGACAGGTTTTATATTTGGTTATTGTAGTATTAATATTTTGTATTGGACTCAAATTATTTTGAAGTATTTTTTTTCCATACGTATGCTATTATCTCTATTGGTATGCAGTAGGGCTGGGTATCGGTACAGCGTACCGGTACATAACCGGTTTTTCTTATTGGACCGGTCCAGAAAAACCGGACCTGAAAAAAATTAGGTGGACCGGATGTTGGACCGGTTAGAAAATTAACATATTATTTCATCAGGCATTCACACGTTTTGGCGCTTGCAGGTGGAAGAAAATAACAAGAGTGAAGTAGAGTAGAGTTTATAGTCATTTCTACCAAGTTTTACAGTCAATCGTACAGGTGCAGTTAGCGTTGTAGGATTTAAAGACGCCAGTGTAAGTCTTATACTCCACCAAACAGATTTCTTTGTAGTGAAATGGACCATTGGTATGACTTATACTGAATCAGGTCCAGGTTCCGGTCCGGACCTGGACCTGATCCTTTGGACCTGAACCGGACCTGGACCTGAATTTTCTGTACCGGTACCCAGCCCTAGTATGCAGCATACTATCAGTTTCTGTATAAGCTTAATGTTGTCTACCCTAAAGTTGAATAAAATCGTGACGATGCTGTCAGTGATATCATACTGGGATATCAACTTTCTCCCCACAGGAAAGGCGTGTAGAATATTGTTCCCCCCGTTACACGGCACCGTGTCAGTAGATCATCACTATGGAGACGTGGTGACGTATACCTGTGACGTCGGCTACGACCTGATCGGAAGTCCCAGCAGAACCTGTCAGGAGAACCAACAGTGGACCAGTTCCGAACCCATTTGCAAACGTAGGATATTGACGAGTGTTTTATTCGCGCTGTAGGAGATCCTGTAGAACAGCGAAGGGGAAACAGTATGATGCATATAGCCTTCATATTACATTTTTTCATAAGATTCCTTGATGATACTAGCATAGACTACTTAGTCTTCAGAAGCATTCTATCGTCTGGTGTAAAGACGTTTGTACAGATAGAAATAGTCGTATTTTTCATATCCAAACGTGTTTTATATGCACATTACAAATCAAATGAATTTCCTGGTTTATGGTTTTGAAACTTTTGGCATGCACATTACATACATCTTAGGAATAGGGCGGACTAGATGAAATTAGAATTTACAACAGAAGGAATTAAGAATAGCAATTTATGGATATCAATGTAATTTTTTTCATGTTCCTTGTACGTATCAGTGGTCCAGTGTACCCGGTTGAACGCCCCTACCCAAGGCACCATGAACGGCGGAAACACCTACAACAGTACCGTGTACTTCACCTGCGCGCAGGGATACACCTTATCAGGCAGCTCCAACCGCACCTGTCAGGCAGACGGGATGTGGTCCGGCACACAGCCTACATGTTCAGGTACATGTGTATAGAGAATACTATACTACTACTACTACTAATACTGAGAGAAATGTGAATATCAATGATTGGAAAACAAATCGTTTGGGCTGTAACTAGTAATTAGTCACCCTTAAGACAAAACTAAACTACTGGTTTGCTGTACTTGTCTATTACTTCAATCCAACAGCACTGGAATGCCCTGAGCTGGATGCACCGTTGAACGGAGATCGGACTGGGGGTACGTCTGTTGGATCTTTCCTCGTCTTCTTCTGCCACACCGGATATGACATCACCGGCGGGGACTTCATGCGGACGTGCGAGGCTGATCAGACTTGGAGCGGGACCCAGCCGACTTGTCAACGTAATTACATGTACATTTTTCATAGAAAATGGTACGCTTCATTTTCCTATCACCTTTAAACTGGCAAAAATATCAATAAAAGACAGAATTGAATGAGAATGAGGTAAGAAGCAGAATAGTGCAATGTTAAACTTTCTTCCAACACAAAAGTACACACGGATCAAATTTTCAAGGACCACTGTCGCTTTCTTCAGGATCAATACCACTTCAGAACGTAAAGTTGCGAGAGTTACGGACACGTGATCTTTTTAATACGTGATCTTGCGGATACGTGACGTCAGTAATTAGTCAAATTTCCAGGTTGTTTGACACGTGTACACTTCTGTGTTGGAAGAAAGTTAAGCATTGTACTATGATTACTACCTACAGAATTGATGTTCCATGTTAAGAATCAGAAGTAAAATTCCAGAGGATTTGGCAACAATATCATAATATTGTATTGGCATTGTCTTGGGCTTGTGTAGTGTATGTAAGAGGAATAAAATGAATCTCACAGATGAATTCCCAGATCCAAACACAGAAAAACAACAACTACTTTGAAAAAAAATATTCTATTCAACAGGTAAAACATGCCCGGAGCTCCAGCCACCCCCGAACGGAAACATCACAGGGACCAATCTGTATGGTGACGTGGTGACGTTTACCTGTGCGGCGGGGTACGAGTTGATGGGCAGCGACACAAGAACCTGTCAGGGGAACGCCCAGTGGAGTGGAAATCAACCTTCATGTTCTAGTGAGTTTAAATCATTCCAAATATAATTTCTTTTAATTGATTGATGAAAAATAAGATGTTAAAACCTACTTTCTTATAATGATAAATGATAAATCAACGAATCCAGACAAGCTTACTCTCTCAGGGGAGTGAAAGAGGCCATTTACATCAGAGCACACCAACCTTCCCTCAACCGGGACGGGGGCCGATACCGACTTCCAAGCACTTTTCACCCATTGCAGACGTCGCACTTCCAGTCTGGATGTGTGACGTAGGCTTTGGGTCATCTAACTTGATAAGGATCAGAGGACTGATCGAAAGCTTGTTGTTAAGCGCTTGATTTTGTGTACGGTTATAAAGTTTAAAATTGCAACATCATGATAAATGATGAGTTTTTTCTATGGCCATACACAGGAGTGCAGTGTCCAACCCTGAGCCCCATTCCTAACGGACAGATGAGCGGCGGAACTCTGTTCGGTCAGCTGGTCAGTTTTCTGTGTAACTCTGGGTACGAGTTAAGCGGGAGTTCGTCTCGGGTGTGCCAGTCTGACAGCACTTGGTCGGGGATACAACCTTCCTGTGTCCGTAAGTTTCATCCATCTCCGAATTTGCGATACATTTTGCAAGTCTCCAGCTTTCTTTCCATCTTCCTCTTTCATTGGATCATTACATGCCACATTTCAAGCTATTCTAATAGCTCGTCTCGTTTTACTTTTGTAATGCAACACGAGGACATAAAATGAGTACAAGTACAGTGTACATAAACATTGGTACATAGTTTTTAAAACATTTCCTAGACTATAGGCCTATAAAGGTTGAAAGAGCAAGGACCTTGAAAAGAGTTATGAAAATAGATACAGATGAATGTGTTTTCATTTTTCGCACTATTGACTTACATACAAATGCCTACTAATGTATACTGCATATGATATACATAAGTGTTATAATCATTGCCCCCATGCAGCTATGAACTGCACAGAGTTGACCCCGCCGCCAAATGGAGCCATCCACGGCGGACAGTTACTGGGTGATGCGGCTGTGTTCACCTGCGCGGAGGGATACGAGATCCAGGGCAGTGTAGTTCGGTTCTGTATGCCCGATCAGTCGTGGAGTGGAGAAGAAACCACCTGTCAAAGTGAAGTTCCTGTTTTTGGTTTTCAATATCATTCTATTTCTTCAAGTGTAGTAAACACAGCACGTGGTTACCTTTGGCTGACATAAAGCCATGAGGTTAAATATTAAGATTTAACCCAATTGCATAAAATGAACTTCAACTTCTCATTTGAGGGCCTTTGATCTAGGTTCCATTGACAAATTGGGTAATTCTATTATCTGTATTTTACTACTTATCTTATTATCAGGGAATGAAGTACAAACTAACACATCTTTCCATAAATGAAGTAACCCAGTCTGAAATAAACTTAAAACGAATTGAATGCAATCTTCTAGGAAAGGAATGCTCTCAGTTGGACCCCCCTCACAACGGTGGCATCAATGGTACAAACTTCTTCGGCGACAAGGTCACCTTTGACTGCGATGCTGGGTACAATCTGGTGGGAAGCCCATCCCGTACCTGCCAAAGTGATCAGGGATGGTCAGGAGTGCAACCACACTGTGAAAGTGGGTAATCGTGACTTGTCATCAAAACTTAAGCTTTAACGAGTGCGATTAAAGCATCTCGCATAACTCCTTCCTTCTTTCCTTCTTTTCTTCCCTCTTTCCATCCTTATTTCTTTCTTTTTCCGTCCTTCTTTCTTTCTTTCTTTCTTTCTTTCCCTTTTCTTCAGAAATCCATTATTGAATTCATCATCTTGTAATTTTTCATATCTATTATATTGTATGTATGCATTTTTACCAGCGGAGGACATAAGTATTTAGATTTTAACACGGATTTAACTTTTTGCTTATAGCCTAAGGAATACCAATGTTAACGCGAGGTAAATTCCATGTAAAACCTTTCTGTATGGTATTCATGTTTTTCAAGATAACAGTTACAGCTGTGCGGTTTAAATGTACGGAAACTGGCCATATGACCGTACATAGCTTAGTGGAGTATGTATTTAACGTTTAATATCTTGGTATTCCATCTTAGGGATACGCTGTACAGCTCTTGTATCCCCTGCAAATGGCGTTGTATCTGGCGGTTCGTACTTTGGAGACGTTGCCAGCTACAGTTGCTATCCAGGATACGAACTCGCTGGTAATTCTACACAAACCTGCCAGGCTGATGGAGTATGGAGTGGAACAGGAATGACTTGTGTCAGTAAGTGACAAAGCCTGGGTACCATCCTCCGTTGTAACCACCGGCTCAATCTTTTCTAACATACGTCGTTAGCAAGCCACAAGAATCGGCGTTTCATCCTCGGCGTTTTGAACGGAGGATGATGTCCAGACTATAAGTGAAAAACGTCAATTGTATATAGCAAATTCAGCGACTTCTGCATTAGGAAAACAGGAAACTGGTATCATTTGCAGCAAGTGCATGAAAAAATCATTACAAATATACTGTATCATATATTGTTTTCTATTATACTGTTTTTAATTTGAAAGCGTCCGACTTAAATCGAAGATTTCTATGCGGAAATAAAGATATTTGTAACATTTAAACTTAACACTCTCCTTTACTACACCTTCAATATGAAGACATTTAATTGCAATATACGCGATGTTGATGATCAATTGACATGTCAAATTCATCTATGTAAGGCTATAGTATTCTCCTATCCTCAGGGAAACAGTGCGCACCATTGAACGCCCCTGTTAATGGCAACATGACTGGTGGTAACTTCTACGGAGACCAGGTCACGTTTTCTTGTGACACTGGATTCCAACTCACCAACAGTGATGCCAGGGTTTGTGGAGCCAATGGCGTCTGGAGCGGAGTGCAGCCGACCTGTGAAGGTTCAGCCCACAAATCATAGCTCAGTAGATACTCAATAATATATTACAGATGTCAGACTTATATGCCAAGTCTAACAGGCGATTTAGACTTTTTTCAGATACGGTGGCACCTGCCATTTACAAATGTCAAAACGATTTCCACCCGTCCGCTTCACTTGCGGAAGAATTATACTATTGACTTTTTTGTTCGTAAGAGAAAATAGTTCCAGACCACTCTTTTGAATCTGAATATGTTGTAACATGAATATGAATATTACAATCAAAGATGATATTCTGATGCTTTCCTATATCCTAAACGTGGATGGCATAATGTAATGGGATTGTTGGTAAGAGTGTGTGTGTGTGTTGTTTACATTTTTGTTTATCACAGTCGTAGAGTGTAGCGCCCTTCAAGCGCCACCAAACGGCAACATGACAATGTCTGGAGTCACCTATGAAGACACTGTCACCACTAGCTGTGACTCTGGGTACGACATGGTCAGTGGGGACACCGTCAGGACTTGTCAAGCAACCGGGGACTGGTCTGGTACTCCTGTTTTGTGCCAAAGTAAGTTGATTCTTTGATACTTTAAAAAACCTATAAACAAATCTCTACGTCTTCAAAGTTGGAATAGACACCAACTGAAGCGACCGCATCATTTATGTTAAAGCAAAAAAGTCACCTAGATGCAAAATTTCAAACTATTTAGGCAATCAAGATGTTGCACCTTTAATTCATGTTGAAAGTCTAAAAACAGTAATTTTCAAATTAACATCATATTAAGTGCAAAGTTTAAATGATGGGTATTGTGATAATTTTTTTTGCATAACCGCTGCAAGTTACATAATATTTAATGTAAACTATAGTTTTGTCAATTTTTTTTCACAGAAAAGTGCTGTACACAACCTTCTGTACAGTATGGATCCTACAACGGAACTATCTGTTACAACGAGTCCATCTCTATAGAGTGTGAGGAAGGCCATTATCTATCTACACCAGATGTTGAACTGACTTGCACGGAAGCAGGAACCTGGGACAAGCCGGTTCCACGATGTGAAAGCAAGTAATTCTTCACTTCCAATTCATAATAGCTGTAGCATTGTTCTAATAAACATCATTTACTTTCTGTCCTTTAAAAGCTTCCACAAAAGTGAGACGAAGATGTTCCAATCATAATATGACGTTTTCTTGGCTTGGGTAACTAAGAAGATACAGAGTTGGGACCGCGAACTTTTAGATAGAATTTGAAATTCTATCTCCCGGCAACCCCACTCGTTCTACTTTCTATTACAAGATAACAATTGGCAATATTAAGCAATTAGCAACATAACTGCAATTAAACATCGGGCAAGAGTTTGCAATAAACTATTATCCTACAATAGAAGTAGACATTTATAGTTGTTTTTGCCTTTCAATACAACCACAGAAATCTGCTGCAACGCCTCTATAGCTGGGAGCAATGGATACCTGACTGCGCCGTCTGGGTACTGTTTCGGTAACACGGCGCTGATTCGCTGCAACCTGGGGTACAAACTTGACGGGGAGGCAAATATTCTGTACTGTAACGCCAGTGGAGGCTGGGAAGGAGAGATGCAAACGTGTGAAAGTAAGACGCTGATATGTCAAGGTGTATAGATGATATAAAAACGTCAGTAGTTGATGGCTGCCAGCCGGCACATTTACACATCATTATATAGTTTTTTAGTTACTATCCATAAAGAAGATTATGAGGTACTGGGTTCGTTCCACTATGTTGATGATCGTTGATGTTCGGATGTCCATTTCAATGGAGGTTTAGCGCAAACTTCATTGCAATTTTTAGTAGTTAAGATTATATTGTTGTTCTGATATTTTTGTGTTGTAAGATGAGACTTTTAGAAAAGGTTAGAAGATATACACAAATCCGACAATGTTTGAGTTATGATTTACTAGGAAGCAAAGAGTTGCTATCCATTTTGACACGTGAATATTCTCAATCATAAATCTACGATATTTTTGCAATGTAAAAATTACTTCACTTTTTTACATTTGGTTCTTAACATTTTAGGAATCACTTGTGGCGACCCTGGTGAAGTAAGGAATGCCGTTAGGATCCTGACAGGGATGTTCTATGGAGACACCGTTACTTACGTCTGCGACACGGGCTTCCTCCTGGTCGGTAACGAGACTCACACGTGTAACGAGGACGGTTACTGGGGCATACCGCCTTTTTGCGAAGGTAAAACGAAATGTGGAACCAAATATTGTCTGGTTTCGTTACAATTTTGAGGTGCAAAAGAACTGAAATCAACAAAAATATATTATTATTTATATGGTGATTATTATGTATTTAAAATTTGCCGGTGGCCTTGTGGTTAGCGCTGTTGGCTGGGAACCAGGTACTGAGTTTATATACTGGTGTTGTGAAAAGGGACTTAATGATGTTATCCGAATCCGATATACATTAGTACCCATTTCTTAGAAAAGACTTTACATGGAGGCCCCGTTTTTAGGACAATCATGCATATGCATCGAGCACGTAAAAGTGGATAAACTTAGCGACAAGAGTAAGAGGCCCAGAGTAAGAGGCAGCATTTTTTTTAATATACATTGCCCTCTTTCTCTTCGTTTTCAGCAAACAGCTTGTGCAACAGGACTCATCTTTCTGTACCCAAAGACGGTTCCAAAGTCTGCTTCGACAGTCCCCAGGGCACGACTCCAGTAGAGTACTGCCAGATGCACTGTAACGCACCGCTGATGTACAGCGCCAGCACGTCCATGTATGAGTGTAGTGTGGACACGTCATGGCGCTGGCAGGTCCGACAGGTGTACTCAGGCATCACCTTATTCAGCGTCGTTTCTGTGGGAGAATGTTCACGTAAGCATTGTGTTATATATTAAGTTTAGTATCAAGTAGCATACAGGACCACATACCACAAGAGATGCCGGATATTCTAGAAGATACTACTGCAGACAGCACTACGATATACTTCCTCTAGCTTTTCAGGCTGCTGTGGCGCAGTCAGGTGCGACAGTGGGGCAGGTTTTGTTTATTAGTTCTATATTTCAAGTTCGTTATTACAAGTGAGAGTAGTGACAACGGAAGTTCATAGACTAAGACTCCGCACAGTTAATAGCTATCAAAAGCTTAATGATAAGTGTGCCAAAGTTCCATTGTTCGTTTCTAAAAATTGAACACTAGGAACTACATCTGTCGGCACCTCTCGTCCGTGTTAGACTGACACTAGACTAGTCACGTGAGGGCGGAGTTCACTGCGCAGCTAATTACCATATTTGCGCAGGTCCAAATCTGACACATTGAAAATAAGTCTCTAGACCTTCTATGGACCATCTTTCAGGTCCCCAGTAACCGCTTCACATTCAATTGGCTCCACTATTACCCTTCAGGCCATCCTACCTGTAGAAGAAACCCTGCTTAAAGGTCATAATGAAAATAGGCATGGGAAGTTGCAAGGGCCCTGGGATCATCATCAAGAGAATCTTCATTTAACTGCCCCCGTATCAACAGAAATTTAGTATTCTAATTTCCTTTACAAGTGGCTTACAGCCAGTATATAATATACTAACACGCGTACGGATAAAATTCTACATGTATGCTGACATTTTGCTCCTTGTAATGCTCATGAATTATGTATGTATGTATGTAATGCTCATAGCGCCATTGAACCCGTTCGTCCCCATAACCGTGGGAGGACTGGTCATCACAGCAGGACAGCCGCTGGACATGACGGCTATCGAAGACGAGATGAAGTATCAACTGGACCGTCTAGGACTGTGCAACAATCCGTGTGAGGTGGGCTAAGTTGCTAATCATTTCGTATTTCCTAAACTAAACAAGCTTGCTTTTTCGTAAAATTTCTCAGGTCAATTATACATCCTAAATATGTGTCACATCCTAAACATGTGCCACATGTTGCATATGCGTCACGTGTTGAATATGTCTCACATGTTGAATACGTGCCACATGTTGAATATAACGTTATGTCACATGTTGGATATGTGTCACATACTATACATGTGTCACATCCTAAACATGTTACCTATTTCCAGATCGGGAGCATAACAGTTGAAATCTTTAACGCACGAAGGAGGTCAGGAGGAATCCAGTACCAGATAAGTATCCAACTCCGTGCCTACGCCGATCCGGCGCTGATCACTCCAACCAACACTATACAGATGGAATGGGTACGGGTCGCAGGCGTTCTGAGGTGACGAAATTTCAGTTTATTGAAGTTAGATTGCTTTTGTTACTCGGTGACTGGAGGGTAACCTCCGTCGACAATGTGTTGTAATCGGCCTATGTCTTGAGTGTTCGTACCTATATCTCTATGTTTTGAATTCATCACAGAATACATCAATTTTATCAGTTTCGTTTTATCTTATTATTTCGTAGGTGACTAGATTAATTCCTACTTATCTCATTCATCTTTATTTAGGTGTAATTGTACTTCATTTCGTCTTGTTTCATCTATTTCCTACTTTTATTCAAGTACGTATTTTGTCACAAGCAGTGTGCTTCCGATTAGTGAAAAAATAGTAAATAGTCCCTTTTTTCAAAAAGATTAACTTAATATATCTACACTGGAAGCTGAATTTAGAATCCTGCTACTTTGTGTCACCAGGCAGCAAGCTATGCAGATACAGACATTGGTCCAGACAGGAGGATTGGTTCTGACCATTGGGAACCAGACGCTGTCCGTGGCTGATAACGGGATCACCATCTCTAACCCCAGTCTGGGCTGCAAGGATGGAGAGATCATGCAAGGGGTTGACTGTTGTAAGGGTCATTTAAGAAAATATGGGTTTTACAACTAGTTAGTATTTTTGTAACACCCAATGTGCCTAACATCCAGTTATTGTAATAGAAAGTCTTATTGTACTGATACACTGTATGACTCAACTAATTACTACTACTACTACTATTCTACTGATTTTCCGCTAAGTGCATAACAAAATGCAACATACGACTGTGATACGATCGCCAACTGAAGGCATCCTTGTGACAACTTGCACTGTGTACTACAAAGTTTAGCCTAGTCTTGTTCAAGAAAATTGTGTTTAAGACGCTGGCAGTCTGTTGTTAAAGTCACCACCAACATAAAATCCGGCGGCTTTATCATAACTGTGCCACAAATGTGATTATAACATTAATATTACGACTGTAATTTTATTGTTGTAAATTTATTCAAAGACTTTTTTTCCTATGTACAGTTCCATGCGGACCAGGAACATACCATGATACTTACGACGATATCTGCCAGCCTTGTGGGTACGCGAGTTATCAGGACGAGTTTGGACAAACCGAATGTAATCCCTGCCCTGGGACGTTTACTACTGAAGGGCCAGGAGCCAAGGATATCAGTGAATGCAAAGGTACAAATATTTTTTTTTCTATACTTACATTATAGATAACGATTAAGGACACTTTTACAGTAGTGATGAAAAACTTTTCTGAAAATTATTATTACCATCATAATGATAACGAATGACGATAATGATAATGATAACGAATTGATGATGATGATAACAATAATAATAATGGTAATGATATTACTGATAATAGCCATTGGCTATTGTTAAGGGTTAACCTTATAGATTGATGAATAAATCTCGACATAAGATATCGACAAATAGTAGTTACTCAAGTAACTAGATATGATTTTGGAAACTGTCAGACGTTTCAGATAGCATCCGCTTTCTTTCGTTAGTAACAGTGAGGGGATCTGTCGAAAATAAGCGGTTATATACCCTTACTATGAATTGATATACAAATGAGTTAAAGGCAATTCTAGATAGTCTAATCTTCATCGACGTGTGTCACATACCGTGCGACAAGTCAGAAGGAGTCAGTCACTTCGTCTTTCGGGAGGGAGGTAAAATGGAGTTCCCGTGTTCGAGGAGGTGCCTATTGCGCGTTAACAATCTCATTACTTGGATTGGGTTTCTATTGGCTGCAGTAATAGAATAGAACAAACTTGAAGGTTAATTACTGTTGTCAATCAGTTTGTTTGCTTGTTTTTGGTTTGCAGAATTTGCTGACTGCGACTGTGGCATCCATCCTTGCATTTTGAATGCAACTGGTTATTTCTGTCATTGCTTGGTTGGATATCAGAAGAAAGGCGATGACTGTTTCGGTCAGTACCTACGTGTACGGTAGACATCTATTTCACTATTCTAGCTTGACCATCTTCCAATATCTTTAACAATTAATCAAGAATGTTAAGCTTTTAATTCAAATGTAGACCATTGTCGTATAAGGAAGGCTAGTGTACAGTTGCAGACAACAGGAATATACATAATCATATACACTATAAAAATTATTATAGAACTTTTGTTACCTTCAATAACTGATTTTTTCTCACCAACTTGACACAGACATAGACGAGTGTGTAGATCCAAACATCTGCCCCAATGCCAGGTGCATCAACCGGCCAGGGAGCTACTCCTGCCAGTGTTTAACGGGATACGAGGGGCCAGTTTGTGCAGGTAAAATAGTCTGTGTTTAAATAGAAAGTAATATAGAATTTAATATAGGATCGAACCTTTATCTTTGTGTTACAAAGCCTGATATTATATCATAGAATTCTGTTTTCTCTTATCAGATTGTATTAGGTTGAGCCAAATTTTCTTTACGTCTCACTGACATCTCGCTGAAAAATCATTCAAATTTGTTGTTTCATAGATATCGATGAATGTCGTTATGCCAGTTACTGCCCCGATCACTCCACCTGCACCAACACTGACGGCGACTATTACTGTACCTGTGAGCAAGGGTATCAAGGGGACAACTGTGACGGTAATGACAGACAGATCCAAATGGCATCTTTTGAATTTCCAAACATTGACTTTTTTTACTCACTTTGGTCCAAGGGAATATTTTCTAATTATTCTACTTATCATATCTAATTTCATTTTATTTTATTTCCATCTTAACTTAAAGACCAAGTTCTATGCCTACAGAATTACTGGAATATTCTTCATATTTAATGGTATTATATAGTTTTGTTGTTGTGATTTTGTTTTCTTACATGTTTCAGACATAGATGAATGCCGCAATACCAGCCTGAACACGTGCGGGCCAAATCAACTTTGTGTCAATACGGTCGGCTCCTTCCATTGTGATGGTAAGATCCTCAATCTCATGCGATTCAATTGATATTTTGTAACTGGCTATAATAACCCAACACCGATGCATGTTAATGTTTTAAAAAACATGATACATATTTAGTTTCAACATTCTTCATCAAAAACTCAAAACATAAAAACTCACTATTCTGACATACCTTGAAGTACATACCACATCGATACCCAATGATCCCACGGCTATCAATTTTTTTGCAACAAAAGCTTACAAATTGGCTACATTTTGACTCAATAATTTCGCTACAGACTGCACGATGCACATTGGGAAGTGCTACATCATGTCGGACACAAAGGCAACGTTTGCCGAGGCTGAGACGAAGTGCTCTGCCGGCGGAGGCATTCTGGCCACCGTAAAAGACCAGCAGACTCAAGACTTCTTTGTCCAGCTGCTGTCCGTGTCCAACAGGGACGTGTGGATCGGCCTGACTGACCTGGACGTGGAGGGTCAGTTCGTGTGGACTGATGGGTCACCACTAGGCTACAGCAACTGGGCTCCAGGTGAGATTCTCCATTTCTCATATAGTGTGCATAAAAAGAAAATAAAACATCCGTCTCTTATTGCTGCGCTAATAAGGTAATGACAAACGTATCAAACAGTTTCAAACAGTCACCATAAAAATTTGCTACATCATTCAAAATTACAGGAGAACCGAATGGTGATGACATGACTGACTGTGTTCACCTGTGGCCTCTGGCGAACTTCCGCTGGGATGACATGCCGTGTGGCAGGAGCAACTACTACGTCTGCCAGTACAGCATGGCCTAGGATATATCCTACAGTATGTCCGCCAGTATACTAGGACATAAACAACGACCTACCAGTACACAATGGTATTTGCAAAGTAGAGCCTTAATGTACGTCTGCTGAAACAACATGGTTTGAGCATTCAGGAAGATCTGTTCTGATTCATCCTGTGTAGCAAATGTGTTTTGAAGGACCTGGAGCACAAAATCCAATGCTATAGCCTATAGATAGCAAGTTCATCTTATGCCTGTAGTATCGTCAATGTTGTTTCTATTTGAAGCTGTACATTGTGTTTTAATATCCGGTTATCATCCACTGTAGCTGAATCCACCAGCAGAAATAAATAGAAGGTAACGTATCTACCCAAGGAGCTACTCGACATTTTTCTGCTTTTCGGTTTTGAAAAGAAGTCTGTTTGGGCCAAACATTAACCATCCATGCTTTGTTACAAATACAATGGTATCTGATACATACATTCATCACTAGGATGCTAAAAACCTGTTTACTGTCGGTATCCTTTGTTCAACGGCTCCCCTGGAATAAAGTGAACTGAAAGCACACACGGAATTGCCCTTAATGACCCTAGGCTTTGAAGGCACAGACGGCTTGATCGCTTTTGTGATAAACTTTCATCAGAGGCATTTCATTGATCAACTTCAACTTGTTCAAAATGTCAGGTGATTTTATCCGCTGTCAAAATAACAAAGAGCAATTGGATATTTGTGTTGAACACATTTCTGATTATAGCGGCGCATCCGATACAGTTTTGTGACTGTCTATGCGACAAGAATGTTTTAAGCTTTTTTTTTTTTAGAACAACCTCTCTTTGAGTTCCATCTATCTGGATATCATCTTACAGTGATGTATTTCAGCTACCCTGTCTTTGAAATGTCTTCACTATACTTAATCGTTTCGGACGTCGACGTTGTCCGTAACTTACACTCAAAATCCTTTCATTACCTTTGCCAAGAAGGTTATATTTTGGGTAGCGTTTGTGTGTGTGTTTGTAGAAAAGCACCATAACTTGAAGAGTTTTATAGTAATATTCTCGAAACAATTACAAACGGCCTTGACCGAAGTGCCTATACAAGACTCAAGCCAAAGGTTAAAGAACAACTGCCGGGAAAGGAATTTTGTTTTCGACCTTATCGTGTGCAAACATGAACTCATGACTATACCCCCTGCTGCAAAATGCATTTGATTACATTTACCATGACACAAGGGTTATGTTTGCCACATATAATATTTAGTCAGCTTTACCATTGAGTACGTTTTTCTGTTCCTTTCTGTGCCCGGTCTGTATTGACATACCGTATTGACATACCAGTGAGTCAAGGCAGCTAAGAAAGTTTTCATCACCACCATTCTTTCGTTTCATTACTTGCATACTTAATTGCTTTTGTTACCATTTCTATTTATCGAAAAGCCCCAATGTTTCCGTTCATTTCCCCGGCATTAGTATAAGCTATTGTGTATTTCACAATTTTTGCTCACACTGTTCTAATTGTACTGTACTAAATCTAAAGATATTTAGAAAAAACATAAGAGAATTCTTTTCAGTGTAGGATATCAGTGACTGAATCCCAACATCAGGAAATTCGAATCGCTGAACTTTTCTTTGTTTAAGCCCGTCTTAAAGCCCAGTCAAGTGTGTTATACGATTGTCGTACATGGGAATTTGGGGAATTTTCGGGTTGGTCATTGAACTGTCGTTTGACGGAAGATTTTGGTTGTGGTTGGTTATGTCGCAACCTGCTCGAGAATTCTTCGACATCTAAAGTCGTACGACGGCATACGACGAAATTGACCACGCCGTACCGTATGTAGACCATAACAATATTGACTACCCCTTCCCCCCAATACAATACTTCCGTTACCAGGGCACTTCTAACCTACGAACTTGTTGACAAGAAATTGATAAAAGAAACAGTTACTTATTAACTTGCGGGAGGCAGACGTGTGTATTTGTTTTGCAAATGAAGTCCATGTACTATTTCAACATTGACGTCAGCCTCAAAAACAAGTCCTCTAAGCAAGTCGCGTATCATTTGAATGCATTTTTGGGGAACCAGTTTTTAAAATAAGCTCCGAAAATGGCAACATCTCAAGTCGCTAAAGGCCTGGTGCTTGTGTGGATTCTATCTTTTTCCGTTGAGGGGTTCCTACCGAACAGACTGAGCACGGTTCACACCTTGAACCCCACGGACTACACTCATGAGGAAATAACCCAGATTGGGGTTCTGAAAGCTGCTGCCAAGTTTTTAGAAGACAACCCTCCACCAGGTGGCGCGGCTTTCACTACAGGACAACTGCAGAATCTGGACCCACTCAACCCGACAACGCTTTTCACGGCCTATTATGGAGGTACTGAGTCACAATATGTCTTACGGTCTTTCAATTTGTTAATACTTTGCTAGGGCTAAGGCCTAATATTTTGGGTCTAGCATTTTATTATGGACAAGATCAAAATTTTTGTGAGGCTCAACCAACTTTCACACTCTAAACTGCACTCGAATCTGGACCAACCCTATTCAAATTCAACATCATTTTGTAAAATTTCTGTGACAATAGTGCTTAACTACGTTGTTTATAATGGCAGAAGCTATAATGTGGACAAATGGAGCAACTCATGAGTCTAATATCCTTGACTTATAATTTTATCTAATTTTTTGTACATGATCTCCAAATCCATACATTGGAAGGATAGCTTTGCTGCATACAACAGCACCAATGCTCCGTTAAAGATAAATGATTTGTCGTTTGATGAGGTGGTTTCTAGAATTTATGATCTACTTTGTATACCCTTGATACATTCTCTGCAAGGACTAGATGGGATATTAAAGCCATGCTGAATTGCATCATCTGAGTCTTCTGACTACTATGACATATATTGTGCTCTATGTTGGCTTGCGATGTACTTTGTTTTGTATGGGGAAGACAAGTGCAACAAGTGCTTTTAAAAAAAGCTGCTCTTTCACTTACTTATATTGTGTAGGTAAAACTTTTACCAGATGAGTTTCAGAACAGTTTCAATGGTATGAAGGGGCGATACTCAAAACAATGGTCCATTTCGCTACTAAGCTGGCCTTCGCTAATTCAAGTCTGTTGATAAAATTATACTGAATGAGTTTCAAAATGCAAATGCAGTTCCATTGTGGTATGTTGAAAGGAACGTTTCATTTCTTTTCGGAATGCAAAATTATTGAGATTTTGATTCATTACGTCAGGGGTTATGAGTCACAAACTCACTCCATCGGGGTAGCTTGGAATCTTCCCATTTGAAATCAATTAGATAAAATATTAGTCAGTGTATTTTACGTATATCAAAGAGGGATACAATTTTGTTGAAGTTTCTTCCACGAAGATACCTTGAAATTTCGACTCGTAAGCAGCGCGGCGAAAGACAAAAAAACAGGACATTTGTCCACCCTACGAGTAGTGGAGAAGGCAAAGAAGTCAAGCATTCCCACACGGCACTATCAGATTCAGGATTCGTGTATTTCCGGCATTAAAATCTGCAGGGTTAAGAAACCTTTTCTCTTGTGATTGTAGCCAATATATTTATCTGAAGTTTGCGAAGATAACCGCTTACGCTTCCTGTTAGTTGACGTGAATTATGAGCTACGTTTTGCACAAATATGACTTACAGAGTTGCGCAGTATAAATTGTTAACGTGTTCCAAGGGTCAAAACAGGTTTAAAGGTTGTACTGTTTCGATCGTTAGTAAAAAAAAAGGTGTTGGTTAGATTTCACGTTACAAACGCTTTAGATTGCATAAAACAACACAATACATTGTTGTATATAGAGTCCATTCCAAGACACCATGCGGATGTTTGTTGCCATTGTTTAGAATTGATTTTAAAGTTTTGTAATTATATGTCTAGGACATTTGATACTTCAGAAATATTTCTAACACTGTTTCAACATTATAAATATTTCCCTGGTCCTTTAAAACTTTGGAAATATTCATGGTGTGGAATTGGATACTTCTAATGGTTTCTAAATAATGATAACAGCATTCTACCATTATTTACCATTTTCTACCATTTTTTTGTAAATGGTTCAGTGGGCTGGGAAGATAGCAATTCACACATCCTTGCAAAGTATGGTTGGGTGCCATGCAACAATGGCCCACCACAAAGGATCCACCATTGCCCAGCAGTGAAATCTGAAAATATACAGATGCAACAATAGGGCTTACTTTTATGGGGGCAATAAACTAATTTTACCATTTGGCCAGGTTTACCATTTTTTGTAAATATTTGTAAATGTGAAATAATCACAGAGGTTTCACAATTATTCTAAATAAAGATATTCTTGTACAGTTACTTCCAAAATGTTTCTAAAATATTCAAAGAAATTCAAATAAATGAGTATTTTCTTAGTCAATTTTTTGAAAATGATTTAATCATTGTGGCTCAGATATTCTTTTATTCAAAATAATTCAGACTAATTATAAATATCGCCTAAAAACCCTCATGGTGTCTTGGAATGGACTCTACTAGTAGTTGTTGGAACTCTTTTCAAACAAGAATACACGCATTATGTGTATTTATGAGAGATGACCCAAATGGGGTTTACATATTGTCGCCTCTCTCATGTCATGGTTTTTGTCGCGTTCATGCCGCAAAGAGAAGTAATTTCATATATGGCGTGTGCACATATATTTCCTCCTGTATCTGTTTGTGCGTGACAGTTGTGTATGTGTAGGCGCATGTACATGTGTATGTGTGCGTTGTGTGTGATAACGTGTGTCGTGTATGTTTTCATTGTGATTAAATGTAAGGTAGTCTTTGTTTGTATTGTGCATGTCTTAGTGCAAATGTTTAATACTATAATTGTTTTGTCACAATCTGAATAAAGTCAAATGTTTAAACCATTAATCTTCCCCCTTCGGAAACTGTACTTGTTTAAGCTTAAAAATCTGCGTACTGTTTTTTAGAGGTGACGTCAGGAGGAAACCTCCAGTCGGCGATTACAGAGATCATCGATGCGAACTCGCGAGTGGACAGCGACTACCTGTCTAGTGCAGAGTACCACGTGGGTGGGGAGGAAATACAAGCAGGTAAGTTTCCTTCATGTCCCTTTTTTTCTCCAACCCTACCGCAGGGAACATTATACAACTTGCATTTTGTACGTGTCGTATTGTATAATTGTTGTGCCATTACAAATACTAACTCTGCATTTCCTTAACTTAAATATTCCACCTTCTGGTATGCAGCTTCTATGGATAACATTGAATAAGTTTTACAGGATGTTTGTCAAGTACTCTCAGAGGTTAGGTCCGGATATTTTTCGACGTTCTTTTAGGCATTTTCATCGGAATTTCTATTTGTTTCCGTTTTCTTGATGTATCGTGGCCCAACCTGTCGGCACACGGAACTATCAAAGCTCCATAAACCTTGTCACTTCATAGCCGTCTCACACGTTAGGCCGCGAGAAACCAAGAAAACGTGACAAAATTAGAAAACCCGATAAAAACGCCTACAAAACGTCAGAAAATATCCGGAGCCTAACCTCCGCTTGAAGAGTTTTTTTACCAGAGTATTTGCCAAGAGCAATGAGGGACGGTTTCTTTGTGATTTTACATCTAATCCTCAGTGTTGTTTTAGATTACATGAGGTCTTGTTTGTTTGTTTGTTTGTTTTTTAGCCAATATCAGGATGATAACACAGCGGAACAGCATACTGGGGGTCCTATCGGCAACACCACCCAACTTCGAGTCAGCGCGATCCATGATCGGAGTTTACCTGCACATCTTACAGGACTTCTATAGCAACACCAACTGGGTAGAGCTGGAGGGAGCGGTTCCGTACGAGGATCTCGGTACTTGTACTTGAATTCTTGAACTCATCTTAACCTAACATTGTGTGTAGTTCATTATAGCTCATGCCATTTAAGGATTAAGGACCTCTTTAATGATTATATATTCTAAATTGAGCATCTCAAGCTAAATGTAAATATCATGAGATATATTCAGCACTTTTCATGGACAAGTGAATTAATCAATGAATGTCATGTTTCAAATAGCCTATGGCAACCCCCGTCTCTGTTGAGGATAGTTTGCTTGCCCTTTTATGTATTTCCCTGTGTCACCCCCTTTGCAAAAACAAAGAGTTATTCTGTGCCCAATACTGTTTACTGTTATTGGATGTCTTGGCAATTCTGTAAACTTGTAATACGGTGGTATGTGGGGAAAATGGTCTTTTGGGGCTTATGTTGGTTTCATATAGGCTGTAAAACTAAGGTAAATACGGAAATAATGCTATCTCACCTGTGACTTTGTAGGGTTGGAAGACAGAGCTCTCCGACCGGTGGGTACGACCGTTCCAACTTGTCAGGATTGTTCAATAACTTCGTGAGTAGCCTTTAATGATTACAAAATCATAATAAAACAATTTTCATTGATAGGCAAACTTGCTGAAGTCAACGAAACACATAACAAGTGAAAATTTTCATTCACATCCTAAAAGAAAACAACTTGTACTGAATAACCATAAAATTGTGAAAGTGAAGATGCGTACAAGACATCGCGTCATGCAGTCATGTTTATTGCATATATTATATATACTTAGTCTAGTAGATGGCCTAAAACTTTAACCTTTACAGCTATAACTTGAATAACATAGATGTTGTTTTGAATCCACCATCTTTCATGATCTATTTAGAATATGGTGTTTGTTTCTTTACTCACAGGGGATGCAGATATAACCTTCTTCTTCAAATGTTGCTGACGAGTGGATACAAGAGTGGTCAAACTAAAGTCAAGCCAGCTCGTAAGTCCATTTATTTTCCATTTTTTTCTTTCTATTGTCACTTACACTAAATTACAGATCACCTTAGACGTACCAACAAGATAAAGGAAATCATGGACTTAAATCAGCTGTATCTATGCTTGCTTGCAACAGTGCAAGAAAATTATTACCAAACAGTGAGTTAGGGTGACTCTTACGTAATGGAAACAGACATATTCATGTGAACTATGCGTTTAGGTGCCAAAATATTGTCAGCATTTACATACATTACCCTAGGTTAGGTACTAAATTTGAATGTTTTTTTTTCTTCCCAATTTTAGCTTACACTGCCACGACCGGTAAGTGCAGCCATGGCGGTTTGCTGGATGATTCCCGCCTGACGGTCCCGACAGGAGGCATTAATAAGGAGACGAGTGTTCCCAGTCTGTCTCCGCACTACTATCTACATGAGCAGGCCGCACAGGCAGCGGTGCAGGCAACCACCGACTTCTTCATTGCACCAGGTCAATAATTCTTCATTACTCATTAGACTATGTTTGAGCACTTTTTGTGATGAAGTTTTTAGTTTCCTGATGAATCCGTATGACTGGATGATGTTGGGTATATTCTTGTGAGATTTTTGTGAGATTTTGATCTTTTTAAGCATCTAATTATCGGGTCGAACTATCCAGTCAAAATCATCCATTGGAAACTTTTCTCTCACAGACTGTCTTGTAAAATATCTGGGATAAGATATTCCAGTCTGTATTATTCTTGAGACAGTTCATCTAATTATGGTTGGAACTCTCAGGAATTTAATGAGGATAACTCAGCAGTAGTATAGCCATAAATACAAAATGTGAAAGTGATGAGGAAATCAGGATAGTGTGTTATAATTTATTTTTATTTCCTTTTGTTTAGGTATGAGGCTGTGCTCTTATTCTCTACATTTGATTATTTCCAAGCAGTCAAGCGTAGATCTGATAGAAATCTTTAAACGACAGATGCAAACCATAGCCTCTATTTTTGTCATCAAAATGTCTTACCTCTAATGTTGACAGTTTTCCGCACTGTTTCCAGGTTATGGCCTGCTCTCAGAGGTTGGGGACGACAAGTTCCGAGAACTGCTGAACCTCGGCTCGGGGAACTCCATGGTGTTCGTGATAGACGTGTCGGGCAGCATGGGGAATGACGTGGCAGCAGTGAGCCGGGAAACTGTTCAGATAGTCCAGAGCACCACGGGTACAGCCAATGCACCCTACAACTACATTCTGTCTACTTTCAGCGATCCAGGTGAGCATAACTAATTTGCATTCGAATTATGCATTCTACGACTGTTCCTCCTTTCATCTGGT
This sequence comes from Branchiostoma floridae x Branchiostoma belcheri, assembly GCA_019207045.1. Taxonomy (NCBI): domain Eukaryota; kingdom Metazoa; phylum Chordata; class Leptocardii; order Amphioxiformes; family Branchiostomatidae; genus Branchiostoma; species Branchiostoma floridae x Branchiostoma belcheri. Next base: position 5,610,252 of record CM033040.1, on the reverse strand, counting down.
AGACAAGGACATGGCGATAATGATGAATAATAAAAATGTTACGATCGATTATGTACAGAAACATCCTATTTACTAGTAGACAGATGCACATATACATGGAAAAGACAACATAAAGATGTCATTAATCAGATGGAATGGGAACATTATTCTTGTTTGGGAACATTTGGGTGTTTATTTCTTAAATCTTTATCGCCTTACGTCTTATGTAATATTCATGATCCACTGTTCTCTGACTCTGACTCTATACCACGTAGCACTATTTTGTATCCACATGACAATAATGACTATCGTCCTTTTTAATGTGATTTTTTTTCTTACCTCACCAGAGATTGGACCAGTCCGCACAACCAGAGACCCTGCCGAGATGATCACGTGGCTCGAGGCGCTAACCGTGAGCGGAGGAGGAGACTGTCCCGAGTACTGCTTCTCTGGAATAGAACTGGCCCTGCGCAACTGCCTGCCGGAGTCTCAGGTTTTTATTTTTACAGACGCTGATCCGAAAGATCCAGAGAAGTACAGCAGCGTGGCAGCTCTGATGCACGGGAAACAAGCTGTCCTCAACTTCCTATTGACAGGAACGTGCAACAGCCGCAGCTCACGAAATGGACAGGAACTAGGCTACTTTAAAGGTAAAGAATAGTTTTCAACATCATACCCATTTACTTGAGTAGCAATTATTTGGCGTAAGCTTTTACCTGGATGTCTAATCTTGATCGACATCAAACTAATCTTCAATAGTTTGTGTTTCATATTTGTTTTACTGAAAACATGACCAACTTTGTCTAACATGACTTTGTTATTTTTCTCTGATATTCAAATTTCAATTTAGGGAGATGCATACTTTTACACATCCCCAAGATCATTTGGATGGTCTGTAGGCCATAGAATTTTTGTATATGCAACTTGGCAAACCTTTATACCTCAGATATTCTCCAAGCAGAGGTTGCCTCGCTTAGATAGTAGTGGTCGGGATTTTTGTGAGGCGAGCGAGCCTGTACAAATCCCGACGACTACTACATGTATCTCGCTGACCAAACCTCTGCTTGTTGGAGAATATACCTCGACCACTTTGTTCCCTACAGCTTCCTCTCACAGTGTCAACAGACGAAGCGGCAGGGACAACTGGTACGACCTACTCGCGCAGGAATCCGGCGGATCGGTGTACGAAGGCGACAAGGAGAACATCGCGAACCTGACGGGAGTCATCAGCGTGGCCCTGTCCAACTCCGCTCCCGTCACCCTGTACAAGGCGACCGTGCCGGCGGGCAGCGGACGGGTTGTGCCGCTGGAGGTGGACAGCGCTCTGTTGGAGTTGGTCGTCTCGTTAGTGGCTGCAAACAGCGCACCAGACGTGGTTATAGAGACGCCCGACGGTAGGCTTACGCTCCCTCTGCACATGCATCAATTAGCTTCTAGACCTCTCCCAGGTGCGCTCCATCCCAGAAGCGCTTTTGGGATAGAAGCACAGCTGGGATGCTAACTGTATTAGAGTATTACTCTATAATGGCATAGAAAACCAATTGTGTACATTTCTAGTTACTATGTGAGCACCATGTGTAACTGATGATTAGACAATTAAAAGCCATCGTTTAATCCTGTGTATCGAATTATTGACAATGGCTAGATATCAGCAAAGGCTTTAGATTAGCTTTAAAAACTAGTTAATATAATTTCGTATTTTGTCGTTGTACATACCAGGCACGCAACAGGTATTCGGAACACCAGATGCCGAAATTGCTGTCAACGTAGGGACCAACAGAGTGTATCAAATCAAGAACCCGTCTCCTGGGACATGGCGACTACGGCTAAGAGGTACTGTGAGAACTTTGTTTGTTTAAATCTTTGTTTATTTATGAAAGCTCAAATCAATATCGGCATGCAGGCCGCTTTTCAATGAGGTCATGAGAACAGGCAAGGGTCAGACAAAGTTTGCATTGTTTAAAGTCTTAATAAGTTACTAAGGTACTGTACAGAAAAGAAAATAACAATCATCCAAGATACTTCGATGAAGGTTAGACATCCGGGTAGTAAGATAATTGCTATGTGACTCTGACGAAAGATAACGGATGTTATCTGATTCGACTGACCGTTTCCAAAGTTTTAAAAAATTTTGAAAATATTTTGCACGATATTTGAAATCTTTATTTTGTCACGTTGACTGAACGTTTGCTTAACGCAAAAGGACCAACGATTCATCTACGCCGAAAAACTTCCAAAATATAACTTAATCGAAAACATTCACTGTTACAGAAGTCTCTTCTTATACATGTTTTGGCTCATATTGTTACAGATTCGCAGCAGTACGCCCTGGAGGTTACGGGAAAGAGCATTGTGGATTTCTCGTACCAGTTTATGAAGACAACAAGTAACGGGATCCTGCTGCCGATAGATGGGAGACCTGTGGCAGGTGACTAAAGACGTTTATCATTCTCTCTCTTACTCACTCATTCATTTATTAACTCATTCATTGACTCACTCATCACTCATTCATTTACTCACTCATTATTATTCAGTCACACTCACTCATTATTAATCACTCACTCAGTCACTGAACAGTCACTCAGTCACTCAGTCACTCACCCACTCATTCACTCACTCACTCACTCACTCACTCACTCACTCACTCACTCACTCACTCACTCACTCATTCACACACACACTCATTATTTCACTAAATGACATTTGTCTAACACGGAGAAGATGATGCAATGCACTTTTATTGCCTGAGTAGTAATCAGATTATTCCTATTCTACAGGGGTAAATACAACCATCATCGTTGACGTTCTTGGGGCAGAGAATATCCAGCAGTTGTCGACAATTTCCCTCCTGAACGCGGCAGGTGAGGAGCTGGTGTCGTCTGCAATGACCGCCGTTGGTGGACTTCTTGGTGCCAAGTATTCTGCTGTAGTTACCATACCAACCGAGGTAAGAGTTGTTAAGCTTGTAAAATATCCTCTTACCTTACGCATTCTGATACTTCAATGCCATAAGGTGGAAATCTGTTAGTACGATATTCAATGGAATCAATGCAACAATTGTCATTTGCAGCATTCAAAATTATTATTTTTTCACCAGGAATTTCGGGTGAAGATCGAAGGCATGGATGTCAACAGTACTTTATTCCAGCGTGTTCAGCCCACTTTCATCCAACCGCAAAGTTTTGATTTGGCTCTAGAGGGTGAAAAAGGTAAAAAAAAAACTAGATAAATGTTTATGGTTAGTAAGATTGGTAGTGCTGAGCGTAGCAATAGCATCTTTTGTCCAGCACAGAGTAATATGCATATGCATTGTATTAACTAGAATCAACTGTAACTCAAAGGAACATTTTATCAAGGTTAAAGAAGGGGAAAGGGAGCCAGGCTGGTCGCCTTGGCATACGTTTAAGAGGTAATATACTGGGCCAGAGCACATTGAACTGATAAGTGTTAAACTCAGATTGATCAACACATCATCTAGACACATTCCTTGTAAGTGTCACTGACGAAAGATAACGGATGTTATCTGAAACGTTTACCGTTTCCAAAATCATATATAGCTGCTTAAACAATTGCTATTTAGCGTTATTTGCAAGAAGTGACTAGTATGTATTTCTGCAACATATACACTTCCGTTTTAGAACCACTCTATGCGGGAGCCACAGCAGACGTGCATTTTCTGCTAGTGAACCACGGAAGCAGGGGGACGTTCACCTTCACAGTGACAGACGACGCTTCCATGGTGCAGTCTGTGTCACCGACATCGGTCACGTTACAGCCGACCGCTAACACGACAGGGTACATCAGGTTTGCAGCTCCTAGCGCAGCGACAGTTGGTACAACAAGGTATGAATTGATACTTATTCTATGTTCATGTAGGTCTTCATATCACAAACAACACCAATCGCTAGCTAAGTTTTCATTGTTTGAAAATTGGTGCCATTTGCACTGCTATTTACTATTAAATGGGTTAGAGTTATCTTAAGAAGATATTAGCGTAGTCATATCACGTATTTAAACAAAATGTGCAACAAGAAATGCGTTAAAAGTTATAGCAGATACCAATGACAGCATTCACAACAAGAATTGCAGCCCACTATCTTGTACAGAATTGCCTTTTGGACCTCTTTGATCAATTTCCTGGCCTGTCGGCTACTGGGTATGCAAACAAGAAAGTACATTCAAGTTTATTGGTTGATGCTATGTACATATGCGATTAAAACTAACGTATTTTACACTCCTTTAGCACTGCAACGTTAACTGTGTCGGGACCTGGAGGTTCGTCCAACTCACTGGTTGTCAGAATCACCGTAGAACCTCAAATTGTAGTGGTAAGTATAAGTTCCCATTCTGTATCCCATTGCTAAAAATTCACAATGAGTTTAACACATTTTTTTCCTTTCAAATTGATATATATTTTATTGTGTTTTTCCCTTTATTATCAAAAAATTATAATTTCAATTATTACATTAATAGTACAACTAAGACTAGTAGTTCTACAACCTACAACACTTTTGCGCAGGGAGTGATAAAATGTACATGTGTATGTGTCTCCTATCACATGGTTTAGGGTACATTTGTCAAGCATAAAGAGATTGAGACCAGTATTTCTGCAATCACAACTATTGCACATGAAGCAAACCTTTATCCATACTGATCTTTCTCTCATATACAGGTTATGTATACAATTACTATATATATATATATATATATATATATATATATATATATATATACATTATTTTCATAATTGTCATGGACTGTTCATGATAAATATTTACCAAACAACGAGTTATGATTTATGTACTTATCAATTTTCCTTCTTTCATGATTTAATGAGTATATTTCCAGACTGTGGACGACGTCTCACCGACGTGTACAATAGTGGGGGCTGCAGGTAACTGCACCTTGGAACAACAGCACCCCTCTACCTGTGGCAGCCATCACTGGTCCATAGATGTGCAGGTTAGAGATGGGGAATCTGGTGTCTACAGTCTGACTGCATCACCTGAGGGGAGTGACGTCACGTTTAACCACGCAACATTCAGTCCGGGAACTGTTGGGACGACCATCGCAGCTACATACAGGTTAGTAGCAGGCATACCAAAGCCCTTGAAGATATGTCAACATGGTCGTGAGTAACTCTCGTCCAAAGTTCTGAGTGGAGGGGGCAAGCTTACAGCATTTACTCACTGCCACAAGAGCTCAGGATTCAAGATGTCAAAAACGGAAAATTCAACTTTTTTGGCGAATGTAATTTAAGTGAGCCATCAAAGGTGTTAATGGTAACGTTGATTTGTAACTGCCGGGTAAACCACCGAGTACGCGAAGCGAATGATACAGGGCGTTATCTTACCGTAACACACCGAGGGTAAATCTGATAACTTATGCTATTATCAATCAATTAATCAATCAGTCATAAATCAGAACCATTTTCATCATGTATATATATGACGATGATGATGATCCTTATTTGTACGATCTTGTCGTCATAGGCTAAAAGCCGGATCACATACTATTACATAAAATACTATACTATAGGCCAGTATTGCTGTGTGTAACAATACTAGTTTATGATGGGAGACGTTAAGTTTAAGGGTTTGCTTGATTTGAATTTTCATAGCAAAACATTGACGTTTGCACAACTTAGCTCCACCTGCTGCACACCAAGAGGAACCGTGACTGTTGCAGACAAGCAGGGGAACATCGCGCAGTGCATAGTAAACTACTACATTCCAACAACAACGCCTGAGCCAACGACGCCCCAACCAACAACAACGCCTCAGCCAACGACACCCCAACCAACTCAAGTGCCTCCCACAACTGAATCTCTAACAACGACAGGGACCGGTCCGCCCACCGTGTTAGAAGGAGATTCACCGGTATTAAAAGCTACTTTGCACAGTTTCAATATCAAGAATACATCAATGTTATTATAACGTTTTAGGGCAAAAAAAGCAATCTGTACTGTCATTAATTCTCCATAAAAGACATAGAAAATTTGTTTTGGACATGCTAATGTGTAAGTGAAGGCAAAAAACAGTCATAACGCAAACATAAGATTGATTTGTTATTATCAAAATGATCAATTTTTCTTTGATGTAATGCCAACCATTGGAGGTGCAATGTACACAAAGCTAATTCACATATACAATACGTTTTTATCACCATCATAAGTTTTAATGTAAACAAATAGTGAATAGGACCCAACTAATAAAGATAGTCTATTCTGAGAAAAAAGATAAACATGGCACTATATTATCAAGTTCACCCCTGAGGCATCGCCGAAATGAGTTTCGTAAGGGTATTTTACTATCCAAGTATCTTATATGGGGTTTCAATGTCAAGTTGCCCTTGCCATCTTAAGATTCAGAACATTGACATATCTTTTCTTTACTTAACAGGATGACCAGTCTTTGGGAGCCCCACAGATTGCACTGGTGGCGTCTGCCGCTGTAGTGGCTGTAGGACTATTAACGGGACTTGGTGTTGCTTTGCACTGTATGAAGAAACCCTCGGTCAAACCCTGTGCGGTTCCGACATAGAACTTTCTTTTCGCAAATATTCGCATTGCCTGCGTAAATTGAACAAGAACCATGTAACACTTCCTCACGACATATCGATACTGACACATTTATAATATAGATCTATGGTCAAAACCATTGACTAAATTTGCAAATATCCTTTACCGCCTAGCTGCACGTAATTTAACAGCAGCGACCAGTTTTAGTGAGCTCATGTGGCTATTTTTTAATCTTAATATTCTCCTGACCTTGACCATTAATTTTTGTCATTACTGTTTGTACCGGTATTATTTACATGGCGCTATTTATTGAACTTAAGACCTGATAAAAAAAAAGCACATTGAAGAATTTTGTAAATATTTTTGGTCCTTTGTGATTGAACTCGGGACCAAGTTGTTCTTGTATTTCTTTCATATTGTTGCTTCCTTTCGAACTGTGTGACGTTTACAAGAAAATTACATTGAAACCAGTCTGTACAATATTTGCATTGTATTGTAACAATAGTACAGACAAAAAGACAAAAGACCACATTAAGTTGTCAATCAATTCACACATTCTTTTCAGAAATGATACATACCCTGGCAGAAGGCATTGTCTGTTAACATTTGTATGTACATCAGGATGGCAAATCATATTGAATAAAGTAACACAAATTGTTGGGAGTAAAACTGTAACATTTTTTCTGGCGAATGTGTAGAGATAGAAAATGTCACAATTTTAACTGTCCATCTGTGCTTGGAAATTTTAGAGTTTTTACTAGCCTACTTAACATTTGAAAAAAGATTTCTTGCTTAAGGTTCCACCAGGGAAGATACAAATGTACTTGGGACAATTTCGGTACCACACACATTCCGTGTGTAAGTCAGGGCTTCTTTTGGTCTCTACATGAACACAATGTCAGCATTTTGTAATCCTGCTTAAAATTTATATGTGTACAGTTTCAGGGATTGTTGCTACTTTGTATTGTGTTACACGTTCTTCAGTATTGTAGCTCTTCTTCTCCTTCTTTGATAATCAAAAAGAAATGCTTTATTCTGGACTTACTATGCAGTAGTCATTACCTTTTTGTCACATTGTTTGTATACAAAAAACATGCTAATAATACAATGTATCTAGTAATACATGATTCTTGTTGAAGTGCTGTTCAAATAATAATATAACATACTGAAAACTTTACGTTTCTCAACAAATAAGACTTGCATTACAATATGTTTGATAAAACATAATCTGCAACATGAGATTATTCTGACAGATTCTTGTCAAAGAAAATATCCTTTGCTCATCTACAACTTTTGCTGCATTGCTATGTTTCATCATCATCTTCTTCTGAGTTCTCTGCTTGCTTTGCCTTCTGCTTTTCTTGTTGAAGTTTGGAGCGCTCGAAGAAATAGTCGAAGGCGAAGTTCTCCCGAGACATCCCCTGGCTTAGGTACTCCTCCTTCTTCTCATAGGTCTGGATCTGATGGGGATAGTTTGGAACAGATTATTGCAAAAAACAACAACGAGGATTGATACAAACACAAATACATATATTTCTTCCTTCTACAACAAGTGTAAATTATTAAGTCTTTGTAAGTGTTTTGCTTTACCCTGCATCTACATCCACAAATGAAACCTTTAAATCTATTGGAAGTTTGTCTATGAATACTTTTAATGAAGATCTGTAGGCAAAGATCTGAAATACAATGTTGATTATTACAAACATGTGTACATGTCAACATGCTTCAGTTCAACAATCTTTTCTACATGTACTCTATTTTCTCACTTAGCTCTGGTCAAAATGAGTAGATAGCTTTATCTGGTTAGACTTAGAGACATCTTCTGGGGTGGAAAGTAAAGCAGGAGGTCCTGTGTTCCAGGAGATCTACACATCTAGCATGATATAGAACTTACTGCACTCATTGGCCTCTTTCCTGGTGTCAGTGGATCAAACCAATATATGGTTTGGTTTTACACAGCTTGTACTTAACTGCATAAAACTGCTACACTTAAGGTGACCATTTATGCTCTCCAAACAAACAAGAACTCTCAGCCTCCTGCAATAAGCTTGAGAGGGCCAGGGGAATCTTTATTGAACTGCCCTCTTATCAAAGTTACCTGTTCCAAACAGTCCTTATCCTCCCCAGCCTGTATGTTCATCTCAGACACCTTGTTGAAGAGTTGATGTACCTGAGGTACGTTGGGTACTCCCTTACTGCTGAAGAACTGATCAACAAACGAGAAAAAAAGTTACACTGCTGTGTATGTTACATTGTAGGTATGAAAGCTTGTGCCATATAACAAGTTTTCTTTAAGCTGTTAGGCAAGTCTACTGTGGTGGTCTTTGCTGTCAAGTTGCCACATCTACTGTGCCTGCAAGCATGTCTAACTCTTGCATCAAGGTGAAGTGGAGAGAGTTGAAGAAAGACTGATTGCAGCTGCAGAGTGTCCACACCACTGCAGCAGCAGGACACAGTGGACTACTACTGTTAAGTTATTAGACTTTCTGACCTGACAGTAGAGCTGTGTACCAGTACAATCAATTAGGTACAGGTCCAAAAAATACAGGAACACTTGTGTACCAGTACTGGACCTGTATCTAAATTAGTGCAAGCCAAGGAGGAAAACAGGTCAGGGGATGACAGCTCACCTGGCAGACATTGCGACAGTCCCTGTACAGGAACTCCAGTGCGTGAGGGTGCTGCGGCTCCACTGATTGGCTGACATCAATGAACCAGATCTGCCCGTTGTGCCACAGCATGTTGTACTCGCTCAGATCCGCGTGGATCAGGTGACAGTCTCGGTACATTCGGCACATCAGCTATGGGGAAATCATGATAGTTCATCTGAATTTATATCTCCTTCATAGTCTCAGAACCCTTATCATAGGCTATGAATATACATGAAAAAATCATTTTCCCATGGCAGCAAATTTTGCTAGACTAAGTTTGTTTATGTTGTTTCTTTTTCATACATCTCATGATATTTTTTTCATCGTAATCAATTTTTGCAATATATCCATCTATCCAAACCTCCATCAACATACACATTTACACTCAAGCACGCACACACACACACAGTCACAAACACATATACACAGACACACGCAAACACCCATTTGCACACACACACTCAAACACACACACGCACACACACTCACATATACAAACACACACTCAAAGCACACACACACACAAAGCACACATACAGAGTCGCACACACACAAAAAACACACATATACACCACCGGAAACATAACCCTCAAAGTTTCCCTGTTTACTTATCATACACAAGACTTAAGCCATGACATCTACAACATATTAACTTACATCCAAACATTGTGCGTATGCCTGTTGCCATTGGTCCGCTGACAGCTGGATGTCCTTGAGTTTCTTGGCAGGTTGTTGGTTCTGCCCGATGAACGACATGACCAGGATGTGTTTCCTGAGGAGAACCACTTCTGGGCATGGGATTCCTGCACGCCGCATTCTGTCAAAAAAAATGATTCAAGATTGTTAAAACATGCATGCAGGATTAAGTAAATGTACATGAATATTACAAACTTATGGGCATTATCAGACAAATATTGATTTGAAATACTAAGCCTTAGAGGAGCATGACCACTAGGTCTTCAACAAGGAAATCAGAGACGGCAATTTTCACCTCCTTCCTAATACTGCTTTTTGTCCCTTCTATTGTCCAGTACCATAGACAAAATATGACCATAGAACTAAGGATGTATGGTGATGCTGTACTGTATATTATTAAGTGGAATCACAAAAACAGACACAGACAGACAAGCAAACAATACAGTACACACCTTTCCCATGGATATATACCACTTATATCTAAACCATAATAGCTTTTCAGACCACAATATTGATGACTGAAGAATCTTTTCCACCCCAGAAAACCCTTCCTACAAACCTGTTGAGGTTGTGCATCTCCTTCTCGGCCCACAGCTTGATGATTTTGCGAGGGTTGAGCTTGCTGAAGCGGTCCTTGAAGCGGAAGTCCTCCTTGATGTAGCGGTCGCGTGTACGGAACTCGTTCAGTGTCGTCTTGAACACCTTGATGGCGCATTCGTTGGGAACCAGGAGGTCACCCATCCTGAGACAAGCCAACAAGCCAGTAGAGTCAGAAATTGTGCAAAGGCATTGATTAACATGAATGATCTTTCGAAATGTCTGACTTTTTGTGGAATCAAGTTGGCATAATGGTTAGGGTTCTCTTTTTTATTCAAGTACATATACCTATAACTTGAATTTATCATCAAGGTTAGATTGTGTGGCGTAATCAGCAGCACTCTGGTCTCAAGCCCAAGAGGTCCTGGGTTTGAAACCTGCAATGTGATTGTCACTGATCTTTTGCCCTTGGGAGAGGCACTACTTTCCTTGCTTCACTCAGGTTAAAAATGAGTACCTAGCTTTGGTTAGGGCCGTCGCTCGGATAGACGTTGAATGCGCCGAATGGCAGCCGCTTGAGACTCTTATAATTTGGCCCTTCCTATTGTGAGCTCATCACAATTCAGCCCCTGGATGCAAAGAGAGAGTAGCCCTCTCAATAACAATAGCTTGAAGTGACTTACTTGCCACCGAAGGCATGGAAGACGCAGGCCTCCTTCCCCGTGCTGATGCTGCCATTGATACACTCCAGAATCTCTGCATTCACCAGCTTGTACAGGAGCAGGCGGGTCCGGGGGTCGATGGCTTGTTCCTAGAACAATAGAAAAAAGAGTTAAATCAGACACTTCAATGGTACATTGTATATTGAAAGAAAGTTTTATTACAAATTGCTGCCTTTAGGCTAATTGCAGGTAACATGAAAGGGTACAGACAAACATGTATCTACTCTAGTATCTACTCTAGTCTAAAAGATAACTCTAGATGCTGGGTTATTGGGTTCGACTTCTTTTCTTAAGACGAAAGAAATATATATTCTATGTTTAACTTCTCAGTTATCTGGGTTTGAAAATAATGCGCCTTAAAAAGTTAAAATAGCTGTCTTCAAATAGCTGAATCTTTTGTATCATTCAAATGACACACCCTTCAATATGAATGACTTTCCCATGTGTCACTTGAAGTACAAAACCTTTGTGTCAGGGACCCCAGCAGCAGTATAATCAAATGCTGGATACTACTACTAATAATAAGGGACTTACAGCTGTGGAGATCTCCTTCTTGTCATGAACCCTGTGGCTTCTGTGGTCCTCCTTGTAAGAGTGGACCTTCAGTGTGTTGTAGACATGGTTGGGCAGCACCATCCCTACACTGTCTCCACTGTGGAAGTCTGGGGGGAACTGTACAACAACATGTAGTATTAGAGACCTAAGTGCTGTACAGTAATGTTTATTGTTAAATACTATACTTTAGACACTTTCTTTACTCACATATATTGTATTTGGCAAGAAGCATTCAAAACACAAATAAAGATACAAGATGGAAAACAGCATAAGTTGGTGCTGTATCAAGTAAGACAATCTACTTGTGCAATAAAAATAAAAATAAATAAAAGTATGAACTATATCAAAGATGTTACAGTTTTGTACATGTGAAAGTGGACCCATATAGTAGTAAAGAACATAAAGTAAGTTGCAATTGAGCTGCTGTATTGGAGATGCCTATTGATACAGCACAACATGTTGTGCTGTCCCTACGGCTAATTAATCAGCCTACGGCCGATTAAAAGGCTATTGGACGAATGAATGAATGAATGAAAATTGGAGATGGTAACAAACAGAGTAATTATTTACAGCATAGAAAGTAATGTTAAGTTGTTTTTTAATGAAAACCAAATTTACATGTAGAATGATTAATACAATAGTGTTGAAATAGACGTCATTAGACAGTGGTTAACTGAATGTAGTTTAGACACTGCAGTATTGCAAAGCAATGTGTAGTGTCAGATGTTTTCATATTTTATTAAATACAAACCTGCATCATCCTAGCAGAGTTTTTCTGCCCACAGATCTTGGCGTCATGTTTGGTGACCATGTTCTGTCCTTTACCTGTGTAGCCTCGCTTGGGTACAGTCGCAGGTTTGTCTACAAAATACAAACAAAATGCTCATTTATGTATTTTGACACAAAAATAGAATCTCTCGATAAGGATACAAGGATATAGAAAATATGTTTATTAAAGGTATAAATGTTTCAATGATACACTTCAATGAATTTGTAAGTGGTCAGCCTGGATCTCTTGGTTTTTTCTTATAACACTCAGTCCAAATTGGGATATAACATTAACTGATTTAGGGAGCGAAGCATACAATTCATAGGTTCAATAGATTCCCATATGAGGTACCAAGTACTTTTTGCAACCTTTCACAACTAAAGCAACAAATTAAAGAGGGACAAGATATGTCCATACCATGGTCCCAGGCATCCTCTGGAGTATCCAGGTCTACATCACTCCCACTGCTGTCCTCTGTCTCTGCTGGGTGGACCATTCGGTAGTTCTCAAACGAGATGGTCACTGTTGGGACAGGAAAGCACAATTTATGTACTCAACATAGATAGATACAGATCAGCAAATAAATAATACGTGAACAGGTCTTCATTTGGAAGGGACTCTTGCATGTACATTGGAGGCTTTGGCCATGGGTTTGGGGTAACCTTAGTAGTAGACACCAAACCCCAGAAGCCTTGTTATGAAAAGAAAGGGTGACCTGGCAACATTGGGGACAAAGATAAGGAGGTGTTCCGCTTGGTGTTGACCTCTGTAGCCTGTGTTTACACAATCTCTGGCTGGCTGGGGTTAATGACCCCCTCCTCTGGGTGGCAGCAACTGTGGGGTTGGCCGCGATTTTAGCCTAGTATTCAGCCAGATTATAGGAGCTATAATATGGCTGGATACCAGGCTAGCGCAATTTTAGTCACTCAGGGTTCTCACCTCTGCTGTCTCCATTGACCTTCCTCTCCTCCATCCGCAGCATTTGGTCATGTTCAAGGTCAAACTCCCTCTGTAACATCTGAGCCAGCAGAAGGTCATCGCTGACGTCAAGGTCGTCTGTTTGGGTAGTCAGGAAGTCTGGACCACTGGAAAAAGGACAAAGTGCCAAGTTAGATTAAAAATTGCATTTATCTTTAACAAGAAGAAGTGCTACGTATCTGGAGGGCAGATACGGTTAGATCAGTGACAGTCGATCATGCCAGCACTGCCGAGGCAACTGTTTTGTCCATCAATGCGCTCTAGAACCTATTCCTTGATTCGCTCATTGACTGACGTTAGCACCCTTCTCGAATTGCAAGTAACATTAAGTGCCTGTCGGTCAAGATTCATAATTGTACAGTATGTAAGTATAGTGCTTATCAAAACTATAGCGGAAAACTCCATCAAATTTTTTTAAAATCCCAACGAACTTAAATGCATTAACATTTAACTTGTTTGCAGTGCCATGAGATACAGTTATGATACCCCAAACAAGTAGTAACTTTATATCATACAGTATTGGAATTTTGGTTTGCCACGAATGGGATTTCTTTCTATGTTCATGTTTAACAACAACAATGTTAACAGGTAACTTAGGACACGTAAACAAAAACAAAGCATGGCGTAACACATTGTATTTATTTCTTCACTAACCTGCCCACAGTCAGCTTCTGGAGAGTCTCCTTGTCTTCGTCTTGTAGTTCTTTTGCCAGTTCTTCGCTCATCACATCCGCGAGAGAGCAAGGCGCCGGGGCTTGGTACGTTTTCCACGGACTTGTGCCGGCCGCTGTCCGGGCCGCCCAGGCGTTTGTTGTCGGTAACGGTGCCGGTGTGGGACCCGGGACCGGGTTTGGCTCTATGACTGCTAAACCTGAACCTTCCATTGTTTCCATATAGTTTCTCTTCGGTATATACACTTTAAAATCTATACAAAATATCTACAAACGTTGTCACTTTATACAGGTCGGCAGAAGTATGTACAAAATTTGCCAAGTCTGCACTTGCAACCGATGCGAAAGGGGGAGGGCAGCGGAAACAAACCTGAGAAAAAACGTCCACTGATTTCTTATTCCTCTCCAAAGGTAGTTGTGAAGTGGCTTACAGGTGCTCAGGTAGATATTGCACAAGGTGAGCTAATGCGTTGGGCATGAAAAGCGCCAAAAATAGAAATGTAACGGGGAAAACTTGGGAGAAGGCAGATTTCTCCGCCTTGCGCAACTGCCAAGATGGCGGCAGTGTGACGTTTCAGGATAGACTCATCCATTTTGCTTTAGGGGAAAATACATATACATAACAACGCGCTTGTCTTCAATTATCGGATCAGAATAGGACTAAGCTTTAAAAATTTACTTTTATAAAATCTAGAATACATCAGATTATATATAAAACAAATAATATTGTTTTGAACTTTTATTTTAATGAATTATATATCTACTATACCGCACTCCCATAATGGTTACATCTGTAAAACTCGTAACCAGAGCTGTGAATGAATTTTGCTCCATTTGCAAAATTTTCGTTGGCATTCTTTCTTTTTTAGAGCAACAAAATGATAGATTATTATCTAGCTTCATATATTTTGATTAATAATTGATTCATGGTACATTCCATGCATTTTACGAAAAGACTTCTTACTGGGAACAAGAGCACACAAGATCGCCTTATTCTACCGGCGTCTCTGATTGGCCAGGACTTCCTCAGGTGGGATTTTTGACCAATCATAACACAGATCTAGTCACCAGGTTTTCCTCTTCTCATTATATAGGTCAGACTTATGAAAAGACAAGTTTAGGTGTTAGGAAGCTCCACTTCTTGGGCTTTTCTTGCGGTTCTTAAGACAGTGACAAGACCCAACATGGATCTCATGCGTTCTATGCTAGCGGGGCATCCCGAAGAGATTTATTCGCTGCTGAAATTCAAGCTAGGAGGGTGCGAAACAGTCCAGGCGAAATGTCATTACGTGAGTCGTCTTTTGGTTCATGGCCTTGGTACTAAAATGTTAATCCTTTAAATTAATCAAATACAAGAGAGATTTTTCAATATTACCTTCACAGGGTTGTCATCAGTATCAAGTTTTTATATCGAAGCTAATTTTTTGGGGACAAAATCGTGACAGTTTTGAGTGGGGCGCAAGATATGATCGATCGCTTTACTGCCTTTAGCCTTTAGTTTAGGTGTGACGTGAGTTTAGATCTTTGGCTGACCTTCTTGGAGCTTTATGGGCCTTGTAAAAAAAATAAAAAAAAATAACATCGGTTTGTAGGAATTGTCTTTCCTTCTATTATCTAATTTTTTTCTTAGATTTCGCTCGAATCGATCCATCAAATACACATGCATCACAGTTTAAACAGTTTAAACAATGTGTTCATACAGACACACATTGTAGTGCAAAATGTAACGTTAGATTACTCAAAAGTTTTTACAAAAAAGTGAGTCGTCAGCTAGCAATAAATTGTTCAACGTGCTAATCCGTTAATGTGTTATAAAGTTCCAAAAGTCTGTTTCATCACCCAGAGATGTCAAATTAAAAATTTCACGTTCCTTGCCATCGGGCGACCCTCCTTAAGAAATGCTCAGAAGTTTTCTTATATAAAATGTTTGACCTGTTATTCCTACAGGACCAGATGTGTCCCAGCATGCGCACATGTTATCAGTACCTGAACCAGACCAGCAGAAGTTTTGCTGCCGTTACACAAGCTCTAGACGGTGATCTCAGGTTAGTACAGCATTTCTGACCAGTCTTTAGAATATCAGGCTATTTCAATACTCTTTTGTTTATGTCACTGCTGCTGGGTGTCGTGAAGCCATGGGTCGTTAGTGAGTGAGTGAGTAAGTTGTTTATAACCCTAAGTAACACTATTTCATTCATTCTTAGGGCCAAATTTAATTAAATGAAGCCTTATTGTTTCCAAACGACAGGAAGCCCCTGTGCTTGTCAAAACTCAGCGTATGGGCACAAATCTCAGCATAGGGATTCCAAATGATGGCAAGGAGATACAAATCATAGCATAGGGCCCCCCTATACTCAACTCTGCTGGCGAGATTCCTGGAGACAATTAATATCAGTTATAAGATGTCATGGATAAAAGTCTTAAAACTTTTTGTGTGAGTATATTAGGCCACTGCATTATATCCTACTCATTTTTGATATACAAATAATATGTGATGTGCATTTTACATTTTTTTCAGAGATGCCGTGTGTATATTCTACCTTGTCCTGAGAGCGCTGGACACAGTGGAGGATGACATGACCATCCCACTGGACACAAAACTGGACATGCTGCACAGTTTCCACACCTACCTACAGGACCCTGCATGGAGGTTCATGGAGAGCAACGAGAAAGACAAGAAAGTTCTGGAAGATTTTCCAACAGTGAGTTAGTCTTTTGACCCCTGCAAGACTGAGAATTATAATTTCTTTAGCCTGACTTATCTAAGATAAAGCTTCTAGCTACCTGAGGTTTATCATCTGTTGCCTTTCTTGGCAAACCATCACTAGACGAACGGACCTAATATGTAGACGTATGCTGACGGATTACAATTTGCAACACCTGACGGATGCTGACGTATGTTGACAAATGCTGACGGATCCCAAAAACCATCACGGATCCCAAAAAATGACGGATCCCACTTACATTTGCAACGCATTCGTAGGTATCCGTAACTCACGGTGGATGCAAACACGGAACCCGTATACTTACGTGCTTCGTGACGGATGCTAACACTGCATCCGTATGGATACTTCCTAAATTACGGACCCTATACACATACGTAACGCATTCGTTGGTATCTATATAAGTCACTAACGGATTTAAACATTGCATTCGTATGAATACTTTACTTTTAACGTAAACAAAAGCATACGCGGTCAGGATTATTGTTTATCAGCAAAAACTGTTCAGATGCAGACGTATACGAATTCGCAACATCCTGACGGATGTTAACGGATCCCCAAGATTACCAAAAGTCACGGATCACATACACAGCCGTAACGCATTTGTTGGCATCCGTGAATCGCTGTGAATGCAAACACGGAATTCGTGTGCTTACGTAATTGGCGGATGCTAACACAGCATCCGAAGGATACTTACTTTTATGTATGCGTGGCTAGCACTCTTGTTTTTGAGCATATATTTTATTTTTTAGATTGGTCATATCTTTCCCCCTTTTTGTACCTCGGACACCACAGTTTGTAATGTCAATACAAGTGAGACAATCCACGTTACGCTAGATACCAGGATACTCGGATTCGTAAGGATGCGAAATGGTTTTTTTTCTGCATTCGTGGCAAGATTACCAACAATGCACTGCTCCAGTGGATTGCTCCAGTGGAGGGGATTCCATTGGAGCAGTGCATTGTTGGTAATCTTGGGATATCTTAAATATGCGACTCTGTATTTTTTGCATCCGTACATTGGGGCGGTGTATTGTGGGTAATCTAATCGTTGTCTCTCTGACCAATCAGACTGCACATCAGTCAGTTTGAAAATAAAGCGGAGATAGTCAGCGTAGTCCGTGAGGACCGCAATCTTTTTGTACCTCAAATTTGAGTTTTGAAACGTTGAACTCGGGATATGGATTTGTACACACGTGTGTGAACTTCTGTAGTAGGGTGATGTTGAGGCGGTGACCAAACTCAAGTGGCAGTCGACGGACGGGACGGCGATCGAGGGACTGAAACAACCAGCCCTGTTTTGTAGTTCGGCGTCCTGGGGCTATTTTACATCACTGTCCTGCGGATCTCACGGCGAGGTATGTTTTATACAATGATTGTTTCCAAACAATACCCGCTTTGAATTCGTCTTTGTGACTACATTCCTTGTTGGCTAGTAGTTAGTAGCGCTTTTGGTATGCTTGGGCTGAACAGAAACTTATCAGAAAACGACATAACGGAGCCTTACAAAACACAAGTCACAAGCATGATACTTGCTGAGTAACTGTTGACTTATTTGGGAAAAAATTGAATCATCATCAAAACAGAACTTGTATACACATATGTTTGTCTCAAGCCTGGTATTTATTCGCATAGGAACATTCTGTTCCAACGGTGTTTATGTGTTTGTTTATATGCGACGTCTCGTAGACAATGCAAAGTCCGGCCGGGGAAGCAGATCACACCTTGTCACTAATTATGCAACGCTAGACTGTTTCTGCCGCGCCCTCCCGGGGGACTTTTTTGGTATGATAATGCGGAATGTAACGGTGATAATGGCGATACCACAATCAGATGCATTTGTTCCTGTTGTATAACAAGCCATTCACCATTTCTTTTCATATACACCCTAATTACTTTGACGGACGCATCCATCAAACATGGATGCTTTAGCTATCTCAAAATTTGATGGGATTATTCTTCCTCTTTTTCAGAAGGCGGGTCGACATTCTCTGGCCGTGTCAACAGCTGCCTGGGAGAACACTGGACTACAGGAAGGGCACAGAAAGAATTGAGCTGGGAGGGATCAGGGCGTAACTAGCCTGAAAAGAAGCGAAGCACTGTCACTAGTAGAAAGGAGACTTTGTGCTGTTGCGAGAAGCTGTACATACTGATACTATAAGTCATGTTAGTTGTACTTTACAAGCTGGATTCACTATCTGTATCCTGTAGCCGGATGTGGAAATTCCTTAGAGTTGGACATCGCGAAGACTTTGATTTGTAATAGAAACAGATATTCGTAGAAGCAAGATTAGCCACAGACTCCCATGTCAGCTTTACATAAAAGTCAAATTGTATTCACATTTGATCCTATATTCTATTTGGAAGTATAAGAAGTCATGTGATATTGGCGGTTAAAGGATTCAACTTTCCCTTAACATAATTAGATAACAGGGACTCTCTGTACATACCTGGTATAACCCATTCTTGGTGCAATATTGTATCTGTATACATATCATGTGGCAGACAGGATTCGGCCTCGATGACAATACGTCGTTTGGTTCTTCTCAGGACTGGTTTAGAATAAGATTATTCTGTGCATTCTTTTCTATTTCAAATCGTGTTAGACTTTTATAAGAAAGTAATTGGGCACACATGATATTGTGATTTGTCAAATGTGCGGAAAATTCATTAAAGTGACTTTGTATCTGCAGAAAATCCCGTTTTGGATTCTTTATGATCTGATCATACGAAGAAATCCCTAAAAAAAATGACTTCGCATCCGCGGCAAATGCCGCATTGGGATTTCTTAGGATCCGACCATGACAAATATACGAGGAAAATCCTATAAAAACGACTTCGCATCCGCGGCAAAGGCCGTTTTGGGACCCGTTCATTCCAGGTATTCGAAGAAATCCTTTGAAAAACGACTTCGCATCCGAGGGAAATACCGTTTGGGGATTCTTTGCGATCCGATCATTCCAGGTATTCAAAGAAATCCCTAAAAAAACGACTTCGCATCCGTGGAAAATCCCATTTTGGGATATGTTTGAGTCTTTTCATTCCGGATCCCAAAAATCCAAATTTCGGATATTTTAGGGATCCAATTCGAATCCGTTTGCATTCGCTAGCATTTGTTACAAATACGCAAATATCCCTGCTCGAATATGGCTACATCCGATACCCTTTCCCCCAGTGCATTAGTACCGAAAATTTACTGTCTAGTAATAGAATTCTAACACTAGTATAATTTCAGTAAGTCAGCTTTTACTGTCCTACTGAAGCATTACAGCCAAGTACTTTCGCTTTAAGTTCTTTTCACCCTTTTTTTTTACTGTCAGTACAGTACAGGGAAAAAGGAGTCATTGAAGAAAATTTAACATGAAAATGGTATTTTCAGATTTCCCAGGAGTTCCGTAAGCTGAAGCCCCTGTACCAGGAGGTTATATCTGACATCTGCAGGAGGATGGGGGCAGGCATGGCAGAGTTTGTACAGAGGAGTGATGTGGACACACTGGCAGACTGGGATAAGGTAACTATTCTATGGAGCATCTATTAATTTTTCATTTATTGGTTTGGCTGTTCAGCATGCACAGCCAGGACTGCCTAACTAGCATTTGGCTATTACATAGGGCTAACCCTGCTGATGTATCAATGTAAACCCTAACATAAACCCCAACATCAGTAAAGATCAGACAAGATCCAAGGACAGGTATGTCCGTTAACGTGAGGATGGTGGGTGTTCAGCACCAAGGACAGGGATATTTGGTAATGCGAGGATGATGTACAGCACCAAGGACAGATATGTTTGGTTCTAGTTCTAGTCAGCAAACTAACAATAGGAACATCACTCAGACAGAGGAGGTGCAGTGTCGGAACTATGTGGGAGATAACAGCAACCTGCTCACTCCACCCAGATGTAAAAATGGGTATCTGACTTCAGTTGGGGAGGTGGAGGGAAATGGCAATGAAAGGAAAGTAAAACTGAAATACTCTCTATGCCAAGCTTTATTAGATAAGTGGAATCAACATCTCATCCCAACTATATATTTTTTTTTTCCAGTATTGTCACTACGTTGCAGGACTGGTAGGAATCGGACTGTCCCGACTCTTCTCCGGGTCAGAGTTTGAGGATGAGCTGGTTGGGGAGGATACGGACCTGGCCAACTCCATGGGTCTGTTCCTGCAGAAAACTAACATCATCAGAGACTACCTGGAGGACCAGGTGGATGGAAGAGAGTTCTGGCCAAAACAGGTGATGTCACTATCTGTAACTTCTGTGATTGGTTAGTAGTTGTTGCAGTCCTGCAAATGATTGGTCCAGTATTTCTTGGCCTTACAGCTCAGTGATTGGTTAGTTTTTTTTTTGTCTTGCAGCTCAGTCGGTTAGTTTTTTCTGGGTAACAGCGCAGTGATTGGTTTTCTTTCTTGGCCTTACAGCTCAGTGATTGGTCCTTTTAGTGTGAAATTCAATGCCTTCTGTAGGTAAGAATGTGCCTGACTGCAAACTTATTTGATAGTGCAAAAAATGTAGTTTAGTCTGTTACCTAAGCAGAAAGTATTGAAGAAATAACTGAACAAATGGATTATGACAGAGTAAATTATGGATAAATGATAACTATTTTTCACAGGTTTGGAGTAAACATGCGAAGAAGCTGTCTGACTTCAGACAGCCGGAGATGTCCCAGAATGCCCTGTGGTGTCTGAATGAGCTGGTGACAAACGCTCTGCTACATGTTCCTGATGTACTGAAGTACATGTCCAGGTTACGCAACCAGAGTGTCTTCAACTTCTGCGCTATCCCTCAGGTAAAACAACACTAATGACGGAAAGCTTGCATTGCAGTCATGACATTCATGTTAGATTTGATGGAAATGATATCCTCATCATACAATGTTGAATTCAGCATAATTTCCAGAAGTAATAACTTCATGTTGTACATCAGCAAGACGTATGTGGACACAAAAAAAAATTGAAAGTTGTTGCACTCGTCATAGTGGCTTGAAAAAGGGTTTACAGACAAGGCTGGGCTGCACACCAGGCCAGACCACCCGGCCAGGTTACCTTTTCTTGGTCCCATAGATATTTCCTGATAATCTGATGACTCTTGACTTAAATGATGTCTTGCAGCTTAAAACTAAAAGGTGTTTGAAATTAGTTGATACATATTTGTTTATAATTGTGTTACCTAGGTGATGGCCATAGCAACATTGGCCCGTTGCTACAACAACCCCAAGGTGTTCCGGGGTGTTGTGAAGATCAGGAAGGGAGAGGCTGTGAAGATGATGATCCACGCAACAAGCATGGAGAACTTTAAGGGCATCATGAGACCCTTCTGTGAGGAGGTAAAATGTTTATTTCTTTCTCATTTCGTCTTAAGACTTATAGTATGTTTTCTAAGCTGTTTGTTCCTCAATGAAGGTCATTTTTGTGTAGAAAGTCCTAAGAGTCCTACAGGAAACAGTTTACCCCTTCAATGTCTAAGTGAAATTGCTACCAAATTATTTTGACTTGTTTATTTGTTTGTTCAGGTCTTTATTTCTTTTATGCATCAATTGATTAGCTAACTATTTTATACAAAATATTAAAACAAAATAGGGCAGTAACATTGTTTCTATCATTTCTGGGGTCCAGATGAACATTGCAAATACAGGTAGGCCAATGGCTATGCCTCAGGCACATCTTTGCCAGTTGAAAGCCACAACTATGCAAATCATGTCCCATATATGTATTGAAAATAAGACATTTATGTTTTAATTTATATTTTGATTTATATTTGTGCTTCTTTATGCAGATTTTCAGCAAGATTTCCCCACAGGACCCCTCATACAGCGTTACCATGGAGACGGTGGATACAATCCGACAGCTCACGGAGACGAGCCACGCCCTCTCAGTCCAGCGCACCCTGACCCCCCTACACGTGTCGTGTGCGCTGGTGGTCGCAGCTATCACCTGGCAGTACTGGACACAGATACACTGGATATATGAACACTACCTGGACTGGAAATGATAATAAAATCTCTGACAGTCTTTCATAGCCCATAGAATTCAATATCCTGACATTTTCAGAAAGTAATTTTCACTAGCCCCAAACCATAAAAAATGATGATATTGTTTTTAAAAAAAGTGTAAATTTCACATCACAGTCTGAGTCACTCACTATCCTGGGTTAACATCAAAATACCACTGTTAAATTTTGACTAATGGCAATACATATCATAGTTATTGATGAATTGGTATAAGATTTGCATACATTCGTAACTTAAGGAATTACCATTCTATGATTATTAGATTTGCATACATGCATAATTTATGAATTCACCATTCTATGATTAGTTATCATACTATTTATGTTAGTATTTTTGCAATCTATTGAGTAGTGAAGTATCTTCTTGTCTAAATAGCAGAATAATTCTGTGTAAGGGGAAATTCTGCCAATTCTAAGCACTTCAGAAGTGAATAGAAGACTGTGCCGTCAATGATAGCATAACTTTAAATGCTGACAAAAATCCAGATTTGATTTAAAAGTATTTGATGAGAGGAATTGTACATCATAACCATACCTTTGAGGCAATATTATACAAATATTACACTATCTATTTTTGTGAATTAAGGTCATTTTGATGGTATAAAAATGGTGATACCTGATAAATGGTGTTGTTTATATCTGATAAGTCCTGAGGCACTTAATCTTTAGCCTAGTCCCTTATCATTATCTAAGTGATTTGTTGAGAACAAATCCTATCTAACCTTAGACCCCCCCCTTAACTAATTTGCATAAATCGACTTGTTATGCTGCTTCCCTCCATAAGGTACAGTCTGATCTATGTAATCTAATAAATCAATGTAATGAACAAAAGTCGATTGCACTAGCATTGGATGGTAGAATCTGAAGATTTAAAATAAATGTAGTGGTAGAAAATACACAGATATCGAATAGAGTCAATTCCAAGTCACCGAGATGGTTTTGAAATAATATTTGTAATAAGTTTGAACTATTTTGAGTAAAAGAACATTTCAGTCACTGAAGTTCAAAATTGTTCAAACATTTCAAAATGAAAGTTTAAATATGTTTGAACCTTTTTATATTTGTTGGAACATTTGGGAAAATAATGATATCATTATCTCTTTATTTAGAACAATTTTCAAACATCTATGTGTTTTTGTTATTGTTCCAACATTTTGTGTCATTTTTTCCCTCCATAAAAACTTTTATTGACCCCATAAACAAAGCTGCTAAGCTTGGTCCTTTGTTTGGCTCTTGTATTTTTAGACTTTCTTTAGTATACACTGGTGAGTCTTTTGTGAGAAGGTGGCAGACAGACATAATTTCCTGCACTTGGCAGGGATGTGTGAATTGCCCTCTTCCCAGCCCACTGACCCAGTTTCATCATATTGTTTCCATGTTCGAACATGTGATCACAAATGATGCATCTATGTTGGCACAGTTTAGAAACTAACAGAAATAATAACATGTTGTAGTACATAGTATTTTGATGTTAGAAATGTTTCTAACATGTTTGAATACTATAGAAACATTTAGAACGTCATATAGATGTTGTAAATAGTTCTAAACAGTTACTTATCACAGTTAGATTGTTACAAAGATTTCCAAATTGTTAGAAGAAAAGGCAAGAAACACCCTCTCGGTAATATGGAATCGACTCTATCACTCAGAAAATGAAAATGCACAGAGAAAATTAAATAAAAAAAGCAAAAAAAAAAAAAAAAAATTCCAATATATTAATAAACGCCATTTCCCCCTTGTTAATTTGACGGAATTTCATAATTGGGCCTTTTTGCCAAGTCTTTGGACGTATTGGAGGTCTTGGGTAACAGTCAAGTCTGAATTTGGCACTTGGGTCATCACAGATTTTCCGTAAAATCTTAGGGATTTCACCATTGTCTTTTTGTCTATTCACATTAACAGCAATCACCTAAATCGTATTATATTTCCATGTAATAATGAAAACTCATTAAACTCTAGAAAAACATTCAAAAGACACCTTGGGTACATATGTTGAAAGATCGTTCAACGGTGATCAGCACATCGACCTTTTTAACGGTGTATCAGGTTTTTCAACTTTGACCTGCTTGCCTGTTTGCTCACCATGCTTGTCCGGCATTTTGTGTTGTCTGACTCGTCTCATAAGAAAAACATCTCCAATCTTCTACTAAACTAAACATTCTAAAAGGAACTTATCACATGGGGCCATAAACGGACAGGTAAGGCATTTGTGTGCTGTTGAAACTTACTGGGCTACGTCTATGCGGCGGTACGTAACTACTTGTTTGTAGACAGTTCACTTCATCAGGTGGCGTCAAACCCTCCTTGGTCAAACCAAGGAGGTTAAAGAAACCTCCTTGGTCAAACAGTTGGGAAAAACAGTTTATTTAACGTTGATTTTCAAAGTTAGACGTTACCGGCATTGCCGAAAACAGCAAATGAATAAAGGCATAAGAAGAATTAGTCCTTTTCTTAACAATCATAGGCTATAAAGGAAGGAATCTCTTCATGTTTCTTGCATAAATTATCTCTGATATGGTATAAAATAAGGGGGAGGGGGTCACGTATTATTTGTCCATTGTTCCCTCTTTTACAATATAAGAATGTGGCCTTTAGAAACTGATGAGATTTCTGTAATACATATAATTGTTTTTGTTGATTTATTTCTGTGTCTTACTGCCATTTTAATTAGAAAGGGCTGAGCCAACCAGGAGTACAAAAACAACCATCGAGCATTTTGTGAAGGAGACGAACAACAACGGGTGCAGACAACAGACCCAGAAAGACTGGGGATGGTAGCGGGACAATGACGTCATGAGCAAGGAAATGAACGGCGTGCAGTAGGGCATAGAGTTTTGGCAGGCTGATGAGGAAGGAGTCTCATCATATCTTTATGAATCTGCCAGTGTCAGAAACCTAAAATGGCAGAATCTACCAAACTTTTTATATGTGAAGAGTGCGGATACAGGACAACATGCAGGGGCCACCTTACACGACATGTCAGGACACACACGGGAGAGAAACCCATGAAGTGCGATCAGTGTGACTACTCTGCTTCACGAAGAGACCACCTCAAACAACACATCATGGTGAAACACACCGGTAAGAAGCCCTACATATGTGGTGAGTGTGGATACAGGACTACCAAAAGTTCTTACCTAATGATCCATATGAGAAAACATACAGGGGAGAAACCTTACAAGTGTGAGATATGCCAATACAGGACCGTTGACAAGTCATCCTTAGCTGCACATATCAGAACACATACAGGTGAGAAACCCTACAAATGTAAGCAGTGCGACTATTCTGCCACACAGAGATGCCATCTAGCCCACCATGTTACGATGAAACATACTGATGAAAAACGCTACGTGTGTGGGGAGTGTGGATACAAGACAGCTGACAAAACTTCCTTCATTGTACACACAAGGAAACATACAGGGGAAAATCCCTACAAATGTGACCAGTGTGACTACTGTGCTGCAACAAAATACACCTTAGACCGCCACATAATGGTAAAACACACCGGTGAGAAACCCTTCATGTGTGGGGAGTGCGGACACAGGACAGTCACTAGGTTTGGCCTGACCCGACACATGAGGACTCACACAGGCGAGAAACCTTACAAATGTGACCAGTGTGACTTCTGCTCTGCGCGTAAACAATATCTAGACATACACGTTATGACAAAACATACAGGAGAGAAGCCCTACATGTGTGAAGAGTGTGGATTTAGGACTGTTTATAAGTCTGTTCTTTCCAGACATGCGGTGAGAAGACACTCTGGGGATCAATGCCATAAAGGACACCAGTGCAACTATTTGTTTGTACAAAAATCTAAACTAGATGAACATACCAAGATAAATCTCACCGGTGAGAAGCCCTACATCTGTGGGGAATGTGGGTACAGAGCCAAGAACAGGTCATCCCTCACTAAGCACACGAAAACACACAGAGGAGAGAAACCCTACACATGTTACCAGTGTGACTATTCTTCTAAACAGAAATGCCAGCTTGACAAACACTTGATGACAAAACACACCGGTGAGAAACCCTACAAATGTGACCAGTGTGACTACTCTTCTAAACAGAAATGCCAGATGGACAAACACGTGGCAACAAAACACACCGGTGAGAGACCTTACCAGTGCGAGAATTGCGGATACAGATCAGCTACTCGGTCTGGGCTTGTCCGGCATGTCAGAAAACACACCGGTGAGAAACCCTACAAGTGTGACCAGTGTGACTATTCTGCTGCACGGAAACACCATCTAGAGCAACACGTCATGACAAATCATAACGGTGAACGACCTTACCTGTGTGAGGATTGCGGATACAGATCGGCAAGTCAGTCTGGTCTTGTCCGCCATGTGAGAAAACACACCGGTGAGAGACCCCACAAGTGTGACCAGTGCGACTTCTCTTGTGCAAACAAGTGGACGTTAAACCAACACGTCACGACAAAACACACTGACGAAAAACCCTACTTGTGTTCTGAGTGCGGGTACAGGACGTCCATTAGGTATTCCCTAACATTACACATGAGAAAACATAATGGTGAGAAACCGTACAAGTGTGGCCAGTGTGACTACTCTGCTGCACAGAAATGCAGGATTGACAAGCATGTGCTTTTGAAACACACCAGCAACAAACCGTACCTATGCGCGGAGTGTGGGTTCAGAACGGCGGACAAGTTTAACTTTTTACGACACATGGGAACTCATGGCGGCAGGAAACCCCACAAGTGTGACCATTGTGATTATTCTGCTGCAAGGAAAGACCAATTAAAGAAGCACATGCTGAAGCACTAGCCTCCACCAGGTCTTCCCACAGTGGTGCGGAGATCGTACAATTCGCCAAAAAATTGGCCAGGGGAGTCTGTCCACACCTAAGTTCAGGTCTTCCCTCCACTTTGCTGTGCAGCTGGCCAACTCCTCTGGTAGCAAAACTCTATTGTCCAAGCAGATCCTAAGGTAGCAATTATTAACAAAGATGGTATCAATAGTTACCTGAGGACTGAAGCCAGCCTAGGAGTGTGTTAGATGACTACCTTTGGCTGGCTATACTCCTTAGCCAGCTTTGATACTATCTTATGCCACTGGTAAATCTGCCTGGAAACTCCCCTGGCAAATTAGTCTCCCTATAATGGCCAGCGTAGTCAGTCTGGTAGAGACTACTACAGCATACTGTCATTAAATCCCTGCCACAAGTCAAGAACTGAGCTTGGCCAACGTGTTGAAACTAGTGGGAATGACGCCGACAAAGAAGTGTAATGATTATCGTTCTAATTAAACTGTTCTTTCATCAGTGACAAGAAATGTATGCAGACAAGAGAAATTCCGGATGTTGGACAACTGAGTTGTATCCACAATGCGACTAAGACTTCTGTATCCACAGTTCAGTTCAGTGCCCAAAAATGGACTTTTTAGCACTGTGAAGACTGGTGTAGGTATTATATGCCTGTATATGAGCCATATATGAGTCTCTCAGTGTAAAATGATTTAGATAGTCCAAAGGCAAAGCAATTGAATGTTGCTGAATTTAGCAGACAACATGTTTTGAAAGAGGTTAATTTGGCAACACTAAAGCCATAAGGTGAGATGAAAAGATGCGTTGACATCTAGATGTTGTTTGAATTAAGTACTATTGAGTAGTGATATTGTATATGATTATTTATTGCTTCAAATTTGTTTTAATTTTTTTCAATTTTGAATTATATTTCGAAAACTCAGCAAGCTCATGGAGATCATATTACAGACAGGAAAGATCTAACTTAAGGTGACAAGTTCCCCAAGCTTAAAATTCTCTTGATGATGCAAATAATGTCTTTGTAATTATGAACGTCTTAATAATGTAATTCACTAATTGGCTCTAAGCTTGTAGACTGAATTCATGGTACAGAGAAGGAGATATTTGTAGTGTTTCAAATTCGCAGTTGAAACACCTGAAGTATGCAATGCAAAATAGATCATATTTGCGTTGTTAAGAATTTGTAAAATGGGAGCTCTCCTCAAAAATAAAACATTGAATATTTTGAGATTTACAGCATATTGGTACAAATGTGTTATACTGTTTTCCTTAAGTTTGTCTTCAAGAAAAGATCACGATTCAAAAGACTGCTCGAACCTTGTACAAACAGAGATTCAAACAACTAGTTTGTATTCATCACTACTTGCAACACCTGTTACACTAAATGACTTGTTCTGGAGAAACGGTTATCCAGGTCACCATTAAGAACTGGTTCAACTCACCCACACGAATACCTGCCAACATTTGGGTGGTCTTTCTGCTGCCTTTCTCAACGTAGTTCAACTTCCCACTGCTAGGTGGTGCTGTAGTTGTAGTGTGCAAAGAACCTTACTATTCAGTGATTTACTGGAGCGGTGGAAAATGAGGGAGCTAGAGCGGCTGAGCAGCTGGAGCTGTGGGGGCTAGAGCGGCTGGGGTTGAGGGGGCTAGAGCGGTTGGAGGGCTCGAGTGGCTGGAGCTGTGGGGGCTAGAGCGGTTGGAGCTGTGGGGGCTAGAGAGCGGTTGGAGCTGTGGGGGCTAGAGCGGTTGGAGCTGTGGGGGCTAGAGCGGTTGGAGCTGTGGGGCTAGAGCGGTTGGAGGGCTAGAGTGGCTGGAGCTGTGGGGGCTAGAGCGGCTGGGGCTGAGGGGGGTAGAGCAGCTGGAGCTGTGGGGGCTGGGGCTGTGGGGGCTAGAGTGGCTGGAGCTGTGGGGGCTAGAGCGGCTGGAGCTGTGGGGGCTAGAGCGGCTGGATCTGTGGGGGGCTAGAGCAACTGAGGGGGCTAGAGCGGCTGGAGCTGTAAGGGGCTAGAGCAACTGAATGGGCTAGAGCGGCTGGAACTGAGGGGGACTAGAGCAACTGAGGGGGCTAGAGCGGCTGGAGCCGTGGGGGGCTAGAGCGGCTGGAGCTGTAAGGGGCTAGAGCAACTGAATGGGCTAGAGCGGCTGGAACTGAGGGGGACTAGAGCAACTGAGGGGGCTAGAGCGGCTGGAGCCGTGGGGGGCTAGAGCGGTTGGAGCTGTGGGGGCTAGAGTGGTTGGAGATGTGGGGGCTAGAGCGGTTGGAGCTGAGGGGGCTAGATCGGTTGGAGCTGTGGGGGCTAGAGCGGTTGGAGCTGTGGGGGTTAGAGCGGTTGGAGGGCTAGAGCGGTTGGAGCTGTGGGGGCTAGAGCGGTTGGAGGGCTAGAGCGGTTGGAGCTGTGGGGGCTAGAGCGGTTGGAGCTGTGGGGGCTAGAGCGGTTGGAGCTGTGGGGGCTAGAGCGGCTGAGCAGCTGGAGCTGTGGGGGCTAGAGCGGCTGGGGTTGAGGGGGCTAGAGCGGTTGGAGGGCTAGAGCGGTTGGAGCTGTGGGGGCTAGAGCGGCTGGAGCTGAGGGGGCTAGAGCGGTTGGAGCTGTGGGGGCTAGAGCGGTTGGAGCTGTGGGGGCTAGAGCGGCTGGAGCTGAGGGGGCTGGGGCTGTGGGGGCTAGAGCGGTTGGAGCTGAGGGGGCTAGCGCGGTTGGAGCTGAGGGGGCTAGAGCGGTTGGAGCTGTGGGGGCTAGAGCGGTTGGAGGGCTAGAGCAGCTGGAGCTGTGGGGGCTAGAGCGGCTGGGGTTGAGGGGGCTAGAGCGGTTGGAGGGCTAGAGCGGTTGGAGCTGTGGGGGCTAGAGCGGTTGGAGCTAGAGCGGCTGGAGCTGAGGGGGCTAGAGGGGTTGGAGCTGTGGGGGCTAGAGCGGTTGGAGCTGTGGGGGCTAGAGCGGCTGGAGCTGAGGGGGATAGAGCGGCTGGAGCTGAGGGGGCTAGAGCGGTTGGAGCTGAGGGGGCTGGAGCGGCTGCAGCTGAGGGGGCTAGAGCGGCTGGAGAAGAGGGGGCTACAGGGGCTGCGGAGGCTAAAGCAGCTGGGGCTTAGGATTTTAATTAGTCATCTGTTGGGATTTAAACCTCTGTGTCGATGTCATGTCAGCTGTATACCAAAAGAGGCTTTGACTTAAACTTAAACCCAGACAAATTTGTGATGGAATAGATTAAATAGAACAAATGGAACTTGATATGCTTTGTGTGTTTTGTAGTCTTTTTAGTTATACTTAATAAAATCATTTTTATAAGCAAGACGGGTCAATAGTGAAATGGGTAGGATGACATACAGATGAAAATCTAATTAAAGGAGTGTCTACAATCATATATATTATACATATTCATCTCTACATAGAATACAGATAGATTATATACACACAACAGCTAAATATATCAAGAAACAACATTTGGATCAAGGCTTTTTATTCCAGTTCATTGGAAGAAAATTTACGTGTCCTCATTGCAAAAAGCTTATCAGAAAGTTCAGAGAGAAAAGAGTTGAAAGTTTCCACTTAACGTCCTGCGCTTAAGTCTTCAATTTGCCATCAAAATTAAGAACAACTTTAGAGTAAGAGCTGTAACTTTAAAGAATATGTACCAGGTATATTCCCTTTTGACATGTGTATAAGAATACAATCATGCTACCACACTGAACAGCTACCAGAAAAGATCAAGAAATCCATTATCTAATATATTCTATTGAACATATTTTCCCACATTGTATGAGTATGTGAAGAGAGCTATTTTACCTTATTCTATCATTGACGTATATAAAATTTACAAAATCCTTTCATAAATCATCTTGATAAATTCCTTACATTCTTTGACACCCTACAAACTTTTAGACACATTTCCTATTTTTTTAACTTCTTTAAAGTTTCTTCCGATTCTCTGAATTCTTTATAAGCAGCAATTATTCTTCCCAATAAGACCTAGTGGCTGATAGAAAAGTGATCAAACATTACTAACACTAGTGGCTTGATTCCCGTTGAAAGGCATTACAAGTACATGTAAGAAATGTAGGCAGGTACTATGGAATTATCACTAAATGACCAATGATATGGTTTGAATTGTGGGTGCTGCGTGGCGGAGTTTATTCGAGACGAGGCTCTCCGGCGACGATGTCCCTCTCGATACCGCACTCGTCCTGGCCCCTCAGGATCTTGAAGAAGCCTGAAGAAAACAAAATAATAGTTTGGTAAGTAGTAGTAGTAGTAGTAGTAGTAGTAGCGTCGTAGTACTAGTAGTAGTTGTAGTAGTAGTAGGGACATACAATATTTTACAACATGGTTGGGGTTATAAAAGACATTAAATAAAGGTCCTGTGTTTGAGAAGAGCCATGCCTCTAGCATGTTGAACACAAAACACTTATTGAAAACAGTAGGGGTCCTTTCTGTTGTGAGTGGTTCAAAACCTACAGTCCCTATGACTGAACCTGAGGCAATTGCCGGCTTATTGAGGTCAACTGTGTTAGCGTCGAATGGCAGCCGCTCCAGACCCTTGAGACAGTCATATTGAAGTCACCCAGATTAGTGTCCAATGATTGATTGTCTATACCCTTGTGATTTAGCCCCGCCTATATTGTAAGCCCTTGGTTGCATGCAAAGAGAGAGCAGTCGGTCCACCCAAGAACAATAACATATTCCTTACCCATATCTCCCCAGTCGCTGTTCCAGCTGTTGGCGATCAGCCAATAGGGAGTGCTGCCCTCCATTCCCCATCCGATCATCTTCACGGCGTGTCCGCCGAGCTCCGCGCCGGACTCATGCTGGTACACACCTGCAGGAGAATCAGCCAATGGGAGCAGTTAACACAGACCTGACATCACATGCCACATGTGTTGCAAATTCTGATTGGCCAACAGAAGGTAAACTCCAGACATGGAGATAAATCAGCCTATCAGGACAGTCAATTGTATAGCACTTATATGTGACCTTCATTCTGATTGGTCAATACTAACTATAGGTCAGTACCTGATATTGTAAACAAACCAGTCAATGATAACAGTCATCGCAGACTTCATACAGTGAATAAATTGTCTCATGCATCGCATGATGCGGAAGCCTCTGAGTCTGACTCTAAGTAATATATCAGCACAAGATCAAGCCAGTAACTGTTTGGGGGTTCTAGCCAGCATACGTCCTTCCATTCTTTGACAGAATTTTGCTGCTGGGAACGGACAAAAATTTTGCCCATTCCATCCTCTGTGACAGACAAAAATTGGAATTTAAAACCAAGCTAACTCTACCATGGCCAGCAAAATATGCTTGTCAAAATAAAGAATTTCAGAGGGTCTAGATTTCAAACATTTCCCAGGGAGCATGCCTCCGGACCACATAAGGAATGTTGTGCCTTCGACAGGATTTCAATTCAAAATCTAGGGGACAGAAAAAAATCAACTGGCTAGAACACTGAACCATTTCCATTTGTAATTTGCTAAACAACAAGTTGTGAGAACATACCAGACTTGTAGTGAGGGAAGTCAGCGTACACGGTGAAGGCAGCCTCCACAGGTCCGTTAGTCATGATCTCCATCTGAATCTGCTGAACCTTGGAGCTGACAGAGTAGGCAGACTTGGCTAGTGGGGAGAACACAGCAACAAACATTTTTAGTATGCTTTTTCATTAATTCTCCTTAACCCTGATTCATTGCACACAGTGGTTTGTATGTAGGCTAAAGCATGGACTTAATTCAATGTAAGATTAGGACGATTATGTTTGAAGACACTCTGGGTTTTCACAGTGAACACACTGCAGCAAAAAAAATGTCTGGAGTTACCTAATCTTAAATACTGCAAAAAAATTCCTCTCTCTAATCATCTGATCACTTAAAAAGTCTATATAGAGTCCCTGTGAAAAGAAATAAATCAACAGTATTGTAAAGTCCCGTTAAAACTTAGCACTACAATACAATTTGAAACCAGTTATTATTTCAGTTACAAACCATAGTGCTTGTCCTTGTTGAGAGTGACGTTGTATCCGGATTCGCATGTCCTCTTGAACCTGGGCGTTGTCCTCAAAATTAGTGCTAACTTACAATGTGTGTATATTTGAAACCAGTTATTATTTTAGTTACAAACCATAGTGCTTGTCCTTAGCGAAGGTGACGTTGTATCCGGACTCGCAGGTCTTCTTGCACCTGGGGGTGGGCTCGATCTTGCCGCAGGCGGGGCGGGAGCCGTTGATGTGGTGCTCGCAGGGGGCAATCTCGTAGGGCTGGCAGCCCTGCATGGAGCCGTAGGGTCCACCCGTGACCAGGCCGTCCTGCTTCCAGTACTCCCAGGCTGCCTCAGGGAAACCACCATGGCACCTGGTAAATACAACGTACAGTCATACCTTAGCATGAAAGTTTATCTGTATTGGTAAAAGACAATATTATAGAGAAACTAAACAGCCAGGGAGGAAGTGTTGAACAGCGATTCTGGAATTTCAGCCAGGTAAGTGATATTATGCTGGAAAGCCACAATGGCAACTGGTAAATACAGTCAAACTTTACTGTTTTAAGTGGCTATTTTTTTGGGAATTTTGGGCTCTTCTAAAATATTACGTTTTTTTACCTTTCAATGTGTCACAATTTTTTTACCTATCCTTACCTTTAGCATCAACAATTTGGCTGAAAATAAATTCTGATCAATTGCATGATCTAGAAGCAATTTTGTGAGACACAACGATACAGCCTGATGTAATAACATCAACTATGATTTTAAACATTCAGAATATTATTGAATCATAAAGTATGATATTGTACTAAAGCATTTAATTTCCAATTCTGTTATAAGAATCAGCAGAAGAGAAATCAAGCTGGATTTCTCCATCCACATAAACATATACAATGTACTTTATTTTCAATAGTGCTGCATGATGTCTTGCAATCAGTACAGAGTCTACACCATCCCAAGCATATGATACAAGTCCAAGTGATTCAATCACCTCAAGAGGGGCAACACCAGTAATTTTGAAACCATAAAGAATGGTCATACCCTTGCAATTTGCAGAATAAAAATTCAATTCCATTTAAAGATCAGTGTTTTCAGTTGAAATTCAATTCCATTCAAAGATCAGTGTTTAGTTCATTTTTGATTTTTGACATTTTCTGCAATTTGAAGTTCAGTGTGATCAGGTATATATATTTTTGATTTTTGTCGTTTTTTTTTTTTTTGCTTGGTGGCTTACCCGTTACCACAGCTCTTGCAGCAAGAGTTCAGGTCTTCAGCAGAGATGTGTGCCATTGTCATTCCCTTCGACGCGACACAGATACGGTCGCTCATTGCCTCAACGGCAGCGAGAGCCTGAGAAAACGAGTTGTCACACCACGTCACAAACATGTAAAGGCTTGCAGGGTTGGACAAGTTTCTAAAATCCACTTGTCCTATCGGGCAAGTACACTGGGGAAAGTACATAAAAATTTACTTGCCCAAATCAATTTTTCACTTGCCTGAAATTTAATGAAATTTCTCTATGTACCGTCGTTTTCAGCAATGGAATTCTTTTATTATCTTTTTTTATTGGCTTTATTTTCTGTGTTGATCATTGCTGTAAAAAGTGACAATCATCAAATTTCTCACTCATGAAAAATCTTGCTTGCCTGATCAGGCAAGTGTGGTAGGACTTACACTTGCCCGATCAGCTCTTTCACTTGCCGGGGACAATTGGACTAGTCCAACCCTGGTTTGTTGCACAGAAAAACCTGTATTGTGCCTAACACAATTATCATAGACTTACCCCATACCGCATGTTTCACAACATGCCATGAGATTTTCGGATGAGAGGTGGACCTGCACTTTTCCGTTAGAGGCGACGCAGGTACGATCACTCATGGCTTCAGCTGCAGCTTCAGCCTGGCAGAGGAGATTTGCAGAGCAGGGGGGAGGGGGGGAGAGGGGAATTGATTTCATTGATTGGTCAATTGTAGAGATCATTGGTTTTAAAGTTAAACATTCCATCATGACAGATTATGTTACAATTTTAAACTTTCTATATCCATACACAAAATAAAGCGCTTACCAACAAGCTTTTGATCAGTCCTCTGATCCTTATCAAGTTGAAATGACCCAAAGCCTGTTGTTAAGCACTTTATTTTGTGTGCGGATATAGTTTCAAATTGTAACATAATGTTGACTACCTTCACTGACGAACTTACATTCAAGGATAAAAATTATTACAAAATGTAAGTCTTAATGTTGAAACAATCTTTGAAGAAATTAAAGACAAACATCTGAAATTTTGGGCATAATTACTGCTAGTAGTTTGATTACTCTGATTGACATTAATGTTTGCTTGATTTATTAATTCAAAGAAATTATTTATGGAGATGCAGGATGGCAGAGCAAAGCATCATACTTAGAAACAGTGGATTACACTAGTATGATTGATATGTAGTGCCAGCATCAGTGTCATGTAGACATGTACAGCAATGAACATATCTGACTCTTGCCTCCCTCATGACCTAAATGAAAATAAAATGGCCTGCAGGCCAATTTGACCTTCTCGTGAATAAAAAATAGTTTTATCAAATATAAACATAAGCCATTTACCCAGCAGGAGCCGCAGGATCCCTGGTCGCGGACCTCCTTGATGGTGGGGCAGTTAGCCCACTGGGTCCGGGAGTCGAACGTGTCTGGGATGTCCTGGGGACAAGAACAACTGTTAAACAAAATCATACTCCTGGTCTCAACATGGAAAAGACAAAGTTTGAATATAGAAAAGACAAATTAGATATTAAGACAAAAAAAAAGCAACACTTATACAAACCCGTAAAATTGTGTAGGAACATGTTATAATGAGTACTTAATTCTTTTTTAGTTTTTATATAAGTTTCTTGTCAACAACTAGTCTTGAAGGATAGACAAAATAAATGGTACATGCATGACATAATGAAGCTTTTTTCAATTTTTTTTGTTTTGTTAGAATGACATGATTGCAGATCTAACAGTAAAAACATATGCAACTGATGTAGAAAATCCCAAATTTCTGAAATTCTATGTCTCCAAATTTCAAAATGTGTAATGCTTTCAAGTTTTTCTGTAGTTATTTCTTATAAATGATGACATCCGAAGTCCTTACCTGAGCGTTGAGTTCGTGCAGCTTGAGAGGGAGTTTGTGGTTGTTGGGATCCCTGATCACACCACACAGGCCCTTCACGTAGGACACTGTCGCACCCTGGAAGTTCCACCCTGCCTGGAAAGCAAAATAGTAAAATGTTGTATTTACGTTAAACTTTATGTACGTTAGACATCCAGGTAAACAATATCTCCGTTTTTATCCAGTTGTAGAGATTTGAGAATTGTACATTTGTACTTGAAAAGGTATGTTGTATTGCCCAACAAGATAACTGGACCAGGGAGAAAGGTACATGTACATTGTAGGTCACAATGGACCAGGGCTGTTTGGAGCTTTAAATTTGTTTCTGTTACACTCATGTAGTTTGGGATCTTATGTTTATATAAGGGAACAAAGAGACTCAGCAACCAGCATACAAACAGTCTGCCAGTCTTGGTTTTGACCCTAAGGATCAACTTTGAGACCATTTTTTAAAATTCCTGGAGATTAAAACTTGCAACTTGTAATGTCTACTCAATGTGAAACTCCTGATTTACCTTCCATGTGGTGTCGATGGAGTTGACATAGTCAATGATCTCCTGTGTCAGTGGCTGGTGGATGGGGAACTCCTTAGCGGAGACCGCCGCGAGCACGGACAAGACAACCCAGGCGAGCATGATGGATCTAACAGGAAACAGAAGAAGAAAAGAAGCGATTAAGTTTAAGAGTCATTAGTTCACGGGTTACAGTGGAAATACTAGTTGAAAAGTCAGCATTTTGTACAATGACAATGACGAAATACAACTGACCATGGCACTTGGAGTGAATCACATTTGAGGTTTTAGGTACATGTACATCAGCATCAGTTAGTTAATAGACTGTCTGTAAAAAAGCGATCATGTTTTAAGAGTCAGAAGTTCACTGGTTGACTTGGAAAAAGCTAGTTTTTATTATCAGCCTTTTGTACAAAGAAAAATCCCAAACTACAACTGGCCAAAGCCTTTGGTGTGATACTAATACTATATAATATATTAGTTAAATTCATTGGTATAAAACAATTGCACATGTACATGTGTAATGACAGCAGAGAAATCAAAAGTGAGTACAAATTGACTGTGTAAAAGAACTCTCCTATATCTAAAAAAGCAGACCTTTGCAGCACTTAACTGAAAACAAAGAACTGACTGAGTCATCGTTCTGTCCTGTCACCTGCCTACACCTTGTGACTGTCACATGATGTTCTACACAATAGCCTAGCCATAAATCACATGTACATGTAATTATCTGCAACACCTGGCTGAACTTCAACATTCTATCTTATACGTGATAAAACTTTGAATGAGCTTTACAAAAAAAGAGGCCTATAACTGGAAACCAAGCTTTAGTTGTCCCCATTGAGGCAAGAGTTAAGTAATAAAGGGTCCTGTCTATTAAATTATGTGTGTCCACATAGTCCAGATTTCATCAGTTTACTGAGCAGTCTTGTTGGGTAGTTTGGATGATACTTTGTACTCTGTCCCTGGAACAATGGCGTCATTTTGAACAGCCTTGCCCTTAATAAACAAACCCTCATTACTTTCAAGGCATGTTGGTAAAATTCTGATCACCAAGACATCAATACTGACAAGCTGCGACCATTAAACCCATAGAGCGCAGTAATTAAACCATTAAGCAACTAATTACTGTGATAACCGTATCAACTAATGGTGCTAACATCTAATTTCTGTAGGAAAAGTGACCATAATAACACATTGTAAGTGACTGGCACACAATAATGGTGCTGTGACAGTAAAAACCCGAGAAAATACATGTGAAAGACATATTAATCTGTCTGTGCTTACAGTCAAAAGGTTGACATTACTTGCAAATAATCCACAGAAACTTTTTCGTAAATACAATTAGGTACTTTAATATAACTAAGATTTGCTATGTGTTCAATAAGTCGTTAATTGTCCTTCATATACACTGAAGCCTGGCTTTTCTTAAATTTTAAGTTACACTTCAATTTTTTTTTCATATATCTATGTCATCAATGAAAATTTTCTACAAAGTGAAGATAGCAGAAACATACTAGTACTGTCAATCTTGAAATGCTATCCATGGTTTTCACACTTTTTTGTGGTGACCTCTTCAAGGTAACACAACTTATTTGCATCTCCACTACGAAGCCTTGCTACTTTAAATTTCCCTTTGAATTATTATTTTAACCATGCACAAACGTCAACCACTTTGAACTAAAACCTTTTGTTTTACTGCCAAATTAAGTCTCCGAAAGAAATGAAATATATTACATTTCATACTGTACCAAACTAGTATTCCAAGTCTTGCAGTGAACATATAGTTCAGTTGAATCAAGGAGCTTTTATCTGATAAAAGCTCCTTGGTTGAATGAACTTTGGCCACTGTTGTAAAGGTAGGCCCTGATCGGGCCTGTTTAAATATAGAACCCGTATACCACGTGAGGCCCTTGTGCTCTGGCTCACTAAACTTTATATTTACACAAAGGTAACATTATACCACCTGAGGACATATACATAAAAATCTTTCCTATTGTTCTCTTAGAACACACTGTACAGCTGTGATTCACAAACAACAAAAACTGGAAAGACCACTAGATGTTATTATCATGCAAATGTTCTTGCAAAAAAACACAATCTTTTGTGAGGTACAAAAGTAGTAGTACTTCTTTCAAGGTGTTATACTTAGCTGATTTAAACAACAATCTAGGTAACAGATCTAAGAGGTAACAAATATGATGTCATCCTTGAACTAAAAAATGGGATTCAAACTCGTGACTTTGAGTCATCATGCCTAGAGGGAATTTTGACATCTGTACAGTTCAAATCAGACTCTCTCCTCTACGTTACTTGTCTGGTATATTGTTGTCCCAGATTTCCTTCGAATGCATTCTCTTATTACAACAGCCCGCCACAAAATTAAACTGATGCATTCTGATATGCACTGAACAAAAACATGTTGTACATGCAAAATCATGATAATGCAGAAAGGTCTACGACGTGCAACGTGTTAATTTGCATGTCAACCCAGTGTTTGTCTATCTCTCGCTAGTGAGAGGTCTAAAAGACACATCCCCAGCCTAGAATAATCTCTCAACACTTAAAAATCCAAATTTGAATGCCAAAATCTGAAGAGCTTCAGAAAAACGCACCTGTTTCCAACGCGTTGCAGCAAGGAAGGAGGAATCATGTGATGCCCACACCCGGAAGTCATGTGATGCTTCAGCTGACCCTAGTTGACCCCTATTAACTAACCTTAGTTAACGATTCTAGGGTTACAATCTTAATTTGCAGAAATTCATACATCTAAATCAATATTTAGAGTAGATCAGTCAAGTATGAAGTTATATGTTGAATCTTCACTGTACAAAAAAAGAAAGATTAAAAAGAGTTCACCTCTAAACTTTGACCTGACCCCACTTTCGCAGAGGGACGGAGAAAAAAAACATGAAACGTGTAAAAAGCGAGGATATTCAGTCCGCTGTGCTGCAGTATTTAAAGAAAAGGCAATATTCGGTAAGTCTATGACCTTTTCTTGCTACTAAGGAGGAAACTGTGTGCAAATATGGTACAAAATAACGCCAAAACGGAGAATAATTGGTAAAGGAAGAAAAGGGGGAGGGGGGCGCTCAATCATATTTGTTTGAAAAAAAAGTAAAAGCTAACTGTACACAAACATTCTTTACCCTATATTGAGTAGACGTAAAAAATGTCCAAACAGCAGTAACCATGCAAACACAAACGTTATTCTAATTGACGTCTCGTAGCATAATGGTAAGGTGTCTGTTTCAAAGCCCAGAGATCCTGGGTTCGAGTCTCAGAACACAGTTTTTCGCCTATGGGGATTTACATGGTTAAGGACCCAAAAGTGAGGTGGTTCGACGACTCAAAACCTATAGAAAGGTTGCAGATACAATTTACAAGAATTTAGTATGTTGAAGTCGAGGGTACAACCTACAAAATATATGAAAATGAGCATAGATTTGCCTGCTCGTTTTTCTATAAAAGACACTTTGATTTGACCCCCAGCGGAGGTCATGGAACTGCAGGCGACGAACAGGAAGTGCCGGTAAATCAAGGCGCAAATTCCCACTGGCCGAAGAAGCAACGTAATCCAACTTATACCGTATCAACACCGATATGTTCCTCTACCATTCACCACAGTTTCCACCTCGCTGTTGTGCACGGAAGAATAACTACGGCTTTTGCAAGTACAGCGGTGCACTATTTGAACCCGAACTACTTTTGGGGACGGGGGTCGCGGATAAATACTGTGTTCTGAGACCTTGTGCTCCTACATTGTGCCCCTGGGAAAGGCACTTAATACTCTGGTGAAAATGAGCACCTAGCTTCGGTTAGGGACGTCTCTTGGACATGTAGGCCCCCGTATTTGAGGATAGTCACACTCTAACTTAAAAAGGCCTGACTGAGCATGTTAAGAACCCACCACACTTTTGTCGAAAAGAGGAGGCACTCTTGCTGGTGTTACTGTTAGTGGATCGATTAAGTCTGTCAAGATATGCAGCTCGTACTCTTCAGTACAAACCTGGTGTGTTATTAACTTATAGCAGTTTATTGGGTATACAATACAAGCAAACAAATGTACAGTATATGCTCTTAACACATGTTTGAGTCATGACAACAAAGGCAAAACTACCTATACCCAATGTTATGTGCCACCTTTCTTGCTTGCTTACTTGCTTAAGGCGAGTCCTTCCGGCCTCGAGTTGAGATGTCAGCCCATACGTCTCTGTCAGTCATTACTTGATGTAGATTGTCAACCTCAAGGCCAGTGTCTTTTTTGAGCAGGTCATATATGTTGCTGTTGGCCTACCTGGCCTCCTCTTCCCGTGCCACCTTTCACCCTTGACCTTTTATCCTTGACCAGGACAGTGACACGACCTTTAAGAAGGAGCAGAAGCTTAGTCAGACGGTGTCGGAGATGGCTGTGCAGGGCGCGGTCATGTCCGAGTCTGGAGTCAGCACCTCATTCACATTCAGCAGCTGGTGGGTATAGTTAGTGCTGTTTTTACCTCAGGTAGGGGTGAGTCAGAAACTGGCCTGGAGGGCCCGGGACTTCTCACTGCGATGAGAGACAGACTAGAGCCAGTTAGAAGCTCTGACGAAGGTGTCTGAGAGACATCGAAGCGTAAGCTATGTAAGTACCCACTGGTTGTGTACAAAGAATTTCTCCTTCATCCTATATTCTACCAACTTGATGAAACTATTTTCGGAGAGACAGACTGTTCTGGAAATCAGACTTTACTTGCTGCACCTCAAAATAGAGGATGAATAATGATGATGATGATGAGGGATGGGTACCAGTACAGAAAATTGAGGTTATATTTTTACAGGTCCAGTTCAGGTCCAGAGGATCGGGTCCTGTCCAGGCCTAGACCTGAACCTGGACCTGATTGTCTGTGAAAACTTGCGTCCTCAACTCCAGGTGGTAGTGGCTGTGATAGACATGCCGTTGTCTTTTATATGTGTGGCTGTGTTTTACCCCAGATGTAACAGAAAAAACTATACCCCTGAAAAGAATGTACTGAGGTATAATTTGTTAAGGGGTGTATGTTGGCATTAACGTCCGAGTCTGGAGTTAGCACTTCATTCACTTTCAGCAGCTGGTGGGTACAGCTTGGCGTTTTACTCCAGGTGTAACAGACAAAAATATACCCCAGTAAAGGATGTACTCAGGTGTATTTTTTTAGGGGTATATGTTAGCATGCTACACCAGTAGTGTTACTTTCTTTACATGTATAGGGGCATAAACTTTTAAAAGGTTCTAAGGTTTACGTCTATACTTCCTCATTTA
The DNA here is from genome assembly GCA_019207045.1 of Branchiostoma floridae x Branchiostoma belcheri. Classification (NCBI taxonomy): domain Eukaryota; kingdom Metazoa; phylum Chordata; class Leptocardii; order Amphioxiformes; family Branchiostomatidae; genus Branchiostoma; species Branchiostoma floridae x Branchiostoma belcheri. Next base: position 5,567,758 of record CM033040.1, on the reverse strand, counting down.
CCATGCATAATCTGCAATGTATAATTATGTACTTTGTTGTCCTTCTGAGCTCTTAAGAGATAGCTTGTAACTTAAGACAATTTTATTGATGAACTCAGTTAACAACATATCATGTTTTTTTTTTTGCTTCTTCCTAATATTTCTTCTTTATACTGAATATGTGAATGATTATTTTTTTCACCTTTTGTACATTTTTCAGCGATCCTGACCCGACCCTATATGAAGACCAGTATAGTGGGTAAGAACTTAAACATAATATTCTGCTTTCATAAACTTTTATTTTGTATGAAATATTAATGTAGAGTGTAGAAGTGAAGACTATTATACAGCAATACTTAACAATAGTTTTCTTTTCCAATTGTTAATGTCTTCATTTACCCAATTAAACTGTCCACTATTTCAGACTCAAAGTACTCATAGATGATGCTCCACAAGCTCACCAGGTAAATTCGACATTCTTGTGCCTCAATTCTTATTCGTTACATAGTTGTGCAGTCAAATCTGCCCAAGAAGACCACTCAGGGGTCTGAAGATCTAGCTTATATGGACAGGTTGTAATTGTTAGAAGTCTCAGTCACATGGTGTATGATACCTTTATGATCGCAAACCTTGCAAATCACAGTGTTTTGTTGCACAACTCTTAACGTATATAGCAATGGCTAGTTTTTTTACTTAGTTTGCCAAGTGTTGTGCAACAAAAGAAATTTTAAAAGAGGTCATACAGTAGATTAACCTGCAATTTACTGAGTCAGACCTCGTCTGCAATTTAGTTGACCAGGCTTTGTAAGTAAATCATGTAATGTACTGTATGTGACAAGGGTTTTACCTGCACCCAGGCCTGTGCAAGTGTATGGAGAATAAATTAAAGTACTTTGAACCTTAACCAGTTCTTACATTATATACTTTTTCCCCAGTCTGAGTTGACAGTCCTGCTGTATCCCATGTTTGTACACCTGCACTTGGACTTGGTCTGCAACGGACACAGGGACGCTGGTTAGTGAAACCTATTTTCAGAAATGGGCCGATAATTGATCCATTAGCAATTTTCTTGTAATGTCAGAGTTTTCCCTTCCGTGAAGAAGAGTACTCTTACTTTAAGAAAAATAGTGTAAGAAAAAACTATTCAATATTAAGAAAAAAATTCTAACTAGTGTGCCAAGTCCCACTAGTACCAGAAATTAATATTAATGTACAAGCCATGAATGGCTAAAACAAGAAAGAATTATTGACAAAGATCAAAAGCGACAATTGTCTTAAAACGCCCTAGTTTGTAGAAAAATGTCTCAACCCTTTGCTTTGTTTCCTTTCCAGCCGAGGCGTTCTTCACCCGTCACCATGGTAACTTCCTGGTAGACAACATGGAGTGGTACGAGCTGATCGAGGAGCTGGCGGGGGTCATGTGTAAACAGGACCTCTTCACTAAACCCAAGGTCAAAGCCTTTAGGTGAGTCCTCTTCACTAAACCCAAGGTCAAAGCCTTTAGGTGAGTCCTCTTCACTAAACCCAAGGTCAAACTCAAGGCATTAATAAGGTTAGTCCTCTTCACTAAACCCAAGGTGAAGGCCTTTAGATTAGTCATGTGTAAAGTAAAGAGAGAAAGGTAAAATTCTTCCTGCCCCAAATGGTACATCGAGAGTCACCTATCTTTGCTTCTGTAGTGTTTGTCTGAGCCACATAACGTGCAATCACGACAACACAGGGTTTGTCCACTGGTAGTGGGCTGTTTGTCTTTCTCAAATGCTGAGTGCTAAACAGACTGTATGGTCTCTGTGAATGTTTTACATGACATCTTGTTGAATTTCTTTTTCAGAGAGACCAAGTATGCCATAAGTCTGTCCGACAAAGCCTTCCAGTATCTCCTGAGGTACCTACAGGTAAGTTATGCTGAAGTTAAGTAATAACACTTTCACGACATTGTAACTATGTTCATACATGTACAATTTTTTTGTTAGTCATGACTTTTTTGTGTTTGGTGTTGACTATATTGTCTTGATCTACATGTAGCCTGTAACCTGCAACAAATTTGTTTATTTTTTCAGAGTGATGACAACCTCATTTTACTCAGACTGTTCAACACCTACTTACATGTGAATGGTAAGGTTCAGGTTTTTGGATTGGTAGGATCTAAAAACGTTTTAGATTGCCGATTCATTGTAACTTTTGTAAGACTAGAATAAAGAAGATCATCACCTTATCAGTTTGGAACTTCCGCACTTGTTTCTATTACTGTGGGTTACTGTGGGATTATTGTATTTAATTTCACTAATAAATGTACAACTCTCTTCTATCTATTTATGATTATAGCAGCTTGGGCATTGTCTTTTACTGTTGTGTACTCATAGAAATATTAGGATCAATGAAATGTTGTCATTTTGTAATCACAAAAGTTACAAAATGTTATAATGTTCATTCTTTTCAGTGAAGCCAACACAAAATGGTGATCTTGACTTGTACAGCGACAAGAAGGGCGCAGGGAATGAGGTTACCATGGCAACCCCACCTCACACGCCCGACAACAAGGTTCAGCCCGGCGATGTGACACAGGTGTCGCTACAGGACTGTATACGGCGCGTACGGGAGGGAACACCGTATCTGTCGTCCGTGTGTCTGTACACCTTCCACAACACATTCCAAGGGTGGGTATGGCAGACATCTTTGTGTCAAGAACTTGAAAAAAAAAAGTTATGGTCTGGTCGGCTTCATTTCCAACATGCCTTAATGTTCAATAGAAAAATATCCTTACCTTGTGAGCTGTTAGGGTTGTCAAGAGCACTGACAGGGTGAAAGTTTTGGATGTTGTGATTTATATTAACCTCAAAGCGATTTTGTCGGGTTAACGGCCAATTTCCCAAGCCGTCAGTGTTGTCTGGGGGAATATCCCCTTTCCCCAAGAACTGTACCAACTGTCCCCTTGAACGTCGAAGACTGTTTGCTTTCCAAGAGGACAGTCTGCATTCCCAAGGAATGTCCCCATTCGATTGGTCGGGGTGTACTTGTAGGTCCTAGTATGAACCCTTATGGCACACTGATATACATATAGCAATTTTAATGGTCCTTTATGGTGCACTGATGTACACATAGGTCCTAGTATGAACCCCTGTGGTACATCGGCTGTTGTTCACTTCTATCATAGATCGGCTGTTGTTCACTTCTACCATAGGTTAAACACAGCTGCAGTCTCCGATGACTCCAGGTTTGTGTGCGGAGGATTCGACGACTCCACGGTGAAAGTTTGGAGCGGCTTGTCTCGGAAACTGAAGGCGATTCATCACACAGTCGATGTCTCAAGAATTAACCTGGCGGGTGACGTACTGGACGACAAAGTCAGAGAAGATAGGTATGTAGGTGAAATGTGGTCAGGAATATTAAAAGTTTTACATGTACTTGAATGACAGCATGCAGACATACTGTTACAGTTATAAACTTTAAGTCACTATTAGTACATTTCTTTACTAACAATTGTACAGGATAGTGTATAGGGCCAACAGAGGATGGATTCCAAGGCAAGTAGAGATCTTTGGTCCGTGACATTTATTTCAACTTAATTTCAAGTAGTCCTAAATTTACCTACTACACTTGGACAAGACATCTACAAATGACTGAACTTTGAATGTTCTGCAAAGTATCAGTACATACTATTCCTGAATGCCCCGGATGTCCTAGTATTTTTTCATTGTTCTACTTCTACGGAGACTATTACTCAACAACTGATCTCAATCTGTTTTTCTGTGTGGCAGTGTTGGTCAGGAAGTGAAACACATGCGGGGCCACAGTGGGCCTGTCTACGGCACATCGTTCCTCCCCAACAACACCTTCTTACTCACCAGCTCAGAGGACACCACAGGTTTGTTTCAATATTTTTTTGTTCTTTTTCATAGGCAATAAGCTGCCTTTGGTTTAATACACCAGTTTTAAATGAATGAACTTTGTAGTGTAGTTGTTGTTTGTTGTTTATTAAGAAACCTTTTAGCCCTTACGGGCTAATCTTCCAAGGTTCAAACAATCAACATGACTATACACCATACATTTTGAAAAAATACAACAATCAACAATAAAAACAGTACAAGCCACACAGGGTGTTAGGGCAAACAAATTGAATGTTTGTTTCACATATAACTGATAAGTTACCTTCGGTTTTGTTCTGTGAAAAGTGTACAGTCAAACTGTGCATGAGTTTTTGGCTTAACAGTTAGTTTGAATATTTCTTTCGCATATATACATGTAACTACTGTACAGCAAATAGCTACAGCAATTCAGAAAACGATACGTTTTCTGACTGTAAAATTGCGTTCTGTTTCAGTCCGCCTGTGGAACCTGTCGACCTTCACTAACGATGTGATATACAAAGGGCACAGCTATCCAGTATGGGACATCGACACCAGGTTTGTTAGTAGCATACAAGGTGTAGTGGTTGATTTGCTCTTTGTTGAATAGGTTCATCTGTCACCTGTATGCACACAATGATGTAGTATGACATAGGGAGAACATATTAATAATTTTTTCTGGTGTGTGCTTCATCAGTCTCCTTTCTTCCGTCATTTTTGGCAATGCCTCAGGGGCGAGCTTAGTTTTGTTTTATGGGGACCAGTGGCAAGATTATTGATACATTATTGTAGCTTGTCAAAAGCCAAATAACTTGGAGGGAAATATCCTGCATGTTCTAAAAAATGTGGCCTTTCTGGTTTTAAGATTCTTTGTTGATGACTTTGTTCAGTGCAAGCCTCTGGCACCAAACTATGCTCACTGTAGCAGCATTTCTTCTCCTTAAGTCAGAAACATCGAGCTTCGGCAAGTTCGACTAACTGACTCAATATGTGAAGCAGGGGTTACGAGACTGCTCAGGAATTTCCCTGCCCCATTTTCTATGTCCCCCAGTCATCACCCTATTTCATATGACAAATGTATGTTCTCCCCTGTTGTGTGTAGTCCATTGGGTGCATACTTTGTGAGCTGCTCCCAGGACAGAAGTGCAAGACTCTGGGCTTTAGACAGAACCTTCCCACTCAGGATATTTGCTGGACATTCTCAAGATGTGGATGTGAGTTGGCATACATACAACTTGTCAACTTGATGTTGTATTGATATTTTTTAACCCTACACTGTTTGTGTATTTATGTTTATTTCCAAAGTTTCTTTGATGACAATGATATCTAAAAAGTCATGACATCTTTGTATACATAAATGTTCTCTTTGATTCTTTTGCATGTTTTAACCAAAAGTGTGTTTGATAACATTATGTTGTCTAAAAATCATGTGATGTCTTCGTATACATACATTTTTGTAAATGTTCTCTTGTGATTTGTTTGTATGTTGAAACCAGATGTTGTGCTTGTATTTGTGAAGAAGAACCTAGTAATGTTTGAATGTGTAACTACATACATTTTGTATATCCTTAGGGCCTGATGCTTGTTTATCCAGTATAAAGTAAGCACAAAAGTTTAACATGTACGTTGTTTTTCAGTGTGTAAAATTTCACCCCAACTGTAACTACATCGCCACGGGTTCTTCTGACCGTACGGTTCGGCTCTGGAGTGTCCAGGACGGGAAGTTTGTCCGCATCTTCCATGGAAAAGATGGACACAAAGTAAGTTTGTAACCTAGGAGTAGAATCCCAAGGGACCTGCTATACATTTGTAAGTTACCCGCTTAATTTTCCCGTGAAAGCACAGAAACTGGAAGACCAATACACATGTAGTAATGCCCGTAGAAACAGTGCACTTAACAGCTCCCAGAATACTCAAAAGCCTGCTTGTTTATTCATGGTTCAATGCTGAATATGCTGAAATGTGACAGATTAAGATGAAGTGCTTTTAATATATGTGCACTTCTCTTCTGTGCATTGTACTTTTGATAGTAATGTTGTTATTAACTTTTAGTCCGTTTCTATCTCCTACAGGGAGCCATATTTTCCCTGGCATTTTCTCCCGATGGAAAACACTTAGCCTCTGCAGGTAAGCTGGGAAAGTATTAAGTCAACTTGCAAACATACAAATGTACTTGCATGTACATGTACATCCTATCTTTTGGATGACGTATTAAAGGGTAAACTAATTAACCTGTGAACATACATTGATTATTGTGTTTGTGTTTGAGGTAACATCAAGTGACATGTTGATGGTTGCATTTTATCTCAGTCTACAAGTTTCATATATTGTTTAGGTGGAGACAACTGTGTTTGCCTGTGGGACCTAATGTCAGGGACATGTTGATGGTTAAATTTACCAGTATAATCTTCATATACTGTTTAATAGGTGAGGACAACTGTGTTTGCCTGTGGGACCTAACGTCAGGCGACATGTTGATGGTAAACTTAATACCAGTACAAATTTCCTATATTGTTTAGGTGAAGACAACTGTGTCTGTGTGTGGGACCTAACGCAGGTGACATGTTGATTTCACCAGTAGAAATTTCCTATATTGTTTAGGTGAGGACAACTGTGTCCGTGTATGGGACCTAACATCAGGTGACATGCTGAAGGAACTGCGTGCCCACACCGACAGTATCTACAGTATCAGCTACAGCCGGGACGGTACCATGTTGGCCTCCGCAGGGGGGGACAGCATCGTCAGGGTGTGGGACATGAGACCAAACGTTCCAGACAAAGAGTATGTTTTGCAATACAGATTTACATTAAATTTTGTATGTATGCCAGATTGTCACGAATGTCTAGCCAAGAAGACTGGGATACTAGACTGAGTAATGCAAACTCTGCTGGCTATATGTTGGGCAGCGCTGTAAGTGCGATTTGATATAGGCTAATTATAACTGGGTCACAACTACTCTAAGTCTTCTCAATAAGTATTTGGGGTTCAGAAGCTTGGCCTCATAGAGTCAAACATTCCAGACAAAGAGTAAGTTTTGCATTGCAGCTTTATTACATTTGCATGTATTGCTTTGTACGTATTGATTTGTGTGATAGTGAGGATGATGTATTGTTACTAAGTTTGAGCTCCCGCTTGAACCAATTGACAAAGCCTCCTCCACAGTTCTTAGTTCTCCATGGCCCTTTGTAGCTCTATAGTGTCTTGATGGCTTGTATCACTACGTAGTTTGTCTATTTAAGTAGCTAACTCTCGTTCTTCCTCAACCTCCTTTTCCTTTAGTAGTAGGTTCCCAGAGGACACATGGTATTGCTGTGACCAGCCAGTTTGATTCTGCGGTGTTGTAGTTTCTTGACAACAGATAGTAGATCTTAGTACTACATTTGTCATGTACAAATGTATACAGTATGTGGCACACATATACATATTCAGAGCTCCCCTATAGAGTTATGCACAATACTGCCAGCTTCACATCACCATCCGAAATGATGATGCCCAACTCTGGAATTGAACCCACAATGTATCTAGTATGACTAAAATAGCACTCCTACATGTAGTGGCCAGCTCATTAACCCCAGCCCAAGAGGTACCGCGAGAGACAACTGTAAACACAGTGTAAAGTAACACAATTAAGGCTAACCACGTAAAACTATCTACCCTAAACAGTTTTTTTTCTACCCTTGTTCCCCAGATCTGATGGACAGCCCCCAGAGCTCTTACACAGCTACCCCACCAAGACCTCGTCTCTGCACATGCTGAAGTTTGCCCCCTCGGATTTACTGATAGCTGCAGGCACAGCCAAGGGAGACTCCACTTAACTCCTACAGAAGCAGAACTGTCTCCAGGACCCGTCCTTCCGTCCCTGGCAGGCTTTTAGCCAGGCATGCGTCATTGTGTCATTTTGATTCATGGAAGGTGGATGCCCCCGGACGCCCTACAATAGTCTCGCCTGTATCACTTACTGCAACTCACCTAGAAATTTTGACCCCCTAAATTAAAATCCTAGCTAAAAGCCTGGTCTTCATGACACAAAATTGATGAAATGACAGATTTAACATTCTTGCAAATTAACAAGATGGATGGAAAAAAAATTTAAAGCTTGAGATAGCCTTGTGGTGCAGAACTGTGCACCAGTCAATGTCAGGTGTTGTGGGGAGGGGCTGAGTTTGTGAAAAACACTATTATGACACTTCCAAACAGTACATGATACATAAATGGAAACGAATGACATCCTCTTGTGTTGAATTTCGCATGAAATGTCACAAGAATGGAACGTACAGATAGATATATATAAGGCAAAAGTGGGGAAGATTTGGGTTGAAGTGCCAAAACTTGCAATTGTCTCCCTTTAAGAGCCACTTGGGAAGTATTCATTGTCTTTTGGGTACTTTAAAATGCAGAATTGCAAACTCAAAGCCACTGCAAACATTTTTCATTACAGTATGTGACTACAGTATGTTTGTATGTGGTGCCACATCACAAGAAGAAGAAAGTGCCACCGCAAACTCAAGACCACCACAAACACTCCATTTTCCTGCTACCACAAAATTAACTTGAACTTACATCATCATCGCGGGCTGCTTGTATTGTTTAACCTTTTACCTGCTACCTAACCCCATTAGGAACACAAATCATCTGTTCCAAAAGGCTATCTTAGCAGACAGAATGTTAAACTTGGGCCTGGATCTAGGTACATTGTTCATTTTTGACACATTGACTTTAGACTATACTGTACATACTTGACTGTACATATCATGGTTAATACTTATAACAGTTTTGATACATTTGTAATAAAACTTTCAATTTTGAAAGTCAAATGTTGAGTGAAGTATCTTTTGTCTTACATGTTTTTTCTTCTTTGAACTCATAGATGTTATTCCTGATCCACATAATTATAGAGAAGTCTGATTTGGTTGCAATACCATTGCTCATTACTAGAGGGAGCTTTTGATGGGCGCATTTTACCCCTTAAACTTTTCCCACAAAACTTTTTGCCATATGTCACAGAAGAAAAAAATGACAAATGAGACAAAATGTCAGCAAATTCTATATCTTTTATTTTCATGTATTTTTAAATGAGCTAAAACTCATTTAGATGTACTATATAGTTGCAACTATAAGGGAATTCCCACACTTTATTTGCAGTTAACATGTTTTTAACAATACGCACCAATGTACTATGCACTAAGACACTGAAAACATACACATACATACAAACACCACTATTTGGTTTACATGTACATACGTGTGTATGAACTATAACACTACAATATCCAGAGCAGTTCTCGATCTCCAAGGAAGGGTAAGTGCAATAATATCTCTTTTCAGAACTCTACATTTGATATTTTGTTGATAGGAAATATTGACAATACAATCATCCAAAATTCACATCTGAGGAATAACAAAAAAGAATGGTTATAATGATGGTTACGGTAGTGAATATTTCTTTTTATATTCATGCAACATAATGATACAAAAATGGTAAAAAAAATATTAGTTAAGTTAAAGTATCTCTAAATAAGTAAATGCCGGTATTCTAAAATGCAACTACCGGGTATCATATGGCAAGAATTGGCACAATAATAACAATAATGTTAAAACAGATTTTATGTAAGGTAGTATTAGCTGGCAACAATAAAAATTAGTACAAATAATTTCCTAAATACAACGTCGATGGCAAAGTACACAAATGTACATGTATTAGTATTAATAAAAGGAAATTTGACGTCACAGGTTATTGCAAGTATTCAAATACTAAAGTAAAGCAACAAATTTTTCTTCTAGCTTCACTGAATCAGGTTTAGTTAAACTTAAAGCTCCATTCACTTTTTCAAGTCACCAAGACTACAATTGCATGTCATTTCCCTTATTGCTATACAATAGCTTCAACTCTCTCTTATTATAGCTTTCTAGAACTACCAATTTGCACAAAAGCCCTAATTAGTCTAATTACATGAGACTAATTCTAAACATTGCAACCTGACAGCCCTACTTAATCAAGCTAAGCTTTGTGGCACTTCACATTTAATTCACTCCATTCATAGAATTATCCATTTAGTAGAATCACACTCATGACCATTTGTACTATCGAGGGTACATGCCAACATTTATCACATTGACCAATCAAAAAGAACAACACTGCAAATGTAAGTCAACTGAATGCTAGCCCTAGATGTATTGGTAGCCCTGATTGGATGCACAACCACAAGTTCTGGCAAGATTTTCTGATTTTAAAATGGGCATTTCTGCCCCAAACAACTTTGTTATAAACTTATTAGTACCAAATTATTTTAAAGGAGTATTTTATGATCACTGAGAAATTTCCAATCTTGCACAAACAAAATCTGGAGGGAGGGTATCAGATTATAAAGGGGGTGATAATGTGCAATTTAGATCCAACTAAATTTTTGATTTTGTTGGGGAGGGGGGCTTTGAATCACTTTCACTTAGAAATTCATTTGTAACTTCACTTTTTTCACCTTTCACTTCAAAACTGCACATACAATGTACATGTAGACTCACCCAACTGACTGCACACTATACAATTTCATGTACATATAAACAGGCTACATAGAAACTCCTGCACAAAGTTTGCATACCGTAAAATACTTCACAGAAATTCTCCATTGAAAAAGGCTGGACCCTGGAAAAACGGGGACAGTTTTACTATACATGTACGAAAGCTCACAAAATACATATTACATGTGTACACACACACACACAGCTACAAACCTCTCAACAACTTTGGTCCATTTTAACACGACATTGACTTAGGTGTTCAGAGCATTGACCTACACATTTGTTTGCATTACAACATTGCAGCCTCCTATGTTTGATCTTGAAACCACAACTAAAATGTTACAGAGTTCTCAACTCCCTTAGGTACCTAGGAAAGCAGTCTATCAAGACATAAATATGTCTTGAACAACCTGGATATCTGAAGTCTAAACTCGTCTCTTGTTGGACATAAGCTTGGACCTTCCAAGACATACACAGAAGACAGAGCAAGCCACACAATCAAGGGGTCTGCAAAGTTTGTGCTAACTTATGATAGAGACTATGACCCTATATTTGGTTTTAATCCAATGACAACACTGCAATTTCCAATAAAGTTATGTTGTATTTCTCTCACCTAGCCATTTATATAGGTACATAAATGCCTGTACATGTACAAGCACATGAAATCTTTGATAGAAATTAAACTTTCCATGAACAGACTTGTTTTTTCTTGATCTTTGACCTTTGCCAAACAAAATGAGAAAACCCTGAAAAATACCTTTCATTGATAACATTACATACTTAATATAATGGTTGTATCATTAACCTTTAGCAGTAGTTCCTTTAGCAGTAGTTCCTTTGCATTACAGTCACAAGTTTTCTAAGTATCATAAAGTTTTCTAAGTATTAGCTTCTTTAGTTATTACTATGAACATTAACTTTATCATGTATGAGTTCAAAGAAACAACTCGTCCTACATAAAGAAAAATAAAATAATCTATTTTGATTCAAAATATCAAAAAAGAGCAACTATTAGTTAAATGATTACTTGTATCTTTGAGCAATACTTTGGTTTCAGCAAATGACAGCAGTTCATTTTCTATTATGTGTAATAATCATTTTGTTTGTTAGTATTCTTGGAGAGAAGAAACATTCAAAGAACATTATGATTTAAGCTGAAATACAATTATTTTTCCTCTTCAACAATTATCAACCTACCTGTTACCACATTTTGTAGTGTGTCATAATAACCAACTACCCTTTCACAGCAGCATATTATGGTCCAGTAAATATTCTTGGTAGTTTGACGGACCACGTGATGCTTTGATGAACCACAGTTTCCCGGACACAAATGACATTTTCAACATCTCAACACTTTGTCTCACCCAACACACATCCGGACACACTTCACAACACAGATCGGTGTACGAACGTGCTGCTACCTTTACTGCCGGATCCAGACACACACTAAAACCTGTACTCACATATGATACATCTGCTATTGCCATCTAGTGAACAATTCGTGCGTCACCCTTGTGAGGATTTTCTGAATGCAAAGTTGAGGACGTACGGCGCCAGGTTTATATAGCGTTGGGGTTGATGGCAGAGTCGTAAGGGGGAGGGGAGCCTTCCTCGAAGTCGGGAGACCCGGCCGCTGCTTGGGCTTCCAGTTTCGCTATCCGCACCTTTTCCTGCCCCTCCTTCCATAGCTTCCATGTCACGTAGGCCCCGGCAATGAAGGAGAAGGTGGCGAAGAAACCAAAGGCCTGGAAAAGGGGAAAGAAGATAAATGGTTTGTGTGGGAACCACTGAAAAACTAGGATTCGAACCCGGGCCTGTCAGGACCTAACACTATAGCTGCTAAGCGGAAAGGTCCAGACCTGTTGGCCTGGTCAGTTGGTGGCACTGTTATAATTACAACAAGATGAGGTTGAGATACTGGATTCCGAACAGGATTACTTTCTCAGGGGAGTGAAACAGGCATCAGAGCCCATCAACCTTTCCTCAACCGAAATGGGGCCAATACTGACTTCCAAGCACCTTTGACCCTTTGCTGATGACATCACACTTCATTTCAACTTGAAAAGGATCATGACTGATCAAAAGCTTGTTGGTAAGCGCTTTAAATTTGTGTACGATCATAAAGTTTTAAATTGTATCAAAAAGATGAGTTTGAGGTAAGTATAACTTACTGCAGCAGCGCTACCGGTGCCATCATAAGCCTGAGCCGCAAGAATAATAGATGCCAGGAGGTTTAGTCCAATCACCACGCAGGTACCGATGAAGTCCTGTGGACAAAAGAAGAAATTACGGACCTTGGTAAAAATCTTGCTGACTTACAGGTCTAACCTTAAGAGGACGTCTTTAAATTTGGGGTCGTTCACAGCGGTCCCTTGCTAGGGGTACCTTTCCAAGGAGGGTATGAAGTTACTGAGCTCCTCCGGGAACCTAATGGTAACTGGAACATCTTCCAAAATATAGTTAGGTAAGCAACACCACACACATGTCTAGCCCAAATTAGATGAAACTTAGCAGAGTGTATACCGCAAATCTTACCGTGTACATGATTGTGCTACATAGTCAATGTTTTCTGAAATAGGTCTTGTTGGTTGATTTACAAAGGGTGTCATCCACATATTAAATCAACGTGGCCTAATCAGAAACTGTGGGAATGTCTAGGCGACCCTTATAATTACGCATGGTAAATTAGTTATACACGTGTATATACAGACCCTATGACCTCTCATTGCAAATATTGTTGTCGATGATATGATGTTATATACTCCATTTTAGATGATATGTATGTTATCCTACACAATGTTCTTTTTATGTATTGTCTATGTGTTTGTCAGCAGGGCTAGCCCTTTGTAATAGCCATAGGCCAGTTGGGCAGCCCTGGCTGTGTTCGGAACAGCCATACCAATAAATAGATAAATAATCAGAAACATGATTTCATATTGCTAGGCCTTACCACTTTCTCCCAGCAGACTCTGCTGATCATCATGTATCCGTGTGTCAGGTACCACAGGAACGTCCACAACTCGTACAGGAGTGACGTCATCGTCACGAACCCGAAGAAGTTGTACGCGCCGCAGGTCATGAAACACCAGCCGATCTTTGATAGCAGGAAAGCCAAGAAGCACAGGAACTGGGGACGGAATGGGGAGATTCTGATCAGGGAAGCTCATCTGTGTTCAACTTGGTAGTAATCATTATGAATGTACAATGTATAATTCTAAACACAAAGTTAAACACGAATCAAATTTTTTTACGACCACTGTCACCTTCTTCAGGATCGCCACATGCTTTTCTTGAAATAACAAGAAACTGGACCACTAGATGCCCTTACACTGGGGAGCAGATCCTCTGACAAGCATGAAATTCTTATTGACCAGGGATGCCACTACATGTAGGTCATTTGTGGTCAGTCTTCTGCAGTGACCTCCCTGTACGTGTACGTGTAATTTTGGCCCTCAGGATACCTTACAATACACCATTTCAACTGCAATTTCTTGAAAGGTGGATGACCCAATATAATAGTGGCGCCTATATCACTTACTGCGACTCACCAAGAAATTTGGACCCCGTATAATAAAATCCTGGTACTACTCACCATCTGCACTATTTTCAGCACTCCTGGCACGGACTTAACAAACTCCTTATCCACAGTGAGGGGCACCCGACTGCGTACGGTCTGTGTGGTGCTCTGCGTGGTGCCATCTGGGAACGTTGTAGTTGTGGTAGACGTCTCCCTAAAAATAAACAAATAGCAAAAAATTTTAATTATCCATAACATTCATTTGACACAAATACAGAATGCTATCTAAAACGTTAATAATTGTTTATCCCGTGTTGGCGGTTCAAATTTTAATGTTTCTTTTTAAAGTTATTTTAACAGTCTGAGATAATCTTAAACCCAGGGCAAGGCCGGTTGGGTAAAATGCGACGGAGCGAAACTGCCTTCCACGGCAAACTCCCTTGCCCGGCATCCTAGGCCAACTCTGCAACTCACAAAAGCTCAGATCTAGAAAACAAAAGCCAGCCCAGCTAGATTCTGTGAAAGAGGCTTAGTGCTATCTGCATTAATTCTTTTACACTACTCATGTACTGACATCCAAGCTTGAAATGGAAAGCCTTAGGAGAGTTCTGTAACACTTGCATGCTGTTGATCAATTTCAATTTAACGTCAAGGGAAGAGAGGCGTACGGTCCAACAAGCGATTGACGTCTACGTATCACTCTGCCCATCCTAACTCAGTCTGTGTAATTGATTTCACAATTATGCAACCATCGGTACTTTTCTAGCAGCTAATGATGTCTTCTAAGACTATCTTGCCAAAGGATTTTTTTAGAGAGTCATTTTTTCAAGACAAGCAACGTTTTTCTTTTTGGAAACCTGTATGGGCTGTAACATCTGCTCCCATTCCACTAAAAACCCTATTCTTATCTCCCAAATGATTGTACTTACATCTAATAAAAGTAACCCTGAACATTTCTTCAAATTACAAGTTATACAGTTCCAATCAATGATCATCTGATGGTGAAACCAGTCCTTTTTCCAAAGGAATGCACACTTCAGATATTAAGGTTTTTAAGTCTTAGATAACCTTAAGAAGGCCACATGCATATTATTTTATCATACAGCTTTTGCTTCTTTTTAATGTGGGAGTCTTTGGGCACCCATGGGAATTATGGTGGTTCACATTACATGATGTTAATCAAGCTTGTTTTTGAACAAATACTACTAAGTTTGTACTGTATCTCAATCTCAAGAAAATTAAGCCAAATATTTTTTATGAAATAAGTATTTAACAAAAAAAGCAATCATGACAAAAACATGAAATTAAAATAAAAGGAAAGTAGTTCAGTTTATATATCAATGAGGATCTTTATTTGAATATTCCTGCCCATAAAGGCTTGTAGAGCAGTGACTGTGTGCATGCTTTTATCTTTATTGCATGTTCAACATATTGCTTGACTGGTATTCTTATCCACATAAACATGTATGCAATAAAATAAGTGAAGCAAATAAAGTCACAGGAGATAAACTTACTAATTTCATACCCTATATAAGCTACAAATTAAACAGGAAACACAACATTTTTTTCTTAATTAACTGGAATGGAAAAACATCATGAAAACAAAGCTTGCGGACCTTGTGCATGCCTTGGTGCACTTATGGACATGCTTGATGGACTGGTCATATAAAAGTTTTCCTCTCTAGCCATTGCATTTGTGATGTCCGCTTGGTATATATATTTTCACTTTAAAAAATCCGTGAAACAACAAATTAGATTCGTGTGGCCTTACGCGTTTCAAACATTCACTGTCACTCATCCATCATCCGCCTGCACGCTGACAGCGACAGTGACAATACTGCTACTAAAACTAGAGTTTTGGCAAGTCTAAAAAAAATTACCTACCGACTCTAATTTCTTTCAGGACTGAAACAGGAAGTTAAAACAACATTTGTTTTCCTAGGCCTTAACAGGAAAACATCATGAAAACAAAGCCCTAGGACCAGGTGCATGCCTTCTAGACATGGTTTATGGACATGGTCATATAAAAGTTTTCCTCTCTAGCCATTGCATTTGTGATGTCCGTTTGCTATATTTTCACCTTTAGTTTAAAGAATCCGTGAACCAACAAATTAAACTCGTGTGGCCTTACGCTTTTTCAACATTAACTGTCACTCATTTATCATCCGCCTGTACGCTGACAGCGACAGTGACAATACCGCGGTGCGCTGATTGTTCCCGTTATCAGCTCTCCGCCACACGTAGCACGCTGCCGGCGTACCGCTATTCAACGACCTCATTACAAACCCAAGGTCATTCCAACAAGCCACCGTATTGCTATGGAAATCTCGCGGGACTTGCTTAACAAACCCTGGCCACATTTTAACAATTGTGCAAGTCAGTGAGTGTAAATCTCTTCTAAAAATACCCGGAGGATTGTGCAGTTAGAGATAGTTAGAAAAAGAATCACGTCTTTTAGTAGTAGATTTACAACCTTTATAACTCAGGGCTCGAAATACTGGGTGCATGTGCACCCAGGTGCACCCAAAATTGAAACTGTGCACCCAATTACTTTCTGTGGGTGCACAGGGTGCACCCAAATATTTTCTTTAGTTTATGTATGTAGAGATATCAAAGTATACTAGTATACATCATATTCTTGACATGATGAGATCTATGTGCTAGAAAGATAATAAAAATGTCTATCATGGTACTTGTTTAAGAATTTGATAGCTTGTAACTAAATTTTATTATTAGGTTTTTACTTGAATTTAAGTGGTGCACCCAAAAATTTTTTGGTGCACCCAATTTTTTAAGCTGGGTGCACCGAAATTGCACCATATTACAAGAAATGCATGCTACTATCTACTTTGCTTCAGATCTGTAATAAAAAGGTATGAACATGGTTTCTGTTATACTACATATAAATCTCTTCTAAAAATACCCTGAGGATTGTATATATTTAGAGATAATTAGAAAAAGAAGCACGTCTTTTACAACCTTTATAACTACAATATGGCAGGTAAAAAGGTGATGTACAACTTATTACAAGAAATGCATGTTACTATCTACTGTGCTTCAGATCTGTAATAAAAAGATATGAACATGGTTTCTGTTATACTGTATAAAACTCTTCTAAACCCTGAGGATTGTATGGGTAGAGATAGTTAGGAAAAGAATAACGTCTTTTACAGCCCTGTAACTACAATATGGCAAGTAAAAGGGTGATATACAAGAAATGAATATCTACTGTGCTTCAGATCTGTAATAAAAAGGTATGAACATGGTTTCTGTTATACTGTATAAAACTCTTCTAAAAATACCCTGAGGATTGTTTGGGTAGAGATAGTTAGGAAAAGAATCACGTCTTTTACAGCCCTATATATAACTACAATATGGTAAGTAAAAAGGTGATATACAAGAAATGCACGTTACTATCTATTTTGCTTCAGATCGGTAATAAAATGGTTGGAACATGTTTTGTTTTTCTTTGTTAACTCGAAATTAACTTGTCAGGAGTGTGTGTATCCCTCCCCTTTTCTATTTTTGGACTGGCTCTTTTTAGATACACAAGTCATAGACACATACACTCAGTCACAAACTATCCTCACTATCACAAATTGTATATAAATATAGCCTAGGTTCAAGGTTCATGGCATTGGATCAAATCTGTAGATGAATTAATATTCCAAATGTCTACAAATTCTACAAATTTGAATCAAAATCTGTCATAAGATTTGTGCATATGTATTGGCAGAATGAATATCTTTGCAATTGTATATTATATTACGTGTGTATTTCACAGGGTCGCAACACCACCTTCATAATAATACAGGTAGACTTATCATAGATCTAGAAGGATTGTACCTCCACCAGGCTTTTCCAGGCTTAAAAGCATCCTGTACAATTTTAACATTATACTTATAGTATCTAAGTGATTTGATATGGCACAAGGCTCCAGCCGCATCATAGTAGCAAAACATCACATTTGGCCTTTCTGAAAAACCATATTCCCTGGAGATCATTTAGTCAAGAAAGGTCAAACATATCTATATAATTTATTCATATATTCACTGGTAGCTTTTTCTGGAGCTAGGAGAAGATGACACTGGCTCTAGATTCTACACTTTACTGGCCATGGAGAACCCTGGTTCAAAAGACGAAGATTTTGATGTAGTTAGACAAGATTCCACATGGACCACCCGTGGGTGGCACAGTCATTCCATAGAAATCCAGGGAATCCAGTTTTGGGTGTGGACACAGGAAGTCGATTCAACTCCTTCAATATGTGTAAACCTTGCAACATCTGTCCCAGCGGTTTTAGTTTCACACTAGATAATTTTGAATCCATGGTAACCTTTCTGTTGCAAATTCAAGGCACCACATACATGAATTTTCAAGTTATTTATAACTGCATTACAGTAAATATTCAACCATGAACATAAAATGCTGCAAATCTTCTTTCCTTTTTTTCTAGTAAATTTGTTTTTTAGATATAGGAATTTACAGTACATGTATACTAAAATTTACAGTACAATGTACTGTCTAAGTTATGACATGCTATAATACAGATGTGAGTACAGGAAACCTTGATTCAAGGCTTGATAAACTAATTTACTGAACCCTTATCTAAATGGGGTCATGGCCTCTTTTTAAACTGGCTATTAACGTTATATACTCATATAGACTTGGTCCTCCAGTTATGTCAATATTGTCCTCCATGTTGACACATCTTGTTTACTCTGTAAACAATTACTCTGTAAACAATGGGTTGTTTATATGGTTAATCTCTACAGGCCATACATAAACTACAAGATATGACCTGATTTTAATTTGTACTTCCATTAGAAAAACACAACGTTAAAAATGGACTTGAATTTTTTTTCTGCTTAGGAATTCTGCATTGTAAAAATGCAACCTGTGTATTGTGCATTTTAAGAAAAGATTTAAAGACAAATCTTCTTTTTCTTTGTTTGTACAGGGCTAAGGGAAATCTAAATTACGAGGTCACATAATTCACAAGCTCAGTTGACCAATGAAGATTAATCACCTTTGTCACTACAACCATGATTTTGATATTCATATGAAAGAATCAGATAAAATTGAATTGTAACT
Source organism: Branchiostoma floridae x Branchiostoma belcheri (assembly GCA_019207045.1). Taxonomy (NCBI): domain Eukaryota; kingdom Metazoa; phylum Chordata; class Leptocardii; order Amphioxiformes; family Branchiostomatidae; genus Branchiostoma; species Branchiostoma floridae x Branchiostoma belcheri. The sequence continues at coordinate 5,548,806 of CM033040.1, read as the reverse complement.
TATTAATGTATCTATTACATTAACAGCTGTAAGATATTTTCCTAGTGATTAAATGCCTAAAAATATCATTGAGAAAAACATTACGTATTAATAGATGTAACATGGTGTCATCAATTATAGCCTAATTGACCTGTCAGTCATAATTTGTACATCACATCACAGTGACCACCTGCAAATACACATATTATATTTCATTATTTGTGTACGATTGTGTCGAATTAAACAGAGTGCATTAATTTTCACCTACTCTCCCACTAATAATCTCTACAAATATTTGGATATCTAAAAAAAATCTATTTTCTTGTATTTAAATAAAAATGAGGGCGTGACATTCTTTCTAGGCGTTTCGACTTCTAGGTGGTAGATTTTAGTAATATGATACCTAAAAGCATAAAAATGGGAAAACTCTTAACAATATGGTTTGGAAAAGACCCTATACCTTAGATATAGATATGATCACACCAACCGTCCCAACCCCCCACCCCTAACGTAAAAGCCGGTGGGATAAAAACCACCCAAATCAAAACCAAAACAGACAAATACAAACAAATATCAACCCTCACCTCTCCTCGACGACCGCTGGGAACCACCACATCAATATCGGCATGTTTCTTGATGTTTTTACAGTAAGGAGATAGCGGAGAAATGTAAGGTTTCTTGAGAAGACACGTTCTGAATACAGGAATGTCTCCGGCAGTGCGATCACGAGTGAAAGTGAAAGTGAACTTCCGGAACGGTGCATTGTGGGCATGTAATAGGAAACAGACGACGCCTCTGTATTTTTTTTCCTGCGAATTTTTTGGCAACGCCTTTAGGAATTGTCCTACATGTTTCGCTCGATTTTGTTGCTGGTGTCCCTTGTAAATACGAATTCAAAGTGGTTAAGTAACGTAAGAACTGCTGGAAAAAAATAGCATCGCAGATTCCCAGACCCAATAAGCGTACTAGCTTATCTGCATACAAGCTTATCTGACAATATCTGGTGATACTTAATGATACGTTAACCAGTTGATTTAATCCCGTGTATTCTATAAGAAATACGTATAAATTTATGCATGTCATGGCACCCGATATCAGTTAAGCTGCCTGACTTTGCCATGTATTGCATTGTCTCCAATCACAATAAATAATTTTACATAAATAAATAATTGGTCAACTGTACTGGTTTTGTGTGTATCTCGGTCCGTTTTGATACGTCGTTGACGACTTTAAGTTTTGTTTTTCGAATTTCAAAGAAGGACTTGAAACTAACCAAAGAAGAATTGCATCGAATGTGAATAAAAATGCGTTTCTCTCTTCATGGGCCCCGTGTCTTCAAATCCTGGCTTGTACTAAAGTTTAAAGGCATACTACGGGATTTTTGAACAAAACAAAAAATAGCTTTTCCTACTTTTTCTTTACATTGTTAGCTCAATCAACCCTATAGCATCGCATACCAATATTCATGGAGAGATGCTGCGACATCAATGCACCACATTATGATGTATAAAAATTGTGATCTTCCAAGAAACAGATGGGCACAGGCTGGTTACTGCCTCTGTGTGTTGTTGTTTCTTGCTTATCAGCCTGGCTTCCCAGTGGGGGGCCAGTTGACAGTTCCTCTGAGTACAGTAGACTAGCTTCCTGTACAAGGTTTCTTGCAGTTTTGAAGGGAATATGACCTTAGCTTGTTGATATCCTACAAAATAGACTAATAAGTTCATGATTATATGCTATTTTAGAATGATTAGATATAGGTGTTTCCAAAGAAGATCTCCATTGTGTTCTTTATCTGCAGTCTGCCATGCATGTGCTAACTGATTACCCCACCCCGGGGGACCTACCGGTGGCAAGCAAGACCTGGAGGGTCTAACTTGGGGGGACACAAGGTTACAGGGTGCCTAAAGCGGAATGTTTGTAGGCTAATCCTTTACGTTGCAAACGTGAAATAATGACACAAAAGTGTCAAAAAGTGACAAAAAGTAGTAGTAAATCTGATATTTCTTAATTCTAGAATATTTCAAATTTGAGCGCAAAAAACTGCGTAGTATGCCTTTAACAGACACTTCTACCGTACGTTGCAGACACGCGCCCATGTTGCAAGGTGGCGCGCTCGCACAGTCTAACAAGACCATTGACGGAAGTGTCGCCTGTATCTTGAATTCCCTTGACATTGTTTGCGTTTTACATCCAATAAAATTGCTGCATCATGCTTTAACTTAACGATATTGAGTACGAAGTGCAGTATCAGAGACCACGGTTAGAAAAAAAAAATATTGAGCCAGTGATTAATACAGAGAATACTAATAGTGCCTAGGCTATCTCTACTCGCGTATATCAAATATGTATCCAAGTATCGTGTCACCCCTATTCTTTTCATAAAGGGGTTCTCTGACGTGCAGAAGTCAAAGCCAATAAACGTATTTCATGCTCAATATCTAAGCTACAAATTAACATAAGTATTATATAGTATATTGGGAATAAACGACTTTTTCCCGTCGTGTCAGACTTAGACCCCGCCCATGGAATTTGAACCAGATTTGACCAAGGACTAAAGTTATGTCAACTATTGCCAAGGACGTTATTACAAGGACGTTATATGAGAGCGCAATAACCACCGCACTAAGCGTACATATACAATACTCTTGGAAATGCGTATATAATCGTCCTTTGTCTAACGATATCCTGTTTAAATATATATTTGTGGTTTTCTAATATAGATTATCGGTGAAATGGAAGAAGCATACTACTAGTATATATATGCAACCGTACCTTAAATTTCAAAATATATCCAAGAAGAGACAAGGTCTTTGCTTCCCCTGCATATTTTGAGTGCATGTCCATCGATCTGTAAACGAGCGCGAACTTTCACCTGAGCTCTGTCGTTACATCAATTATGACTTATGTAGCCTCTGACTGACGGTCGTATGACGTCACAGGTGTCACACGCAGCGAGAAGCTAATTATCATAAACAACACGTGACTTTTGGAGGTGTGACGTTGAGCTGGTTTTACAACTTGTCTCTGAAGGTCGGCAAGAAAGGTACGTACGCCCGATACCTTATCTTTTGCTACTGGCTTTCCATAGACAATGTAGTATACGATATCACTATTCTATGTATAGAACATAAAAAAAAAAGCTTGTCAAAACACTTTTGGCAAAAAAATTTAAAGGGTTAGTTAGCTAGAAACCGACATTATGAAAACAATGTTAACACCACTGTCGTGGCACAAGGTTGTTTTCCCGTGGGAAACAGTGATTTATAATTACGGGTGAGCGATGTGGTTATATAACCTTTTCGAGGTGAGCGAAAGCCCAAAATGAGGTCAAAATATTTGTTACACTCTAACATGTGATCGGTGCCGTTTATGGAAAGGAAATTTTGAGATAAATGTTGAAGATATTTCTATAGTTTTATTGGCGTTGCTGGTTATGTTTTATCGTAAAGTTTTGTTGATCTCAGACTGCATTTGCTCTATACACAGATATCTATATAGCAATGTTTGCGGCGCATTCACTGAGTATGTGTAGGCCGTTTCCTGTCCAAATATCAGCTGGATTGCGTTAGATACAATCCACTTTAGGCCTATGTCACATTTCCTACCCGGGGCCCGGCCGGACTGTTTGCGGAAACGAAACATTCAAGTTTCTGCAAATGAAATATGCACAAGGCATACTGTTGAATTATGCTTGGTCCATTTTGTGTATTTGTTGTCTTTTATATCGTATTTTTTTGTTGTCCAAACACTTGTGACGTTAGGCTCAGGCAAGTTCAGGTACACACTATCACAGTTTTACTGTCAAAATAAAGCTAGCATGTCACATAATCTATACTTATTTCTGTTCAATTAAACTCACCTCTACATTGTAAAGAGGGCAAAAGGTCAAAAGTGTCCTTTAAGGTTGTAGGCTTCATTTCATTGTAGGTGAAGTCAGTAGATTTATTCTGAGACTTTTCTACAGAGAATTTATCATGGTATGGCGTACTGGCCGGTTATATTCTGCCTGCCCTACATGCGAGATTTGGACGTTCTTGATAGCCCTCTTCAAGTCTTTTTTTTTCTTTAACATGGATCATACACAGCATTATCAATCGCTTAATCATATTATTATTATTATTATTAATGAAAAACCAAACTTTAATTGTAAAACAAATCGGTTCCTACGTTTTAGTACCACAAATGATTCACTTGGGAAAATATGATCCTTGTGTTGGTTGAAACTGTATATATTTCATGTATCTGTAAACTATTCTTTTGTTGCGACCTGTACTTAACCTTATGAGTATATATGTGCAATACAGGTTTTCATCCATTCATTAAAGAATTTGTCAAGTTTATTATCTTGCATTGCAGTCAAACTGAACTGAAAATGTCAGTAAGGGTGACCAACCTCCATTGCACAGTTCTTCTCTGTGTTTGTTTCTTGTCTACTGCTCTTCCTCAAGGTAAGCATTTTGCAACTATTTTAGACGTATTTATGGACAAGATTGTAAAATGATATATATAGTAGTTTTTTTTTATATTATAGCTAAGTTATTGCCAAAGTAGTCTACATTCATTTGTCCAATCAAATTTATTACCTCTGTTAGAAAGTTTTGTAGTTTCTGTAGCGTTTGTGAGTGTGTGTATGTGTTGTGTTTGTGTGTTTGTTGTGTGCGTGCGTGCGTGCATGTATCTAGTTTCATGCCAAGGGTAAGAAAGAGGATAATATGTAAATAGCTTAACAGATTGTACATATGATTAGATGATAACCATCCAAATCTAATTCGCATAACTAATTAGGAAAGGTTGAAGGTGTGGGTCGTAGAACTCTAGTTTATCGTTACTACACGATGTGCAGGTACAGCTGGTGGTACGATATTTGAAAAGGAGGTCGTTGATAAGCTTCTGGAAAACTACTCCACTGACGCCCGGCCCGGCAAACCACCATTGGACATCACCACCATTTATATTGACGTAGTATTGGCCCAAATTCAGCAACTGGTAAGAACAGCTGATTTTCTACTACAGATCTTACTTCTACTATCTGCTACTACAGTACATGTACTGTTACTTCTACAAGTAGTACTACATCTGCGGCTGCTACACTTTAAATATTCTTCTACTACGAATATTACTACCACTCCTTCTACATGTACTTAGTCTATTACTACAACAAGTATACGTATTACTGCATTTACTGCTGCTGCTACTGCTACTCCTATTACTACTACCACCACCACCACCACCACTACTACTACTACTATCACTATTAAATATGCTTAGACTATTACTACATGTACAAGTAGTACTACAACTGCTACTACTTTTACTACTAATACTAATACTACTACTACTACCACCATAACGTCTGCTACTACATGTACTATTTATTGCCACACGCATTACTGCACATAATGCTGCTACTACTGCTGCTACTATTGCTACTACTACTACTACTACTGCTACTACTACTACTGCTACTACTACTACTACCGCTACTACTACGAGGGCGGTTCAAAAAGTAATGCCACTGCTTTTATAACAGGCTCATGTTTTCATCGAATGAGTTGAAATTTGGCACAAATGTGTAAGACTATATCCTCTTGAGATTGAGATATCTCAATTTGTGGTTCAGATTTTTATGAGCAACTGAGATGATTTTAAGATGACCACACCCTTAAAAGCTTGTCAGGAGATCAGTTCCTCTAGATCTTACCATTTTAAAACTATTGTAGGAAGCTTAAATTTCACTTGTATAATAACAAATGTCTCTATAGATTACATGCAAAATTTCATGTTTGAACTCTCAATGGTTCATCTTTTACAGCTTCTAAAATGGAGAGAGTTGCTATATCACAGACCAAATACGTGTCTTTGTTGAACAAAGGTTTTTGTAGACTGCTTTTCCATTAACCAAAAGATGCGAAACTTGGCACAATCATTAACTGTTTCAAGATCAAGAAGTGTGTTAAGTTTGATTTTTCTCAGTTTATAAAAAAATTCGGTTATGGAAACTTTAAGCAGCCCACCCCTAACCCACTGCTAATTACGACCCTGACGACCTTACTTCACACCAGGAACGAAAAAATTATAAGTGATTGTATTTCAAAGATGAAAATATGCATGTGGCTTATAGAGAAATGCAACTTGATATATGTGCAATTTTAGTTCCTTACAGTAGCTACAAGTGATTTAGAAACATCATCAATTGCACGTTAATTGACCCTCTAATTTCTTCCGACGGGATAACAGGGGTGTGGTCATCTTGAACTCAACTCAGTCACTCATAAAAATCTTAATAAAAAATTGAGGTATGTCAATCTCAAGAGGATATATTCTTGTACCTTTGTGCCAAATTTCAACTTATTCGATGAAAACATGAGCCTGTTATAAAATCAGTGGCATTACTTTTTGAACCGCCCTCGTAATAATGATGATAATCCTACCGCTACTGCTACTGTTTTTGTTGTTGCTGCTGATGCTACTACTACTACTACTACTACTACTACTACTACTACTACTACTACTACTACTACTACTACTACTACTACTACTACTACAACTCATCTACTACTACTACCACTGCTACCACTACTTCTGTGTTTGTCTATGATCAAATATTGTTTATCAAACTGTTCCACCATTTTGTACCTCCTTCTGTGTGTGTTTATATGCTTTGTTATGTTTCAAAAAGATTATGTTGTGCCCTTAGGCTAAACTGAAGCATACCTTAAAAGTTCACACCCTTTCAATGCTAGTTATGAACAATAGTGGTGCATAATTTCAAAATTGATAAGTACATGTAAAAAACTATCGCAATTCCATTCTTATAAAAGAGAAGCGTATTATGTATTTTTTATTTGTGTGCTGATAGATAATCTGCATTTACGATTATAGTAATCAGTGTGCATGTTGTTGTTTGTATTCATTTGTAAGTACTGTTTAACATACATGTATTTTATATTGTTCCTGTTTATATTTACCAGGATGCCGTGGAACAGGTTCTGACATCAAATCTGTGGGTACGCCAGGTAAAGTATCAACCATAATGCTTTAGAATCATTTCACCCAGTCCACTATTACTTATACTAACGATTCTGGTCATTTGTTTGGCATATCTAGGGGTTCAACATGTGTTACAACTTGGTATTTTTTCCCGATTATGGGCTTTGCAAATATGGGGTTCATTATACCATAACACCGATGGGATTTCAAAATTCTTTGCAAAATACTAGTTCATTTTTTTGCTATGAAGCGTATTGCAATAAATCAGTTTCTACTGTACAGTATATTGAACTTTACCCGGATAGGAAATCACATTATGTAAATCTTTATTATGATTGAAATATTTCTATTGAATAACTGATTGATTGATTGATTGATTGATCTTACTCATTGATTGATTGACAGTCATGGAATGATGACCATCTCACCTGGAACCCCGAAGAGAACGGTAACGTCACTGCAGTCTACGTCAACAGCGAGAACATCTGGCGGCCAGACACCATCCTGTACAACAGGTACGCAGCCAATCAACCATAACATTGCAGAACACGTTAGGCCATGTTGATTTGGCATGAAAGTTCATCTGTGTTGGTAAATGACATGGTGGAAAAAGCTAAACTTTACGTAACCAACACCAAGTTTGATTGGGACTTACCCCAAATTTTCAGCCGACTCCGTCAGCCTTGTTCACGGAATGGACCCGTCTGCTGAAGCTTCCGGACGTGACGTCAGGGACACACGACTGTAGCAGAGGGTCGTAAATGCCAGATAACCTGTGTCGCCCCCGGTCTCTGTTCAGCCATGTTGATTTGATTATACAGATGACATCCGCGCGTGCATGATTTTCGGTCATTTCCAAAAATAATGGCTTACGTTTCGATGTCTGTCAGACATCTTCCTCAGAGCTTCTGACTGGAGCTCTGATTTTTGCCGCCATGTAGCCGATGTAGGTGGCGCTTTTGCGGCGAGAAGCAGAACTCCAGCCGCTCTGAGGAAGATGTCTGAGAGACATCGAAACGTAAGCCAAGTAAGCACCTACTGGTTGTGAGAAAGAATCTACATCCTATGTTCTAACAACCTGCAGCTGATGAAATTATTTCCGGGTATTCAAGCTTCATATTTATTATTTAATGCCAACAGGATTCACGATGAGGGTTTCTCCTCGACTCCGGACACCAACGCCATCATCAAGTACACCGGTGACGTGTTCTGGCCATATCCGGTCACCGCTCGGACCTCTTGCTTACTGGACATCAGCTTATTCCCCTACGACGTCCAAAGATGTCCGCTGGAATTCGGCTCCTGGACCTACAACGCTGAGCAGCTCGCTTTGGTAAACGTATCGCCAGAAGGGGACACCGAAGAGTTTATAGAGAACGGGGAGTGGATACTGAGATCGTTTGAAGCGGATAGACACCTGGACAGAAACGTTTCCGGAAAACCCTTTCAAACTATTGAGTACACCATAGAGATATCGCGTAGGACACTGTACTACAGCTACTACGTGGTTGGTCCGAGTGTTCTCCTCGCGTTGCTGGCTATTTTGGGATTTTGTTTGCCATCGAGTACCAATGAAAAACTCTCGCTGAGCATCACGATATTGTTAGCCCTGGTCGTCTTCTTCCAGTACCTAACGGAACAACTTCCACCAAAATCAACAAGCATACCACTAATAGGTAAGCACAGAAGTCATGCTATGTGTTACAAACATGTTCCATGAAGACTAGTTTGTTCAAAAGGTGGAAGCATTGTCATTCAGTACAGTACCTTGGCCGCACCTGGGGCAATTACTGTCGTATTGAGGTCACCTGAGTGGCGCCGAATGGCAGCTCGCTCCAGATACTTGCGACAGTCGTATTGAGGTCACCTGAGTGGCGCCGAATGGCAGCTCGCTCCAGACCCTTGCGATTTAGCCCCGCCTATTGTAAGCTCCTCGCAATTCAGCCCCTGGCTGCAAAGAGTGAATAGTCGGCCCACCCAATAGCAATAATAAATAATAAATAATAATAATTCAGGTCGGGTATATATAGTGATGCGTACCTAAAGCCCGGACTTGGAATTGGACCTAAAAATGGTCCAAGTCCGAAAAAAACCTTAATGTCCGGAGCCAAGTCCGGACTTGCAAAAAGCAATCTGTCACTTATATTCCCTTTTTTGTTCTAAACCATCTAAAACTTTCCATAGACAGTGAAAAAGGCAAAAAACATTTCGTGTTTACACTGGCTGTATATAATTTGCATGTATTTTTCACATTGCATTTCAATTCATGCTAGAATGCAATTTTATATGCACCATGCCCCCTCCCCCTAAAAAAAAAATCTAGTGCATGCATGCATGTTTTACATTTTACAGGCCCTTGGCCTTATGCTACATGTCTACAAACTTTTATACATGACAAAGGTAAATTCTAGTGCACATAATATACAATGATATGCTGAACTACTGGACCTGAATCCGGACCACTAAGGTATATGGCAGTACTTTCATACTCTGGAAGCCTCCAAGGAGAGCTTATGCTCCGGCTACTTCTTGGCGTTTTGTGAGTCAACCGCGAAACATAAAGAAAACGATACGAGCTAGAAAGCCCAATAAAACGCCTAAAACGTAAAATGATGTTGCCTAAACTCTGCCAGGAGAGTAGTATTTTCTTTCTTCTTCAGTTACAATCCATTAGTTTGCAACCATGCCTATAAGTCCCTCTAAAAGTCTTATTGACAACATAAACACTCATTATAGACTCTCTTTACGTCCTCCAAACACTAGTTGACATTCATATATGATATGATATGTAATGTGATGTGATATGATCTGATATATAATATGATACGATATGATATGATATGTGAAAACGATATATCATATGATATATGATATGATGTGATGTGATGCGATGCGATGCGATATGATATGATATGATATGATATGAAGTGATATGATATGATATGCTGTGATATGACATTCCTCAGGACGATTCTTCGGAGGAATGATCCTGCTGATCACCCTCTCCTCAGTCATGACCATCTTCATCCTGGGTCTGCACTTCCGCGGTCCCAAACTCTACCCGGTCCCGATGTGGCTCCGTCCTGTGTTCTTCATGGGTCCTCCAAAGGTACATGCATCTGTATCTGTATCTATATAGCCGGTATCACGCAGCGAGGCAGCAGCTGGTTCACACTGAACGACCCGTCACACCTAACTCTTGCACATATATCTGCGAGCGATCTTTAAAACTATCCAGAGAAGATGCCCCTACTGTTCTTGGTGATAACAAATTCCACTCTACTATAGTTCTCTGTTCTAGATCTGGGAAAGAACGAACTTTTGAAAACATCAATCCTTGGTTGGTAACTCTGGTACTTGAAGGCATGAATGTTTCTTGTTCTTTTTTGAGCTGGTATTAGATACTTATCAGTCGGTACGTCCACCAGTTTATTGGTCATTTTGTACATCATGCAAAGCTTTGACATTTTCCCTTTGTATTCAAGGTATGGAAGATCGAGGTGGTGAGGAAAGAAGATGCGCAAACAACGAAGAAGAACGGAGTACCAGGAGACACTGCGCTATCCGACTCTGAGTTCTCGCGTACTATCTCGAGAATCGAACAAAGCATTTCCGATTTTGTACAGGAAGAGGAGCTGAAACTGTACTACACAGCGCTGCGCAAGGAGTGGGAGCTATTGGCTAAACGGATTGACTTTTTCCTTTTAATAATTTTTCTGGTCAGTTTTTTCATCACAACAGTTGCAATGCTTGCCTCTAGCTTAAGTTCAGACGTCGATGTAAAGGTGGGGTCACACTAATCTCCAACCAGATCCACGGTGAGTAATGTATATTATGTCATACCTGTGACGCGAAAACGTTCGATACGGGTGTTCCGGACCGGGCATTAACTTCCGTATCGTACAGGTTCGAAAGGCGTATCACACGGGCTCCATTCGAATAAATCGAACTGTTTCGTGCGGGCCGAGTGCGGCGCCATCGAAAGTTCGGATACCTGATTCGGACATTGGAACATTACTGTTGCAACACTTTTTGTTCGAGGGCACCAAATTTGTGGCGCATTTCGCATCAAAACAGTGGTTTTCTCAGATTGGTATGACATAAATGAAATACAACATGGTGTATTCCGCATCACCCTCGGTCCCAGCCCTTTCGCGGGTCGGATCACCCTCCGGCCTTCGAGCGATCCGACCCGCGGTCGGGCTGGTACCTCGGGTGATACGGAATACACCGTGTTGTATCAAACTTCCCGTGCCCGTTTGACTCCCTTAGCCGGCTACACTCCTTGACCAGCTTTGATACTATCTTATGGCACCGTAGGATCTGCTTGGAGATTCGGTTCACACGTGTGTATTTAAGTCCGTATGAGGTCCGTACGGACGTCTTGGCCTCTACTAAGCCCTTCAAGTCACAGGAAAATAGTAGAAATTGGACAACACGCCAGAAGAGTTAGCTGGACGCAGACTATACTCCACGGCTAACACCAATGGCATATTATGTATCTATATTTCTCCAAATTCTCCTACTTTTTCAGCGACTTAAGGAACCTGGTAGAGGCTAAGAATTCCATACGGATCTCATACGCACTTGACTATATACGCACCATATGAACCCGGCTTCCGAGCAAACATCGTGTAGCATATACATTTTATGTAGCAAAAAATATTGAAATGTATGTCAATCAAATTGTTTAAGCAAATTGTTGAGTGTATATCTCACCTACCTTGTAAAAATCAAGTAAAAAATGTCTGCAGCCTTAACTGGGAAGGATTGCTTTGTATATATAGGATGTAAAATATCAATCTGTTATTGTATGTATGGGGAGGGCGGCGTTGTAGCTGTGGTTGGTAACTTTGAAAGGAATAACCTCGCGATCGAACCAAAAAAGCGCCTTAGGCTAAATGGATTGTACTCGAAGCTAAATAAAGGTTGAGAAAAGTACAGTGTGTATTATTATCAACTTGTCGCTTCTCATCAAAGCAAGTGAGTTTTTATACATCACAAAACATTTTTGTCTTGCCATATTCTACGAAACTATAGTTTGTTGCACAGACAAATACTAAGGGGTCAGCTGTTGGTCACGCCCAACGAAACATCGTATTGTATTTACAATGCATGCATAACAGTTTTATGTTTTATATTGTAGTTATTAAAAACATTAAAAGGAAAGTTACATCCTGTATAAAAATGCTCAATGGTTGATCTTGTTAGTACTAATCAAGATGAAGAAATATTTGAATGTTGCTTTGATTTGATTTGGTTTTAACATTTAGTAAATTACATAAGTCATACGAAAACGCTCTGACAAAGAAGATTTGCAAAGAAATCAACACCAGAAAAAATAATCAGAAATATTTCCAGTGTCTGTGTCCGTAAACAGACTTTTTATTCAGTTAAATTCAGTAATAGAAAGTTTACATTTAAACTATGTACTAATCGTAAATGAATAGAATATTTAATTTTTTGATAGATATAAGGTTCCGCTTAGTATGAGGTAACTAGTTTGCCCATGCTGAAAGGTGATCAGTATACTAGTACTCAAAATATTTTTCCTGACCTATTGTACTATGTTCAAACAAGCTATTTTTCACATTGAAAATTCTATTATTACAAACCATGGAAACGTACATACATGTAAATACATAGATAATATGCAGAAGGTTAGAATACATGTTACATATAATTATTCTTTTGCCGTGACTGTATCTATCTTTTTACATGTATCAGAACACATTCGTATGTCTTGCTGGATTCAATAAAATTCGTTAAGAACCTAACATTTTTGTTACAAAGACTTGAATATCTGTTGATAGAAAATAGTTTTGCCAGCAAGTACCCACATATGAATTGCCTAAGACTGTCAATGCCCATATTGATCTAGTGACTAAAACCTTTAAGCAAAAATAATCAGTTTTAACATCTTCACATATACTATATCGCTATGAGTCAACATCAGGCTAAAAATCAAAATAAATGTATGTTGAATTATCATAATAACAGTTGTCCTTCTACGTACATCACAATTGTTTATGCTAACATCACCATATGTTATTTTCCTAAAATGTCCATACTTACATTGATTCACAATGAAATCATCCATTTCGAAGTAGACTTAACACAAAAATTTGGAACCTTAAGATTTGATCAACCATATTTCATTTTTATCAAACTTTATAAAGTGCGTCACTAGTTTGGTTGAAAAGCTTCTCTACTGAAGTTAGCAATGTTTGCTATCACTGTGCATTTGTTTGTTTAGCACCGCTGTGTCTTAAGTGAGCAAAAAGTAGAAAAAAAAGGTCCGAAATTCTCATAGATCTCATGTCCACTTTTTAATGATTAGCATCACTAATCACAGAATTATGATAGTGTTTCTCTTACGATCACGCTTGGGGCTAATGCGCTGTATTGAAAGCAGTGATTCGAATCTAATCTCTCGGCGATGGTAACTACGTAAAAAATTCTCATTTTTATGAAAAACGGAAATGATCACTCTTTTGCTGATTATGTTTATTGAAATTCGTGAAGGGCTAGCAATCGGTTTGGTATTAGTTCAGAAGAGGTTTGGTATTCTGCGACTAGAGGTCGGAATGGTTGGAAGAAGGTCATTTTAGATAGCCTGGGGCTCAATCGGGAGTAAGTAATTTACTGGTCGGGAGATTTTCGATATAAATTTTGGTAGGGTTGGCCTAAAACTGGTAAGACTGCTCCGGAACTACCGCCGACCAAGTTACACACTTTTCTCAAGCGCCGTCCACGGTAGATCGAAAACGAGGTCAATGAGGCAAACAAAAGACTGTCCATCATAATTAGCAGTTCAACCAATGATAGCCTGGCAATTAGGAAGGTAACCAATGAGACAATGTCTGCATGTCCGTCAAATATTTGCATTATTATGTTTTGTTATATCATTGTTATGCATCTCTTAAGGGACTGTGTGACCAGTCTACGCTTCTCTAAATTGCTTCATCTTTCAGTGCATAACACTAGTTATAATATTTATCATATGATCATATTTGTGCGGTTTGTGGGAAAACTAAACAAATGGGAGCTGATTTTAGAAATAAGTTTGGTCTTTTTGTCTCAATGACCTCGTTAAATATCATGGCCGCCGCGTGAGAAAGGTATATATTAGTTGTCTAGTGGTCGTGACCAGTGGTCGACTTGTAATTAGGGTTTACCAGATCGGAGACAAGCATGGAAATGGTCATGACGACAAAGGCGAGCAGAAAAATCACCAAGAGACACTTGTCGATTTGTCTGGCCAAGAATTCCCACTCCTTACGTAAACCCATGGTGAAAGATTTCTTCTCGTAATCTTCTACAAAGTTGGAGACGCATTGCTCGATTCTCGCGAGAGAGCGCGAGATCGCCGTGACGTCAGGGTTGGATGACGTAGTACCCATGTTCCCCTTCGCTTTGCTCTCATCGTCCTTCCTGACGACCTTGACCTTCAGCACCTTTATATACATTACATACATTTATTATACATTTTCAGTTATGTATATGTTATTACATTATATTATTCATTATTATTACTATTACTTTACTTTCTCCTCATCTGCATAATCCATATTAAGTTTGTTAAATCATGTTTTGTTAATCATTGTTATTATACATCTTCTGCATACAAAACCTAGGTAACGGTTTCCGACATTTTAATTTGACCTCTGATCTCCCACCTTCACTCTAAGTTACCTCAGTTGATTTTGTTACTTTTCTGTTAACATGTTGTATTAATTCAACAAGATTTGTTGCTTATGTTTTGTTTTTATCGTTTATGAATTGTAGAACTCCAGGAGGAATAATGATACTACATTTAGTCACGTTATCACTGATGGAGATCCCCATAAAACAAACAAACAAACAAACAAACAAACAAACCTTTGGAGGTCCCATGAAGAACATGGAGCGGAGCCACTGTGGGACGGGTTTGACTTTCGGGCCTTGGAAATGCAGGCTGAGGACGAAGATGGTCATAACGGACGATAGGGTGACCAGGAAGATGACACCTCCGAAGAATTTTCCTGAGAAAAGTCAATAAGAACGTTAGAGGCACTTATACAGATGGGTTTAACACTATGTCTTCAAGTTGCAGAAATGAATGGTACAGGAATAGTGCTGTTTGTTATATGACAGCTTTGTTCAACCACTAAGGCTTAGGTCCCATCAATTGGCAAAATTTGGACCTAAGCCTAAATCGGATCAATACTGGACAATATTGCACCGATTGCAAATAGGTTGTAAATGTGCTTTAAGATTTAAATTCAATTGTGGCGTTTCAGATGTTTATCTATTCATTATTCTCAATGCCATTTTGATATTCAGTAATACTCTATTTTAATAATTGTCAGCTGTTTGATGGGGTGTAAATGTCAATTTTTTGATGAACCGATATTACTACTAATCTAACATAGACAACAGTAAAGGAAATACTGAAATATAAATCAACTATTAAGGCTAACGTCACATTTCAAACCGGGGCCCGGCCACACTGTTTGTGGAAACAAAAAATAGAAATGTATATGTAAAAATAATTTTAAAAATGATGCCAAAGACTATTCTCTTTACGTCTTGTGTAGTTTGGTGTATTTTATATCCCGAAAGCTGCCAAGCCGGGCCCCGGTTTGTAAATGAGACGTAGGCCTTACCTGCTTTCGTTGCTTCACAGAACTTCTATCCTTACCTATCAGCGGTATGTTTATTGAAGTCGGCGGTAGCTTGTCTATCACCAGCTGGAAGAAGACGATCAGTGATAACAGCGTTGTGATGCTCATGGCCAACTTCTCACCTGTACCTGAAGACAAACAAAACCCCAAAAGAGCTAATATTCCAAGGAGAACACTCGGCCCCACCACGTAGTAGCTGTAGTACAGTGCCCTACGCGATATTTCTACGGTGTACTCAATAGTCGAAAAATGTCCCCCCGAAAGGTTCCTGTGGATGTGAATGTCTGCGTCAAAGGACAGAAGCTCCCATTCTCCGTTTAGTATGAACTCTCCGGTGAATCCCTGTGACGACACGTTCACCAATTCGAGCTTGTTCTCCGCGTAGGTCCAGGAGCCGAACTCCAGCGGACATCTTTGGACGTCGTAGGGGAACAGGCTGACGTCCAGGAGACATGGACTGCGAACGGTGACCGGATATGGCCAGAACACGTCACCGGTGTGCTGGATGATGGCGTTGGTGTCCGGAGTGGCCGACCAACCTTCGTCGTGGATCCTGTCAACAATAAATGATAAGTGTGAAGCTTAAAGAACACATAGTGCATGGAGTCGTGTGTGGCGTAACTGGTAGAGCGTTCTGCTCGCCGAGCCCCGGACGTTGTGCCCTTGGAAAAGGCAATTTACACGACTTTCCTCACTTCACCCAGGTGTAAAAAATGGGTACCTGACTTCGGTCGGGGAGGTAAAAGGAAAGACTACCTTTACCTTCTGCCTGTACTACGTATGTGGCACTGTTGATATAAGTTACTAGCTTGAAAGCAGTGCCACAATGTTATCGTCTGTCCAAAACCAAATAGAAAACAAACAACATACAATACCGACACCAACATCCAATAGTTTCTTATTAAATTAGACATTAAACTAATTTAAGATACGCCAAAAAGCTATTACTCAAGCAACTGGATATGATTTTGGAAGCGGTCAGACGTTGCAGACAGTATCTATTGTAATTAGTCAGTGAGGTGGGAGAGATCTGGTAGAAACAGGTGTTATTCTACCTATGAATGGTTAAAGCCTTTTTCTATCAGATATCCTCAGTGACGAAAGATAGTGGTGGATACTATCTGGTCGAAACAGGTTTTAAAACTAATTAATTAACATCCATAAAATTTACATACCTTGCACGTGCCTTATCATCATTTTGTGCTTTGTCAAAGTTTTTGAAGTCTATCTAGATTTCAAGCTCTTCAATAGCAGAGGTCTTTGAACATTTAACTTCAGGCCACATCAACACAACATATTCGTAACACTGCTAGGAAACTAGTTATAAATTTATGATTTTTCCATTGTTTTAACATGTCGTTCACGGTTTTTAATTCAGACTGCCAGGAGGAGTGTTATGTCCATGCAAGTATCGTTTGATAACCCAGTCTACTACTACTACATATTGTCGTTTTAAGGGTGGTTTACCTGTTATACAGGACCGTGTCTGGCCGCCATATTGTCTCGCTGTTGATGTGGAGCTCAGTGATGCCGCCGTTCTCTTCGGGCTTCCAGGTGAGAAACTTGTCAGTCCACGACTGTCAATCAATCAATCAATCAACAAATCAACAAATCAATCAAACTCAACAAATCATAATTCAATGGAAGAAATCTAGTGAGGTACAATTCCATAGACTCTGATGACTATTAATCATTAAGATCATACTAGTGATTCTAAATCATCGTGGATAGTAGTTTAAATTTACCTGGCGTATCCATAGATTTGTTGTCAGCACCTGCTCCTTCGTATCCTAGTAAATGAAAATAGAACGGTATTGATCTGAATTAGAAATACAAACCAGCGAGTGTTTCACACTTTTCAATAATTTTAGTTATCAGCTTTTTGGACCTTTTTCTCATATGAGCGTGAAATGACGGTCATGTTTTATTTTTACTCGCAGTATTATAGTCATGCACTTCTAAGTCAAGCTTAAATATGACCAGATGTTTCATTGAAGCTCATCTGTACTGGTATTAGTCATAGTAAAATGCTAAACTATCTTCCAACACAAATAAAAGTATACACGGATAAAATTTTCAACGCCATTCCTGGTGTGACCTTACAGTTTGGTCTCTAGGTTGACATCTTGCAAAGGTGATAGTCACCTGTTATGAAAATCCTTCCACATGTGTAGTAAAACTGAATGGATAGATAAATTATCATATACCAGCTGGACAATCTGTGCCAGGGCCACGTCAAAGTAGACGGTAGTGATGTCCGAGGGATGTTCCACTGGCCGGGCGCTGGTGGAGTAGGTCATCAGGAGCTTGGAAATGACATCGTGTTCAGATACCGCACCACCTGTGCACAGAGTAGAAATTATAATGGAAACAATGGGAAACTGATAGGAACTCATGTAAAAAAAATCACGGGTCTTAGTGGCAAGTGTAAAGATATTGACACACTGGCAACACCAAATCCGTAGGTGTTTTGGTACCTTTAGACAGATTAGCCGTGAGGCTCGGTGGGCGTCATTTCACCGTCATGGGGGCAGGGGCATGGCGAGTATCGAACTCAGGACCTACTGATTCTAATTCCAACGCTCTAGCCGTTACGCCACGCAGACACGCCATGTAAAGCATGAAGTTTATACTAGGTTTTCATTGACGTCGTATTAATTATAATTTGAATCCTCTGACGACCATATTGGCGGGTAATTGGATCAAGCAGAAGCATCGTATGGTTTACAGACGTACACTGTAATCTAACATGGCGCAGATGACTTCAAATGAAAAGGCACGTGTCGACACATGCAGGCACGTGTCGGTTGGCTGTCTCTACCAAATATCAAGCTTTATTGTCACGCGACAAAAATACGGTGACTTTTGTTAAGTCAACATTAAACTACAAAATATGGATACAGAGTATGTCGCAACATTCTACGGACTAAACAATAAAATTACATCGTATTTAGAAAAAAAGATTTACCTTGTAGAAGAACGGTAGACAATAAGCAAACAAATAGAAGAACTGTGCAGGTATTGATGACGGTTGCTGACATCTTCAGTCAAGCTTGACTGCAAAAAATGATAATTCGCTAGACATATATCCTTGCAAAAACTTATATAGTAACAGTTTGCTTCGAGGTCATGTCCCTCTGCTTCGAGACCAAAATTTATGCGATCAGTCAATGCTACATCACGTTAAGGCGTGCTTTTTTCCAGAGCCATTCATTTATCAATATCGGTCGTCAATGTAAAAGTTGTTTCTGTGCCAAGACGGAATCAAAAAGACACATGCATCCTCAAACTAATTTTGCTTTTACTAGCACAACAAAGACAAATCCCCGAAAGGCCCGGTATCAGGAACAAATCCTGAACTACAGAAAACCGGAATAAATTTTCTTTCGACATTTCTTAGAACAATTCCAAAGATTTTTCTTCTAAAGCTAAGTAAAATGTGAAAATCATCGACACAAACTTGCCACGTTTACGTTCCGCCATTTTGCTGGTGTGACGTCACATGCCTATCAAGCCTTGTTTTTGGCTGTTTACTGTACATCGATGTTTCCCGGTTTGTTTTCTCGTAAAGCGCCCTTCGATTTATTTAGGGCTTACAGAAAATCATACTACAGCTGATAATGACATAAGAGGGACTCTAATAAAAGACACAAATTTTTGAAGGGGTGCATTACTATGTTGTTGCTGGTGGTGGTGGTCTTGACACAAAGAACAGTGGATTTCAACCTATCGTTTCCCAAGAGAAACGCTAAAAGTGTGTGCAAATATATTATAAAAGGTACTTCCTTACCTTCTGGTATTAAACAATGGTAGTTGATAAAGCACGCACAATCAGACATGCAAATGAAGAGTAAGTTTCCGAATCGCCACAGCTCGTGACATTTGTTGATCTAACAAACGGTTATGTGAGCGAAGGTGTTACGTAAAACGCTAGTACTATCAATTACTTTCGCATCATTAACAATTTGAAGCAACTGCCATCTTGAAACACTAACAAAGACAACAAAGAAAGAAGGATCAAACAGATATGGCAATGGGGGTATGAACAGATAAACAAAACATCTGTATAGTAAACTACTGTCTACAACGAATTGTAGGATACGTAAGATCTTAAAAACGGAAAAGCCACACAACTTATCTATTAATGGTATTTATTTCATCTTTAAAATATGATACTAATTAAGTAGCATGAATAGTACTTGGAAGTTTTTTGAATAAAAAATTCACGGGTCTTAGTGGCAAGTGTGCAGGTGTTGACACACTAGCAGCACCAAATCCGCCCCCATGACGGTGGAGTGACGCCCACCGAGCCTACTAGGTGTTTTTGTAACCTTTAGACAGATTAGCCATGAGGCTCGGTGGGCGTCACTCCACCGTCATGGGGGCAGGGGCATGGCGAGTATCGAAGTCAGGACCTACTGATTCTGATTGCAACGCTCTAGCCGTTGGGCCAGACAGACACCCTATAATAAACAAAGTGCAAAAATGTATAGTGTCACATGAAATATTTTTTGTTGAAAAAAATAGGCTTCAGATCTTATGCATGATTTGGTTCCCACGGTAATTATCGATGATTAAATGAAGTGACGAAGCTTAATAAGTTGATAATTGACCTGTGAGAGAATCCGGCCTTCCACTGCCGAAGTCAAAGGTCAACACACTTTAAGAGAGCCGATGTGGCTGAACGTATTTAATCATCACAGTACTTTGATGTACAAACAGTTCAGTACTTCGATAGTTGTAGATGGACATGTATCAGAGATATCCTAAACATTATCAGCTCCTACGTCGCACAACGTTTAAAATCCTGTCCATCCTACCAATAATCATGGGCTGTGTATTATTAGGTACACTATGAAAATGTGCATTGGTATGATTACTTAGAGTGTTCAATAATTAACCTTCTCTACACTGCATAGCTTGGAAATGTTTTCTTGCCTGTTTTTTTTAGCGGCTTAAAAATACAGTGTCTGTTTTCAACAACGTGTGCATTATATAATCAATCTGCCAACGGGCAAAAATGGCGTCTAGTCGTTCGACCAGGTTTGTCCTTGCCTTTTGACTGCGTTCGCATTGGGCTGGTGATTTGACTTTGCGACATAGAATTAATCTATGAATTCATACAGGTTCACAACGAGTTTGAGACCAAATGACATTTTCGACAGTAATGCACCGGAGTTCGCTTTTGATCGGTGGCCATTTCTATGAAAGGTGGTTTATGAATGGTGTACAAACTTCGACCTTCTCCCGAATTCCTATCTCGTTGATGAATAGGCACTGCGCCTGACGATCCAATTAACGATTTTGTGCTTCACCGATTTTCAAAGAAAATCTTACTCTTATGTAAGACACTTTCCCACGATTAATCTTTTGAACCAGCTGCCACGTGGCAACATTAGCGGAAAAAAAACCCAAAGAAAAATCAAATGGACAAGCTTAATGATGTCATCAAACTTATTATCAGATTCCAATGAAATACATATATGTTTTCATAAACAAGTAGCAAAAGACGATTGTGGGATTCGATGGATTTAAGTTAATTTTTAGATGACTTTGGGGATAAATTTACATGGTTTATCCCATGGGCAATCAAGTTGAAAACATAAAGAAAACGGTACATACATCACAAGGAAAACGCCTTTTATTTTTCACTGCAGAAAAAGAAATGTTGTTAATCAATCTTTTAACCTTACATGTGTGCGATTATGGGCGTCAAGGCAATGCAGATCGATGCTGCAGTACCAATCAAAGTCACACGAGGGCGTTGTACGGTGTGGACACATGCATTGGGCCTTAAGATTTAGCAATCACAATTTCCCTTGCATTACGATCTCCTAGGCTTCTTACAGTCATTTAAAGATACTAAGTTTCAAGTCTTTAAGTGCGTGCATTTCAGCAGACAATTTAGACTTGACAGACGCACAATTTCTACCATAAAAAAAATTAGGCCGGCTATATTCAGTAATATAGCAAATGATGTGTCTTTTGTCACTTACAAAAGGTAGTGGATTCTTCCTGAAACGTCTGACCGTTTCCAAAATCATATCCAGTTGCTTGAGTAACTGCTATTTGGTGTATCTTGATAATATCTGAATGTCTAACCTTCATCGGCGTATAACGTGTCTTTTGATGTGCAGAAACTTAACATTCCATTCCACCCATTAAGAAACAACACAGCCGTCGATGACAAAGAGGTGGAATGCAGTACCCGAAACAAGCAGCAGAGGGCGCTCGAGAACTGCTAGATTACAGGAGAGAGATGCCAGATGTGACAACACAGGCACACTTAGCGAGTAGCGTGGGTACAGCAAGGAGTTAAAGATGGCAAGGGGTAAAAATCGACAGCAAAAGACGTAAACAAAAGATCTGTAATACCAGATTTGGACAGTGTAATTCGACACTTTGAATGAATACCGCGGAATAATTCCAATACTGCCCCCATTAGATAGCATCTGTTCTCAAAGTCAGTTTTCATAAATTCTATATAAACTATTCTTTATCAAGTCATATATTTTGTTGCAACGTTTTCAGTTTCTTTTTCCAAAATTATTCGAATCATTTGATATCCACATGTGTATTATTTGTTCCTTTCAAATCTTAATCTTTCCTACCTACCTAACAACCTGCGTTATATCTACGTATGGCAACTACTAGTATATATATGGAAAAAAAAATATCTATGCTCTTTAACTTTATTAACGAAACTGTCCGGGTTTCTCGGGTCCTCCAGACCGTTTCTCACCGCAGTTTGCAGAAGTGTTCTCAAGATTAGGCGCGGTTGTAAAACGCCACTGGGCAGAGAGGTGGCCAGGAATGTTTCCCAGAGCATAGGATTAATGAGACCGTGTATCGTTGCCGTACAGGGTATGTAGATGCGACTTTCGTGTCGCCTAGGGTTATTGGCCATTGCCTACGGAGGAAAGGGACGGGTACGGCGATATTTTAGCGGGTTCGGCAGAAACTAGCGGGTACGGCAGAATTAAACTAGCGTGTACGGCGAGATCTTCTAGCGGGGCGGCGAGGAATTTATGGGTACGGCAGAAAAGAAGTTTCATGGGGGTGAATATGAGAACCTTCCGAGAAAAAGTAGCTTTGCGTTAGGAAATCGTGCACACTAATGAGCACACACGTCTCACAGGACATGCCAACTGTCACGGCTCTTAGCCTGTATTCCGGGCGTTACGGGCGGCCGGGCGTCTTAGGCCACATCTCAGCACCCTTAAGACACAAGACAACATAGCCTCACGGTCCGGGCACGGTAGGAATGCGGTAGGTGCTGGTGTCGGGATTAACAGTCTTTAAGCAGATGTCAGCTTTTCTGGCCTCGTTTGCAGACTTTGAGCGGGATTGTCTTTTTTTTATGGGGTGGGCGAGAGGTGTGCTAGTTTGCCATTTTACACCGTTGGCTAGGTTCTTTTATGTCGGGAAAGGAGTTTTGCCCCACCTCAAGACCCCTTTCCCGGCATAAGAGAACCTAGCCAACGTTGAAAATGGCTATCAAGCACGCCAACCAGTCTCGAAAACTTCCTGATGTGAGTGTATCAAAAAAATCTGTCCAGATCTAGATATGCAGCTTGTACAATTCAGTACAAACCTATCCTAGTGTGTTTACCGGGTATGCAATACAAACTAATTAACAAACAACAAAAAGGCACTGCTAAAGATGTAAGGCAGAACCACACATCTGCTTCGATATTGCTCACTCTCACATAAAACTCCACTTTTATCTGCGTCACCTGTTTCCTGACCACATTCTAAACACAGCGGTTATTGATATGGTGTTGCTCAGGTAATTCGTACAGGAAGACAGTTATAAAGAAGCGTCTAGACACATGTAAACTCAAATTTACCGTCTGAACTGACCGTTTCCTGTATTGATAAACTATGATGAGGTTTGGTGAGTTCAACAACAAAAGAACAGCGAACAGGAAACCAGCAAGTAGATAAGTGTAAAAACCGATCGAGAAGAATCCGAATATAGGAAACCAGCAAGTGAATAAGTTTAAAGTACATATTGAACAGTAGTCCGATAAGTATATTTAAGTGGAAGTAGTGCTCAGACAATCGTGGAATGTATACGTATTCCAAACTCGAAATGTGACGAACATTCGTTCGATAACAATCAAACTATTTTAGACTGTTATAGCTCAATGGACAATGAACACGCCCACACCTAGCTGTGTTTGTGTTGCAACTACAATTACTACATGTACGTTGCGATAGTTTACTTAGGTGCAATTTACTTTAAGATATTTTTAATACTAAGTTTCAGGAAAGTCGTTAACGGTGAAGTAGCATTTATATGGACATGTCATCGATAAAATAAAACAATACTTTCATGTTTTTTAGTCCTTGAAGTTTATCAAAGTTCGATTAGTGAGAATTAAGAAGCATTTTTTAATCTATTTTTCTACCTGAAGACCATTAAGTTTACAATTGACAAAGAAAATGAAGAAGATATTTGACATCTTGCACCTGGTATTACCTCTGTCTCTTACACCTTAAATCTGTATTTGCCGTGTCTATAGAGAACACAGGGCGTGACTAAACCGACGTAACTTTATCAGCCGAGGACCACTAAGCTACAATTAGAAGAAGGGTGTGAAATGCAAAATCAAACAAACTTATACGGTTGAAAAGGGCCGTCGAATCTTGAGTGAAAGTATTCCTTTCCTTGGTGAGGCTTTTAGATGTGTTTGTCCGGAAAATCACATTCACAATTAGTGTAATTACCATTGCGGTACATCTTGTATGAAATAGAAAGTATGAGTGAGATGCAAAGAGTATGTAATCGAAAAGAAAGTAAATGTCGCTAGTAATAAGAAAGCGGTCTATTGGATGACAAGGATGAGTTTTGCAGAAGTTTGTTTTCCTTTGTAGTGCCTAAACATTGCCAATTTAGGCAGGTGAAATACCTTAAATCGACTCAGATTTCTCTCTATGATCTATGGAGCTGAACAAAATTGTAGTAATCAGCAGGAATTTGTTAAAATTGGCAATAGGACTTTGCTCGCTTCATGACTAAAACCCTATCTTCTCAGTTATTTAACCTATTCGAGCTTATTTCTACACCTTTTCTGTTCGATAGCGATACCTGTTAGATAGCTATAACAATTTCAAAATGGCCGTCTTTTGACAGAAACATTTTTGCATTACCGTGAAATCTATAACTTCATACAATAATAGCCACTATCTCTAATGACACTACGTATTCAAAACTTTACTCCTACTAGATGAAAATTTATCAGTTTAATTAAAGTGGTTTGTTAGTTGATAAACAGGCACTGTTGTGACATTTGCATTTCGGGGTAGGTAACATGGAAACAAAGAAGTACGTGTCAATGGTTGTACAATCCACAAGACTCGTCAATAGAGACTAGTGTACTGTACATTGAGCAGTTATCTAGCACATCCCCGTTTGGTGCTATATGTACACATCTTAAGATTGTGGTAATCTCTATTAGAGTGACTACGCTGGACATTATAGGGAGAATAATTTGCCAGAGGAGCTTTGCTATCAGAGGAGTTGGTCGACCGGAGGGAAACATGAACCTAAGTGTAGATTGACTCCTGATCCCCTGGGCAATTTCCGGATTTTTTTTTGCCAAATTCTACGATCCCCGTACACCCATAGGAAGGCCTGATGGAGGATAGGATTGTGGAAAGACTTCAATGGTCCAAACGTCATCGGTTGAATTTTTTGCTGACGTCCGTTTCGCCTGAACAACCGTGCACAGAAGATCCAAGACGTTCAATCGTACCTCCTCACCTGTTGGCTAACAACAATAAGGGGCGGGGCGTCAAGAAAGACCTCAGTGGCCCGAATTGTTAAGCCGATACGGCCCAGCTCTTGTATGTGCTCAGGTCCGATTGAGCAAATACAAACAGGAAGACACCGTTAGTCGGGGCGCACCTTGCCCCGTCACACAAGTGGGGAACACACCGGGACGTTAGACGGCAATCCTACGGGGGACCTCCGCGATGGGCCCGAAGGAATCTCTGCGTTTGCTGCTGGTTGTTCTCGCGGTCACTTTTGCCGGTAGGTGTAACGTATTCTTTGTTAGACATCGCGTCTTTTCACACCTTTTCTTTGTCCTACGAGGTGTCTATGCAGGTGCACACATTCCTAAAGCAGTCCAAGCATTCGCTGAGGCGGTTTGGCCAATTGGAGACCATCTTATTACTACACTATGTTTGTAAACTTGTGAAGTACTTGGTATAGCGCTAGGTTTTCTGTTGATACAATCGTTTCATTTATGGTTTTAGCAGGTGACTATGTCGAAGAACTACAAGCCTTCCTAGAAACGGCACAATGCTAATTTTCGGGACAGATTGTTTGCTAAACAACCACTTTGTTCTGTCTAATCCAGAACATGTTTGAAAGACGGATAAAAAATCTTCCGTGACAAGGATATGGGAAACGGTGATGAGAGAAAGTATGTGAGGAATTATACACTCGAGTTAAACTATGGCCGATTTCACTCACGACTTGTTCTTTAATTAGTTGACTCTCATGATTAACGTGCACGTAAGCAACTGGCCTAAACTCTACCAGTAAAAGCGAGGGAGGTAACTCAATGTATGGTAGGATTTTTATCGAGGGTTTCTTTTCAACGAGGCAGTGACCAGATTAAGCGGCAAGCATTTCCGTCAGAAAACAAATGAATTTCAAAGGGAAGATTCACAACTATCCCAAGAGTACCTCCAGTCCCATTCGTTTTCGTCAACCTATGGGCATTTACGGCAGCCACACCCGGATTGTGATGCCTAAATATGTTCAAGTAGGCCATAATGGAACATGGATAGCCAACAAGGACCTAAGATCGAGTCGACAGCTACTAGTATTTCGTTCACAAGACCACTGAACTTATCAGGACACATCTACTAGTATGTCATTCCAGGAATGCATTCTGTTCCCGATTGTGTGACGGTCATCCGACGTAAATGTTACACCGGGCTCTGACGTAACGTTGGTTCACCTTTATCCGTGGGGTAACCTATATCCGTTGTTTCTAAAAACAGGGTATTTTAGGATTTTAGGTGGCTTAAAACTGCAATATTTTCGAAATGCTGCAGTTTAAAACCACCGTCCGCCGACTTGATATCCCCAGATACCCTGTTTTTTAAAACAACAGATAAAGGTCACCCCACGGATAAAGGTGAACTAGCGGATTAGACATGTCGTACGATAGGACCCTCAGTGGGTGGTCGGTCTCTAACATGCTCAATCTATCCCGTACACTGTGCCCCAATTCTGGACAATGGTTGCGGCATGATCCGCAAACAAACCCTATAGAGCAATTAACCAAGTAATATAAGGCTCTACTTCAAAATTACCTAAAATCCATACCCTGTATCAATCCTAGTACATATGGGAAACACGCTGTGCATATTATGAAGAATTGTACGAGCCAAAAGGTGGCATTTTCTTAACATTTAGGCCAGGAAAGGTAAAGAAGTTGTAGGAACCCTAAACGTTAGAAATGACCCCTATAGGGGTATCTGTATGTCGTTCCGCAAACAGACAAACAATATCATCTTCACTCTTTATTGACCCAAAAGACGTAACTAACACGCTGTACATAGTATAAAGAACTAGTAACTACACCAGCCAAAAGTTTGTATTTTTGTCAACGTAAAGGCAGAAAAGAAAAGCTCATTGTAGAATTAAAGTCTAAACGTGAGAAATGACCCCCATAGGGGTATCTGTGGCGTTCCGCAAACAGACAATACAGGGTCGCTCAGCCAACAGCTGATTGGCGCCGATAGAAGCGGGTCAGCGAAACTGAAGGAGGCTTTTGTGGTGTCAGTCAGGGGGTGAAGTGGTAATGGGGCGGAAATATGGCCAGATATCATCGGGATAAGCACTTGTTATCTTATTGTTGCGCTACGAAAATAAGGTCAAGAGAGTAAAAGCAAATGCTGGACCATTTATTATTAAAATGCATACCAGTAACTAAAACATACTATTATGTCAGACACATGTTCACAAATTGTTTTCTATCAATGTGGAAGAGTGCTTGTCTCGCCTTGTTTTCCATTTTTTTTACGTCGAAATGAGATTTAAAAAAGAGCAAATCAATTGGGAAGGCAGAACAAATCATAATAAAAGTTTGATGATGAGTAAGAAATGGAAATGAGGAAATCAATTATGAATAGGCATAGGTGGCGTAACTTTATCATTTGTTTAACATTTTGAAATTGATAAAATGTGATAGATTTTGACCTGAAAAGAAAGAAAATTGACGTGAAAAGGAAGAAAATTGCTAAAACAAGCGACCATTTGCTACCACTCCCTCTCATATAGACTGAGAAGCTAAGCCTTGGGCATTTTTTTGAGGGCCGTTGAAGAGTATTCAGCTAATTCTATTCAATGTAGGTTATCTTTGAGTGGTGGAATACCGCAACAGTACAAACAAGTGACTCTATAAAAGGCCCGGATATCATGTGCAGACTGTAACAGTAGGGTTCAAGCCAGACCAACAGAGCAGTCTAACGTACAGGTTTGGACCTTTGGCATTGTGGTTAGTGCTTTGAATGCACTAAACCACAAGGACGGTTGAGTTCGTGAGTTGGCGACCCGGGTTCGGCGCGGATTCGAATCGCGGGAGTCGGGAGACTGTAAACACTCACCTGTTGTGTTTCAAAACTACATATTGGTAGGTGATAAACCTGCCCTCCACACGTGCAATCGTTGGTTAAAGCTATCTGGTGATGATATGTATGGGGGAGGGGTGACTCTAGTGAATTCAGAGTTGCAAGGACAATCTAGCAATGTGGTTGGGAGATAAAAAGAAAATAATAGCACCAGATATAATTAAAAAAAAAAGATTTATCAATACAATGAAGTTGATGAAAAACATTTAGGGGAAATCATGAAAATGTTTAAGTTACAAAATTGATTTTAAAAATTGGACCTGTATCTGTCCTTTTTAAAAAAAATCAGATTTCATTGCCTCAACACCATATTTCATTAGAACATGCAATGGACTGTACTGGAATTTTCCTTCAATGCGTTTATTCTATTTCCTTTACATGCGTGGATGTGATTTTCGGCTGACAAATTTAGTTTCTTCGCCCGTCGTAACCTTCCATACCCACACAATATGCTCTCTTTCAACAATCTACTTAGACTGAATGACTTTTGTTACCCGCGCCGCTTCTTCAAACAAAAGAGGTTAAGGTTAGAACAAAATAAACGCAGGTGTGACTCACACAACGACGTCGAAAAACATTATAAGAATAGGCATTACCTTCTCATTTGACTTTTTTACCGTTAGGGTTACATTGGCGTGCTTAGATAGCGTCAATAGATGCCAAATAACTGTTGTGCGTAATTGATACTTATGGAGAAAGTGTTTGATTTAAGACGAGCGAGACAAAAACACAGTGTGATAACAAACAACGTAGGTTTTTGTCCCCCAAACTGGACATATTTTTCTGAACAAAATTAACTTTTCCAACATGTTTCCATTCACACATGACTCAGTTCTGTATTTTCATTTACTGGTATGTAACGCCATAAGGCGGTTTACCGGGTATGCAATTGCCATTTACCGCTATGCAATGCAAATAAACAAACAAACTAATATTGCAAAAAAGGTAAAGAAACCATTGACTTTTTGATCGTTCTGATTCTGCAATGGTGGCGCTAAAGGTTTGTTTAGTTAGGCATACACATAGCTGAAATGTTATACCGTCTCAAAATACACTGTACCCGCAGCAGCTAGCCGACTGTGACGTCACGTTTGAATGCACACGCTCACATCCCGTTTGTATGTTGTGAAGTGAAATCCTTGTTAAAAGTACTCGACACAGTCAAGGGTCGGTACTCCTCAAGATAAATTACTAGTAGTAGAACACTTCTACTTGAGTTGTAAGGCGTAACAGACTAACAGGAAAGACCCTTGGGGCAGTGTCGAAAAGATACTAATTTTTGTTATTGCTGCCATTTGATAATGGTTATGGTTTTCAACCGTAGCAGCAATATAGCATCTAGATAGCCTCATTCGCAGACAGTGTGTGTGTGTGCGGGGGGGGGGGGGGGGGGGGGGGGGGAGGGTACGAAGGTTCGGTAGTTTCAACGTTGGCTAGGGTTCTATTATGCCGGGAAAAGGAGTTTGCCAAGGAAGGAAGTTTGCCTATATTAAAGTAGTTTGCCGGAAGGGAGGCGAAACTCCGTCCACGCTAAACTACTTCTCTAAAAGAAAACTTAGTACCAATTAATTACATTTAGTGCACGCCCTACACAGAGATCGTTCCCCAGAATACCTTTTGTTTGTCCTGACCAATAGCCGGCCTGCATGTCCACACACAGCTGTGCACGCCTCTGATCACCCGATAAGTGGCCTTATTTGACAAAACTGCTTGTGTTAACAGGGAAATCAAAAGATAACTGAGTGTACATGCAAGCAAACAGTTGGTGTTTCACATTAGGTCATAGTAAGTGGCTATTGAGGAGACGGGGCTTGCTCCAGGTATTAAATGTTGGAATAAACGGTTTTAAAGCCGATTTCATCATCATCTTCACCATTGCCTGAGTTCTATGTATGAAATTTGCCCCCCACCCCCACCGACACATAAGTCTTAAATATTTCTGCAAGACTTAGGACTGGAATAAGAGAGTAGGAAAATCCCGTTAACCTATCTTTGTAATATTTGACAATTCACACATGCTTACCTATTCACATACTAACCGGCAGGTGAAAATAAAGGCTTTGATTAGGAGTGGGATAAACAGTGTGTTTACAGCTGTTGGTATCTTTGTTTTTAGATTGGTTTAATCCTCTAAGTACCTGGAACTAATGAAAAGATAAGCTAGGATTCGCAAAGTTCAAACTACTAATATTGTTCAGTATTAATCAACTATTTGTTCTATTTTCTTTGCGCACCTTGATGCTGTTTTAGTGTTCGTGTCTGCGTGAAGTTTGTAATTTAAGACCACTAACCCCATGATGTTCATTTCAAATTTTAAAACAATGAATTTTCACCTTCAAAAGCCTCTTTGAATGTGTGCAGCTCAAAGAAGGGAATGTTGGAAGAATACTTGGAAAATTGCCAACAAAAAGCACTGTACCCTTGAGTTACGGACTATTGGGATGCAAATCAAAAACATCAACATGGAGGACAGCATCAGCCTGTTTCGGTAATATATCTATATCTATATCTATGTCTATATCTATATAGCCGGTATAACCGCCCTGCGGCGTAACACACCAGCTTCGCAGGCACGCGGCGCAGCAGCAGCTGGTTATATTACACTGAACTACCTGTCACAAATGACCTTAGAACATCTATCTGCAAATGTTCTTGACAACTATCCAACAAAGATGCCCCTACTGTGCTTGGTGATAACGAGTTCCACTCCAGGATGGTTCCTGGAAAAATACGAATTTGTTAACACACCAATCCTAGGCTGGTAACTCTGGTATTTGAAGGCATCACTATTCCTTGTTTTGTTTTGAGCTGGTATTAAATACTTATCCGCCTGTACTTCCACCAGTTTATTCGGGGAATTTCCAAAGTTTTTTTTCTTCTCGTACTTTTGTACTTGTCCCATCTACACTTTCTCTAAGTCCGTTGCCACAACCAAGCATGGCTTGCATGCGGGCAGCCCCACACTTGATGTGTGTTAGGGCCCATTAGAATGCAAATAAAAACACCAACATGGCGGTCAACACCAGCTTGTTTCGGTGAAGGAGAAGTCAAAAGCTCCTTGATGTTTGGTTTTTCTTCAGGTACTTTAATACTGGTTCCATGTACACTTTCTCTTACCTTTCTCCTGCTGAGAATGTTTTGCCAGTCACCCCCCCCCCCCCCCTCCTTACCTGGTTAATTAATTAGATCAGTAAATCTTGGCCTATTCTGTGCTGCTGCTGCAGATTTACTTCCCCAATCGGTGCGGTTTGCTGATGTCTCATTTCGGTAAGGAAGGCCCTAAACCCGTAAAGAAACTGGACCCACAGAAAGGCATCATATATGTGCAACCTTGCAATCACGCATGGCTTGCACGCGGACTGCCCCACCCTACGTGCACGTGTGCAGCATGCCGGAACTAATAAGCGACGGATTTAGCTACTTAGTGTTCCGCTCTAGATCATGTGGAGAAGATCAGGACAATTAGGGCATTTGCTGTTTGCAGAAGTTGAGGTACCTAAGCAGTATGTACAATAGACTGCCTTACTAACATACATAATAATGCATACCTTTTTTACAATAAAAACAAGCCCTCATGGAGTTATTCTTCGTCAAATACTAAAACAATATTGGACCCTACAGTTACAAGAGGCTAAATCCTAGCATGTAGGAATGTACTTACATGAAAAACAATAAAATGCATCACTTTTGAAAGTTTTTTTACAGATTTTGTAATTTAAAGATTTTGTTTTTTCAGAGTCACAGCGGAGTGATTTCGGAAATGGTGCTGAGGTTGGAGCTGTGAGTACTTTGGTTTGGGGACTTCTTTTACTTAGTCTTTATATATAATTACATCCAACTAGTATGTTTGGTTCAAGAGAAAGAACTAATGGGACATATGTATGTATGATGTACATTGTAAAAGCCAAACATTTAGGTTGTAATTATATAACAAATAATGAGTCAATACGTGGCTATGAAGACAACACAATCATATGCAACAACATTATATATCAAAGAAAGTTATGTGATAATGGTTAACCAAATTGTGAACAGCAAAAGGTCCACACAAAGATAAAAAATTTCATTCTATGTAATTTAGGAACTGTTGTATGATATTCTATTGGGGTAAAACGTTTATATTTCCTTCCTTCTGCAGCCCGACAGTAGGAACTGCCAGGGGAGTAACTGTGGAAACAACTATGGCGGATGTCCTGGACAGCCTGGGCCGAGGGTAATAATAAAGAACATTAACTTGATTTCAGTCTTAGTGCAATGCTGATAAACTTTCTTCCAACACAAAGGTATAAACGGATAAAATTTTCAACAAGTTTACGTTCTACATCTGTTGAAGTGATTCCCTCACCCTCAGGTCCATATTTATCCTGAGGAAGTCAACACTAGTCGTAGAAAATTTGATCCCTATACACGTTTGTGTTGCATGGAAGAAAGTTTACTATTGTACAACGATTTTTACCAAATACAATTGAGCTTCCATGCCAAGTTGAATGCTGTCAATATTTGCTAAATACTTTCACTAAGTCAAAGAGAAGCTATGCCACAAAATGCCTTGCTCTTCAGTCAGCTGTATCATTTTTCGGAGCCATATGTTCAACTATCATTTTTGGCAACGCACAAAGGGCGGTGGTCACTATCACACCAATGATATCCTTGGTGTTCTGTATCAGGGTTTCCCAGGGTCACGTGGCGCCCCAGGCTTCCCCGGACCGGAGGGTATCCAGGGGGAGACAGGAACCGCAGGACAGCCCGGTTTCCCCGGTGATATGGGGCCGAAGGGTGACAGGGTACGTATGAAATTCGAAATTTATCCATCTATTCGTTCTTTAATCAGGGCAAACAGATGCATACTTACAATGTGCATTAGAGGATTAATACCATGTGTATGTACAATGTAAATAGAAACCCAAAGTAGATAAAGACAACTTTAGTAGCCCAACGGGAAACAAATTGAAGAGACAAGTTAAGACGAAGTTGATGCAAATGAATTAGTAACTAAAGATGTAATTCTTTTTCTTTTTCAGGGAGACGTTGGACCAATTGGCCCACAGGTAAAAGCAATAACGCCCTTTCTTAACTATCATCTTTACCAATTTATGTTTGTGATGGTATAGAATAACTTTATAGTAACTGAAGCTATTCATAGACACCTTGCTATCGCCAGACACCTTACCAAACTACCTTGTTGTTGCATTACGTCTCGTTATCGCGTAGGTTTACATTTTTAACCACGTGTTATGTGTTGTCCCCAGGGTGTCCTAGGGCCTGCAGGACCCGCCGGACCCCGCGGTACCCAGGGGGAGAAGGGTCTGAAGGGAACCAACGGGTCACC
The DNA here is from genome assembly GCA_019207045.1 of Branchiostoma floridae x Branchiostoma belcheri. NCBI lineage: Eukaryota > Metazoa > Chordata > Leptocardii > Amphioxiformes > Branchiostomatidae > Branchiostoma > Branchiostoma floridae x Branchiostoma belcheri. Next base: position 5,515,185 of record CM033040.1, on the reverse strand, counting down.
TGGGCTGAGGGGCGAGAAGGGACTACGGGTAATTATCTATTCACTGATGTTATACATGTATTGCCTACCTACCTAGTACCCGGTCCCTTGACCTCAAGGTTGCCGACGGTTGAGGGGACAAGGTAGACATGAAGATAGAGGGCTGTTTCTAGGCTCTTCTCGCCCTTGTTAGGGTCAGTCTTTTTTGCAGAATGAGGGATTACCATTCTGCAATGTTGTCCTCCCAAGCTTTCTACTTTATGTCGCCCCGGCGTCAACCAAATTATACAAACTTGAAAAACATGCACACTGCACGAAAAGTGGCATTTACCAATAGTGGTAAATGTCAAGTTAGTCAGGTCATGGTTGTTTTTTAAATCCGATACTTGAGGCAATGATTACCGGGCGCATGTTCCTGGCCAAGTTCAATTGGTTTCAAACATTTACATGGTGTAACATGTGTAACGTGATAATTGAATGGAATGAGTCAAACATGACTGTCTTTTTGCTGATTAGCTTCTCATTGTAAAATATTCTGTTCACTAAATGTTGTTGGTTTTTACCCTATACCTAGGGGTCCCAAGGCGTTCCCGGCATGCCCGGCGATCAGGTATGTATCAATACCCAATATAGCTCTATGAACACTACGGTCCCAATAACTGTATATATGGTGATAAGTTTATTTATTTAGTTTTACCACATTTATGAAAGGATTGCCGTAACAAGTGACGATCAACTTTTCAAGACTGTCAGATTTGATCCCTACTATTTTCAATAAGTGTGGCAGGAGTTCTTGAAAGTGCTCGAGGCGTGGCTTTCCTCAAACACATACGGCCCTAACCGAAGCTATGTACTAATAATCATTTACACCTGAGTGAAGTGATGAGAAAAGGCAATTTACATGCCTTTCCCAAGGGCACAATATCGGGGCATATAAGCTGTTTTCAAACCGGATCCTCTAAGGTTTGGGCCAAACACTATACCGATTGCATCACACGATGCCACATGTTTCCAACAGGTTTGCGTTTTTTTATCGTTTTAGGGAAACCCAGGTGATAACGGACCAATGGGAATGCCTGGACTATGCGTGAGTCTGACTTTCTTCTCTCAATAATCACAATAATAAGTACTGTTAAGTTTGGGGAATCATTTTATTATAAGGATATCATGCATTTGAAATTCATTAAATTTTCTTTTTGATTAAAAGTTCATTCATATAAGCTTGTCTTTCTTTTCTATAGGGTCCAAAGGGAGAGCCAGGTAAGGGATCGATTCAGGCGGTTTGAGATACAGTACAATGCTAGACTTTCTTCCAACACAAATGTACATGTATACACGGGTCGAATTTTCAACGACCACTGTCGCCTTCTTTAGGATCAATACTAATGACCAATCACTTCAGAACGTAAACTAGCGCGATTTGTGTTTACGCATGGACTTTCGTTAAGCATTGTACTGTGATTACTACCAACATAGATGAGCTGCCATCTTCTCCATGATAGTTCTAGATACACTACGACACCATTCTTAAAACAAATACTCTTGTTTTACAACGATGCTTGATACTGAGACGTTGTTTGAGCTTCTAACATGGTAGCTTTAAGTAAGGTCGCCATTGACAACAAGAACCCTCAAATTACTCACACGTTTGTCTGTGCGTTTTTGAAATACGAAAACATTCTACATATAACATACGTTTTCTATCAACAACCTTTTAGGTTCTCCAGGTGCACCCGGAAGATGTGAGTACAAAATATGTAAAAACCTAAATAGCTTTAAAACTAATGCTTTACAGACACTCTTGCTTTTATGTTTCTCAAGACATTTCGCATAGTTTTATCAATTTGGATGGCAAATAGAATGTGCAATAAAATAGCTTCTGATGTACTCTGTTACCCTGCCATGACTGACTAACTGTACTCTGTTACGTTTCGGTGTTCCACAGCTGCCGGAGCCTCCCCTGGCCCTCCCGGTAGACTGGGACCCCAGGGCCCGCCGGGGCCACCAGGAGTACCCGGGCCGCCCGGAGCACCACCGAGCATCGGCGTCAAGGGTGAACCTGGTCTGCCTGGAACTCCAGGCTTGGACGGTAATGATAGAATAACTATACTTTTGTATTATAAAAGTTGAATCAATCTTTACTGTTTAATACTGCAATATTTATTTTCTTATCTCTTATTTGAATGAATATTGTTGCATTCAGAAAAGTAATGAAGACAGTGAAAAATTTAAACTTTTTCTTTTTAATTTCAGGGAATCCTGGACGTTTAGGCCCACCGGGGACACCAGGTACGACATTAACCAGGCTTTTCATTAATAAAACAAAATCATAAAAGATACTCTTTCTGCTGAGATCATCGAATCAATCTGTCAAAGTAAATATGGAACGTTTCATTTTTAACTGTTTTCAAAGAAGACGCGTCCGTCAAACCCCGCTATAGTAACGTATGTATAGAACCCTATATGTACATCCAATCGCGTAATCTTAGTATGTTAGAACTTAGACTTTAGGTTTGTCAACTTTCACTTAGCCTCATTGGCATGAACTTGCGATTAAGAATAACTTAGCAAAAACTAAATGGCATTAAACTTTGACAGTCGCCCACAATGAAATGCTGTAACTTAAATATAAGATTTGAACCCTATATGCTGTAACATGAAAAGAGAAACTGTCATCTGATCACTATCAAATTAACCATTGTTATATATAGATTTGTCTAGCTTTGCCTTTGGTTGGTCCAGAATAAACCCTTAATTTTTGCTTTCAGGTGTTAATGGAATACCGGGAGGACCTGGACCTAAAGGTTTGCACATGATGTTATATATGATATAAATTTTAAGTGTGAGAGTAAGTGCAATATGATTGCCAATTGAGATAGAGTTGATTTTTGAAAATTCATTTTGATGAAAGTACATTCTCGTAAAGATGATTATACGTATCTTTGTGCTATCTTAAGCTAATGATGATTGTAGATATAACCCTATACTGTTTTTATTCATAGTTCATTAGCTAACGTTTTTTTAAATATTTAATTTATTTGTTATAAAAAAAAGAATCATCTAGTTAACATTTTCCCAATCTGATCTAACCACAAAGGTGACATAGGAGGGCCTGGATTTCCCGGTCCACCAGGTACGATATTTTCTTTCCTTTTTGCTTTAATTTTGCAAACATGTGTTCCACTTGTAAAGCCAGAGTAGTAAGTGGTAGAATGAGTCTGTCTGTGTATGAAACATCACTAACATTAATGATTATCATCAGCCCTATTGATGATTTATCCGTGTGCCTGAGACCTATCAACCCCCTGCATCATTAAGAATGATTTATTATCATATCTGTTTAGGTCAACAAGGTCAGAGGGGAGTTATTGGATTCCCAGGAAAGAAAGGTGCGTTTAATATTCTTTCTTTGTCCAGTTTCTTTTTACAAATATGCCAAGTTTGACCTTTGATTTCAATTTTGATTCAGTTGTTGTTATTTTGTGTTAATTTATGTTGGGGTCTCCCGGCCCACCAGGAGGTATTGAAAAACGCCAGAAGGCGATGTATTTTCCTGGATAAATAAATAAACTGAAACTGAAGACAAGCTAGATTTGGTTTTCTAATTTCGTTACGCACTGTGTTTCTTTGCGGTTGTTTGATTTGTGTATATGAGTGTGTGCTTGTGTGTGCGTGTTTGTGTGCGCGTTTGTGTGTGCGTGTCTGTGTTTGATTTTGTTTGGTATCTGTACATGTCTGTGTGTGCGTGTGCTAGTGTGTGTGTGTGTTTGTGTGTACGTTTGTGTGTGCGTGTTTAGGTGTTTATGTGTGTTTTTGTGTGTGCGTGTGATTTTGTTTTGTATGTGTGTGAATGTGTGTGTGAATGTTTGTGTATATGCGGGTGTGTTTCAAATCAAAGATAAGTTATTTTTTGTAAAGTCGACGATCCCTGCCGTTCCCAGGAGAACCAGGCACCACGAGAGGCATCCCCGGGCCACCCGGCAACTTGGGTCCGCAGGGACCACCTGGAGCACCCGGTAAAAAAACTTTTGCTACGAGGTTAATTTTGATGACATATTTAAGGTGAAACACAGTGCAATGAAGACAACAGTAGGACTTGACATTAAATGAGGATAGTATGGGCTTAAGATAAGATTATAAACAACATTACCCCATCATGAAAAGGTATATATATATATATATATATTATCGGCGACATACTGATCTACACAATTGTTGCAGCGTTAGGTAGTGAAATAGGGAACGTATGCCTGTAAGACTGCAAGCAATGTCTTATGAATGTTTTGATGATTACAGGTTTTCCTGGGCCAAAAGGAGATCCGGGTGCGGCTGGACCACCAGGTAAGACTAACATGATCATTATTTAATTTTTCATATTACATAAAGTTAATTGACGACTACAAATATAAGCTGTAAACTGGTTAGAACTATGCTTAAATACTTCTAATTTTATACAGAAGGTTTATTGTAAAGTAAACTGCTGCCTTGGTTAGGAGCGCGCTAACCCACCAACTTATTAAGTGGTACTTGGAAGCTAATATCGCCCCCCGTCTTTTTCCCACCAGGTCTCCCTGGGCGACCCTCGGCCGGGCAGCCTGGGAACCCGGGTCCTCCTGGGCCCACTGGTGAGTAAAACCTTACATGGAGAATCTAATATGTATAGAGTACATATTTCAAATCTACATAGAGGACCTGCACAGATTTCAGATTACATGACATTATGTACATGTATGTCACAACATATGAAATCTTGTAGGAGGAATACGATTTCTTATGCTATCAGAGTAATCAGACTATCCGGAGAATTAAGATTCCAATGTGGCGAAATTGCTCGTGCCTTGTTGCGAAACGACTCGCTTTGTGGCGAATCGACCGGTTGCCGATGACCCCAAAAAAACATTATCAATGAGACTAATTTTGCTTAAAAGAATACTAGAAGTCAGTCAAATAGAAAGAATAGTTCAGGAAGGCCAGCCAGCAAAGTATCATTGCCCTAGGGAAGAGCTACCCTTACCGTAGTCTCAGTCTCCTCGCCAATTTTCCATCTTATTTTTGCCAAATTCTTCTAACCATTAATTAAGTTTGAATAGTTGCTTACATCGAATTACTGACATGATGAGACTTCATATACCTACCGTCACTACTGCCATGACATCCATATGAATGGACGTAATTGCTCAACAATTGCTCACAAGGTACAATGGCAGCCAATAACAACTACTAGCTACTACTAGCAATTACTAGCAACTACGAGTACTAGCAACTACTAGCAATTCATGACTTCTATGTATTTCTACAGGTCCACGAGGAACGCCGGGTGGCCCGGGATTTCCGGGTGCGTAAACATGAAACGTGTCATATTTGGAAAATGTTACCAGGAAAATAGTGTAACGTAATCAACAACCCTGCTTTAAGTGCTATTCTCATGCGGATTTAAACGCACCGTGTCTTGTGTACAGAAAACATATTATTTTAACAACATGTGTAATAATATGTGTATACCTATATCAGGACTTACGATGACATAAAATGTACTTGTAACATTGTGTTTGAACAAGGAGGTTAAAAAACTCCTTGGTTTGAACCTATCTCTTCTCTCATGAACTGAAGAAAAAAACGACCTGTTAACGGATTTGAGCTTTTTATAAATGAATGAATAAATAAATAAATAAATAAACAAGCAAAAGTATGAGATATGTTTCCAAGATGTGAAAATTGACATTTTTTTCACTTTTCTAGGACAAAAGGGAGAAGCAGGAGTCGGTTTCCCTGGTACCCCCGGTACTAGAGGTACGTGAATCATGTAATTCACTTTACACTTTGGAACACTTATCGTCAATGCGTTAGTAGAGACAACAGTTGCATAAATCATTTGGAACTATACAGCTAAATTGGATAAAAAAATAACATTTTTGATTTGTTTTAAGGAGCGACTGGCCCTCCCGGACCAGCTGGTCCACAAGGTATAACAGGTAAGAAAAAGTTCTTTTGATTTTTAACTTTCGATGGTCGCAAATAAAGATGATGTAAAACTCTTTATTTTAGGCATACAGGTCTACAGTTTTCATAATCACGTATTAGATGTATTAACATAAAACATCTGTACACGGTTGCATACTTATTACTTGTATTGCTTCAAGCCATGCTGACTTAATTACATGGATAGTACGCGCGTACAGAACACCCCCCGCCCATGAAAAGAAAGTTCACGACCAAATCGTACAAGGAAATTGCAAAAGGAGGAAACATATATTTGCCATTAATTAATTAAAAAAATCGGAAAACGACTAGTAAACAGCACTGAGCAACGTCTACCAAAGTAAGCTATGTGACAAATCAAAACATGAAGTTGTACCCTCCCGTCTATACTAAAACTTGAAGGCAACCCTATTTTGAACGACGTTTTTTTTTCTTGATGAAGCACGCTCGCATTTGTTTTGGGGTTCAAAGAGGATGTCGTCCATACAGTCAAGTCAATTTGCCTGGTGGCACAACACTATGTATTATCGTACAATTATTGGTTAATCAAATAAACACTTATTACAAGATTGACAAAGAATATTTGACGTGTTGTGTTCTAGAAGGAACAGCCGGATCGTTCCACCTACTGGTGCGACACAGTCAGACCATCAACATACCGCAATGCCCCCTGGGAACAACTGTGATGTGGCAGGGGTACAGTCTGCTGCACGGGGAGGGCAACGAACGGGCCCACGGACAGGACATGGGTGAGATCTGTTTGTTTGTTTGTTTGTTTGTTTTGCATACCCTGTAAACCGCCTTATGGCAACACACCAGGTTGCAGGGCTATAGTCTTGTACATGGCGAGGGCAACGAACGAGTGCACGGACAGGACATGGGTGAGATCTGTTTGTTTGCTTGTTTGTTTGTTTTGCATACCCTGTAAACCGCCTTATGGCAACACACCAGGTTGCAGGGCTATAGTCTGCTGCATGGCAAGGGCAACGAACGAGCGCACGGACAGGACATGGGTGAGCTTTGTTTGTTTGCTTGTTTGTTTTGCATACTCGGTAAACAGCATTATGGCGTAACACACTAGGTTGCAGGGTACAAGTCTACTGCACGGGGAGGGCAACGAACGAGCACACGGGCAGGACATGGGTGAGCTTTGTTTGTTTGTTTTGCATACTCGGTAAACAGCCTTATGGCGTAACACACTAGGTTGCAGGGTACAAGTCTACTGCACGGGGAGGGCAACGAACGAGCGCACGGGCAGGACATGGGTGAGCTTTGTCTGTTTGTTTGTTTTGCATACCCTGTAAACCGCCTTATGGCAGCACACCAGGTTGCAGGGCTATAGTCTTGTACATGGCGAGGGCAACGAACGAGTGCACGGACAGGACATGGGTAAGCGATGTCACGAAAACAAAACGCTCGTACAGTAGAAGCCGTTTAATTGCACAACCAACACATACTCGTAAACATAACCGTCGTTCGAAGATAATAAAGAAGTCATTTACATCAGAACCCACCAGCCATCCCCCCAATCGAGACGGGGCCGATACCGACTTCCAAGCACTTTTGACCCTTTGCTGACGTCATACTACCGGTCTGGATGTGTGACATAGGCTTTGGGTCATTTCAGTTTGATAAGAATCGGGGGACTGATCGAAAGCTTGTTGGTAAGCGCTTCATTTTGTGCACGGATATAAAGTTTGAATTTGCAACACAATACACTATCATAAATTGCATAATGGATATGTTTTGCGTATCATACTTATAGGTACGGCAAGTTCGTGCTTACAGCGGTTCGCCCCAATGCCCTTCATGTTCTGTGACATCAACTTGCATTGCCACTACGCGACCCGCGACGACAAGCCCTACGAAACACCATACACTATCGTCAATCATATAAAGAGTGTTTTTTCATGTATTTTGATTACAGGAACGGCGGGTTCATGCTTACAGAGGTTCGCCCCCATGCCGTTCATGTTCTGTGACATAAACTTCCACTGCCACTACGCGACCCGTGACGACAAGACCTACTGGCTCTCCACCGTGACGACCGAACAGGAGATCCCGGAAAGTACCGTGGATGGCCCCGGTATTCTTCCCTTCATCTCTCGGTGCATCGTGTGCGAGGTGCCGTCGACTGTGATGGCGTTCCACAGCCAGTCGTCACAGGTGCCCGGCTGCCCCGCACCCACCAGTGAGCACTCTTGGATCAGCATATGGGAAGGATTCAGCTTCTTCATGGTAGGGAACGATTTATAAAAAAATCAAGTTTCAAAGTTGTATAATTTTTTTTAGTAATTCTCTGTTACCAGTAGGCGCCGATCATATACAGGCCACTTATTCAGAACGCGATGCCAATGTGACGGCTTGTTACAACGCTGTAAAAACGGCGACAGGAGATACAAATGCAACATTCGGCCGACTATATATATATATATATATATATATATATATATATATGCCTTTATAAACAAGATAAATCAACATGTGCATTGAATAACCTGGGCGGCAGATCATATGGACAGATGAATCTAGAAGTGGGTCAAAGTAGCCTGGAGGTGTGCACTTCTCCCTGTTTCTGCCAGTCAATGGGTATTTTTTTACCGATCACTTAGCTCAGCCAGCCTCAAACGAAAGACAGAAATTTAAAATAATGCCATGTAACCAAGTACCAAGGTCTTGTCTTTCTAGCACACGGCGGCAGGAGAGGGCAGCGGGCAGGTGTTTTCCAGCCCCGGCAGCTGTCTGGAGAAGTTCCGTCCCGCCACCTACATTGAGTGTCATATATGGTCATGTTGCATATACCAGTTACCTAGCAACAAAGATTTGTTTGTATTTCTAGCACACGGCGGCAGGTGAGGGCAGCGGACAGGTGTTTTCCAGCCCCGGCAGCTGTCTGGAGAAGTTCCGCCCTGCCACCTTCATCGAGTGTCACGGAGCACAGAGGACCTGCGGCTTCTTCGCTAACAAGTTCAGCTTCTGGCTGACAACATTGCCGGGGTGAGGAAACCAATAATAACATAGCATAAGTCTCATACGACAATTATGTTAAAGAAATAACGGATCAGTTTGCTCCACGCGTGAAGCACATGGGCAGCCATCTTCACTCGAGACCGGAGGGACTCGACTTAAGCAAGACGAAGTAAGCATCATTGTATGGTTACAATAGCTATCGTTAAGCCACGTAATATTAGGTTAATGGACTACATGTACATCTCAATGGGGTTGAATGTACCCATACTTATGTGAAGGAAAAGAAACAGGTTACATTTTTTAATACAACGTAAATTGCATATTTCGATTTTTCTATTTGTCCTCAGTTTCTTAACTGTTCACAACGACGTCAAGTTTATCTTACGTTTTTGTACATATCTTTGTTAAAGACATTGTAGGTGTTAAAAATTATTTCATTTTTTTTTAAATTATTCTTTTCAATCTTTAGTGAATACGACCCCTTGAGAAACGGCCAAGCCTACGAGCCCAGGGACGGCGAAGTGAACAGCTTGGTCTCCGGCCAGTCACAGCCAACCACTGAGATGGAACGTATGATAGGGCGATGCCGAGTGTGCATGATGGTGACACCGGCCATCCGCGCACGTATAGATCGCGCACGGCAACAGGGATAGATGGGGAATCTCTCCAGAGGCGTCGCCAAAAACTAAACGTCACAATGTGAAAAGTGTGTGTGCAACTTCAAGCGGAAAACGTAGCCTCCACAGTAGGCTCTCTGGGGGTCGGTTTTGGCTAATAATACTCTTTTGCATGCCATTTCTTATTGTACCGGCTATAACGGGGCCTGTGGTCAAGTGACCCAGTAGAAATTACCAATAAAAGAGTATTCTGAGCCAAAAATGACGGAGATAAAAGGCCCCAGAGAGCCTGCTATGGAGGCTACAGAAAACGAAGCAAATCATAGATACAGGCATTTTCGTTAGCACGTTTGACAACCTCCCACTAACTGACAACGAAAATACCTGTATCTATCATTGAACGGCATATGCTTTTATTTTTGGAGGGTCATATTAATCCACAGTACACCAGCTCTTTTTATGAATCAGACTTGCTGCCATACCCCTACCAAAGCCTATAAGATAAATGCGTGATACAAATTGGAAACCAGTTAAAGTCTATGATCAAATACTGACTGTATCAATGATAATAGCCACAGACTTTTCGGTTTACATTCATTGAGCAGCTACCTGATCAGAAGGTGCTTGTTTTAAACTTCAGACATGGTAGATCTATCTTTGGTATCTTTTATAAACTTTGTTCAATGGTTTGTGGTACAATCCTAAATGAATGATATCCTAGTCTTATATGTGTATCCCGTAGTATACTGTATTCATGCTGCATGTATAATAGCGGAAGTGTTATAGGTATGTGGTTTGTTATCTTTTAGTGTTTTTCATAGTTTTCTAAGATTGTCTCAGCATTTATTGACAGTAGACCTCTGGTACTATGAAACATGTTGAACGGTGTATCAGGTAGAAAAATATCCTTACATGTTAAACTTGCCAGCAGTAGAGAAACATTTTTCATTCATGTTTTTTCATTGACCTATGCACCTACATATCTTTCATTCAATTTTAACATTAAGTCAGTGATTTAGTTCTTGAAAACAATTCACATCTTCACAGTATCCTGTTTGTAGCTTGCCCACTTAACTATTTCTAACCAGTTCAGTTGTTGGAAGGATTTAAGCGTATGATAATAACAAACTAAGTAACAATAGATTGCCAGGCATTTATGATTCGTTACTCGAATCACATGTCTGTAAGTCACGTGATCAGAGTAACTGAATCATAACTCCTGCAGAAGGTCGACGGAAGTGCGACTGAAAATTCGAGGTAAGCTAATGTTGGTGTTGTAAGACAGTGGAAAATCTTCAATAAGTAACAATAGATAAGAACATACATACCACAACCTTATAAGATGCAAAGATGACCATAACTACAGTAAGCTTGTATTATTACATTGTTTCACATGGTGCTAGTATCATGGAATAAATCCATCAGAAGTTCAATGTATGTTTTCCCCTTCTTTTTACATTGTATTCAGTCTTTTTATTGTGACTCTCAGGGCTTTAAGTCGTGTGTGAAAGTGGTTCAAAATAAACAGATAGGATCTTATGATTGGCTTATGCATCTCGTTGTGCTAATTTGGTACAGAAAATTGAGGCATAACTGCATCTAGTCTTATTGGAGCAGTAAAAGACTGTATGATTTGGATCAAATGGTCAATTACAGTATCTAGTTCTGTGCACTAGTTCTATTTGAATATGGTGTTGTATTTGGTGTTCAGCACCAAGGACAGGCCCGTTTGTGTGTAGATGGTGCTCAGAACCAGGGACAGGTGTTTGTGTGCAGATGGTGTTTGTGTACAGATGTTCAGCAACAGGGAGATTGTAAGCAGATGGTGTTCAGCACCAGGGACAGACCTGTTGGTGTGAAGATGGTGTTCAGCACCAAGGACAGGTATTTCCAGGTACAGGTACATGGGTTTAGGTACAGGTCCGGACCTGCACCTGTACCTAAAAATGTTTAATCAAGTATATGTAATTTAAACATGTAGCTAACTGTCTTTTCTAGTGATAAATTGTCATCTTTGTATGGGCAATTACATATTTGAATCTCAAAACAATTTCTTTGCAAGTTTTCTTAAGTTTCAACTGCAAGATTATCACCATTGTCATTGTTGATTCGGGATTTACTTGTCCAGCAGTCTTAAAAAGTAGTGTTTAATAGTGATTTAGTTTGTTTAGGTACAGGTACAGGTACACAGATGTTTAGGTCCGGATCTGTACCTAAACATTTTTTTAGGTACGGTACAGGTATGGGTATTTAGGTACACAGCCCTAGTGTCGCACCTACCCCATACAACAGAGTTGTCAACAGAATCTGGAATGCTGGTGTGTGTGGCAGGGACTTGAACCATTGTTCTAACACGGTTGATTTATATTACATCCCACATTTTAATAAATATATACTTAAATTTTGACATCTTACTTAACATAGCATGATGTTGCACTTATCTAATTGCCTTGAAGTTCTCTTTTTGAGAAGCATGATGGGTACAAAGACACGAACATGACATGTCTGTCCTTAAACATGTAAAAGACCACTTAAAGTTCCCTTTCAAGGACTAAACCACCTAATTGTAGTCTGAATATCTAAGTTCATCAATGGACAGACTGAATTCATTCTCCTTGACCCTCCGGTCTGAAAGTGAGATTTCTAACTACAAGTACTTAACTGCACAATGCAACGTCACAAGTACATCTGTTAAGGCTCCCCATTTTAATATTTGTCCCTCATAATTATGTCTTGGATTATTTTGAAGCTGCACATCAGTACCAAACCTCTGAAGACCAGTCCAATCCAAGGTTTATAATGCTGTTACCGAGGACTGAGTGGGTTTAATAGGCCAATGGGAACTTCTGCTACTATCTTAGGCAGATATTCAAATATTAATTTATCAACTTCTTTCTGTTCCGCAGGAAAGCCATGTGAGACTGCAGCTAGAACATTACCCCTACTTAGTATATCTTTATATGTGTTAAGGCTATCCTGATTATGTATATGAGCATTATAACATACAATTTTATCAACTCTTTTATTCTTCGAGAAGATTAGCATCTCTTGCTTCTCTCTGCAACTCCTCGAGTTGTCTGGAACAGATTTTATAAAAATTAGTTCTTAAGTTAGTTTTTAATTGACTCTAATTAGAGTAAAGTCTACACTACAATCCTCCACATGAAAAAAAAAATCATTGGGAGATTTTTAAAAGCAAAATATGAACACTGGCCTAGGTATTAATAAAAAAAGAAAACAAAATGTATCAAAAATGTATGATTTGCAGATTTTGGTGGATATTTCTGGTTGATTGATTGAAATAATTGGTTAAGAGTTTAAAAACAAAAATATAATGGTTGCAACTATATAAGAGTTGAAAAAAATTACAACAAATGATTCACTGTCAAAATAAAGAAATTTAATTCAAGTTTGCAGGGACTGAATTCTGTGGTTGGAATGGCAAGGTAGGTGTTTTAAGTTTGCTATAAACAACAGTCATTGAATCAACACAAAGACATCTATGTATGCATGTTCACTGTATGAGGAATTTGCAGTTGGAATAATGGCAACATAAAACCACAGAGAATATTTCAAGATTCACATGTCTATTCCTTACCTTCTAAGTTTGGTGACCTTGGACTTGAGCTCCTTGTTGTGATGTCTGATGTGGATGACCTCCTGCCAGGCTGCGTCCTCGGCTGACTTGTTGGTCTCCCATCGCAGGAAAAGGCCTGACCACAGTTGCTGGGGAGAAAACAGAGGAAACACATTTCTTACTGTTTGAATACTGAAATAACCATTTACATCAGGTCACACAAACCATCTCTCAACCAGGATGCCAACTTAGGATGCTGTGTAACGGAGATCACATGTTTTTTTTTAAATTATAGAACACTCACCAAGCTCTGTGGTGCAACAGAAGGCCAGACGACCCCATTGTTGGGCTCATATAGGGGGTTCAGGTAGGTCCTTAACATCTCAGGGCTGTTAACATAAGACCTGCAACAACAACAACAAAGAAAAACAAGAATGTCACGGATATGTCTGAGTGTAGAAATGTTATGAAGCAGAAACAGACTGCCAGAGGTGCTTCTACAGCATTTTTATAACCAATATCTCATGAACTTTTGCAAAGAAACTTTTCCTATGATATTTTCAAATTCTCATTTTTTATAATGACTTCCTGGTCCATTGACTAAAAAGATTCATTTTTTTTCTGGAACTTTTGGTTACAATTTCCAGAAGAATTGTTCAAGACTGTCCGATGATTGAACATTGGTCAGTCTTGGACAATTTTCACAACTTTCACACCACTACTGTCCTTCAAGGCCCTTCCCTAAAACAAGAACTAAACAAAAACATGCCGGCACACTCACCACAAGGATACTGTCTTGGTCTGTAGCTTGACTTTCTTCCTGTCACATTCATTGTTACACAAGAATGTACCTGGGGAAAAATAGAGCAACACACAAATTCAAAATCTCTAACCAAACAAACAATTCTGACCTGTACTCATACAACCTAAAGTCTTACTGACACTGGATATCATATCATTATAAATGTGCTTTTAAAAAATACACAACTTCTAGAAATCCTGGAATTTGACTACCAAAAAGAGTTTTTGTTGTATAGCAACATTCCTTTCCTGCCAGCCTGGACACAGATTAGCTAAACCTTGACATCCTCCCAGTCTACAATTCTTTACTCAGCCCAGGAAAAAACTTGAAACCAGTCAAAGGCAACAAACTTTCAATTGAACACACACCAACACAAACAAACAGATCACAGATGCAAAACTGAGTTTGTAAGAATAATAAAGAACAAAGGCTTACCAAACTGCGAGGCATAGGAGTGTTCAAACAGCAGGACCAGGAACTGTTCATTAAACTCAAAGGAACATGGGAACTGTTGGTACACCTGCAGGGAGGTACAGTATACATGTCAGCAGGTGTACATGCATAGGGGAGAATGATATATACATACATATCATAGATGGGTGTCGTTTTTTCCCCACACAAATAGCTTTCCTATCACAATTTCAACCCAGCTTTGTTTGTGGTCTTACAGTCAAGATTAAATATCATAAAAACATGATCTATAGGCATTGCATAATACAGGCCGCAAAAACAATATCTGTCGGTGGATATCATTTTATGTAGAACTTTAGTGTAAGGTACTGTAAATGCAGAAATGTTCGCGGTGGATTTATGTTCGCGGTTTTCGCGGTGGCCATCTCACCGCGAATTTAAAACCACCGCGAACATTTTTCCAGGGCATTAAGATACTACAGTGCATGGTGCTACCGCGAAATTAAAACCACCGCAAAAAGTCCTTTTTCCTGCTACCGCGAAATTAAATCCCCGCGAACTTAAATGCATTTACAGTAATTGTTGTTTGCAAATAACCATCTATCTGGCTAGAAGGTTTGGCCATTACTAGTGTGAACTAAAACAGGACCAACAAAAATTATTTACATTGAGTGACATTTGCATGATGTACAATCCTTACAAGTTCAACTATTCTTTTTTCTAGTTAGATGTACTGATGTATTGAATTATTATACAGTCAAACCTGCCCGAGCAACCACCTCTTCTCAGCGACCACCTGGCCATGTCGACCGCTTTTTCTCGGTCCCCATTTATTTTCCCATTGACGTAAGCATTAAGCGACCTTTTCTCAACGACCACCTGGCCAACGCGACCGCGACCGGCCCAAATTGGGACCCATAACGACCGCATCATTTTCAAAATTGAGGTTTTCATCGATTTTTGATGATAACTAGCGCGATTTTGTGCTGAAATCGGCCAGTTTGCGTCGGATTTTGGGGTTCAATTTACAGTTACAGTGTGCATGTTGTATTTGACATTGAAGACCTCGCTTATTTGCGTGCGTGCTGTTTGCTTGCTATTTGACATTAAACACAACGGAAACCATTTAAACTTTGCATTGGCTGTATTGCTTTCACAGACGTTGATAAACTGTCTGCATGGAAATGTCACTACGAGAGACTTCTGAATGTCGAATTCCCTTGGGATCCAGACACTCTAGACGAAGTTTCTCCTGTGTACGGACCTCCCCCAAAAATTGATAGAGCTAGGACAACAAAAGCAATTAATGCTATGAAAAAAGGTAAAGCTGCTGGACCCTCAGGTATTGTAGCCGAAATGATACAAGCTGGTGGTGATTTCATGGCTGACCAGATTGCTTCCCTCACAAATGCTATAATCAAGGAAGAGAAAATACCAAATGATTGGAACCTTTCCTACATTATTAACTGTTATAAGGGTAAGGGAGACTCTATGGAGAGAGGCAACTATCGGGGTCTGAAACTCTTAGATCAGGTGCTCAAAGTAGTTGAAAGAGTGCTCGAACCCATGATTAGAGAACAGGTTCACATTGACTCCATGCAGTTTGGCTTTATGTCAGGGAGGGGCACTACAGATGCAATTTTCATACTACGGCAGCTCCAAGAGAAATTCCTCTCTAAGAGAAAGGACCTGTACCTTATGTTTGTAGACCTGGAAAAAGCTTTTGATAGGGTGCCCAGGGAAGTTCTATGGTGGGCAATGAGAAAGCTAGGTGTGCAGGAGTGGCTAGTTAGGACTGTGCAATCTATGTATTGCCATGCTAGGTCCAGTGTACGAGTTAACGGCAAATATAGCCCAGAGTTTGATGTCAAGGTAGGAGTACATCAGGGCTCTGTCCTCAGCCCACTCTTCTTCATCATAGTCATGGAAGCAATATCGCGGGATTTTAGAGTAGGCTGTCCGTGGGAATTGCTGTATGCAGACGACCTGGGGTTAGCTGCTGAAACTCTCACACTCCTGTCGCAAAGGTTCTCCCCCTGGAAGAACAATTTAAGCTCACACGGCTTGCGTGTGAACACCGGTAAAACCATGGTAGTCCACTGTAAATACAATGACTCTAGACCATCCAAGGAAACAGGGAAGTTCCCTTGTGGTGTATGCCACAAGGGTGTGGGAGATAACTCTATATTCTGTACCCAATGCAAACACTGGATACATAAGAGATGTACTAAGATCAAGGGTAAACTGAAAGAAGACCCTAACTTTATCTGCCACAGTTGTAGCAACCAAGCACCCACCCCCCCAGAACCACCTTTAATGGAAGCCACTGTCTCCGGTGATACTTTTAAGGTAGTCCCCATCTTTTGCTACTTGGGTGATACCATCGGCCAGTCTGGTGGCTGTGCAGATGCAGTAACAGCCAGGATTAGGTCAGCCTGGAAGAGCTTCCATGAGCTCCTACCCATACTTACAAACCGCAATATCCCCTTTAGGAATCGTGGGCATGTTTATAGCTCATGTGTTAGAAGTGCTATGTTATATGCGTCAGAAACCTGGGCATTGTCGGCCGAAGATGTAAGGAGGCTGGTTAGGTGTGATAATGCTATGACCAGGTGGATATGCTCCAGAAGGCTAGCAGAAAGAGTGCCATCTGAGCAGCTTAGGTGTAGGTTAGGTTTACACAGCATCCATGACATTTTGCGCTACAACAGACTCCGATGGTATGGCCACGTGCAAAGAATGTCCCATGACAGCTGGCCAAGAAAGGTCTTGAACCTGTCGTTAGTGGGCCAGAATCCGCGTGGGCGCCCCAAGAGGAGATGGGTAGACAATGTCAAGGAAGATCTTAGGAAACTGCAAAAAGCCAACCCCCTTGACAGAGATGGATGGAGGGCAGCAATTAGACCAAAACGTCTTGACGACACGTCCAACCTCTGCAAGACAGGGAAGAACGGACGCTAAACCGGATAGTGAGTGAGTGAGTGATCGGGCATGTTTTGAGTCGATACTCTTCTCAGCGACCACCTGTCCAAATCGACCGCTTTTTTCCGGTCCCCCGGGTGGTCGTCCTGGGCAGGTTTGACTGTAGTTTCTGCCAGTTTATTCTAGTGACACTGAAGAAGAGTGATGGATGTCACTCGGAACATCCAGTTCTAAGTAAAGCTCTATTTTCATCCAGTTCTAGGGAGTAAATTGTACTTGAATGTTGACCAAAACAGAATTCTAGTAGAGTACTAGAAATAAAGAACACATCTAACCTGAAAGACACAGTCTAGGAACAGAAGGAAGACGGGAGACTCAAACTTCTGTTTGCTGGTGGAGTGGGCCGACTTCGCACATCTGTCCGCAAACGGGTGGCCTGCCTGTAACCACTCACGTTCTACCAGGGCTTCAAACCTGTACACAAGGCAACATAGAGTTAACACCAACAGCAAAAACATTCACTCTTGCAGAGCATTGTGCAAGAGTGACATACCAACAGGCAGACATAGCTATCTGTATGATGTAATAGTAGTTCAAACTTTTTCTGACATCTAGAGATGAAATAACCTCTACCAAGAGAGTGTGGCATACAGAATACAGAACCAGCTGCTGCCGCGCCCCGCCGCGTGCCTGCGAAGCTGGTTTGTTACACCGAATGGCGGTTATACCGGCTATATAGATACAGATACAGACAGATACAGATACGGAAGAAAATACCAGAAGAATTGCTTTCCATATAGCAATGAAGCTGGTAGGATGACTGACTGCTATGTTGGTGTCCCAATTTGCATTACAATGTACAGTAGCTGAAGAATAAAAACCTAAAAATCTGTGTATACATACACAACATTTCTCAGACTTGTTGGCAAGGCTGCAATCTTACCCAATGCTACCTTACCAAACAACCAGAATATAATTTCATTTCCAAACATCAACACAATGTACACGAACATAGAGAAGGTAAAACTCCAGTTCTAACACCCACCCTCTGACAGTGCGACAGTCAGGGTTCAGGATGATCTGTGTGAGAGACGTGACCTGCAGTGTGGTGTCGATCCCCTCCGACCCGTGAACCAGCACCGACGCGCCCTCACGGTCGATACACTGGGCCGCCAGGCAGGCGGTGGTCAGGATGTCCTTCACATGAGTGAGCCAGTTACTGGCCTCGAGTTTAGACAGCCACTTGTCCATGCTGGAGTTGGGGTCCTGGCAAGCTGAGGGAGTAAGGGTGAAGATGTTTTTATTTATCTAGTTAGTTTTACCACATTTATGGAAGGATTGTCATAATAGTGACCATCACTATTTCAATATGTCAACCCAAGGACCAGGCTATAAGGTTTGATCCACTCACACCGAAAAGGACCTCTACTCTTTTTCATGTGTGTGGCGGGTTCTTTTGTGTGCTCGAGGTTTGGCTAGCCTAAACACAAGACCTCCATTTGACACCCTATCCAAGGAATGGTCCTAACCGAAACTGGGTACTACTTTACACCTGAGTTAAGTGAGTTAGAATGTCCTTCACATGGGTGAGCCAGTTACTGGCCTCTAGTTTGGACAACCACTTGTCAATACTGGAGTTGGGGTCCTGGCAGGCTGAGGAAGGTAAAGATATTTTGTAGAAGACAGTTGTGAAGATCAGGAAGACACTGTATTCAAGAATTATTAGCACAGGACTTCTCAATGTGTCTTGACACATGGTTGAGCCAGTTACTGGCCTCCAGTTTAGACAGCCATTTGTCCATGCTGGAGTTGGGGTCCTGGCAAGCTGAGGGAGTAAGGGTGAAGATGGTTTACTTTCATAAGTTTTGGTGACAACTCACGGGCAAAGCTAATGATCATGAGTGTTATTATTTCTGGAGCCTTTGTTCATGAAAAACACTAATTGCCACTTTTCATTGACAGGAATTTTTTCATAATATTTAAACTTGCAGTTAATACTTTTTTTGTAATACAATAGTAAAATCATGCAAATGCATGTGTGATGTCATGATTTTGCTGTAGATATCTATAGATGTCACCATGAAAATGAACACATCGTCTAAAGATTCATTCAACTTTTGCTGCTTTCTATTGAAATTGGTGCATGTATAGAGCCAAAAAGACTCTTGCTGCTTTATGCATACGAATAGAGCCATTTTGTCCATGCCAATACATATTTTTTTAAAGTTAATGTTTTATTAATTTTTTGCAACTTATTAATTGTTTAAGGAATTATTGAGATAGAAATTTCTAAGAAAAAGTTATGTAATGTTTACCTTCCACGAGTCTCACCAGACTGTCCTGCAGAGCGTTCCACCTCTCTATGGGTTTGTGGATCCGTCTCCACTGGGGGTAGTGCACCTCTGGCTCAACACCACCACCTAGCAGGGGCAACCAGAATTGCAGACATGAAAACTCAATATAAAAACTCTGCCAAATCAAACTGAAATCAAATGCTGATGCACAGATCTTGAAGAAGGTACACCATGGAATTTATTTTTAACTGATACTAGCCGCTTAATGATAGATTAAAGAAATTTCAACACATTTTTAAAGATTCCAAGATCATTTTCTAAACTTCCTAAATGTTTACTGATACTGCATGAGTGATAGTTTCACAGACTGAACATTGTACATTTTAAATCTTGCAAATTTGCTGAAATGAAAACAGATCAAAATGGTATGTAGGATGGTTTGTTAGGTGTGACGGGTCATTCAATGTAATATAACCAGCTGCTCAGCTGCATGCCTGTGATGCTGGTGCGTTACGCCAAAGGGCGGTTATACCGGCTACATAGATAAATACAGATATAGGACAATTGGTACAATGACCAGCTGATAAACCGCTTACCTCGAGCTTTAGCATTAGCGGCCACGTTGGGAGCCCGTGTGTCGATGATGTAACCCCTCTTGCCGGGTCGTAGTGTCGCATTCAGCAGCTGTTCATCTGATTTACAGCGCCGACCGTTCGGACCAGTCAGGGGCTGGCTACTCCGTAATATCGAGGTCTACAAGAAAAAAAAGAAAGGAAAAAAAAATTGATATTGTAAATTGAAGTTGCAACTCATTTTTGCTAGAATGAAATTTCATGTTGTACATGTGTAATGGTACACATGTGCAACTTCCAAATGAAATTGATACACAACTCCTCTATGAAAACACTAAGAAATCATAAAAGGTACATCATTGTAAAAGGAATTACTGGATCTGTGTTTTAGTTACTTGGAGTTGGATTGAGGTCTAGCTACACTTGAAACAAGATACCCTAAGGCTTACATATATGCAATTACATATACCTACATGTAATAGATATCTAACACAGAATGATACTTACATCATTTGCAGCGTGGAAGTAGCTGAGTACAGGAAACCTTCCCCCCTGTCTGAATGCACCAGACTTGGTCAGTGTTGTATCGTCGATAGACTTGGGCACAACCACTGCTGACGGGTAGGACGGGCACACCTGGGGAAAAAAAACATAAAATGTCTTTTCATTAAGTTATTGCAAACTGGATAATATCACAAAAGGCTGCCCATAATTATTTTTGGATCCAACATCCCAAACTAAAATTTTGTCCCTTTACCTAACATACATTTTGTACCTACGTGCATCTAATTGTATCATGCAGCAATATACTAACATTTGAAATTTCAGTTGAAAAACTTTTGCACGTAAACATAGACATAACTTCACCATGAAACACTCTTTGACTAAAAAAAAGTCAAAAGTTTCAGGAAAACCTTGGTTTCTCACTAAAAAAAGGCAACCTGCTTTCCTCAAACAAAGTTTTGTTGCCGGAGGAGGTTAGGCCACTTTCATTTCATGAATCAATCTTCTACTAAGTTCTAGTCTTACCAAGACAACCTATACATGTGGTTGCCCTTAACAGCTGCTTTCCCCAAACAAAATTTGGTTGCCAAAGGTGGTTAGATAACTTTTATTCCACATATCAACCTTTCGGTCTTGCTGATTAGGTTGCCAACAAGACAACCTCTACATGTGATTGCACCTGAAGACTGGACAACCCATAATTCCACCACTGACCTTGTAGTCTTTGTTGACGTAACTGATTCTCCAGTCCTCGCCGAAGAGCCTTCCGAACTCTGTCTCCGGCGGGAAGGCCTGCCAGCCGTCCTCGATCACGTCAAACATCGGGCGGAAAAAGAACGGGTACGTCAGCGTGATGGTGTCTGGAACAAGGAGAGTTTTGATTGGTTAAGCTGCTCTCTCTTTCAAAGTGTCGGTCATTACATTGGGAAGGAGAATGACAAGGAGACTGATAAGTATCTAATACCAGCTAAAAAAAGGACAAGAATCAATCATGCCTTCAAATACCAGAGTTACCAACCTGGGATTGATGTGTTCAAAAATTTGTATTTTCCCAGAACTATCATATTCATAGAGTGGAATTTGATATCAGCAAGCACAGTAGGGGCATCTTTTCTGGGTAGTTATAAAGAATGCTTGATGTGCAAGTTAGATGTGACGGATCATTCAGTGCAATATAATATTTTGACTGATAAACTTCCTATTGAAAACCTGCTTATACTGTCACTGATGATCTTACCTGAAAAGTCTGTTTCCAAAATCGTATCCAGTTGCTTAAGTAACTGCTTTTTGGCATATCTTATTACTTGTATGTCTAACTTTCACCTACGCATCTGTTTCCCCTGTAACTGGCCCCTCCACATAGTCTGTGTAACACAAACTCTGCTGTCAGGGCTGTACCTGGCCCCTCTAGGAGGCCGGCCAGATGTTGGGCAGGCTGCTTTAAGCAAGATTTAATCTGGTTATGTTTGCCTTACCCAGTGATGACAAGACCTCGATGGAGCTGGCGATGTTGAGACACTCCTCCATCCCGGGGATGTCCAGTCGGATGACCCGGAAGTCCTTACACTTGACCGTCAGGTATCCCATGGAACCCACAAACTTCTTCTCTATGCTGTCCACACCGCTGTGCAGCAGCTGGAGATGGTTGGGAAAATGGTTCGAATTGATGCTGGTAGATACAGTAGAAGCCAGCTAATTGCACAACGAATTAAAGCACACTTCTGCTAATTGCACGGAATCCCAAAAACAGTGCAATCCAGCTAGATAACTTCACATTATTGCACCATCCGGATAATTGCACAGAATTCACTGGCAAATAGGCCATGCAATTACTGTATTAAAGTTGATGAAAGCTCCTTGCTGTATGCAATAGTGGTAGTTCTGTAGTAGTAGTACAGGTCCTGGTACAAATAAAATTAGTATATGTCTATATCTTACATCTAGTAAACTACTATGAAGCTGATAGTACTTCCATTATGTTTTGACTCTTTTGTATCTGCTTTCAAGAGGAAATTCTTTTTTTAGATGCCTACTAGTAACGTTACAGGTACAATGTACATTGTATGGGAGTCACTGTTTTCCTTTTGGCAATTTGGTTGACAAATCAAAATGCATTAAGAAGTCAAAGAAAGCTTCTATCAAGTATCATGCTCATAAGCGTTATGTGAAACACTAGTCTTACCCAGACATCCTCCGCATTTTTCTGTCGTGATGACAGGATGAGATGGTCCCGGTATGAGTGGATCATATCTTAGAAGTCCTTTATCTCCAAGGTGATCCTACATTTAGAGACTATCAAAAGCTGGCAAAGGAGCGTAGCCAGACTGGTTGCACTCCTTTGCCAGTTTTTGATACTATCTTATGCTACGATCTGCTTGGAGATAAACTGTCTAACACAGCTAGTACTATGTAAAGCTGGCTGTGTTACTGTTAGTCCTTGATGGCATTCAATGGGTATGCAAAGAAAAATTAGTCTTACCCAGAGTTCCTCTGCATTTTTCTGTCGTGAGGACAGGATGAGATGGTGCCCGGTGACACACAGCGTACCCTCGATCCGCGGGCAGAGGGGCCGATGCAGCACCACGCCGTCAACCTTGGGGGTCTTGATCAGCTCAACAAACTCCATTTCATGAAATTCAACAACTGGAATAAGAGGGAAAGAACAGTATTTAGCTATAGGATTTGGGCTCCAAAAACACATATTTGCTATTCTGTGATTCTGAAATGCTAGAGGCAGTCTCCTGGCTTGGAACCTGGGCCGTCAGCTCACTAATCCAACACCATGCACCATGGATTACCTCTACGTAAAAGGTCTGGACCCTTTGGAAAATTCAATTGGTGGCACTTGAACCCCACTGTTGCAAATTGCAACAGTCAAAGGAATTATTCCTTTGACTTGTTTTTCTGACAACTTTCACATGTCTTCACATTTATATGCAATCTCAAAACTACAATAAAAATTATTTCACAAACTCCAGTTCGACAGTGATATTTTGATTTTGCGGGTCTTGAAGGGTCACATGATTAGATGACATCTCTGGTTATCTTGTTAAACGTCACAAATCTTCTGTATCTTTGAATATTTCTTCTACATGCAATTTCCGGAAGTAAATGTTATACCCGATATATTCATATATAACGTTACAGTTCCTTGTTGGAACACAACATTTTTGTGTGCACCATACTTACCCTTAGCTTCCACAAGAACTGCCAGACTACCTGTCAAACTCAATTGTCCTCAGATTTTTCTACAATATCGAAATGATATCTTGATCACAAATTTCTACTTCACTCGACCTCCATTTTCTTTTATTCAGACTATTCTATTACAGGAACGAGGAGGCTTGTATAATAAAACCAATTGTAGTATCCTAAAATGGAACGCTATTGTCGTTGTTATCATAAAAAATAATTTATGAATATGAAAACAATACAGATTTTTATATATTTAGAAACAAAATGAAAGTGAGAGCACGCTATGATATTTTAAAAGATTGGTGACCCCTTTGAAAACTGGTATAGTAGTACAGGCCCAATCTCGTAGGAGGCGGGAGAACGCGAGAACATGACGTCATAGACACCTTGGGGGCAACCCCATGGCAACAAAACGCAATATACCTATCAATATCAATGTTCATTTAGTACCAATTAAGCGTGAAATTATAATATATAATAACTATTTCAACTAATATATATTTGTTTTATTTGATTTTAATCTTAATTGTCTCATTACCTCTTTGTATTATTAGTTTATAATTTTTCAAAAATTGTGGTTCGTTCTGTTGCACTCCGCAGCAACAGAGCCATACAACATGGCGGAGTATCCAGACCAATATGAAGGTATGTGCAACCGATACTCTTTATTTTTTGTATCAAAAAGTATTGTATGACCATGTCGACCTTACAAGTCTTGTGTGGCATGAACTTAAGATGTCAGTGCTTTGTTGTATATAGACAGGTACCGCTTTCAGCGTTGCAATTGTCTTGAATTTGCAGTTGAACTTGGCACAACATTTGCGCGGTCAAAGAGTTCATTCAAATCTACGAACAATCTCTTCTGTACTCTTGTCTTTCTCCAATGAAATTCATAAATGTAGGAAATGTATGCTCAGATGTTTTGCTGTAAAGTTGCCCTTCGACGACTTGATTACAATGTTTAACATTGATAAATTTGCTAGAATCTTTCATTTTACAAAAAAAATGATGTGTATGGATCTATGATGATCAAAGTTTTCCAATTGTGTCGTAATAGTTACATGTTAGTTGTTTAGAACTAATACTTTTCACTTTTGATCAATTCTTTGAAAAATGTTTGCAATTTTTTATTTGCTCCTCTGATATTGAATAGTACTATTGTTTTGCTCTCATTTATACTAAGTTATACTATTCATAAATCTACTAGAGGGAACTATGAATCTGTATGATCATGAGAAAAAAATCTATGTGAATCTGACGTTTCATTAATATTTTCAAAGTTAATTATTACATCAAATAGAGTATTTAGGGTTAGAAAAATCATTTGTCAGTGCACAGAAAATGTATTTTTTGGTGTTTGTGTGTCTGAAATTTAAAAAAAAAGTTAGAATAGTACTGATGAACAACAAACATCAGTGATTCAGCAATTTCTTTTTTTTTTTTTTGTAATTCAATTGTCTGTTCAGCACGCACAGCCAGGGCTATTACAAAGAGCTAGCCCTGCTGACAGAGACAAGGACAATACAAAAAATGAAGTTTACATGAAGAGATTATAAATCAATGGCAATATTCTATGACATAATATTTATTTCTTTTCCTTTCTTTCTCCACTGCATTGTCAAAGTCCACTTAAAATAATCTGCAGTTTTGTTTTTGGAAAAAAAAGTCTCTTTAACTTTTGTTCCTTGTGTTACTTGTTTAAGATATCACATAAATTGTTTAGCACACTCTTTGTTAGGTTAACATTTTAACACTGTAGTGTAATGTGTAATTACATGTTTTGAAAATGAAGTATCATGAATTTGAGTAAATAGCCTTCAAGTACTTTACATCACTAAAAGGGAAACTTAAGATTATGATTCAGTAGGATACAGCTTCAAATGAAGCACAGCTCATCCTAAATTTCAGAAATTTAGTTAGCCCAAAATCATCAGATTGAACTTTTCTGTGAATACAACTTGTTTTGAGAAACCATGTGAAAAATCAGAGAGTAATGTGTTGCAAAAACATCTTAAATTTTTCTTCCAACATTGTAACAAAAAGGCTTTAAGATTTGCGTGACTATTATTGTGGTGACAGGTAAGTGACAGGTTGTTATAGAGAGGGGTTATGACCCATGACGTGTGCGTTACCTTCAACAGAATCAAAAACCATTCATGAATAATAAATAAGATAAGTGTACCGTAATTTCACCTTCTGCTTTACGATTGTTTACTAGCAACGATGGAAGATGGTACGTAGAGTTTGTTTCTTGTCTTTATGCAGTTTACCTGCTTATGAGGTAGGAACAGTATGCTTACCTTTCAACAATCGTTATTAGTTTTCATTCTCCCCTTGCATTGTTGTGTGACATTGTGTACTAAACAGACCACAACCTGTACATGTTATGTTACCTTAAATCTGATTGGACGTGATATCGATAATATGACAGGGAGATCTAGTATTGTGTTACAGGAAAGGTGCTTAAGATTTCTTTGTCAAATTTGTTTTGTCATCTTAATCTGTCACTGTCAAGTAGAAATTGTCTTTATTCAATTCAATGGGTATTTGGCCTTATTTTCCGAGAATAATTACAATAGTTTCATTTATTGATTTCAAGGTGAGATTGCAATGTGAGACTTATTTTCTATTCTCGATGCATTGGTTTTATTTGATGTTTTTGCAATTGGGGTTTTGTACAAATGCTATATGATTTGTACTATGAGGTATCTTTCATTGTTAAAAGACTGCAACACAGGCTACCGAATTTTGAGGATTATAGCCTTAAGTTTTTTCTAATAATTATTCTTTTTAACAAACAGTAGATACGTGCCAGTGTAAGACACATTTATTCCCCCGAGTAATGTTTACTGCTCTGTCATTTGATCTCAAATTATACTTTTAGTTTTACTTATCTGATTACCTTGTGAAGTCTCTACATTTTGGGATTTAAGATATTCAAAATAATTTAATTCTAAGATTATACTTTTGAAATTTTAGTGCACATTGCCAACATTATTTTTGTTTTCATTTAAAAAATAGCACCATAAGAAGCACTGTAATGTTAGGTGTCCATTTACTGGCATGCTTGCATTACCATGTAATTGTTTTGAGATTCTGTATAATGTCTAATTTTACGGTAGGTTCTTATGTAGCTGTAACTAAGCACCATGTAATTCCAAATGATTTCCAATTTTACGGTAGGAAGGCAACAAGTCACAGTTACAGCCTAGTCACAGCTGAAGTAGTTGCCATTGGTTGAAAGGTTATCAGTATTTCTTCATAGGGCTGAAGATCATGTTTATTCTTTTGGTTACTTGAACATGTTGCATGCAATACCTTTTTTTACAAGTTGCAGTTGGCAATTCACAAGTTTAAAGAGACAACGACAGTGAAACCGGGTTGGGGTTTTGTGCGCGTTAAAATTTGCGCGTTAAAACTTGCGCGTTAAAAACCTGCGCGTTAAAATATGCAAATTAGCTGATTCCCTAGGGATTTGAAAACTTTTTTGCAGTTTTAAACTTAAAAGCTTGCAGAAGATAACACAAAATGAAATTAAGTATCATATTGTTGCATTCTAGAGTACAAATATCCCTTTTCATGACTTTTAAAGTGATTTTTTAACATTCAATTTTAACGCGCAACAAGGGTTGATATTTGCGTGTGAAACAATCGGCTTGAGAAAAGATGAAATGAAGCTTGTAGAATGGAAAAAAGCCTCAAGCAGTTATATCTTATGATATAAAGCCTCATACTAGTAATTTTTCCATGTATTTGTGTCTAATTCAAGTGATTTTGAAATCTTCTGAATATGCAAATTAGCCTATTACCAAGGGACCTAAAAATTAGGGGCTTTTCAAACCAAAAATTCAGGTAACAGATGTAAAATCATATAATGGGGTCACATTTTTCTGCCTAAGAATTTCTCATTGCACAACTTAATTTTTTAACGCGCAGATTTTTAACGCGCGCGCAGATTTTTAACGCGCAGAAAACCCGTTCCTGTGAAACCCGAGGTTATCTTGTGCAAAATAACCTGGGGAAAATATCATAAATTTGAATTTAACCAGTTCAAGGTCTGTTCAAAATTGGTAGAGAAGGGATCGCATTTATTTGAGTTTTTCCATTTTACCTTTCAGTCCCAGACGCCTGAGATCAGTCTGAGATTTGCCCCAAATCAGGGGTGCGTACTTTATCGAGAATATACTTCCAAAAACAAAAAGAGTTGAACGTGAATATTCTAAAATTGCACAAGAATCCTAGTTGTATCATGGAAAAAGACAAATAATTTGACATTAATCTTGGAAAAAATTAAGGTAAACTTTCAAATTGATAAACTTAAGGATGCTTACTCTTAAACCTTATTCAAGAGATGTCGCCATGTTATAATCATAATCTAAACTACTCTCATTGACTCAAAATCGGTTTGTCTGTAACCAACACTAAATTATAGTAAATAGCAAACAAACACATGTTTGTCAAGTGGGTGTGACTACATCATAACTTACATGTACCCTGCAATCATAAGAATTTTATACTGAACTTTGACATCAAGTTAATTTTGTTTTGAGTAGTTACTGTAGTAGGCATGTTTTGTCAAAAGAATGAAAGCTCTTTGTTGAAAACAGAATTTGATATTGTGGTATACAATGTAAATTTGACATGCATGCAGTCTTGCAATACAAATTGGAAGTGAAACATCTGCAATTCAACACTATTGACCAATACATCCTGGATTTCAGTAATATAAATCACCGTATAGGTTCAGTCAAATTCCTACATGCTGACTGTGATGGCAGAAAACAAAAGATTCAGTTGCATGATCTTAACTGTATCAATGAATGTGACTTAACGGTACTGTGTACTATAAAAACATTTAAACTAGTAGACATTTTTACACACAGAATCGGATCATGTATTCAGGATTTAGTACCAACTCATTCCATTCAATCTGTACCATCCAATTCTATCAAATTTGTGTTCCTTTTTTTTACAGACATTTTTTTTCTAAACTGTTGATGATAAGAAAATGATGAACAATCTACCTTTCATACACTTGCCAGAATATTTTTTATTACAAATTATTGCAATGTTTAACAAATGGCTTTACAGTCAGAAAAACATTTATTTTTACTGATAGAAATGCTTTGCCACATGCAAGCAGAATAACAGCTATTTACCATATGAATAGCACAGAATGTCATCCCCTAATAGACCAGGTTTCCAAGCTGTTACGTCTGACGTCACAAATTTTTAAATTTCCAAATCTTTTGTCCGTCATGGTAGCAAGCAAAATGTAGCTAACGATCAACCATCACACTGTGACGTTCTTTCATGTCTACACGCAGCAAAACGAGGAACAATAAACGATAAACAGAATACTGATTGCGCATACTGTATTTCGTTTTTTTCAATCTAAATCTGCACTTAATTGGCATGCATTGTCAGTCCCAAACCCTTTGACATGGCTCGATTGAAAGTACACTATTGATAATGAGAGTCACATGAAATACAATGATGTAATCCTAGTCTGTTATGATTTCATTTGATAGTACCATACCTTAACCGTGCGAATATAATACACAAACACCGGTATGTAAATATTGTACCAATGTATTGTAGACATGACTTATTTTTGAGTACATGTTTAATATGTATTTGTTATTGTCCGTAATTTCATACAGTACTGTAACTGTATTTACTACTATAGTGCAATGCAGCTAACCATTTACTAGTGCCTTGGTTGGTTGCAATACTGTAACATTTATAAGTTTGAAAATACGACAAAATCATCATCAACCCACCTTCTGTATGACTGGTGTTCATATCTAGGGCACCTGTTGCCTGTGTTGGCCTTTGTGTGATGTGCGAGATTTGTCCGCTGTCTTCAGGTCTTTACGTGTGGTTGGTGGTCAGGTGACATGTAGTATGATGTACACGGAGCATCAGGTGTTTAATAATAAGGCTGGTGTTATGAGAATGGCCATGTGGAGAGGGTCACGCTTGTTTACATATTTGTGTTTCATGTTAGAATGGCTCATTTGCATAAGAGGGGGGATTTAGGTGGAGTATGGTTTCTTTATTATTGAATAACGTAACGTACAGCACATATTGATATTTAGTACCATATGTGCCAAGATTTAGTAAGGGTAAAGCCTCCTTGGTAAAGCCTCCTTGGCTTCTGTGAAAGACTTAATGTTAGGACTATAAGCACTGCAATGTCCAGTCAAAATCAAATTGCAAAGAAATATATGTTAGTCTAAAAAGAAATATGATAGTTTTTGTGCTCAATTTTGTATTTTCTTCATCGTATTTTGACAGTAGTCATTAAGTATTGTAGTATCGTTTTAATGACAATAATTGGATTTTAATAGTAGAAAAGGTAAGCTGCTAGAACAGCTATCATATAAAGCAAAATCAGTGTTTTTCGAACAACATAGTGTCATGGTATTACAGGGCCATTGAAAAATGTAGCTGCAGTTTCTAATAGTAATAATAAATAGGTGTTTATCCAGTCAAGTACGGGTAAAAAACATGGAAGTTTTTACTCAAGACACCCCCAGGATGAAGTGGTAGCACCCTTTGCTGTAGCCTGCTGCTATCTAAAGCTGTTGTCCCCCCATTCTCCGTAGCCGATGTACCGTGGTATTGTGGAGAGGACGTCTATAGTTTATATTATAACAAGAGCCGGATCTCCCATTGTCAGCCATGCAAAACACATGGTCATGCCTACAGTATATTGAATTTCTCAGAACTTGCTAACCAGCGTATAAGTATAACATACTCAGGGTCATCTCTGTCCCTATAGTAGTAGCTATCTTCGTATTCAACTGCTACTGCACTTAGTTGAAGAGTTTATCTGAAGGAAAGCTTACATGTAACGCTACTTCACCTTTATCCGTAGGGTAACCTTTATCCGTTCCTTTAAAGAATAATGTATTTAGGGAAATCAAGTTGACAGATGGTGGTTTCAAACTGTCATACCTTTAAAAATAGTACAATTTGAAACTACCTTCCATCGACTTGATATCTCTGGATACCCTATTTAGCAACATAACAGATATAGGTTATCCCCTCGGATAAAGGTGAGCTAACGTTTTCTGTGTTCACTTGGTAGAATCCATGTTGTAAAGTTAAAGCTAAATGTTCCACGCAAAGAAAGGAATTTTCGGTCAAAAGAAGTTTTCGATCAAAATTTTCAACCTTCTTCAGATGTCTGATTTGCTTCACTGACATTTATTTGTGTGGGAATAAAGCTTAAACTTTACAACTAAACAGTGAATTAATGTTTGACAGTGTTTTGACGCTTTTTCTTCCTTCCTTTCCCAGCGTTCCGCGCCTCATCTATGGATAATATGGAAGCATGTACTACTTGCGGCAGAACTTTCGTTCCAGAAGTTCTAGTGAGTAATGTCATTTGTTTGTTTACTTAAATGCTTTTAAATGACAAATAACAATTCAGAGCCTTCTCCCATGGCCAGTTAGCCTGAGTACCATCCTTTGAGTGACCACTGGCTCAATACTTTTGCAACCGTGGAAAGTATTGAGCCAGCGGTCACTACGGACTCCGAGGATGGTACTCGGATGGCTAATGGCCAGCTTAGCCTCCATAAAACATTTTATCTTACAGCTCCCGGGTACTTATTGCTTGTACCAAGCTCTAATTATTGGCTAAATTGTTTTAAATCTAGTTTGTCTCCATTTTTACCATAAACAAAATAGATTTGAGAACTTGATAACATGATTCATTAGATATAGTCTTTAGTTATTAAAGAAAAGATGATTAATGAATTAAATGTTGTACAGTTGTATGTTAATCAGAAGATATTATGTCAACATGCAATTTTTTTTTCTAGCAGTTAGAATGTTCCACAGGGAAGTTATACACATAGTTGAAGTAACACAGTCATGACCCATTTCATTAGACTAACCTTCAATTGCCTGGTTGATGATATCCTTTTATTTGAGAATAAAACATGAAGCATGCTGTAATGAGCACAACATGGAGTGTTGGTCAAGAGTTGAACCTTCCTGACGAAGTTGAGTTATAATCTGTTTTTACCGCAACAGGAAAAGCACGGTAGAATATGCCGGAAAAATGCGCAGAAGAAGAGAAAGGTGTTCGATTCCGGACGGATGCGAGCACAGGGGACAGATATCCCCGTCAACAAGACGTTACGTACACAGCCACTCGGCACACAGCCAAAGGTAGGAATTACAATTATGTCCTTTTACACTCTACTATAATGGAAACTTTACTAACTTAGACTTAAAGTTGAGCAATTTCTGAAATGCTTTTGTGGCATTATGCTCAACTATTGGATGGATTAGTAATTATAAGTGATGGGCAACATGTAAAATAACATGATGATCATCTTAAAGATGACCTTCCAAAAATGCTGTAAGTGACTGGCCAATAAGTCTACTCTAATCTAGCAGTTGAAAATAAAGAGCCATAATATTCTACATGAAGAATGTGGGCTTTCACAGAAGAAGAAGAAGAAGAATATGTGATCTGGCATTCCCAGTGTTCATGTTAGTAGAAATGGGGTTGGTTTTGAACCATCTGAATTGCGGTCTTTGATCGAAAGACAAAGAACGATGTTTCCAAACAGACGAACCCAGTGAAGCAGTCCAAGTGGCGACAGCAACACGAGGAGTTCATTCGCAGCATCCGCGCTGCCAAGGAAACCGACGTGGCGATCAAGACCGGGAAGCCACTCCCTCCTCCACCTCCCCCAGTTGTGAACCCGGGTAAGTAGAAGATATGCGTTTATTGTTTATTGTTTGTTTATTTATTTCGCACTTAAAGAAAAAAAAACATTAATCAGGGTTGGATAAGTTTTCTAGAATTCACTAAATGTCCTATAGGGCAACTACATTTTTTTTTAATTTTATTTCTTCCTCAAACGTACATAGGCAGGGAAATACACACATGGTAAACCCTGAATTGCGTAGGTTTGTTACAAAGAAACTTATACGTACAGAATGTCAACAAACAAAAATACATAATATATTAACAAACACTAAACATAGATCCGAACTCACAGGCTGATGGTAATGCTAGGAAATAGAGTCATTATAAAGTCTGACTGCAGTGTGGAGGAACGACTGTTTCAGTCTGTCAGTTCTTGCCTTGGGGAGAGTGAACGCGTTCTTGTTCCTCATGCCTGCCAGTAACTGTGCGTCTCTGAGGAGGCACAAGATCGTGCAGTGGATGTTCGGGTCTTAACATGTCCTTAAAGAGCTTTACTGCAGCAGCTTCTCTCCTTTCCTTTAAGGAAGGTAAGTTGGGAACTGATCGCCTACCCCCGAGAGAGATGATGCGGAGGGCCCGTTTCTGTACGCGTTCCATACTGTCCGATTGTTCTTTGCTGCAACCCACCAGCAGAACGTGACCGTATTCAAGAACGCTGCGATTTACTTGCTCAAAGCAACTTTTTACTTGCCAAAAATCTTACATTCTGTGTCTGTGTGTCTGTTTCACTTCCAGCAATGAAATTCTTTGATTATTGGCTCCATATTTCTGTGTTGACCAATGTTTGATGCCATGACTGAAAAGTAATAAGTATATCAAACTTTTTCTCCTCGAAAAATCTTGCCCAATCAGGCAAGTGGGGTTAGACATTGGCTTGTCCAATCAGCACTTTTACTTGCCCTTCACTGAGGCTACAAAGACAAGGTTGATATTGTAAGGCATTATGCAATTTGCATGGTCCTGTCAAATCAGCACTTTTACTTGCCCTGCACTGAGGCTAAAAAGACAGGGTTGATATTGTAAGGCATTATGCAATTTGCATGGTCCTGTCAAATCAGCACTTTTACTTGCCCTTCACTGAGGCTAAAAAGACAGGGTTGATATTGTAAGGCATTATGCAATTTGCATGGTCCTGTCAAATCAGCACTTTTACTTGCCCTTCACTGAGGCTAAAAAGACAGGGTTGATATTGTAAGGCATTATGCAATGCTGCGAGGATCAACTCTGTGTGGGAGGGTGTGATTCAATCTATATCTATATCTCAGGAATGTAGCGACTGGACGAACACTACGTAATGCTAATCATCTCACACTTCCTAAATGCAGAACCAAAAGGCACAAACGATCTTTCTTATATCAAGCCACAGTGCTTCACAACAACTCTGTTTAATCTAATCTTAAAGACAGTGTTGCAATGCTCCCCAACTGCAGTTTTCTAGTTCTTTTTAAAATGAATGATTACATGACTGTGTTTGTATTTATGCTTGTATTTTAAGCATGTTCCAGATGTCAATTTTTCTCCTCCGTTACGATTTTAAACACTGTGAGTTAGCGACTTATTCAGATCATGTCTACATGTATATGAAATCTGCTACGCTAATAAAATTCTTTGATTGATTGATGATCTAATAAAGTTATTGACTGAGCTTTTCTTCCCTCTGTAGACTACGTCCAGTGTCCGCACTGCGAGAGGAGATTTAACGAGGCGGCAGCAGAGAGACACATCCCAAAATGCGCTGACATGAAGAAGAGAATGCCAAACAAAAACGTCGCAGATGCAAAAGCAAGGACAAACGCTAGAACACAGGTAAAGCCCGTAAGGGTAGACCTTTCTTCTAGATAGTAACTTAAGTCATATCAATTTAATTTTCTAGTAAGTACTTAATTTTCCTTCCTTCAATCAGAAAAACAATGTCATACACACTCAGGAACTTTTAAAGGTAACATTTGCAATCGATGGTCGTAACAAAAATCTAACTCTATCACATTTGATAAATGATGGTTACCTCCCTCTATCCAGCCACTTGTTACATTATGTAATCAAACATCACCACTAGAAAGGTAATATTTTAAAGCATATTACACATTTTGTTAGGCTACACCTTGGTCTAGCCTAACAAACCTCTTAGCCAATCACATTTCATAAGTATGGTTACCTCCCTGCAGCACTGTCCTGCCACTTGCTGTAATCTGTGTATAACTTTACCAGTAACCATGGTGACAGCCATCTGGTCCAGGTCATTGACCTTATTTGTTTGGAGAAAAAGAAACTGAGCAAAAACAATATGTTTCCTTTCCATAAAGGTAAACATATTCAATGAGAGCAACAACAATTTGAAACTGATAGTGGCTATGATCCTCTGGACCTGGACCTGAATTTTCTGTAGTGGTACCCACCCCTACTGGCTACAATAGATTCTTTCCAAAACTGAGCAAAAACAAATTGTTTTACAAAGGTATACAAATCATTTTTTATAAGCGAACAATAAACTTACAGTGGTTACGATAGATTCTGATAGGAAACTTTCCATGTCTGACAGTACCGGGCCCCCCTACCCGGGAAGAAAAAGCCAGCTGCAGCCAACTCAGCCACACGGATGACTTCCACTGCGAACAGTGCCCAGAGCAGGGGAGTATCCAGTGGTTATGGCCAGCAGGCGTCTAGCGGTTATGGCATGCAGAACGGATCAAGGAAAACGACAGGTACAGGAATTAGTCTTTTATGTTTTTATTGATAAGTCCACTTTTCTTTCTCGCCTTCTCAAAATAATTTTCACTTTCATCAATTATTTAATCTTAGGTGGAGATATCCTAATATCCTAGTGAAAAGTTTCATCAGGTTGGTACATCTGACTGTCTTTTCACACAACCATTGCTTTATTCACACAAATGTTTCAGTGACTGTCAGCTTCTTCAGGGCATTTCTGACTGGTTGACATTGTACGTGTTGCAGGATAGGTCAGAATTTCCCTGAAGAAGGTGACAGACAGTCACCAAAACTTTGGTGTGAATAAAGCAGTGGTTGTGTAAAAAGAATCTCTTCATTCAGAGACGTATCAACCTAATGAAACTTTTCACTGGGATAGTTAATTTACGTTTGTCCTTGTCTGCTGGACTGTACTGTCAATGGCACGGGTCAAAATTGCCCTAAAGATGTTGACAGACGGTGACCGAAATGTTAGACTAAGTGTGAATGGTTGTGCAAATTTGCATGGTTGTGTAAAAAGAGTCTCAGTCTTTGTTCTGCTAAAATCATCCTCTTCATTTTCAGGTGGCAGCACCTTGACCAATGGCAGCTCACCATCCTCAGCCAGATCCACTGGCTATAGAGGGGCTGCCCAGTCTGGCTATCAGGGGCCTGCCGCTGGCGGTAAAGGAAGGTACGATCACAGTTTACATTGAGTCATCGAACGCCATCAACTTGATTGGTTGGCTGAATAATTTATATGATACAACACGATTCCGTATCACCCAAGGTACTAGCCCGGCCGAGTGTAGCATCACCCAACAGCCAAAGGCTGGAGGGCGATTCAACCCGTGGGAAGGCTGGGACCGAGGGTGATGCGGAAATGATTTTTATGTCATACTCAACCTGAGAAAACACAATGTTGAGTGCAGAATATGTCAGAAGTTGAGAAAATTTGGTTTTCCTCAAGCAAAAAATTGTTGCTCTGACAACTTTTTGGCTGAGGACACCAGATTTTGAACAAGGAATACAACATAGTAGGTTTTGTCACTTTTTTCTGATACTTAGATTTATCTTTACCCATTATAAGTGTATGATAATACATAGGTCAAAAATTAGGTACACAGCTCCAGTTTTGGGTGCACAAAGGTGCACAATTGCATCTAAAGGTGCACATTTGCACCCAGTATTTTGAGACTTTATTATGAGCCCTACTTCAAAGTCATTGTCATGTTCACAGGTCTCAGTATAGCTACCAGAATTATGACAATGACAGTGTTCACCATACTTTTGGAAATTTTAAAGAACTAGTTCACCTAGTACATTGAACATGTAAATGCTTAAAATAGTGTCACTCTTCTCTGTCTTGACCTGAGTGGAAGACTAAGCTCTTTATTCCACTAAACTGGATTGATATCACTTTCACAGGTCTCAGTATAGCTACCAGAATTACGACAATGATAGTGACGACGACGGCTATGACAACAGACAAGAGAGCCCCTTTGATCACGGTAGAGGGGCGATGCTCAGGACAGGCAGGGTCAACAACTCCCCTCCCGTCCGACAGGCCAATCAGAGACCTGCAAACAGGTCGTCACCAGCAAATGCAGCTAGAAGGTTGGTCAGCGCGATGTGTTGTCAAGTCTGATTGGTTAGCCTTGGCTTAATGTTACTAAATCCGAATGATGGGTTTTGCAATACCCAGTTGCGCAGCGCAATGAGATTTTGTTAGGCTTCAAACTCAGCGCAGCGCCCTACTTATTCTCATGGCGTAGACTGTACTACAACTGTCATGTTTGGATCAAATTATGTTGAACTCTAAATAACTGAAGACCTTAAGAGTCCTCAGAATTTACTTGCAGAGTTCTATTCCCCAGATGATCTCCCATCAAAAGATTGATTACATGTATGTCTCTAATGCATCTTTTCTAGATTTACCATTATGCTAGAAGTTTCTAAACTTCCAATATTATGTCACATATTGGTTTGTGAAAACAAAGACAGGTACAGAAATAGGTAACCATTCTTTTTTATACCAAATTTTATAGAAATTAGAAGTACCATCAACACCATTTTCTTATTTTGAAGCTATGACATACATAGTCACAGTTTTTATTGATTTCACTCAGTCACCAGATCTTACATATTTTATTGTCTAATTCATCTGAGTTTTTTTTAGTTATAATTTCCTTGTAGGCAGACAGACGTTTATTTTTATTTCTTCTGCTTTATACTTAGCCTAGCCAGTCAGACAGAAAACCCAGCTAGCCAGCCAGCTAGGAATGACACCCACAGTCAGTCAGTCAGCGTAGACGACTCAAACAAGCCAGCTAGCCAGTCAGGAAGCGATGCACTTAGCCAGCCAGCTAGGAAGTCAGGCAGAAGCACACCAGGTCCTATTCTTGTGCCCACATTCCAAAAACCCGTTGCCGCACAGAAAG
Organism: Branchiostoma floridae x Branchiostoma belcheri; assembly: GCA_019207045.1. Classification (NCBI taxonomy): domain Eukaryota; kingdom Metazoa; phylum Chordata; class Leptocardii; order Amphioxiformes; family Branchiostomatidae; genus Branchiostoma; species Branchiostoma floridae x Branchiostoma belcheri. The sequence continues at coordinate 5,477,500 of CM033040.1, read as the reverse complement.
GTAGGGAGGTTAAGAGTCCTTCGCCAACAGTCAGGACACCGTCACCAAAGGGAGCTGATATCGCCTTTCCGCGACTGATCACTCCAAATCCTGACGAGGACATGAATGAGGACCCCCTGGCGTCTTCGAGCAAGTTTATCGCCCTCACGTCCGAGGAAGGCGAGCTTTCCCATCCAGTTCCGCTTCTTCCGAAGCTGGACTTATTGGGACTGAAGACACCCCCCAGGACTCCCAGGAAGGGACGGCCGTCTCTTCCAACCAAGAAAAGCAAGAGTCACGACCAACCTCCGAAGATCGCCAAGCCGCTCCTTACCACCAGGGGAGAAGAGGTGGTAAACCTGCAGTCTACAAAGAAGCGCTTTGCTCAGGATGCAACAATGAAAAGCCCGATGCGCCCTCAGCCCCTAAACAGCAAGTTGTCCCCCTCACAGAAGGAAAGTGACAGCGATCGCTCCTGTCCGACACAGCTTGCACCCAGAGGCACCAAAGAGAAGGCAGTCCTTGCCATAACACCCCCCTCGACACCGATGGTACCCAAGGGGAACAAAGAGAAGGCAGTCATTGCTATTACTCCCCCCTCAACTCCGATGGCACCCAGGGGCACCAAAGAGAAGGCAGTCCTTGCCATAACACCCCCCTCAACACCGATGGCACCCAGGGCCTGTCTGACGCCCCTTGCACCCAGGGCCTGTCTGACACCCCTAACACCCCTTTCACCCAGGGCCTCTCCGACACCCCTTTCACCCAGGGTGTGTCCGACACCCCTTGCACCCAGGGGCAACAGCGTGGTGACGCCACCAAACAAGATCAGACCTGTGTCTCAGATTGATCAGGAAGTCCCCAGCCCAACTCCTGCCATCAAGAAACCACTGCTGACACCAAGAGGTAATATTAAGGCACAAACTGTGATCAATAGAACTGGCACCACCGGGCGCAAACAGAAGCGGTACTTCTCAGAGCAACCAAAAGTCCAGTGTCCAACCTGTCCACTAAAGCTGATCCCAAGGGCCGCAGAACGACACATCCCTTATTGTGAGGAGAAACATCGACGACTGGGCATGAAAAAGACTCCTGCAAAGACTGAGCGGAAGGCAAAACCAAAAGTTGTGGCAGTACATGTGGACAAGCAGCCAAACATTGGACAAGCAAAGCCAAAGCCCCACTCCATGGCCTTGAGTTTGGCTGAGGAAGAAGAAAAGGAGGAAGATGCGGAAACCACCAGATGGAAGAGCAGCCGCTTTACTCAGAGCTCTGTAGTGGAAAGCCAAGCTGGCACCACCGAGCGCAAGCAGAAGCGCTACTTCACAGAACAGCCGAAAGTTCAGTGCCCACACTGCTTAATAAAGCTCATCCCTGGTTCCGCAGAAAGACACATCTCTTTCTGTGAGGAGAAGCACCGACGCCTGGGCGAGAGAAAGCCTCCAGCAAAGGCTAAGAGGATGGGAGAAACCAAAGTCTCCAAAGGAAAAGCGAAAGTTGTGGCCGCACTACATTTGGATGATCAGCTAAATAGTGGTCAAGCAACTCCAAAGCTCCACTCCATGGCCTTGCGTTTGGATGAGGAAGGGGAAAAAGAGAAGGATGCAGCAGCCACTAAATTGAAGAAAAGCCGCGTTACCTCGAGGTCTGTAGAGGAAAACAAAGCTGACATCACTGAGCACAAACAGAAGAGGTACTTCTCGGAGCAGGTTAGAGTCCAGTGTCCATACTGCCCAATAAAGATGCTCCCTGAGGTAGCAAAACGACACATCGCTTTCTGTGAGGAAAAACACCGACGACTGGGCGAGAAAAAGACTCCTGCAAAGACTAAGAGGACAGCAGAAATCAAAGTCTCCAAAGGAAAAGCAAAAGTTGTGCCCGCAAAGCCAAAGCCCTACTCCGTGGCCTTGTGTTTGGATGAAGAAGGGGAACAGGACAAGGATGGAGACGCAGCTAAAGTAAAGAAGAGCCGTGATACCTCGCGGTCTGTAGTGGAAAGCGAAGCTGGCACTACCGGGTACAAGCAGAAGCGCTACTACACAGAGCAGCCAAGAGTCCAGTGCCCGCACTGCCCCATCAAACTGAAGGAAACGTCATTACCTGAGCACGTCAAGTTTTGTGCAGAAGTTCACGCCCGTCTTGAAAACAAGAATCGTGGGAAAACTAAGAAGCAAACAAAGAAAGGGTTGAATAAAACTGCGATACTCCAGGAGCTGACAGAGGAGCCCTGTAGCCAGAAGCGCTATAACCCGCCCTGGGGCCCTAACTACGTCTACTGCCCGTACTGTTTCCTAAAGATAGACGCAATGTCCGCACGAGAGCACATCCCTTCCTGTCGTGCTGACCAGGAAGAACGACTGGCTGAGAAAAAGATTCCAGCAAAACCAAAACTTTCCAAAGAGATGGAAGCCATTGCTCCATGTGGACGATCAAAGAAGAACAAGTCTGCCTCTAGGATCCCCATACCCATTAGAAAACCGCTGCTGACAGCAAGAAGTAATATCTTAAAGGCACCAAAAGGTAAGAAGCTTTGCTCCTCACCGCTGAAAAGCAACATTCCACCAGCTGAAGGCGATGCACAGGGGTTGCTGTCGATGCAAAAATCAAATGCTGCAGAAAAAGAGACCTCACATGAGCCCTTTGTGTCAAAGGCTACAGTGGCAACCATCAGCTGCAGTACCAATGGTAAAGGAAAGAGGGAGCTGCCAAGCAAGCAGGCTGACACTGTACAGAAGAATCTACTGGCAACTGCACACATGGAAAATGAATCACCAACCTCTCCATCTGATAATATGAAGCCAGAGGCAGCGGTCTCAACCCTCAGTTGCAGTACCAATGGCATAGGAAAGAGGGAGCTGCCCACTCAGCAGGCTTACACTGTTGACAAGGATCTAGACACAACTGCACGTGTGGACAGTCAACCAAACACTGGTCAACCAAACAGTGGTCAAGCAAAGGATAGGGAAAGGGAGAGCGATGGGGAAGCCGCTAAAGTACAGAAAAGCCGCATTCCTCAGAGGTCTTTAGAGGAAAACAAAGGTGGCACAACTGAGTACAAGCAGAAGCAGTGCTACTCGGAGCAGCCCAGAGTCGAGTGCCCGCACTGCCACATTAAAGTGAAGGAGGGGTCATTGCCTGGGCACATGATGTTCTGTGGAGATGTTCACTCCCGTCTTGAGAACAAGAATCGTGGGAAAACTGAGAAGCAGGCTAAGAAAGCGTTGAGTGAAGCTGTACATGTGATACGTCAGCAGCTGGAACGGGAGCCCGGTAAGCAGAAGCACCAGAACTCCCCCAGTGACTACATCCAGTGCCCGCAATGTTCACTAAAGATGAACGCGATGTTAGCAATAGAACACATCCCTTTCTGTGATGGCGTCCAGCACCGCCGACTGGGTGAGAAAAAGACTGAAGCATCAACTGAAGGGACCGTCGCGGCAGAAACAAAAATTTCCAAGGGGAAAAAACAAGACGGCTACAAGAAAGAAGCCATTGCTTCCCCCTGGACACTTGCATCACCCAAACACAACCGCGGGATGACTCTACCAAACAAGACCAGGCCTTCCTCACGGATCCCTATTACCATTAGAAAATCACTGCTGACACCAAGAAGTAATATCTTCATGGCACAAACAGGCAAGAAGGTCTCCGCATCAGCGCTGACAAGTAACGCTCCACAACCACCCGCAGATGGTGGACACAGGATGCTGATGATGCAAAAATCAAACTCTGGAAAGAAAGAGATCTCACGTGCACCCTCTGAGAACATCAAGGCAAAGGCAGTGACAACACTCAGCTGCAGTGCCAATGGTAAAGGAAAGAGGGAGCTGCCCACCCATCAGCCTGACACTGTACAGGAGGATCTAAACACAACTCCACACATTGGGGCCAAAGTTGTGGCAGTATGTGTGGACGATCAGCCAAACAGTGGGCAAGCAAAGTATGGGGAAGCAGCTACTTCATCAAAGAACAGCCAACTTCCAGCTCCTCGGAGGTCTGTAGACGGAGACAACGCTGGCACCACCAAGTACAAGCAGAAGCGCTGGTCCACATATCAACCAAAAGTCCAGTGCCCGCACTGCCCCACTAGAGTGAAGGAAGCGTTTTTACCTTGGCACCTCGAGTTTTGTGCAGGAGTTTACACCCTTCAGGAGATCAAGAATCGTGAGAAAACTAAGAAGCAGGCGAAGAAAGCGTTGAGTGAAACTGCGATGCGCCAGCATCTGACACAGGAGCCCAGTAAGAAGAGGCATCATTCCTTGCCCTCGGACCCTATAGTTAAGTATGGCTTCATCTATGATTGCCACGGTCAGGTCAGGCCCGCGTACAGGAAATCCACAGAGCACGTCAAAGCCAGTACTGGTTACCTTTCATCACCGCTCGAAATGGAAATGGATTCGCCCTGGCCTAGAGGTGACAGTCCACTGAGTGCATATTCAAGGTTACCAGAAATCCCTTTGGCAAGAGATTCGTTGAGTACACTTACACCAGAAATCCCTTCAGAAAGAGAAGAAACTGCCATGACCTTTAAGCAGAGAATTGAAGCCTTTGGAAACAGAGCCCCACCCACATTTGGTTTTCCCTGGCCTGAATGTGAGAGACTGCTGCTTACGACAAGGTTACCAGCAATCCCTGAAGAAAGAGAAGAACCTGACGGTACGTTAACGCAGGGACCTGAAACCAGAGAAAGGGGTTTGCCCACGCCTTTGGAAGAGATTCCGCTGAGTGAACGCTTGGACCTCCACTACACTCAGTGTCCAAACTGTTTGATAAAGATGACCGTAGCCTCTGCAATAGATCACATCCCTAGCTGTACGCCTAGAAGGTTAAAGCAGGAAACTGAAAACCCTGGGAACAGAGAAAGCGATTTATGTCACATGTCCGAATCGTGGCCCTGCTGCGAGCTTTCGGAAACAAAAAGTGTGACACCAAAGTAACACCAAAATAGATAAAATAATTAATAGATAAAAATAAATAAAATTTGAAAAGATCCATAAAAATAAGAAAATGAAAATAAAAATTAAAAAAAGAATAAAAGAGAATACATTTCTGTTATCCACAAGTTCCCCGGGTAGTAAATACCACATTTCAGGCAGTACAAATGAAGCATCCTGCATATTCAACAATCATTCAAAGCAAGAACAGACAGTGGCTATACAGTTACTGTACATCCTGCATATTCAACAATGAATGAAATCATTCAAAGCAAGAACAGACAGTGACTACAGTAATGAACAAAATGGCCTCCAGGCCTAAACTCTGAGTCGTTATACTCAACATGTGTACGAGCAACTCATCTACAGCTAGTACAAGTTGAAGGGCTCCTCTGTACAAGATTGTGGCAGTGGTCGAAGCTGTAGGCAATTGGGAAAAGGGACCTCCAGTCCAGACAGGCCTGGCAGTCAGGGCACATAGGCAGCTACAGGACAGGCAGTCAGGGCACATAGGCAGCTACAGGACAGGCAGTCAGGGCACATAGGCAGCTACAGGACAGGCAGTCAGGGCACATAGGCAGCTACAGGACAGGCAGTCAGGGCACATAGGCAGCTACAGGACAGGCAGTCAGGGCACATAGGCAGCTACAGGACAGGCAGTCAGGGCACATAGGCAGCTACCAGACCAGGCAGGCAGGGCACATAGGCAGCTACCAGACCAGGCAGGCAGGGCAGACAGGCAGCTACCAGACCAGGCAGGCAGGGCAGATAGGCAGCTACCAGACCAGGCAGGCAGGGCAGACAGGCAGCTACCAGACCAGGCAGGCAGGGCAGATAGGCAGCTACCAGACCAGGCAGGCAGGGCAGATAGGCAGCTACCAGACCAGGCAGGCAGGGCAGATAGGCAGCTACAGGACAGGCAGTCAGGGCACAAAGGCAGCTACAGGACAGGCAGTCAGGGCACATAGGCAGCTACAGGCAGGCAGTCAGGGCACATAGGCAGCTACAGGACAGGCAGTCAGGGCACATAGGCAGCTACAGGCAGGCAGTCAGGGCACATAGGCAGCTACAGGACAGGCAGATCTGAAAGACAGGCAAGCAGCTTAGATAGATATTGGAAAAAGATAGTCAGACTTACAGCGCATCTGGTCAACAATGGTCTTCCTAGCAGAAAAAAGACAGTCTTTTTACACAACCATTTTGTTTATTCTCACCAATGTTTCGGTTACCATCTGTCACCTTTTTCAGTGTAATTCTGATGGTCACTGAAACTTTGGTGAGAATAAACCAATGGCTGTGTAAAAAGAGTCTCTTTATTCAGTGAAATACCAACCTGATGAAACTATTCACGGTCTTCCTAGCAGCAATCTATGCGTTACTGCAGCTGAACTTCTAGTATTGATACTTTGTGATATGGACAATTGCTATGATCGTGATTTTTGAGTGGTAGATTTTGTTTGTTTGTTTATTTCATAGATGTGACAACACACAATTTTGGCCATATACTGTATCTGAAAAAGGCTGAAATTATGATATACATCAAAGAAGAGCTTGCATGTTGTATAGGGTGCTCTGAATATAGTTATATTGAATTTCCAACCACTGTATGATACTTAACTTGAAAGAACATCTGTGTTGGTAGAAGTCATTATTGAACTAATTTAACTAATATCCAACACAAAAATTGGACTCACACAAATTTTTGACTGAGCAGAACCAGTCTTTGTCAAGGAATGAACAATCTTCTGCTGTTGTGACATCACGTTATGCAGATAGAACACGTGACACAGTAAGCAGTGGATCGTAGGTTGCAGGAAGTCTATGGCGCCCACCGTCTCTGTTCAGGGTTGGTTGTTAAAGTAGCCATCTACATCAGAGCTTTACAAAAAAACCCTGAACAGAGACGGTGGACACCATAGACTTCTTGCAACCTATGATCCACTTCTTACTGAGTCACGTGGTCTATCTGCATTACAAGACATCACGACAGTAGTTGTTCATTACTTGACAAAGACTGGTGCTGTTGAGTCGAAAATTTGGGTGAGTCCAATTTTTTGTGTTGGATCCTACAGTTTAACTAGTTCAAGAAGACATGTAGTGTCTTTTAAAACTCAATGTTGAATTCATTTCATGGTGTTGGTGTTTCGATTCTTCCAACAGAGGGAACAGTGGACTGATGGGCGGCATGAACTCTCGAACGCCGACTCCACCCTCGGTCGGGCGCGGTCGACCCCCCTCCGGGCCGTCCTCTGCGTCACGGAGAAACCGCGGCAGCGCAGGGACACAGCAGACTTACGCAGCCAACCACATGTCGGGGAACTCTAGGTAAGAGCTTGAAGAAGAAAAGAACTGTATCAGCTTGTAACAGTTTATGTTTAAGGTGCTGAATGACACTGTCCTTGGTACTACTAAATGAAGACTTAATAACTAACCTTGTGTCCATCCATCCTATACAATTTGCTCCTTCGATCAGTTCTCTACCAACTAGTCTGGCAACAGTCTTCCATTAAGCATTACAAGCTATTTTGATTCACCGTTATTCTTAGCCGGCCCACTGTAGTTTAACATTAAACATTATCGGTATAGTGTTTATGAAGCGTTATTAGACATTTTAATTCTATGTAGTGCGTTATTATCCTGAATTCATTGTTAACCCTTATGACATTCTTCATTACAGGATGGGAGTAGCCTGGAATACTTTCAATTTTGTTGGGGATCACTGGAGTAAATGTAGTACACCACAGCATATATACAATGACCTATCTCTTCGAGCCAGTTGTGACATATTCGAATCATTCTTATAGATACGACGATTATGAAGACGACTATCAGTCCACTGGGGATTTACCAGAATACTTTAAATTTTGTTGGGGAGTAGTTCACCACAGCATATACAATGACCTACCTGTTCAAACCAGTTTTGACATATTTGAATCATTCTTGCAGATACAATGAATATGGTGCTGACTACCAGTCCACTACGGGGACCTACCGGAATACATGTACTTTCAATTTGTTTTGGAGTAGTGTGCTACAGCATATACCTGTTCAAACGTTTGACATATTCGAATCATTCTTACAGATACGATGACTATGAACTTCAAGACGACTATCAGTCCACTGGGGATCTACCGGAGAGATTGACACAGGCAATGAGGCTGGGAAGCACGGAAAACATCGCTGGAAAGACCGCGTCCAAATTCTGCCACGAGTGCGGGACCCGATATCCTATCCCTAACGCCAAGTTCTGCTGCGAGTGTGGCACTAGAAGAATCTGGTTGATGTAGGGGGACAAAGCTTTATAATGAAATAAAATTTATCTACTGTATCAAATCGGATATATCTCAAAAGATAGAAAACGATAACGGGAAGTATGTTAGACCAGACATGTAACTTTGATCAATGCTTCCATGTTCAAGATATGGCGGCACTTGGTTTTATTGGAAATTTGGTCAATGTAAAATTGTAAATGTACAAAAGGTGTACTACAAAATTTAGACTATCTTTACCAAATCTCACAGCGTGATGGTTTAATTTTGTACAGAAATACATGCATGCCAATCCAATGCGTAAACCAAAGTAAGAATTGTCTATAAGTGTAATACACTACACCAAGGTATATACATGTAGCTTCCTTGATAACACCCTGTACTGTTAGTACTCTATGCAGTTAAGCCAGCTTACAGTGCAATTCTTATACTTTAACATTCCAGATATTCTGCACACTAATGCATCTATATATTTGTAGCACATTGTCTAGTAAATAATGCCTGTAAATATGTTTATCGCATATTTTGCTGAAGGCCCACAAGCCAGGTTCATATTTCATCATGTCTATAGTGTACAGTTTCCTGCATTCAGAAATATTTGTGTGCAAATTTGTTTCGTCCACAGCTTGTATATATCGGAAGAATGTGTAGTCCTTTTCCAAGCTCAATGTCACAAAAGCATGTTACTCAGGCAAGTGCAGAGATTAAAATGTTTTAAAGAGATGAAACTATTTTGTTGTTTTTGTGTTGTGCAGTTAGATTAAGAGATTTTATATGCTGCACTCAAAAGGTAACAAGATAAAAACTGCCATAGTGGCCCCCATTTAAGTGTAATCAACCTTAGACAAGATCAGATTCTGGCCTACTGTGGCTTTGGCCTACTGTAACCGCTGCTCTACTGTAAGTTACAATACATTATCATATAGCCAGGCGCCTCGGACCAATCAGAAGGCCCCGTTCCACGTTGGTTATGACACCGTAATACATAGATTCTGGCCAGTCCGGTGTGTATCGCTCTTCTGATTGGTTAGAATTAACCGGCATTGCGCTCGATTTGTATCGACACTGGTGCCGGTGTTGATGCAAACCGATGCCGGTGTCGATTCATTCTGACCAATCAGAAGGAGCAATACACACAAGAAAGTAAGGGATATGCCGGCATCGGCCAATCAAAAGGATCAAAGCATATGCAAGAGCAGAGGGAATAAGTACAGACTGCAAGGGGGAATGGCTTCTTCTGTTAACATTGATAATGAGTGTTGTTGTTCTAAAAAGCCAAAGACTGCAATGTTTTGAATATTTTCTGTGGAAATTTTGGCTCCAAAATGCAATCTGTTATCTCCTTATGAATGTATGCACCAAAGAACAAGTAAATTTTCCAGCATTCTTAATTAATCCTTCTTGTTCATAGTTTCCAATAAGAGTCTTTTTTTCCATTCCAAATAAAATCAAATAGGAGCTGATTTATCTCTTTCAATGAAGACATATATGAATAGGCAGTATATCCATTATATATGTTAATTTTGTAATAGCAAGAGATTTGATAACAGTGATCTTTCCGTGCAAAGTTAGATTTCTTTGACGCCAAGTATTAAGAATAACCCTTAATTGGTTTACTCTATCCTCCCAATTTAATTTGTGAAGACTTTTTCGACAGTGGCCAAAGAACACCCCTAAAGACTTGATTGGTGATTGTGGACACTCAATCGCTGCTACAAATGTATTTGTTTTTTTTTTTGTCCTTCTTCCAAGGACCTACAAGCAATGCCTTTGTTATGGTTCTATTTACTTTGAGACCATAAACATCAGACAATTTATCAATACATTCTAATGCTTCACCCAGTGACTCATCGGCTGATAAAAAGAGAGTTGTGTCATCAGCCACCTGACACAATTTGACCTCGTGACTTTCAACTTCGATTCCTTTCACTTTGTCAGTTGATTGTATAACATAAAACATAACTTCAGCAACAAATAGAAAGAGAAGGGCACTAAGTGGGCACCCTTGACTAATACCTCTCTTGATTTGAAAACAGGCTGTTTTCCAACCATTATTCAACACAGATGCAGCACAATCAGTGTAAATTGTTTTAACCCATTTAACAAATGTGGGCCCAAAATTAAACTTCTCCAAGACTTTGAACATAGAATTATGTTCGATACAATCAAAGGCTTTTTCACAGTCCAAAAAAAAGAACAATTCCAGGTATATCTTTATCACCATAGGTATATCTTTATCACAACAGTGTTCTATGTTTACTGCATTGTTTACTGTAGAAATTGAGTGTCTGTTAAGCCTAAATTGCCTGCTGCAATCCACGCACTTGATATAGACTTAAAAATCATATCTTCAAATCACTGTGTGTACCGAGGGTGATCGTAATTCAAAGTGAAAAAATGAGTTAAAATGTATAGCACCGTGAAGCATCGCCCTCGCGTGACTTTGATTGGTACTACAGGGTAGCCGCCGGGCAATCCCTGGTCCTTTGAAATGTACATCAAAAAGCTCAGAAAGACAGTGCTGACGTTACTGGCATACAAACTTACCCTCATGTGAAAGCCCATCATCTCAGCTGTGATAAAAACAAACTGTCATTGGAAATCTTACGGCATGATTTCCAGAACAAATACCCCCCAAACCCTCCCACCCCATCAAACGCATAACCGCCAAGTGAAAAGGCCCTTGCACAGCCAGGAAATAGTCCAAACATTATGTCTCCTAGCAACAACAAAATCTCGACTTTTCGGTCCTAAACAGAACGTAGAAACCCTCCCATGTCACATCCACCTCAAAACTGCCAGAATTTCTACCTATTTTTCCAAGAAAAAAATTATTGACGTTTTATACCTGGAACCATCAATTTGCATGGCGAATGGTTGGCGGATCCCATACAGTATCAATCTGCTGTGACGTGACGACCATGTACATAGTCGCACACACATGGGTTGAAAGAACTTTTTGCACTAAAAAAATTACTCAGTTTCTTTTTAAATTGTTGTAATGCACTGTTTTACTGAGGTTTAAATCGATTACCCTAATTATTGCACCACATGTCCCGGAGGTCTGACTGAAACAGCTGACCAACACAAGTTTCTTTTGAATTTTATATGAAATTAGACGACAAAAGAAAAGGGATTGAAGTTTGGCTTTGCACAAAGAAGTTAGCGTCACCTATCGGGAATTATACGGTCATGACAATGCTGACTTGCCTTGCTCTGGTAGTGTGAAAAATGACTAGCCGTTACATGCTCAGTTCTACATAGCCCCTGTTTCTAGACTACTAGTACCTAATAAATGTAGATACCACATTGTTAGCGATATCTTTAGACACATATCAAAGCTAGTTCAGTTATAGGGAAGGCATTGCAAACATGTATTGTAGATGCAATAAGACACTGGCAGAGCTGGCAGGAGGGGGGGGGGGTCAATTCCCCTCTCCAGCTGCTGGGAAAGTCACTTATTGCCGAACCCACCGCACATGCGAGATTGATATACATGTCAGTTCAGTATCTAAACATGGTCAAATGCGACGTAAACGTTAATGATGCTAGATATACCGGCTAAATAGGACACGAAAATGTGTCTTTTTTTAAGCAAACATGCACGTTAGTATATACTTAAAATTATATCTAGCAATAATAGATACACTCTAAACATGTATGTAAGTTCTACACTCACTTTATTTGATATTATTTACAAATAACACCTTAGGATACCCAAGCACGTATGTTTGTAAGTACTTTGTAATCATAGTAAATGGTATAATTATTCTTTATCAAACACATACAAATGTGTAAACGTAAGTTTGTTATTACTTCAACTTTTTGTTGTTCGTGTTTCAGTAATCTTATGCCTACAATGTCGAAAGCTACAAAGTCTTAAGTTGTTCTCTTGTCTTTCTCTGTTAGCTATTACTAGCTGTTCATGAACCATCTTTGTACAGCAAAATAGTCGCATTTGTACAATGCATTGCGGTCACCACTGTGTTTTTTCATAATGTGTTTCTCTATGACGTCTTTACGTGCAGTTAGATAGCCGCAATGGTCGCATCTGTAAGGTTTGTCTCCCGTATGTGATTTTATATGTCTGGTGAGGTTGGACCTAATAGCTGTCCTGAATCCACATTCGTCACATATGAACGGTTTCTCGCCGGTGTGTTTTCTTATATGTCGTATTAGGTCTGATTTTGTGGCAGTCTTGTATCCGCACTCCTCACAGATGGAGAGTTTTTCTCCCGTGTGTGTGTGTGTTTTTCCTATGAATATAAAATCTCGATCTAAAGGCAGTCCTGAAGCCGCATTCCCCACACATGTAGGGTTTCTCACCGGTATGCTGTAGAATGATGTGTTCCTCTATTTGACGTTTTACTACACAGGAAAAGCCACAGTGTTCGCACCTATATTGTTTATTACCGGTATGTGTTTTTATATGCCGCGAAAAACTGGACCTATAAGGTGTCCTGTACCGGCAGGCATCACACACGTATAAAGCGTCTACAGTGGGTTTTCCATCTTGCTTATTTCTTTTTCCTAAACTGACTGGTAGTTGTGGATGTGATGAGACTTCCTCGTTGAGATGGGAACAATGTACAGCTGACGACTTAGCATGTAGAACGCCGTTGTCCTGCAGCTGTCCCGTAGTTGCTGACTGACCACAGTTGTAGTTTGTCTTGTACTTCCCAGGGTGACCGCTGGACAGCTTCAGAACAAAGGTTAGCCGGCCCATTTCCAGGATAACTGCAGTAGAAAATGAAATATGTTGGTGAAACGATGGAAATATTTCATTCACGCCAAAGGAATAATATAGCTTGTGACAGGCCTATTTTTGCCGTGGTTTTGACCAAATATTACCAATGTTGAGTTGTGTAAAAAGTACCAACTCTGTTGCTACGTACTAACAGTAAATACATAGAATAAGACAAATGATCCACGTTGTTATTATTGTTTACTATGACATAGTAATGGTATTTTTTTTTGCCTGATGTAATATATGAAAATAAAGCTTCAGCTACATTCCCATGTGTGCCCCAACTGTAGTCCGTCAAATTAAAAGTTTTTCCAGTGTTTCTTTTTTTATTTCTGGCTATTGGAAACCAAGTAAGAATAGGTCACTACCAATGTCCCTTACTTCTCATTTAGAAAATCGTCGAGACAAACAAACAAATAGATATATACAATAACCGTTTCTTAACAATCTGATTGTTACATAACCTTCGATTTGGTTCCCAGTCAAACTTGTCATCATCTTGGGCATCCTAGTCATTAATGTAAAATTTCCCACAAAAATTATCCAACCAAAACTTCATCAAAACAAGAAGCTAGGTTGCTCAACAATTTCCCGAGTTACACATCTCACCAGCTGTGAATTTTTAACTTACGAATTATTTTTATCAAATTTTCATTCACTTTTTGGACACAAAATGAAGACGACGTTGTCCTTGACATCGTATATAGTTTCCCATCTACAAAATAATCGTTGAGTAAGCTCTCATGACGTTACAAAACTTGTCCATAACTTGGTTCCCACGGAAATTATCTTCTTACACAAAGGCCTTACACAGCATTTGCTGAATCATCCGGCAATTACCCTTATATAAGAGGCCAAACTGGGAAATGAGGTGTGAGACGCTCGCCAAGGCCAACACAACTCCCAGGGAGCCGAGGTAATACCCCTGTCACATTTCGAAAACAGCAAAAATCAATCGGACGGCAATCACCGAGCCTCGCTTATAACAATAACTTTATTGCACAACAATTGTACAAGGTACAAAGTATGGCTTATATGTGACAGGGACGTTTTTCAGGTGACAAATACGCGCAACCCTCTGTCGATCTTAGATATGGCCAATCTTCCATTGATACGCCCGAAGATCGTGGATAATGTGACAGGGGTATTACTGAACCCGACAACTTTGAAGCACATGGATGGTTATCACATACTACTGATACTAGTCATTTCAAATTAGTATATAGATATGATATGCTTAGATGTGACGATGACGAGTCTAATGGCTTAATCGAATTTTTAAAAAACGAACTATTGAGTTGCCATAGAGCTATTTTTCTCCAATCTGTCCGAATCCAACAGTTACACGTAAAACGTAGATGTTATGAGGAAGGGATCAAATATCATTCGCAACTGACAGATAATACTTTTGGGAAAAACAAAATTTATCCTAGATAATGTCACACTCAGATGGTCTTATAGGTAACATTATATGAGCACTGATAAACTAATGTGAGGTAAAAAAAGCGTGAAAGCGTTTTGCATGTAAATAGATGTTCAAAATAATCTAGCAATGAACACCCATACTTGCTGTTTTTGTTATTTAAGAGTCTTGCATGAGGAAGTAACTTAAAAAAGGTACCTTCTACATTTTTGTGCTGATGTTTTTTCATTAACACGATGTAAACATTATTTTTCTTAAACATATTGCTGACAAACATACCAGAGAGCTAAAACACTATTATCATCATCGCATAAAATCTTGATAAAATTGGTCAATTGTTATGATCAAATATCATAATTACTTCAAACCTAAATCAATGTATAGCAGTAATTTAAATAACAATCATTGGTACACTGACTACCTAGACCCTCAGATTTCTTTATTTATTTATTTTTGTTTATTTGTGTGTACTTTATGAAAATAAAAAAAGAAAGTCCGAATAGGATATTGATTTTTTTTCAAGGCAACTTTTTTTTGCACCTTGAGTTAAATTCAATATAATACTATTCTTAAATAGCAGCGGATGCTCGATCTGTTTTCTATTGAAAGGCAAATACTTATTCCTGCCTTCTTGAAATTTTCGTAAGATATTTCTTGTATTTTGTATGATAAAATGTGAACAAAGCATGTCTCTTGTAATCTGTGAACAATGTTATACTGCATGCTTTCATCAGTCCCGATCTATATACTTAAACCAACCCAAGTGCGCACCCGGGGAAGCCACAATCACAAATACCAACCCATCTTCTCTCTCCGCCCGTCCCGATACATATAAAAACTCGTTTTTCGCACGCACCAATTCCTGAGTGGAACGCCCTACCTGGCACGGTTGTAAGTGCTCCCAACGTTGAGTGCTTCCGTGCCAGGCAGGAGGCCTGCCCGCCCTAACCCGGGAGCCTCACCCCCCCCCCCCCCCACACCCTACTTTGCACCTCGCGGGGTCATCTGGGGGTATATAATTGTAATAAGAATCAGGCTCTATCTAGAATTATTGCAAGAATACTCAGGTAGTGCGTATGGTTGGACTTTGTTAACAAGCAAAAAAACTTAACTCAAAAGGACCAATCACATTTGAAGGTACATTAAGCTACAGAAATGCGACTGATCGCCATTGACGTTGTTCAGGGCTACTAAATAGATAAGTAAAAAAATATACTTGCTGAACATTCACCGCGCTAAAACGTTAATAACAGTATATATATATGTGTTCGAGGATTTCCATATGAAGATATAGATGTGGCGCATCGTTACGTAAGTGTCACCGGGTTACTTAATAACTACTTACAATTGTAAATATGGTACCTAATGTAGAACCTCAAACTAAAAGTTATATTTATTAAGTTTTTTTTTTTCTATTTTGCTTTTGGACAGACGACGACAATGTGGCACTGCACTCAAGTTTTGTAACTTATATCAACAGTGACACATACACGGTACAGACAGAAGGTAAAAGTAGTGTTTTTTATTAAGTTCTTGATGATCTTTCATTTTTGTTTCTTGAAAGTCAAGAATCATTTAAATCTTCATAATGACTGTGCAGTAAGCTGTCATGAGCCCCCAGGCGGTTACATAACCTAGCCATCACATGACTCTTACGCAACCTGCCGATGTTTGGTTCCCACGGGAAAGATCCACTCAAATTACAATGAAAGATTTGATAAACGACCCAGCGACTATCCTTAACAGTTGGTAAATGAGGTGTGAGACGATCGACAAGGTCACAACACAGCTCAAAGAGAGCCGACGTAACTTAAATCATCACAGAGGCCTCACAGACCCTACACATACATCCTTTGATTTCAATGAACCTCTAATGATACCAGCCATAACAGAAAACGATCCTCTTCTCATAATTTTCTCAATCTTATTTTTAAAAGTAAATCTAGATTCGTCCTAATAAATTCAAACCTTCTGCTTAATGTTATAATACGATTTTGATTTCTGAAATCCCTTTTTATCACGTGGCCATTGTTGTATATTAGAAAGAATATCTACCAAGATGAAGACATGCCATGGTTCTATAAACATCGGTCTTTTCATCGGCTATTGGTTCCAAACTAGACGCAAAACCACCAGCAATGTATGTAGAAACATGACAGAAATGTATAGAATAGACACTTACCTTCTTTTCGTTGTGTACATTCGTGTGCTACGTAAGCTTACTTAGAGGCTGCGATTTGTTACATCAGTTTGCCAAACGCAAAACCTTATTTCAAACGGACCAATCACATTCAAAGTTACCATAGCCTGCAGATAAATGTGATAGATTATATAATATTTACCTGAATACTTGATGCCCATTGGTCAGATGTAGCTGTAGCAGCCCCTTTCTACTCTGACCATCTTATATATTTGCCGCAACACACAAGTTTTCATTTAGTAATACGCGAAATTTCATCGCCGTGCCACCCGTCTTGCTGAAACACAAGTTGAAAACAACAGGTGAGTCCACAAAGTTGTTACAAGCTTGCAGTCTAGCTGTTTACTGGATTCTTTTCGCATTTTCCTACCCTTTTTTATCCATCCCTTCATTTTCGTACACTAAACACGTCCTTTAGACTTCTTTGTGAGTTGTTTTAACATGAAATTTTTTTGTGCGCACGTGGTCTAACTCTCGATCGGGAATTTTTGTGTCGTGATGTACCGTTCTGAATTCTACACGTTTTATTCCGCTTCTGACTATCTCTAAATCTTTATAGCTGTTGATGTGCCAAGCGGCAGATAGAACTACTCGTAAGTGGTCTTAGTACTTGCCGTTTTCTTGTCCTAATCTTAAAACTCGTTTTTCAATGCTGCAAAGCAAATGTGCGATTGCATGGATTTGTATCCCGTGCGATTAGTGATGATCCAATTTATTCACCTTCGCCTGTAGAGTTAATCTAAAAACAAAATGCTTGCATTTAATATTCGATATCTTTCATTGTCTTCATACAACTCGGCTAGCTAAGGCAAGCTGCAAACCTACGTTTAAATAGCGAATCAAGAACTGAGCTCGGCCCACGTGTTGGTAAGCTCCACATGGGCAATTTCTGCCGAAGAACGACCGACATCATGCCGGCAATTACGCTGGCTTCGGTCGATTTGTAGCAGTTCCGTCGACGTTTGCGGGTCGCAGGAAGCTGCGATTAAATTCAGTGAGGCCTCGGTTTTAGCTTTTTGTGCCATTTTGGTCTATTGCGACATTCCTGTTACTATTGTCGGTTTTAGTGTGCCCACCCATTCCACTCATGTCCTACATATCTCCCACAACTCCAAAATTAAAGTTGCTCCAAATATTGGCGCTGGTCGATTTTCACTCCGTCCATATCTAACAAACGCTGCCATCTCAAGGGCGATATATAATCATTAGTGTCGGACTGTTCGAACTGTTAGCTAGGCAAGCCAGAAATAGGCGAATGTGGAACGCTAAAGTTAACAAGATAAACTGACTTTATGTATATATTGAAATATAAAGCACGGTCTGTAGATATTGTAGCATAGGGCCCACGGCCTAAGAAATGTGAATTATATATATATATATATTAGTGTCGGACAGACGTCGCCCGAGCCCCGTGCAATTTGTGACGGGGCAGCTGCAGATTTTCAGCAAAATTTAAAAATACGGTCGTCGTTCAGTCGATTTTGAGATTCCTCTGAATTCAGTTGGCGTTCTCTTGAATTGTGACGCAAAAATTAAACTGTGTCGGCTAATGCGGATGGTTCCTTGTGCTGCGACAAGTTTTGTTTTAATGTATTAGTCACCTTCGTGATGTGTATCTAAATCTAACATAGATAAAGAATACGGCACGGCATTTTCCTAGTCTGACTGAATCATGTCTGTGGTATGCGTCTTACCCGAATACGACTTGCAAGGTTTAGTATGAACCTGTGTAATACGGAAAATTATGTCATACCTGTGACGCGAAAACGTTCGATACGGGTGTTCCGGACCGGGCCATAACTTCCGTATCGCACAGGTTCGAAAGGCGTATCACACAGGCTTCCTTCGAGTAAATCGAACCATTTCGAGCGGGCCGAGTGTGGCACGGTTGGCAATTCGAATACCTGATTCGGACGTTGGAACATTGCTGTTGCAACACTTTTTGTTCGAGGGCACCAAATTTGTTCAACTTCTGGCGCATTTTGCATCAAAACAGGGGTTTTCTCCGGTGGATATGACGTAAATAAAATACAACACGGTGTATTCCGCATCGCCCTCGGTCGATCCTTCCTGCGGTCGGGCTGGTACCTCGGGTGATACGGAATACACCGTGTTGTATTCTATATTTATGTCATACCTGTGACGCGAAAACGTTCGATACGGGTGTTCCGGACCGGGCCGTACGTTTCCGTATCGCACAGGTTCGAAAGGCGCATCACACAGGCTCTATTCGAATAAATCGAACTGTTTCGAGCGGGCCGAATTGGCAATTGGAATACCCGATTCGGACGTTGGAACATTGCTGTTCCAACACTTATTGTTCGCGAGGGCACCAAATTTGTTCAACTTCTGGCGCATGTTTCGCATCAAAACATGGGTTTTCTCAGGTGGGTATGACATAAATAAAATTAAAAAAACACGGTGTATTCCGCATCACCCTCGGTCTCAGCCCTCCCGCGGGTCGGATCACCCTCCGGCCTTCGGGCGATCCGACCCGCGGTCGGGCTGACACCTTGGGCGATACGGAATACACCGTGTTGTATTCTATATTTATCACCCGGTTCGGATCACCCGTATCGAACGTTCGTAATCGCAGCCCAGGGCTAGGTATAACAGGATTGAATTAGTTTGAAATTTAACCTTAAACGGGGTCACGTTATCTAACCAGTTTTGTCCTTGAATTGTGCTGCATTCATATCATTGGTAGTCATTTCGACTGGACTATATACTAGTATATTAAATGAATCTATTAATTAATATGCGTTTACCCTTGGCATTGACATCTGCTTTTGCTTTAACACTTAATTCATCTCCTTCTCGTTAGAAGAAAGGAAAAAAAACGTGTAATTTCAGGCTGGAAGGATCATCAGAACAAAGCACTTCTGAAAGTCTTACTGTTGATTGATTTGACCTTGTTCCGTACCATGTTACATATATAGACTACTATCATAGCAGGGTTCGAAATACCAACTGCATACTAGTATGCAGGTTAGTGCATGTCAAATTGGAGCTGTGCAGGTATTTCTGGTGTCTACCTGCACCTAACCTGCACTGGTCCATGTACTGGTTTTTATAATAAATGTCATATGATGTAGGTGGATGTGGATTGTTATTAGCTGCATTGAATGTTACCACCTATAAAGTATAAAAGGAAAAATAGCAGTGGTTGCTGAACAATTTTAGTATGACCATACTTCCTAATTTCAGAGTGCAGGTAAAATTTGTCTGGTGCAGGTAATTTTCAATGTTATCTGCACCAGTGCAGGTATGCAGAAAAAAGTATTTCAAGCCCTGTATAGACTTTGCTCTGTACATAGCGTCAGGACACTTTAAGGACATAAAACCACTATCAACTACTTACTATTTAATATCATGACAACTGTTTGGTCAATCGTGGTCGGTCTTTACCCTGTACTTGATCCATACGTTATGTGTTTTTACTTGTTTACTTAAGTGAGAATAAAATTCAAACCGTACTTACAGATCGCCAAGTTTTCCAGTTGGATTCCGTATCCAAGGCAAGGGAAACATGAATTCGACTTTAACACGAAGTCGAATTTTAACACAATAAATACGCTGATGCCCTTTTCCGGTCAGGCTGTTATTCCTGTTGTCTTAGCCGAAGCATTTCGTTACTGACATAGTCACACAAAAGTCTGTTATCAAAGATTATAAATAGCGTCGCCTGGAGGGTGACGCTAAGGTTTACGTAATCATTCGTCATATCAGGTTGCATTGGTCATGGCCGCATAACACAGTATTCATGCGCTATCCCGTCCTAAATAATAGTTCGGGTATAAAATAGTGCACCACAGTACTTGAAAAGGTCGTATTTTTTTGTGTGTGTGCACAAAAGCGAGGTGAAAACTGTGTTGAATTGTAGAAGACGACATCAGCTTGTAGACAGTATAAACTGTAATACGTACGCTGTTTGTTCGGTCTTGCGCCTTGATACTCTTGCTGCTAATGCCTGTGAGTCGGCTACAGTTCCATGACCTCAGCTGGGGTCAAAAAAAAGTAGCTTTTAAAAGAGAACGAGCTGGCAAATCTTTTTAAGTTATTATGTAGGCTATACCCTACACTTATACAGTCAAACCTGCCCAAGCGACCACCTCTTCTTAGCAACCACCTGGCCATTACGACCGATTTTTCTCGGTCCCGAAAATTTTTCCCATTGACGTAATCATGAAGCGACCTCTTCACAACGACCACCTGGCCAACGCAACCGCGACCGCCAAAAATTGGGACCAAATCGCTGCCCATAACGACCGCGTCATTTTAAAATCTTGAGGTATCATTGATTTTCAAGGATAACTAGCGCGATTTTGTGCCTAATTCGGCCAGTTTGCGTCGGATTTTGACTGGCATTACGATGTTATGTTCAAAATAAAAATGGCGTCAGATGCACGTGCGTGTGATGTTATTTGCCACTAAACACAACGGACACCATTTATAGGATGTATCGCGCATGTTGTGAGTCGATACTCTTCTAACCGAACACCTGACCAAATCGACCGCTTTTGCCCGGCCCCTCGGGTGGTCGTATTGGGCAGGTTTGACTATATTAATTTGTAGGCTATACCATGAAACATATTGAATTCTTGTTAATTGCTTGTGTACCCTGCTATAAATTTTGAGGCGTCGAATTCGAACCTCCTCACTTTGGGGTTCTTAACCAGTAAATCCACATAGGCGAAGAACTGTAGTCTCTACCAGACTCCGGATCGCTGGACACTGGGAAATGAGGTGTGAGACGCTCGCCAAGGCCAACACAACTCCCAGGGAGCCGAGGTAATACCCCTGTCACATTTCGAAAACAGCAAAAATCAATCGGACGGCAATCACCGAGCCTCGCTTATAACAATAACTTTATTGCACAACAATTGTACAAGGTACAAAGTATGGCTTATATGTGACAGGGACGTTTTTCAGGTGACAAATACGCGCAACCCTCTGTCGATCTTAGATATGGCCAATCTTCCATTGATACGCCCGAAGATCGTGGATAATGTGACAGGGGTATTACTGAACCCGACAACTTTGAAGCACATGGATGGTTATCACATACTACTGATACTAGTCATTTCAAATTAGTATATAGATATGATATGCTTAGATGTGACGATGACGAGTCTAATGGCTTAATCGAATTTTTAAAAAACGAACTATTGAGTTGCCATAGAGCTATTTTTCTCCAATCTGTCCGAATCCAACAGTTACACGTAAAACGTAGATGTTATGAGGAAGGGATCAAATATCATTCGCAACTGACAGATAATACTTTTGGGAAAAACAAAATTTATCCTAGATAATGTCACACTCAGATGGTCTTATAGGTAACATTATATGAGCACTGATAAACTAATGTGAGGTAAAAAAAGCGTGAAAGCGTTTTGCATGTAAATAGATGTTCAAAATAATCTAGCAATGAACACCCATACTTGCTGTTTTTGTTATTTAAGAGTCTTGCATGAGGAAGTAACTTAAAAAAGGTACCTTCTACATTTTTGTGCTGATGTTTTTTCATTAACACGATGTAAACATTATTTTTCTTAAACATATTGCTGACAAACATACCAGAGAGCTAAAACACTATTATCATCATCGCATAAAATCTTGATAAAATTGGTCAATTGTTATGATCAAATATCATAATTACTTCAAACCTAAATCAATGTATAGCAGTAATTTAAATAACAATCATTGGTACACTGACTACCTAGACCCTCAGATTTCTTTATTTATTTATTTTTGTTTATTTGTGTGTACTTTATGAAAATAAAAAAAGAAAGTCCGAATAGGATATTGATTTTTTTTCAAGGCAACTTTTTTTTGCACCTTGAGTTAAATTCAATATAATACTATTCTTAAATAGCAGCGGATGCTCGATCTGTTTTCTATTGAAAGGCAAATACTTATTCCTGCCTTCTTGAAATTTTCGTAAGATATTTCTTGTATTTTGTATGATAAAATGTGAACAAAGCATGTCTCTTGTAATCTGTGAACAATGTTATACTGCATGCTTTCATCAGTCCCGATCTATATACTTAAACCAACCCAAGTGCGCACCCGGGGAAGCCACAATCACAAATACCAACCCATCTTCTCTCTCCGCCCGTCCCGATACATATAAAAACTCGTTTTTCGCACGCACCAATTCCTGAGTGGAACGCCCTACCTGGCACGGTTGTAAGTGCTCCCAACGTTGAGTGCTTCCGTGCCAGGCAGGAGGCCTGCCCGCCCTAACCCGGGAGCCTCACCCCCCCCCCCCCCCCCACACCCTACTTTGCACCTCGCGGGGTCATCTGGGGGTATATAATTGTAATAAGAATCAGGCTCTATCTAGAATTATTGCAAGAATACTCAGGTAGTGCGTATGGTTGGACTTTGTTAACAAGCAAAAAAACTTAACTCAAAAGGACCAATCACATTTGAAGGTACATTAAGCTACAGAAATGCGACTGATCGCCATTGACGTTGTTCAGGGCTACTAAATAGATAAGTAAAAAAATATACTTGCTGAACATTCACCGCGCTAAAACGTTAATAACAGTATATATATATGTGTTCGAGGATTTCCATATGAAGATATAGATGTGGCGCATCGTTACGTAAGTGTCACCGGGTTACTTAATAACTACTTACAATTGTAAATATGGTACCTAATGTAGAACCTCAAACTAAAAGTTATATTTATTAAGTTTTTTTTTTTCTATTTTGCTTTTGGACAGACGACGACAATGTGGCACTGCACTCAAGTTTTGTAACTTATATCAACAGTGACACATACACGGTACAGACAGAAGGTAAAAGTAGTGTTTTTTATTAAGTTCTTGATGATCTTTCATTTTTGTTTCTTGAAAGTCAAGAATCATTTAAATCTTCATAATGACTGTGCAGTAAGCTGTCATGAGCCCCCAGGCGGTTACATAACCTAGCCATCACATGACTCTTACGCAACCTGCCGATGTTTGGTTCCCACGGGAAAGATCCACTCAAATTACAATGAAAGATTTGATAAACGACCCAGCGACTATCCTTAACAGTTGGTAAATGAGGTGTGAGACGATCGACAAGGTCACAACACAGCTCAAAGAGAGCCGACGTAACTTAAATCATCACAGAGGCCTCACAGACCCTACACATACATCCTTTGATTTCAATGAACCTCTAATGATACCAGCCATAACAGAAAACGATCCTCTTCTCATAATTTTCTCAATCTTATTTTTAAAAGTAAATCTAGATTCGTCCTAATAAATTCAAACCTTCTGCTTAATGTTATAATACGATTTTGATTTCTGAAATCCCTTTTTATCACGTGGCCATTGTTGTATATTAGAAAGAATATCTACCAAGATGAAGACATGCCATGGTTCTATAAACATCGGTCTTTTCATCGGCTATTGGTTCCAAACTAGACGCAAAACCACCAGCAATGTATGTAGAAACATGACAGAAATGTATAGAATAGACACTTACCTTCTTTTCGTTGTGTACATTCGTGTGCTACGTAAGCTTACTTAGAGGCTGCGATTTGTTACATCAGTTTGCCAAACGCAAAACCTTATTTCAAACGGACCAATCACATTCAAAGTTACCATAGCCTGCAGATAAATGTGATAGATTATATAATATTTACCTGAATACTTGATGCCCATTGGTCAGATGTAGCTGTAGCAGCCCCTTTCTACTCTGACCATCTTATATATTTGCCGCAACACACAAGTTTTCATTTAGTAATACGCGAAATTTCATCGCCGTGCCACCCGTCTTGCTGAAACACAAGTTGAAAACAACAGGTGAGTCCACAAAGTTGTTACAAGCTTGCAGTCTAGCTGTTTACTGGATTCTTTTCGCATTTTCCTACCCTTTTTTATCCATCCCTTCATTTTCGTACACTAAACACGTCCTTTAGACTTCTTTGTGAGTTGTTTTAACATGAAATTTTTTTGTGCGCACGTGGTCTAACTCTCGATCGGGAATTTTTGTGTCGTGATGTACCGTTCTGAATTCTACACGTTTTATTCCGCTTCTGACTATCTCTAAATCTTTATAGCTGTTGATGTGCCAAGCGGCAGATAGAACTACTCGTAAGTGGTCTTAGTACTTGCCGTTTTCTTGTCCTAATCTTAAAACTCGTTTTTCAATGCTGCAAAGCAAATGTGCGATTGCATGGATTTGTATCCCGTGCGATTAGTGATGATCCAATTTATTCACCTTCGCCTGTAGAGTTAATCTAAAAACAAAATGCTTGCATTTAATATTCGATATCTTTCATTGTCTTCATACAACTCGGCTAGCTAAGGCAAGCTGCAAACCTACGTTTAAATAGCGAATCAAGAACTGAGCTCGGCCCACGTGTTGGTAAGCTCCACATGGGCAATTTCTGCCGAAGAACGACCGACATCATGCCGGCAATTACGCTGGCTTCGGTCGATTTGTAGCAGTTCCGTCGACGTTTGCGGGTCGCAGGAAGCTGCGATTAAATTCAGTGAGGCCTCGGTTTTAGCTTTTTGTGCCATTTTGGTCTATTGCGACATTCCTGTTACTATTGTCGGTTTTAGTGTGCCCACCCATTCCACTCATGTCCTACATATCTCCCACAACTCCAAAATTAAAGTTGCTCCAAATATTGGCGCTGGTCGATTTTCACTCCGTCCATATCTAACAAACGCTGCCATCTCAAGGGCGATATATAATCATTAGTGTCGGACTGTTCGAACTGTTAGCTAGGCAAGCCAGAAATAGGCGAATGTGGAACGCTAAAGTTAACAAGATAAACTGACTTTATGTATATATTGAAATATAAAGCACGGTCTGTAGATATTGTAGCATAGGGCCCACGGCCTAAGAAATGTGAATTATATATATATATATATTAGTGTCGGACAGACGTCGCCCGAGCCCCGTGCAATTTGTGACGGGGCAGCTGCAGATTTTCAGCAAAATTTAAAAATACGGTCGTCGTTCAGTCGATTTTGAGATTCCTCTGAATTCAGTTGGCGTTCTCTTGAATTGTGACGCAAAAATTAAACTGTGTCGGCTAATGCGGATGGTTCCTTGTGCTGCGACAAGTTTTGTTTTAATGTATTAGTCACCTTCGTGATGTGTATCTAAATCTAACATAGATAAAGAATACGGCACGGCATTTTCCTAGTCTGACTGAATCATGTCTGTGGTATGCGTCTTACCCGAATACGACTTGCAAGGTTTAGTATGAACCTGTGTAATACGGAAAATTATGTCATACCTGTGACGCGAAAACGTTCGATACGGGTGTTCCGGACCGGGCCATAACTTCCGTATCGCACAGGTTCGAAAGGCGTATCACACAGGCTTCCTTCGAGTAAATCGAACCATTTCGAGCGGGCCGAGTGTGGCACGGTTGGCAATTCGAATACCTGATTCGGACGTTGGAACATTGCTGTTGCAACACTTTTTGTTCGAGGGCACCAAATTTGTTCAACTTCTGGCGCATTTTGCATCAAAACAGGGGTTTTCTCCGGTGGATATGACGTAAATAAAATACAACACGGTGTATTCCGCATCGCCCTCGGTCGATCCTTCCTGCGGTCGGGCTGGTACCTCGGGTGATACGGAATACACCGTGTTGTATTCTATATTTATGTCATACCTGTGACGCGAAAACGTTCGATACGGGTGTTCCGGACCGGGCCGTACGTTTCCGTATCGCACAGGTTCGAAAGGCGCATCACACAGGCTCTATTCGAATAAATCGAACTGTTTCGAGCGGGCCGAATTGGCAATTGGAATACCCGATTCGGACGTTGGAACATTGCTGTTCCAACACTTATTGTTCGCGAGGGCACCAAATTTGTTCAACTTCTGGCGCATGTTTCGCATCAAAACATGGGTTTTCTCAGGTGGGTATGACATAAATAAAATTAAAAAAACACGGTGTATTCCGCATCACCCTCGGTCTCAGCCCTCCCGCGGGTCGGATCACCCTCCGGCCTTCGGGCGATCCGACCCGCGGTCGGGCTGACACCTTGGGCGATACGGAATACACCGTGTTGTATTCTATATTTATCACCCGGTTCGGATCACCCGTATCGAACGTTCGTAATCGCAGCCCAGGGCTAGGTATAACAGGATTGAATTAGTTTGAAATTTAACCTTAAACGGGGTCACGTTATCTAACCAGTTTTGTCCTTGAATTGTGCTGCATTCATATCATTGGTAGTCATTTCGACTGGACTATATACTAGTATATTAAATGAATCTATTAATTAATATGCGTTTACCCTTGGCATTGACATCTGCTTTTGCTTTAACACTTAATTCATCTCCTTCTCGTTAGAAGAAAGGAAAAAAAACGTGTAATTTCAGGCTGGAAGGATCATCAGAACAAAGCACTTCTGAAAGTCTTACTGTTGATTGATTTGACCTTGTTCCGTACCATGTTACATATATAGACTACTATCATAGCAGGGTTCGAAATACCAACTGCATACTAGTATGCAGGTTAGTGCATGTCAAATTGGAGCTGTGCAGGTATTTCTGGTGTCTACCTGCACCTAACCTGCACTGGTCCATGTACTGGTTTTTATAATAAATGTCATATGATGTAGGTGGATGTGGATTGTTATTAGCTGCATTGAATGTTACCACCTATAAAGTATAAAAGGAAAAATAGCAGTGGTTGCTGAACAATTTTAGTATGACCATACTTCCTAATTTCAGAGTGCAGGTAAAATTTGTCTGGTGCAGGTAATTTTCAATGTTATCTGCACCAGTGCAGGTATGCAGAAAAAAGTATTTCAAGCCCTGTATAGACTTTGCTCTGTACATAGCGTCAGGACACTTTAAGGACATAAAACCACTATCAACTACTTACTATTTAATATCATGACAACTGTTTGGTCAATCGTGGTCGGTCTTTACCCTGTACTTGATCCATACGTTATGTGTTTTTACTTGTTTACTTAAGTGAGAATAAAATTCAAACCGTACTTACAGATCGCCAAGTTTTCCAGTTGGATTCCGTATCCAAGGCAAGGGAAACATGAATTCGACTTTAACACGAAGTCGAATTTTAACACAATAAATACGCTGATGCCCTTTTCCGGTCAGGCTGTTATTCCTGTTGTCTTAGCCGAAGCATTTCGTTACTGACATAGTCACACAAAAGTCTGTTATCAAAGATTATAAATAGCGTCGCCTGGAGGGTGACGCTAAGGTTTACGTAATCATTCGTCATATCAGGTTGCATTGGTCATGGCCGCATAACACAGTATTCATGCGCTATCCCGTCCTAAATAATAGTTCGGGTATAAAATAGTGCACCACAGTACTTGAAAAGGTCGTATTTTTTTGTGTGTGTGCACAAAAGCGAGGTGAAAACTGTGTTGAATTGTAGAAGACGACATCAGCTTGTAGACAGTATAAACTGTAATACGTACGCTGTTTGTTCGGTCTTGCGCCTTGATACTCTTGCTGCTAATGCCTGTGAGTCGGCTACAGTTCCATGACCTCAGCTGGGGTCAAAAAAAAGTAGCTTTTAAAAGAGAACGAGCTGGCAAATCTTTTTAAGTTATTATGTAGGCTATACCCTACACTTATACAGTCAAACCTGCCCAAGCGACCACCTCTTCTTAGCAACCACCTGGCCATTACGACCGATTTTTCTCGGTCCCGAAAATTTTTCCCATTGACGTAATCATGAAGCGACCTCTTCACAACGACCACCTGGCCAACGCAACCGCGACCGCCAAAAATTGGGACCAAATCGCTGCCCATAACGACCGCGTCATTTTAAAATCTTGAGGTATCATTGATTTTCAAGGATAACTAGCGCGATTTTGTGCCTAATTCGGCCAGTTTGCGTCGGATTTTGACTGGCATTACGATGTTATGTTCAAAATAAAAATGGCGTCAGATGCACGTGCGTGTGATGTTATTTGCCACTAAACACAACGGACACCATTTATAGGATGTATCGCGCATGTTGTGAGTCGATACTCTTCTAACCGAACACCTGACCAAATCGACCGCTTTTGCCCGGCCCCTCGGGTGGTCGTATTGGGCAGGTTTGACTATATTAATTTGTAGGCTATACCATGAAACATATTGAATTCTTGTTAATTGCTTGTGTACCCTGCTATAAATTTTGAGGCGTCGAATTCGAACCTCCTCACTTTGGGGTTCTTAACCAGTAAATCCACATAGGCGAAGAACTGTAGTCTCTACCAGACTCCGGATCGCTGGACACGGATCGCATGCTGTTCCCTGGCCGGTTATATTCCTCTGGCCGGCTTACTCCTCTATTTGTTCCATTTCTACGATATTTCCAGCGATCCGGAGTCTGGTAGAGACTAGAAGAGCTGTGTCATGCTACACGTACCTCATGCCGCTACTGTAACCGGTTCGAATTAGGGCTGGGTACCGGTACAGAAAATTCAGGTCCGGTTCAGGTCCGGTTCAGGTCCAGACGTTCAGGTCCAGGTCCGGACCTGAACCTGGACCTGATTCATTATGTGAAAACTTGAATGGGCAACATAACAATGGTCCATTTTGCTACAAAGAAATCTGCGTTGTGTAGTATTCGACTAACACTGGTGTTTTAAAATCCTACAAAGCTAACTGCCTCTGTACAATTGACTGTAAAAGTTGGCAGAAATTACTATAGACTCTACTCTACTTCGCTGTTGTTATTTTCCTCGACAGGTAGGCCAAAATACGTGCGACTGCCTGTTCATATAATCTGTTCATTTTCCAATCGGTCCAACATCCGGTTTTTTCAGGTCCGTTTTTTCTGGACCGGTCCACCGTACCGGTACCCACCCCTTGTTCGAATTCAGTGCTTAGGTCATAATCATCATCACTCTAGAGGACGAACGCTTCCCTTGACTGATAAAATTTGGATAGTAATTTGACTCATTTAGTGACTGAAAGTCTCCATGGCCTTACCAATGCATCTTTTAACGTCTGGACTTGAATTGGAAAGCAATTGAAATTTTGTTTTAATGTTTATATGCTGAATTAAGAAACACTGAGAGTACTCAAAATGTATAATTCATGTTTCCTGGCATTGTGTCTCCTGAAACTTTAAATGAGCACTTTTCCTTATGGGACTTTCGTGGCTCATGTAACGTCAGTAAACGAGGCAGGGGCATAACGGACATGAGACGTTTGCTGTAGTTTGAAGAAAACCGCAAGTCGACGCTTTAAAGCGTTTATAAGGTTTGAGTCGGTTGGTAGATTGGCTGGCAGGTTAGTTTGTTAGTTGGTAGGCTGTTTCCGTTGGTAAGTTGGTTAAAAAAATAGAAAGTTTGCTGGTAGGTTTTCTTCTCAATTGGTTGTCAGGTTAGATCGTTTAATGTTTGTTATCTGTTGTTTTTGTTGGTTGGTTATTAGCTTCATTTGCTGGTTTGTTAGTTAGATGGCTGTTTAATTATTTGGGTTGTGGGCAGATTGTTTTTGTTGGTAGGTTGGTTGGTTGTTTAGTTGGTTTGTTGGCTGAATGGTTAGTTGCTTGGTTGGTTAATTGGTTCGTTTGTTGGATGGTTGGTTCGTTTGATTATTTGGTTGATTGATTAATTGTCTGGTTGATTGATTATTTGTTTGTTTGTTGTTCGGTTGATTCGTTGGTTGGCTAATTGATTGGTTGGTTGGTTAGTTGACTTGTTTGTTTGTTTGTTGGTTGGTTGGTTGGTTGGTTGGTTGTTTGGTTAGTTACTTAGTTAGTTGGTTGGTTGGTTGGTTGGTTGGTAGGTACGTAGGTGTGTGTAACCTTCATCAACGTTACTCTTTCTACGTTAGTTTTCCAACATGAAGAAGGCAGTGGCGGTAGCAGCACCGGAATTTGACCGGTACAATGAAACTGCAAATACTGTACATAGCGTCTGTCGTCTCTGTCACGACAAGTGGGAGATCAGCTCTTCATTGAGCTAAAACTTGATCGAGATCACTTCCCTTAATTTTTTTTTTCTCTTTCCATTAGGTTCAAACCAACATGAAGAAGGCAGCGGGGGTAGCCGTACCCCTGGTGCTGATGCTGGCCGTCTCCGTGTACCTGGTCCTGAAGAATGACTCATCAAAACCAAGCGATGGTGTCATCAAAAGGTCCATAGGTAAGGATGTGCATAGCCATCGCTTTCCATTGAAAGCCCATGTGGCAACGCTGCATCAAACAAACGATTCATAAACCTATAAGAGATGCTAGATTTTGATTTGATTTCTTTGCTTCATTCCAAGTTGCTCTCATTTAAACCCTGTTAAAGCCTGGACCTGTAAATCTGGGTTCACCCAAACATGGGACCAATGCAGGCTCACAAGCACGGGTATTAACGGGCCGAGTCCGTTATTTTTCTCACAACCACATCATCACGAAAGGAACACTGGTGCTCCTAGAACAATCTAGAGGAGATGAGATGGATTTAAAATGTTGCTGGAGCGTATTTGGAAGGTCTGGGGTTCAGACCAAAGTTTGGAAATACAAAAGCTTCCAACAACGGCACACACCCCTTTGCACTAAACTGAAATCCACTACAAGTGTAGTATGTGACCCCCCCCCCATGTGACTCAAAATACCAACTGAAGGGGCTATATTTTGTACAGAAATACAGATGAGAGCAGCCTTTAAGTTATACAGAAAACGTGTATTAAAGAATTCACAGTTGACCCCATCTGTGTTTCAGTATTACCGGATGACCTCCAGAAAGCACTCCGAGCTGCAGCGGCTAAAACCGCCCCAGCTTACGTCAAGAACAAGCGCTTTATACCGGGCATTGCAGGCGTTGCTGCAGATCTGCTATCATGTAAGTGTCTTGGCAAGTACGAGCATAATTTCTTTAGGTTAACAGTTCTTTTGTACATAATCTTAGAGATGAATTCTAAATGACGTGTCAATGACAATCTGCTTCCTCTGGGTAATACAGTCAAACCTGTATTAGTGGCCACACTTGCATAGCGACCACCTGGCCAGTACAGTCACTTTTTGCCGGTCCCATATGCATTGACCCAAGCATTAAGAAATATAGGTGGCATCTCACTGCACTTGGGGCACCGGTGCGGCACTGCGAGGTTCGTAAATGGCTCAACGAATTTCAGAGATAAAGAACTAGTTTTCTTCCGTTTTGTGTATTTTGTTGTCTTCTAAGTGATACTTTTACGTATTACGCAATGTCTTAACTATCATAAAAGTCGCGAAAATAAAAAATAAAAAACAGTGCCGCAGTGAGCGAACCCCTCAGTGCCGAACCGGTGCCCCAAGTGCAGTGAGAGTCCACCTTATCCAACGCGGCCACGGCCACACGATTTCCGGTCCCGTACATACAGATTCTATACCTCTATTTTGTAATTTGTGTAATAGTTGTTACCATGCATTGTACAGTGTACTAGGGCTGGGTACCGGTACAGAAAATTCAGGTCCAGGTCAGGTTCAGGTCCAAAGGATCAGGTCGGCCAGGTTTGGTCCTGAACCTGGACCTGATTCAGTATGTGAAAACTTGTGAATGAAGGATACGCAAAACAATGGTCCATTTCGCAGCAAAGAAATCGACTCCCACTGGCGTTTTAAATTTATATATAAAATCCTACAAGGCTAACTACTCTGTACTATTGATTATAAAACTTGGTAGAAATTACTATAGACTCGACTCTACTTCGCTCTTGTTATTTTCCTCAACCGGTAAGTCCCGAAACGTGTGAATGCCTGATCATATAAACTGTTCATTTTCCAATAGGTTCAATATCCGGTTCACCGAATTTTTTTAGGTCCGGTTTGTCTGGACCGGTCCAATAAGAAAAACGGTTTTGTACCGGTACACCGTACCGGTACCCACCCCTATCATGTACAATTGTCGTGCAATAAAGTTCTATCTATCTGCCATATACAGCAGAGGGGGGTGCAGACAATATAGGGCAATTGCCAGGCGTGATTCAGAAGCTGGGGTCTCCGGAGAACATGGGACCGGACATCATGTCGGACAGTGTCAAACATGAGGCCGAGGTGACTGCAGAGGTGGAAAAGGAGGTCGCGGAAAAGACAATAGACCAGCTACTTGCAGATGGTAAGTAAATACAGCCATGTAGCCACAGTCATTGAAATACAAACTGTCTTTAGCTTGACTTTGTCGTACAATGTCTCCTATTGGACATCTAAAATTGTATTCATTCATAGTTCGGGTATAAAAGACCAGTTTCTTCCAGATCACCTCAGTGTCACTGACGAAAGATAGTGTATACTAGTTCCAGAGCAAGTTGCTAGGGTGCCCAAACATACATCACTTCTTCCTTACATCACAAGCTATCTGCCAAAAAAATCAAGACCATAAATAGCCCAGGTCAAAAGCTACAAAAAGTCCCGCTGCAGTACTAAGGGGCCTAAAATCGACCCTGACGTTCGTCACTATACCTCCATTTTTCGTGGAGGTAAAAAGAAATACTTCTTAACTAGACACCCTCCTACTTAAAGTAAAGAAGCTTGATAAAACTTCCCTCCTCAACAGATACCTAACCATGCTTGTATTTGTTACAGTGGAAAAGAAAGAAGAAGAGGAAGAGGAAGGAGGTGATGGTGGAGGAGAGGGTGAGATAAAGGTATTGCCAGATAAATTTTGTAGAAAAATATATCAAGGAAGCACACATTGTCAAAGAAAACACTGTATGTTTCCATGTCTTATGTGCACAAAGTGAATACTATCTTTTCAGCATTGCCCTATTAATATACCAGTTAAGTCCGTAGAGCATTGTAAAGAACCCTTGGTAATGAATGTGTAATCTGTAGAACAATCAAAATGGTACTGTCCTTGGCGCTGAATGTGTAGTCTGTAGAACACTATAAAGAATGGTTCTCTCCTTGGTGTTGAATGTGTAGTCTGTAGAACAAAAAAAGAATGGTCCTCTGCATAGTGCTGAATGTGTAGTCTGTAGAACACTATAAAGAATAGTTCTCTCCTTGGTGCTGAATGTGTAGTATGTAGAACACTATAAAGAATGGTTCTCTCCGTAGTGTTGAATGTGTAGTCTGTAGAACACAAAAGAATGGTTCTCTGCATAGTGCTGTATGTTTAGTCTATAGAACACTATATAAAGAATGGTTCTCATTTTGGTGCTGCATATGTAGTCTGTAGAACAAAAAAGAATGGTTCTCTCCTTAGTGCTGAATGTGTAGTCTGTAGAACACTATAAAGAATGGTTCTCTTTTTGGTGCTGAATGTGTAGTCTGTAGAACAAAAAGGAATGGTTCTCTCCTTAGTGCTGAATGTGTAGTCTGTAGAACACTATAAAGAATGGTTCTCTCCTTGGGACCGAATGTGTGGTCTGTAGAACACTATAAAGAATGGTTCTCTTTTTGGTGCTGAATGTGTAGTCTGTAGAACAAAAAAGAATGGTTCTCTGCATAGTGCTGTATGTTTAGTCTATAGAACACTATAAAGAATGGTTCTCATTTTGGTGCTGCATGTGTAGTCTGTAGAACACTATAAAGAATGGTTCTCTCCTTGGTGCTGAATGTGTAGTCTGTAGAACAATGAAAATGGTTCTGTCCTTGGTGCTGAATGTGTAGTCTGTAGAACAAAAAAGGATGGTTCTCTGCATAGTGCTGAATGTGTAGTCTGTAAAACACTATGAAGAATGGTTCTCTCATGGTTGCTGAATGTGTTATCTCTAGAACAGTAAAGAATGCTTCTTTCTTTGATGCTGAATGTATGGTCTGTTAACCTCGGTAAGGAATGTTCTTTTTCCTTTTTGCTGCCGCTTGAAATCCGTCGTTTGTGTTTACTGTCTGAACTATTCATTTCTTTTGAACATACACGTCTCTGATACCCTTCTGGATGAGCAGGTAGCAGTCTCATGCTCCTGGTTCTAATCAGCTAATAACTGGGAGACCCAGGCTCAAGTCACGGGTTCGGACTTTTTGGTTAGGACAGCACCGTCCTTTGAAAGAGACGTTTAATCGGGTGCAGTGTGTGAGGAGGCTTGTCACACATGCTAAGGGGGAAGGGCTAGCATTCCTTCCCTGCAAAAATTTACCCCACTTCTGAAAGAACAGAGAACTTGCCGCTTCATGCGGTATTAGCCACTACAAGGGTCTAAAAGCTATTTCTCTACTGACTGTTTTCCAGGCTGAAATCGACTTTGAAGGAGAAAAAGGCATGGTCGAGGAGGACATGTTCGCTCCTCCAGGAATGAAAATGAAAGTGGACATTGAAGAAGATCCCGAGTGAGTAAAAATCTTGCATCAGTGCCTGATATTTTCGAAATGAAAGGGTATATTGTACGTAACCTCTCTCATGACTGACAGAATAAAATTGATTGTAAATTTCTGAAATACTGTATATGGCCCCATCCCAAGTTAATTCTGTTAACGATATATATTTTGGCGGGGCAGATTAGATGATGGTGGCTTACACGTACTAGCTGAAAAGATGTGTGGCTACAATATTAAGAAAGCACAAGTCGTCATATCAAGGATGTACTGTGTTATGCAGACTTTGATTAGAGTGGAGATGGGAATGTTTTTAAAAATACAATTTTTCTTGACTTAAGCAGTGTGTATAGAGAGAGACATTTTCAAAATAGGCAAAATATATTTAGAAACATTGCATTTCATCCGTTATTACCTCTGGCTTATCTAGTAGGAACTACATATGGCATTTTTTAAAATGATATTCGTGTCATGTATTCAAAAAGGTCATCGTATTGTACATTTACAGGACGGACGATGAAAATGACGACATGTCCGAGGAAACGGCGTTCGCTTACCCCATGGGGATGGGAACTGCTCTGATGAACGGCTGTTTCGGGACAGGATACGTCCCAGGAGATCCGTGCTACGACGACACGAGTGAACTTCCGGCCTGTTATGTAAGTTATCTCTCCGGACGTCATTGTACACAATATGTGCAATACAAACTGTAAATCTTAATGGGTCACATCTACATGTATTAGTAATTATGCACGTAAAGGTTTTAGCTTATATATAGCTATTACCTCAGTGAACGAGGGTCTTGTTTTGAGTGTGCCTGCGTGTCTTTTTGTGCACTTGTGTCTCAACACATTTGTGGTCAGCATGATTTAAAAGAATCTGAATAACAAACGTTACACTTAACTGTTGTTAGGATGGAAAACACTCTGAGAAAACAGTAGCTTCATTCTAAATCAACCACGTAACGCTAGTTCACCTTTATCCGCGGGGTATCCTATTTCCGTTGTTCTATTTCTGTATTTATCATTCTTTTTTTTCAGACACTACAGGCCCATATCAATACATACAATTAAAACCAGGATATATATATATATATATATATATATATATATATATATATATATATATATATATATATATATATATAGTTATAGATATCAAATGCAGTGTTTAGGGATATCAAGTTGACGGACGCGGACTTAAGAATTTTGAAAATACTGTAGTTTGAAACTACTGTCCGTCGACTTGATATCCCTAACCGACGGATATAGGTTACCCCGCTGATAAAGGTGAACTAGCGGTAATCCTGTTGTATTGCAGAACATGATGGAGGGTTGTGGCTATGTCGGGGTCGGCTTTGACGGTCGCGGAGACTACAGCAGCACGTCCAGGAGAAAATCTGTCGTGCAGAGGAACTGTGCAAACGCAGCAACGTGAGTTTTATTAAAACCTTTATACTTTAAACAGAGTAAGTGATTTGCATTGAAAACATGAGCGCTAGCATTTCTTGGTATGACGTAGAAGAAGCCTGATATTTCTATTTGCAAAAGTGCAAATTTGACCCAAGATTGGTTGTGAGAAGTTACCTACATATATCAGAGATCAGAATGTGTTCATTGTTAAATTTCACAGACTAAAAGTTAATTTGAAAGCTAGTGAATACACAAATTGAAATAGCTGTTACTCAAGAAATTGAATTTGAAACGGTATCCACTGGCACTGAACAAGATCTATTAAATCTATTTTGCTAATGAGTTGAATACATACTTTAGAAATGTCCAACAGGAAACAAAAATGTCAAGGAAGTTACAGAATAACATTGAAATGCCTTTTTTACACTGACGAAACCCCCTATATTGTGTTGACCACAGTTACCAAGGTGAGGACGTTCCGGACAACATGAACGCCCACGGCATCTATGACACGGAAGTCACCTCCTATGTCTACAGTGGGAGAGAGTCTTATCGTCATTCTCTACAACAATCAGCTGGAGTCTCCTTCTCAGGATTCGGATTTCAGGTTCTATATTTTCTTTTAAGATAATGTAATAGTATTTTAATTACATACCGTAATATAATATAAATTGAGTTTAAAACAACTCATTTTGGGGTACGATTAAGTAAGGACAATGTGAATAGATAGATGGATGGGTGAATTGAATTGATAAATGACATTTTTCTATAATGGAAATTTGTAAAAGAAGGTATTCCTTTCTATTCCATGTATTGTGTTATTATTTTCATCAATTGATACAGACTTGAGTGAATCTGTTTCATAGGCTGCTGTGGACTCAGCATGGGGTGGATCCTCCTCATCAGAGAGACAAAAGTTCATGTCTCTTATAAAATGTGATGTCATCAGGTACATTTTGGTGCCATTGGTCTTGGGAGGTGCTGGTTGTTTTGTTTGTTTACTCATGGATGCTTGCTAGTATGATTTTTAGAGAATGAATGAATGAATGAATGAATGAATGAATGAATGAATGAATGAATGAATGAATGAATGAATGAATGAATGAATGAATGAATGAATGAATGAAATAAAATATAATAGTTTGAGTACTTACTGTGAACTCCAACCTTCAGGTATGAAATCTTCCTTGATGAGGTCACACCCGACTCTTTAAGCCTGGCTTTCTTAAGGGATTTCTTGTCCCTTCCCAAGAATTTCATCCAAGGAAAAGCAAAACTCCGTAAGTACATTGCCTCAATCTGTATCCCTTCGAACAAGCCTTTGAGCAAATCTTTATGTTTTTAGTGTTAATCAAGTCCATGGTGAGTTCTATATCAATATTTTTTTCATTGCAGAGGATTTCATCATCCGCTATGGAACTCATTTCATCAAGTCAGCCAAGTTTGGAGGTTCCTTCAAGCTGTTCCAGACGCAAGAAGCCACCAAGACTGAAAGTCTAGAGGAGTTCTCCGTGCAGTCTGAGGCATCTTACAGCTCCCTGTTTTTCAGCGGAGGGGGGCATTACAGTAATGAGGAATCCAGTGGGAATACGTAAGACACTGTTTTTTTTCTATTTGCCTTTGCGTTATAGGCTCGACTCGAGCGAATGCAGATGATGATGATGATGATGATTATGATGATATAGGATGTGCTCATAATCACTTTGAAAATTGGTCTTGACTTTGGAGGGACGGCAACATGACAGAATGTCTAGCACGATATTCATAAACTAGTTTTAGGACTAGGGTACAGGATACAAAATTGTACGTTTCTGTCTGAAAATACCAGGAAATAGTCGAAATCATCTTAGTGGTGTAGGTCAAAATGGTACATTGAGCCCATTGGGTAAGTGTCTCAGGCACTCCAAAGCAAATTTTCCATGATGTGTTTTGATGCCAGAGCACAGGAGCACGACACATATATTGTTTGGTAAAAGACGACTAGAATATACTAAAATATAGCAAAGAAAATAATTTTTGTAATCATAAATGTCAGGTTATTTGGCTGAAAAATGTCGCACTTAATATCTAGACCACAGGGCTGGATATGATGTACAAGACTTAATTAAAGCAATACTATAATTTTATCCGTGGTATTAGGGAATTATAAACTTAATTACATTTGCATAAGTTGGAAATAAACGCATTGTTGTTAATGACCTGATGCCATTAATGATTTTGAACTGCGACCCAGCTGCTATAATATCTTAATCACTTACAGCAATACTGTAGAAGTGATGTTCGATATTCCACAACGTTATATTACAGCGCATCGTCCCAGACTTCCAGCACCCATTTGATGATTGAAGGAGGTGACCAGGAAGTTGCAGCCATCGTTGCAGACTTCTACACAACCAGCTTCAAAGAAACCTTCACCGAGTGGCTCAAGTCTGTCCCGTCCTACCCAAAACCTATCGAGATGTTCATGGGCACCATGTCGGAGCTGCTCAACTTGAACTTCAAACTTCTGTTCCCCTTCGACATCAGCGATGCCGCAGATGGCTGTTTCAGTAAGAAGTGAGTTAGATAGATTTAACATTGTATCATCACCTTGATGAAAAGAGAGATATCGTTTGCAGCATTTGCTGATGTCTGTCCATTATCTTCGTCAAGAAGTTTGTTTTCATGTTTATCTATCAGTTCTGATCTTTGTCGTTTTTTGATACATGTAGTTGTTGGCAAAATGAAGTTGGTTAGATTATGTACCCTCTAGTGGCTTTCCATGAATCTCTGGGCTTTTTTTCTAAATGAAGTTCTTAGGGCCTGATTTTACCATCATGAAGATGAAGAGCAGCTCATAGCGATAACTGTAGCAGCATCTCTTCTCCGGATCCCTAAGTCAGAAACATCAAGCTTATGCAAGCTTGACTTCACTAACTCAATAGGCGAAGCAGGGGTTACGAGGCTGCTCGGGAAATTTCCTACCCCATTTTGGCCGGAATGGTTTGATGTTTGTTTGGACATTCTCTTAAATACAATTATTGATATTTCTTTCTGTGTTTTGTGTGTCATTTTCAGCTTGATGACAGAAGAAGGGACAGGGAGAAAGTACTACAACATCCCAAAAAGGATGAACAACAGCGAAGGGGTTATGAAAACAGTCAATGAAAAACGGTATTTCTGTTCATTTTCATTCATTTTTAAGTAGAGCACACTGTAGGTCCGTGACCTGTTTTTATAGTGACCCGAATGAGAGGCATTGCAGATCAGACATTTTTTTAAATGTTATATTAAGAAGCTGTTTTGAATTATTAAAGTACTCCACAAAAATTGAATAGTCTACATACAAATGTACCTGAATGCCAGACCCAATACTAACAGTCCATTTTTAAAAGAAGTTATTTTAATACATTTTCAGGGACTAGCTATGTTCTGTAGAGAGTTTGTTCCATTATTTTGCATAAACTGACTCACTTGAAATAATGACACAGATAAGAATAGATGATTTAATGTGAATGCCTAAAGACCCAAAGGCAACTCTAGTGTTTCACGCAGTATGATTTGCATTGCTCTCTAATGGTCATGATCCAAATAATCAGTTGGTTTAAAATCGAATGCATGTGTCAATAGCTTGAGCCTTTACCACTTACTTGTAGTGTAGACGTTGATTGTTTCATTTTAATTTATTAGGTACTGTGATGTTTCATCTATCGAACAGTTTCAAGAGTCAATGGACAAGAAGCGACTTGCACTGGAAAGGGCCATTGCTGTTTACATGGAAGAGGTATGTATGGACAACATTACATCCCGTAGATTTGTAGTGTAGTCATTGAAACATATCGAGAATAGGAGAGTTGTCCGTGCAAGATGTCATGGGGAAGAAAAGATTTTTACTTGTCCACGCTCTCAATGATTCCTCTCCAGGCCTTCCGGTATGTACTGCGACTTTAAATGACAGATAGCTTTCAGTTAGAACAATTTTCTTCAATCAATGACTGTTTTGTAAAGGTACAGTACATACCTCCCAAATTTTTGATGTCTATCAGCACATCTTCGTCACGGGGAATGACCTAGTCTCAGTTCTCGCGAGAGAATAAAGGTTGCTTAGCCAGAGATACACACAATAAAACACCAATTATGAGACTTAACTTGCCCATGATTCTACATTCTGATAAGAGGAATCCGATGCATGTAACGTGCAATTTATGACATTGTACAAAATGGACTGATATCAATAACTGAATAAGGACCTGAAACAATCAATATCTAAATGTCATGTCAGTTCCTTTTTTTTTTGACAAATTATGGAAATTTGATACTTGTGATATGTGTTAGTAAGAGGCGGTCAACGCTAAAGATAATTTATTTGCATAAGTAGTGATGGAATGTTAAAATGGAATTCTGCCAAAGGATAACACTTTAAAACAATAAAATATGTTATCTGGCTGAAGTTGACCATCAACTATATTACAACATTGTTAAAACGATACAAGCAGTTAATGTTTCATGTAGGTATGATGTCTCCATTGATTAAATGCGCTTTTCCACAGGGTCCAATCCCCACCACAGACTTCCATCTGAAGGGAGGGAAACCCGGATGTCAGACTGAAGCCCTGACCGTGAAGGGAGGAGAGAAAGGAGCTTCACAACCCTCATGGCTTGAGCTCATCAACGGAGACACCTACAAGGTATTTGAAAGAAACTTTGCAAAAAGGGAGAACGATCTGACACGTACGTAATGTAACGCTGGTTCACTTATATCTGCGGGGTAACCGATATTTGTTGTATTAAAATTTAAGTACATGTATCAGGGATATCAAGTTGACGGACCGTGTTTCAAACTGCAATGTACTCGAAATATTGCAGTTTGAACCACAATCTGTCGACTTGAAATCCCTAAATACTCTATTTTTAACTACAACGGATAAAGGTTACCCTGCGAATAAAGGTGAACTAGCGTTAACGATCAAACTTACATACCGCATCATTTAGCGTGACTTTTTATCAGTGCGTCACTACCTTTCATAATCATATGCTAAGAACAATAACCCTAGCTCCCCATTAAAAACACAATGTC
The DNA here is from genome assembly GCA_019207045.1 of Branchiostoma floridae x Branchiostoma belcheri. Classification (NCBI taxonomy): domain Eukaryota; kingdom Metazoa; phylum Chordata; class Leptocardii; order Amphioxiformes; family Branchiostomatidae; genus Branchiostoma; species Branchiostoma floridae x Branchiostoma belcheri. The sequence goes on along the minus strand of CM033040.1, from coordinate 5,436,305 downwards.
TTCGGTGCATGATTGAGTAAATCGTATTGTACTAATTAACATACAATTTGGTTTTCGACTTGTGATCGAGATATCAGATTCTGAAGCACACATACGACTCGAGACATGAACTCCCGTCTAAATTGCAGATCATCTTTGATCTTCCTGAGGACATAAACCGTGACATTAAGAAGGATTCTGAAGCCTTAGTGGTTCATGCAAAAAACAGGTATTATCTTCAACCAATAATAATTACATGTAGGTCAGGATATTGATTATATGCCATATCAGGCAAAATTTTGCTGTATTGCCCAATGAGCAAATGCTTGTACATGTATGTGCGTATGCCCGGTGACCAATATTCTGTAGGTATCATTGTGGTAGCAAATTTCATCACCTTCAGTCGTTTTTTTTTTAGATAATGACGTTTGAATAATCGGACGTGATTGGTATATAGTACTTACCATGTCTGATGGCTATTTGAATATCACCTCTGTGTTATAACAGGTGGAACTGCCATGTGCCAGGGACTGCTCCTCATGCGTACAACAGCCATGCAAACGGCGGAAGTGGTGACCCTTCTAATAAGAAGGTTGAAATTCCGTTTTGTTACAAAATTCCATTTTGCTGCTGAATAGATTTTGTTCCACATCATTTGCACTGTACATTTGTGTGCTGAAAATGATGACCTGTGATTATTGCTATTTTGAAATTATATTTTACTTGCCCATGCATGAATATATGATTTATATTATTGACATGACCATTAATATTCATTTAATGATCATGTCAGGTTTATAAATTGACTTCCACCTGTGATCCACTGAAACATCCTACTTTTGAGTTTCTCATGGCCACATTTATCTGTGTCCACATATACAAGCAATGTGAAGCGCCTAATGACCTTGTTTTAATTAAAGAACTTTTAATTGATTCCTACTCTTTTATGTAAATTGGAGTTACAAATTTGTGTATTATCATTTCAGCCTTAGTTTAGGCACTTGGCCTTTATCCCATATCAATGGATAAAAATAAATATCAAAACATACAAAACAAGAATACAAAATTGATACAAATACATACTATTAGGCAATAAAATGTCGAGTATTGGCCAGGGTGTTTGGAGGTAAGGTTAACAGTGTTAAGCTTAATGTCTGGAAAAATAATAGATAAATGAACAAGTTATCATGTTATAAACTGAATTCTCTGCATAGGTTTCTTGCTTTGGCTTTGTAATGTCATACGAAGAAGATACCGGCCAGTTTGTTCCAACTCAGGAAGACACAAGAGCCTCCAGTCAGGTACTGGCTACCATATCATTTTTTGCTTCCGTAGATTGTTCCTGTTTTCATTATCATTTGTTTTTGGATTCAAATGTTTCAAATCATTTTGGCGAGTAGAAAGAACTGACCTGCTTTGAAGTAGAGATATTTGAAGTAGAAACACATGCACAGTATGCACCAACTTTGAAATTCATGTTCATTAATACCAATTAACAGCTAGGTGGGGTCATGTGGTGCAATCGGCAGGGGGTTCGATTCATAACCCAGAGGTTCTGGGTTTGAATCCGGTGATGTGCCACCGATCATGTGCCCTTGGGAAAGACACTTTAGACGACTTTCCTCTCATCACTCAGGTTAAAATTGGTACATCGACTAGGGCCGTCCCTCGGATAGGATGATAAATGGAGGTCCCGTGTTTGAGGAGAGCCACGCACTCCTCGAGAATCCACTGTATTGCACTTATAAAAAAGAACAAGGGTCCTTCCCGGTGTGAGTGGATCAAACAAATCTGTCTGGATATGCAGCTTGTACTGTTCAGTACAAACCTGGTGTGTTATGCCATAAGGCGGTTTATAGGGTATGCAAAACAAGCGAAAACACAAACAGCTAATTCCTAAGACGACAAAGGTGCATAGAGGATGGCAAACTTCAATGAATTTCAACATAGCGTGTTATAGCGTGTTCAGGGCTTTAGCCAGCGTCCGTTTTTTCCGTCAATTGACGGAAATTTACTGTGTCTGACGGAAAAATTCTAAAACCAATCCGTCAACCTCGACGGACAAAAATCCTAGGTGGAAGCTACAGGCGGCTTGGGGACGCTGTCCACGGCTGTAAAAGCCACACACTGTTTGTTTGCTATTGTTATGATTGTTGACAATGTGTGTCGGCGCTCTTTCGCATACGATAATCTCATTAAAACCGGTTTTTCAAGGTCTCAATGGCAACATTTACTACTTTGTAGTGTCATAGGAAAAATTAATTTTCGCGATTTTCACCACGATTGGAATTGGCTGACGGAAAAAAAATTCGAGCTGGCTAAAGCCCTGAGCGTGTTATAGTTTCAATATGTCATAGAATTTGCCTTCATATACACTCTGATTTCTGAAGGAAATGAAATATTCTGCAAATATTCCTATTCAGTACCTGGGGGAGCTCCCTAATGACTACGTTGGCATGATTGTTGGCCGAGCTGAGTACATCAGTCCGTTAGAGCACTCGCAAAGCAACAGGTGAGAATGCAGCCATATGTTACTTTAATGCAAGTGAGATGTGATGTTTTTCTACTTCTTTGTGAACTGATTGGTGAGGACGCTTCTGATTTTCCATTATGCTGCAGTATATATGTATATATTTCAATACCCAACCGCACAATTTAGTTTCTTGTGCATATTCTAGAGAGTATTACATTAGGTAAATACGTACTCTTAATCCGTTTATATCACTTAATTATCAAGGCTTTCTTTAAGTTGTTGGCTTGTTGGGCTCAGTGGTGTCTGGAAGTGGGGGAAGACAAAGAGATCCGCTTTTTCTATAATTTGTGATTTTAAGAGAAAGCGGCTCTCTGTAACGTAAATGGTATCAACATGAAGTAATGGAAAATTTAGGGAAAAACAAAAACAAGCCTGGCAAGAAATATGCAAAAATGAGGAAAAATGTCTAACTTGTTCTGTTTTTGTCACTAGTGCGGCCTTGGCGAGTATTGTTCAAGCACCTTGCACAGTGAAGTGGTCCAACTCCTATCAGATCAAACCCGCAGAGGAGGGCGGGAAGTGTCTGTACTTCGTTGCGGCGTCAGCAGGAGACATTTTTGTTGTCTTTTCCGCCATCCCGAGGGACACGACTACATGGTATCATCTCCAGATCAGCTATCAGGGTGTCGTACTCTACAAGGTAAGCAATGAATATTTCAAAAGTAAGGCTAACTTTTGATTTTTCTTAACCTTTAGTTTGGACTCAATAAATATAATACTATAATGGCATTGCTGCGCCTATACGACCTGGGAGGCTATGGGATCGGTGAGGTGAGGTGAGGTGATAATAGGAAGGTTAAATGAAAACATCAAGGAGTTTGGTAATATTCATTCTTTCTATGTACAAATGTAATAATTATTGTGTTTTACAGGGTATGAAGCTGGTTAAATACGAGGGAGCCAAAAGCGCCAGAAGTCTCGGAGATTCTAAACTGTTTCAGCCATACTTTATTTGTATGGAAGAAGACATGGAGAACAGACGTACGTACATCAAATATGGCATCGGCTCGGACACTTCAGTAAGTAACATTGGATATGAATTACTGTAAATGCAGAAATGTTCGCGGTGGTTTTATGTTCGCGGTGGCCTCTTCACCGCGAATTAAAACCACCGCGAACATTTTTCCTTGGCAGTAAGACTCTGACTACAGTGCATGGTGCTATCGCAAAATTAGCGAATAGCCTTTTTCCCGCTACCTCGAAATTAAATCCCCGCGAGCTTAAATGCATTTACAGTAAGCTTTAGGTAATCTATTCACGTTACTTTTAAATCAACTCTATTGTGGAAGATTACATCATCTGCACCGCTCTGTACAGTTAGTATACATTATACGACTAATATTTTTGTCAACAGGAAAAGGGCTTGGTCTACATGGTCTACATCGACAACAGTAAACCATTGGGCATTCAGTTCTACTCCTTTGGCAGCGGGGAGAAAGACGTAGAGATCATGGACGCCAGGATCATCGAAGGAGGGGCAACAGGAGAAATGGAATGTACGGGGGGAACTGTCTTGGTGGACGGCATGTGTGTGGAAGACTGTCACCCTGAGTGTGATGGTGAGATTTTATAATAGTCTTGTGTGATGCACCTACCATATCTGTTTTGTAGATTTTTTCTTACATTCTTGTACTGCAGATGGGCAACAGTGGTTTCATTCAACTCTATGTTGCAGGGTGCATCCCACAGGCCCCTGGATCGAAGCTGGACACCGAATGCCGTCTGTGTAAAAACTTTGCCGTTCACCATGAGGATGGATCTACCCAATGCGTCGCGGAATGCCCAGCCTATTATCACATTGCTCGCGACGGCGATGGCGCAACCTGCACACGTAAGTGCAAATTAAGAGCGTCACTAATGATCTCATCTTTACTCCGCCTTGCGTGACTAGCAAACCTCAGCCTTCTTTCTCGTATGACTTGAGATAACCGTGGTAGAGTGCCATTTGACATTGCCAACAAATTAATTAGTTTGTACAAGTCAACAGTGAAGGATCTTAAAAGTTTATCTTAGGGGGTAGCCCTTTCATTTTTGTGTTGATTTGATCCCTGTGCAAGTAATTGTTTTCTTTTTAGAGTTGCCAACCAAGGTTAGGGCCGACGGGAAATGTGGCCCCGGGTACCCAGCACCGCTAGCCAACCCAGGGCAGTGTAACGGAACGGGACCGGCTCCCTGTTGTTCAGCAGACGGATTGTGTGGATCGACGGAACAGCACTGCGACTGCTCAACCTGTGTTGACTATCGTAAGTATATCTAAAAATAATTTCATCAGGTTGGTAGATCATAGGACATAAGAATTTTCTTTTGCACGACCAATTTTCCTTCACCTGCTGACGTAGAGCTTCTAACTGGAGTTCTGCTTCTCGCCGCTATATGTAGCCGATGTAGGTGGCGCTTTTGCGGCGAGAACTCTATCCCAGACACTCTGACAGACATCGAAACGTTAGCAGGTGAGAAAAATTGGTTGTGCAAAAGAACATTCTTATGTCGTATTGTAAGTATATCTTCAAAAAGTAAAACACTAACACTAGCATATAACTCTTCAATTGCTGAAATGTTTGGGTAACAAAACATGATCTAACGAATTTCAGATTACAGTCAAGTTTGGCATTTTTTTTTTACTTATCCTCTTCATCCCATGCGGGACATAAGGCTGTGATAAGTTTCCTCCACTGGGGTCTGTTCTGTGCTAGGGGCTGAGCAGCATCCCAGGGGATCCCAATGGCCGCTTAGGTCTTTAGCCACAGTATGTCTCCATGTAGTTTTAGGACGTCCCCGTTTTCTCTTCCCCTCACGGGCCCAATGCAGAGCAACTTTGGGAATACGGTCATCCGACATCCGCAAGTTTGGCATGGTGATATTTTACTTTCATGTAGTATTCGTTAAATGTCATTCATTACTTCTAATTCAAGGGCCCAAATGGAGGGATGACGGTAGATGTGGTACCGACTTCAGGGCATTAGGAGCGAACCCCGGACAGTGTGACCCACACGGAGAGAAGCCCTGCTGTTCCGTCAGCGGTTATTGTGGGGGTTCTTCGACTGGACATTGCACTTGCCACGGATGTGTGGACTATAGTAAGTTTAGCTCTCCATTTCTCAGAACAGACCAGGGTAAGAGTGACTAATCCAGTCCTCTAGCATCTTTGAAAGTACAAGAAACTTACTAATAGGAACTCAGCTAAAGTACTACCTATAACAGTAGATAGTACTCATGCACTCTCTTACACAAACCCCAAATCTCTGCCCATAATGACCGCGTCATTTTGAAATCTTGAGTTGTCATCGATTTTCAACTAACACGGTTTTGTGCTGAATTCGGCCAGTTTGCGTCGGATTTTGACTACCATTACGATGTTATGTTCAAAGTAAAGATGGCGGCGGATGAACATGCGTGTCTTTGCTATTTGACATTAAACACAACGGAAACTATTTATACTATGCATCGGGCATATTGTGAGTCGATACTCTTCTAGCCGACCACCTGACCAATTCGACCGCTTTTTCCCGGTCCCCCGGGTGGTCCTCTTGGGCAGGTTTAATATATATATATATATATATATATATATTCATCGCACGATATGTATATTTGTATAAAAATCAGTCATTGCTTGTCATGTCAGGACCTTCAGGGCCAAAAAAATACCGGGATGACAGTAGATGTGGACGTTACTTCCCCGCACCAGGCGCGAACCCCGGACAGTGCAACCCGAAGGGAAACGAGCCTTGCTGTTCCTCCAGTGGCTTTTGTGGCAATACAAATGCTCACTGCACCTGCTCTGGCTGTGTGGACTATAGTAAGTGAAGCAAAAACACAATGGGTTAAAGATACCTGCTTATCATACATGTAGAACAAGAACCATTTTTGGAATCAGAAATATAATATTCTTTTCATTAGGAAAGGATATTGTCATGTACATGTGGTCGAATAACTATCAAATAAAACTTTTTGTATTTCTTATATGCACAAACACACACACACACACACACAGATAGACAGGCACACACATATACATTCATCACATCATATACATATTTTAATAAAAAATCAGTCATTGCTTGTAATTGACAGACGAACAGAAAGCCACATTTCTCTTGAAATCGCAGAACCCACAAATTTTAGAAAAGGTGGGGCTTTTCGTCTCCCTCTGCTTCCAAAAAAGAAGTCAACCCCAACCTGTTTAGAAATAGCCAACCCTAGTACTAGAGTAGAATATTGTTCATAACTGTCCATTGTCACCGGTATATCTACTATGTTTATACCATGTACTTGCAATTAGCCCTCCGGCACGAACCATCCTCCTACGCAGGGACATCCAACAGACAAACTGCCTGTCTGGATGTACCCTGCTCTTTTAAGCGTCCCTCTAAGTTCCTGTGGACGCCCCCCCCCCAAAAAAAACACAGCTGTCAGCCAATCAGAGAAAAGGCTTTCCGTTTTCAAAAGCTGTCTCGCATGTATAAGGGTAACCTCATTAATATTCATAAGCAGGGCGGTCAGGAACTAAGGGTGATGGTTGAAAGAGAAGGGTACATACAAGACAGGCAGTTTGGCTGTTGGATGTCCCTTCGTAGGAGGATGGCACGAACTTTCAAATAAACTTCTTCTTTATGTAATTTCAGAACCAAAAAAATACCGAGATGACGGAAAATGCGGAGATTCCTACCCGGCACCAGGCGCGAACCCCGGACAGTGCAACCCGAAGGGAGGCAAACCCTGCTGTTCCGACCGTGGAACATGTCGTGGTGGCAATACTGCTGATTTCTGCACCTGCCCTGGCTGTGTGAACTATGGTCAGTGCAGCAGAAACACACAATGGGATAAACCTTCCCGCTTATTGTGGAACACACTTATCAAGACCTCTTTTTTTAATCAGAAATATTATATGCTATCCAAGTTAAAGGTAAGAACACGTACCTGAAAATATTCGATGGCTATCTGTCCGTGATCAAGATGGACAGATAGCCATCGAAAATTTGGCAGTATGTATTCTTACCTAGCTTTAAAAGTACGTCACTGTTAATTGAAAATTCCTATTATATTGTGTTCATATGTGACCAATTTTAATGAATCTCTTCAACGATACTTTCCAAGGATATTGCAATGTACTCACTCACTCATGGTGTGGAATTTCTATCATTTAAGATCTATCTCTATGTATACCGCTAATTCACCTTTATCCACAGGGTAACCTATATCCTTCCTCTCTAAACGGAGGGTATTTAGGGACATAAAGTAAAAGGACGGCGGTTTCAAATTTCAACATTTTTACAATTGTACGGTTTGAAAACACTGTCCGTCGACATGATGTCCATAAGTACCTTGTTCTTTAGAAACAACAAATATAGGTTACCAGCGGATAAAGGTGAACTAGCGTTACAAATTATCCATTGCTTTTAATTACAGGACTCAAAAAATGGAGGACTGACTTTAAGTGTGGTCCCAATTACCCAGCGCCAGGAGCCAACCCCGGACAGTGTGACCCGAATTCAGGCGCGCCATGCTGTTCCGCCGGCGGTTGGTGTGGAGGTTTGCCTTCACATTGCAGCTGTGCAGGCTGTAGGGACTACCGTA